>CM059561.1:5161306-6374118 GCA_030386875.1 Morinoia aosen
AAGTTTTCCAGTGAAATAGAAACATTCAACTTGAGTAATGTTGTATTTTGATTTTTGCGGTGAACTGCATGGTTGGGGCAGTTGAAAATCAAACAAACCACGCTTTCAATAGAGCCACATTCACACTTGGGGCATCGGCTAATTCAAAGCAGGTCAGGTGAGATTAGACACCAGCATGACCTACTCGTAGCCTTGCCAGGGCAACTTCAGCTGGAAGAGGTTTTAGAATATAAAGACAGATCTCAGTGTTATCCCTTATTTGTGTCAAAAACTACTTTTTTCAGACACTCTGATCAGAGTCAGCCAGGAGTGACTCCAGTGCCTGTGAAGGGTTCCACAGATAAGACTTACAGTTCCATTCTTTGATGGTGTGATATTGGAGCACATGAGCTTCCTTAGCAGAGAGATCAGTGGCCTAATTACTTGCTATTTCTTAAAGCCAGAGATGAACTGGAATTTCAAGACATGAAAAGTGATGGGCAAGGTAAGTTTTTCTTGAAAGTTATACAAAAGACAAATCTAATGCTTAGGATTTTGGCCTCAAATATGGTATAACAAATTTAAGGAGTCAGAAAAGATTACATCTTTTCACGATCAAATAAGTTATTTTTGACCCAGGCAAGTGCCTCGTTAATTGCAATAAGTTCTGTTTCTAGGACTTGGACCTGCGGTCTCGCTTTCCAATTTAAGGATAAGTTTTTGGAATAATTACGGTATACCCTCACCTATTTTCTGTTCACTGTTTGCAGCCTCGTATACTGGCAGATTTTGCTTTTTTCTCTCTTTTTATAATTTCGGCAATTAGATGAATTTTTAGGCTACTTATTTTAGCAGAAAAACGCCTACATTCATCCTAAATTGTAAACAATTTTAAAAGAATGTCAAAATAAAAAATACGAAAGCAACTATGGTTCAATATGTATATGTAACTTGCAAATAATTTCAAACTAATTTCAGTAAATATAAAATGAAAATTATTACACAGAGATGATACGGTACACATACGAAACTGGTAAATAATTTCAAAAAACAATGTTAGTAAATAAAAGTAAAAAAATTAGAAGAGCGAGATGACAGCTGGTAAATTACTTTGAAATGTTAACTGCAAGCTTTCTTTTTCCTTCCTGCTGATAGGCTGCAGACGATGTGACGTCACAAGCATCTTCAAGTGGGACAGGCTCATCAGCTCGCATTCACGCGCGGGTTTTCAAAGCGATTGTTTGAAAGGAAGTTTTTGGTGTATTATGTGTAATTATACTGTACCCCTCTATTATTTATGCTTTAAAGTGATTATTTTAAGTGTGAGTTCAAGTTTTTGGTGTTATGTATCATACATAAATGTTTTATAACTGCATCAATAATTTGTGGATTTCAGGATTTGCGGGAGAGGAAGGAACATAACCCCTCGAATAGCGAGAGATGCTGCCAACATCTGCTCGTTTAGAAGCATAACTCTCTTTTATGCAAAAATTATCCGTTCACATTAGTATGAATTGTTCAAGTTTGGTGTGTAGTCAATATTGAAATGTTTTTCAAACAAATACAGAGGTCAAAAATGATTCAGAACTTGGTAAGAACTCAGTGAAGATGCAGTCATCGGAATTATGCCACAGTGGAAGAGGGGAGACAATGGCAAAGTAACATGGCAGACAATAAAGGGATGAAGTCTGGTAAAAATTGACTTGAGCAGAGCTAACAAAAGAGCAGGTTTGACAATGCACGATTGTCAAGAGATTTAGAGTTTGCATGTTCTGCAATATTCTGGTGTTGATTGGTATCTGCATCACTCTGCAATAATAAAAGCAAACAATTTTCTCTTGATGGAGCTGAAGCAGAGTCACATTTGTTTCCCCTGCTAGAGAAAATATAGGACTAGTTTTCTAATAGCCTGTTGCAATACACAAGCTTAGTGGTAGATATAACAGGGATTTGGTAGCGCTTCAGAAAATTGGTACTATATTGTTCTGTAGGTCTAACATTACAAAAATACATACTTCACATCACCTCAGCAAAAATATACTATATAATCATTTTTCAATGCTCGTCACAATTACTATTACGGAAATATAGCAACAGCTATTACAAAAAGCAGACCCAATTGCCACCCACACTATTGCTGTAGTCAAATAAAGAGTCCCAGCTGATCTTTGAAAGATCATCCACAAAGCCACGCAAATCCGCAAGCACAAGGTAGCCAAAACCCTGTTAGAGATTTCAGCTGCCCACCCATTTTTGGCCGGGCACCTTACCCACGCTGAAATCCCCAGAGGCCTCTACGCAGCGCGCCCGGCCATATTGCGGTTTAATCATACACATATCAGATGTGAAAAAGTTCCTTGCTTATACTGTTCTTCTTCTTCTTCTAGTTAAATTTCAGATATCAAGTTGCACTTCTCTAGGAATATTTTAAACGCTGTCACATTGAAAGCTGAACGTTCGGTTTCCTTGAGCATTCCGATCAGTATATCCTCATAACTTTGCAGGCTCAGGAAACACACATTACTGATAGCAGCATATCGGGAGCACTCACCAAGAAAGTGTTTGACAGTCAGAGGAACGTGCTTACATCGTGGCTGCGGCTGCTTACATCATAGTTGCGGCTGCTTACATCGTAGCTGTGGCTGCCGTGCCTCAAGTGGCCCAAGTGACCATGCGTTAAGCGGGTATGCCCAATACTAAGGTGGCAGAGTATCACCTCCTTCCAACAAGTGCAACAGCTCGACGACATCTACTGCTGTACTGTGGGGATTAATAATTCTTAATTTATTATTAATTGTACTATTCCACTCCAGCTGTCACAAGTCTCTCACTGCCGCCTTTATTCAAGGGTAGTAACCTTGAACGGAACCATCAAATTCAATGTCTCTTCATTTGTTTCCATAGCTCGCTTAGCCTCCTGATCAGCTCGCTCATTGCCAGATACTACCACATGTCCGGGCACCCAGCATAACATGACACTCTATTTTACTCGCAAGGTTTATCAACATTAGGACAATCTCAGCATTGAGCGAGTGTATACTTCTATACACTTGCGTGGCATCCATTACACTTTTTGAGCCAACAAAAATAATAAAAGAGCCCCACAGGTAGTCCTCAATCAATTTCATCACCACCAACACACCGTACAATTTCACTGTGAAAATCAATGACTCTGGGAGCAATCTCCTTGCACTGACCCTTTCCCCAGACTCAGCAGCACATCCCACAGCATCTCCCATTTTAGATTCATCAGTGTAGAACTTCACTGAGTTTGCGTGCTTTTCCAGTACAAGGTCCATGAAAATTCCTTTCAGTATGTAATCTGGCATGGATTCCTTTTTGGGCATCTGGCATCCAGGACAATACTAGCTATAGGGACGGGCCATGCCGCAGAGTTGTAGAAGAGTACTGGAAGTGTTAGCATGGGTTTTAATTTATTGCAGCTGTAATCGCAGGGTGTTAGGCCATTGCCAAGATAGGTTGACTGGTGCCTCTGTACTACGAAGGGAAAATACTTCTTCCCTCGAATAAACTGAGCTCCCAAATCACAGATACTTGTGAAACTACTTCTGTCACGATCTTCAAATTTTTGTTAGCTTTTTTAGCTCAAACCTCGTTAAGCTCATAGCTTATTAGCTCAATCACTTTTCCGCTTGACTACTATTGCAAGTTTTTGCTACTTTGCCACGCAGCCATCTGAAATTCTAGAAATTATTAGAAGTTTATTGCAGCAACAGAAAAACAGTTGACAAACCTTGACTTATTAAATATCAGTCAGCAAAACTGACTTCTCTTCTATCCCTGAAATACCAGGCAGATTCCAATGGAATAACTAGCCTGAGAAATTACGGTCTTTTTTTTGATCAACTGACGACCCTCAAGTATCCCTAAGACTGGGACATTATCAAAAGGGTGGCATCCAAACAAGGACCAACCCACATTTATCCTTCACAGGGTAATCCACAGATGAGGATATGAAATAAGGAAAAGGTAGAATAGAGTTCAGTCAAGCAAGATTGAAAGGTGCTGCCATTCAACTAAAAGGGGCAGCATAATCGAGTCTCCTATGAAGCAAAATTGTGCATAGCTTGTCACCAAGCACTTGGTTTTCTTCAGTCAGGTGGCCAAGTCATGCAAGCCTGGGACCATGGCAACTACTATTAGAGAGTTTTATCCTTGTTTTTTTAGTTTCTCTTATTCCCATTATTATTATTATTATTATTATTATATAGGACGTTTCACCACCAAAGACGTTACGAAGACGTTTCATCGGTGACTTCGGTATTTCCTAGTCCGTCATTTCTGTACATAAAGCAAATATCACTCCTATCATCGCCGCGTGGCGGCATAGTTGTAGTTTTAAGGTATGTTACGTTTTACTTTAGTACTGGCATGATGTGTAGTTCAGCTCGCTTGGGAAAGGCTGCCTCGCAAGTTAGCTCCTTACATAAGCTATAACGGTTTGAATATTTTCTATCTAGTTTGCAGGTCCAGTCAGGGTTGAATTTTACTTGTGGTAGCTGGTACCCCCATGCGGGGGGTTCCAGCTACCCTCCCACACTTGGCCAAGCGACTTACCCATGCTGGAACCCCCTCTCCCCAGCAGGGCGCCGAGAGCTGCAGCACATGTCGCTCGGCCATTCAGCTATATGTTATTTAGAGCACCGATAGAATGTAAGAAGTATAAGGGTCCTCTGTATTCCGACGGTTTCCCAACCAAGCAATCGGACAAGGAGAGGTTGCCAGGGTTAGGGCCAAAGAAACGTATACGCTCCTCCATATATGAAGGGCATTCAATAAGCAGGTGATTCACGGTCAGGGGCACTATGCAGTCCTCGCAGTAAGGCAGTGCGCTGTTGTCCATCAGGTATCCATGAATCACCTGAGTGTGACCTATTCGTAGGCGGCACAGTGTCCTCTCCCAGTGGCGGTTGGAACACAGCGTGTTGGGTAATGGTTTGGTGTTATTGTGGATGCTTCTGAGCTTATTATTGGCCACTGTGTGCTATTCTTCAGTCCATGCGGTAGTCAGGGTTTTTCGGATGTACATTTTCATGTCCGATCGTGGCAGTCCGACATGAATTACTGGTCCGTCTTCTGTCGCAGCCCGAGCAGCCGCGTCGCAGGCTTCGTTTTCGACTACTCCAACATGGCTTGGTACCCAACACAAGTAAAATCTGCGGTGGTCATGGAAAAGAAGTTCCTTAATCGAGGCAACCATGGGGTTTGGGAGGAGGATGTTGGTTATTGCTTGTTCTCTTATTCCCAACGTTATTAAAAGTGTATAGGTCTTTAAATTTTTTCCAATATAGAAGAGAGGATTTCCTAAAAACAATAATTTTGAACAATCATCAAACTGGTTTAAAAACAACTTAGGTGTAACATTGCATGGTATAGGGTAACATCACGGTCAGCTATTGGCTTCAGCACTAGTGATGCAAAAAAAACGGTTTTATTTGATTGCGTTTTTTTTTGCAAAAAAAACGTGTTTTTTATGTTTTATTTTGTTTTTTTTTTGTTTTTTTTTTGCACACCTAAATTTTGTTAAGTATATGTCTGTTTTTTTTTATGGATACCTAAAATATATTAATATCCATGTTTTTAAGTCATTTTATTGTTATAAAAACATCAAAAAGAAACCATACAGTAAAAGTGGTGGCAGATAACCCGCAATTACCTGAAGGCGGCTAAGAGGAACAGCAGGAGCCATAGAACTTATATTGATGGAGTCAAAATTCAGAGCTTACTATCTCTACTATGTCTGATTTCATTTTTATGTGACCTAAAAAATCAGACTTTGCAGAGATAATAAGCTCTGAATTTTGACTCCATCAATATAAGTTCTGTGGCTCCTGCTGTACCTCTTAGACTCCTCTAGGTAATTGTGGGTTATCTGCCACCACTTTTACTGTATGGTTTCTTTTTTTGTTTTCATTACAAAAAAATGACTAAAAACCATAGATATTATATTTTTGGTGGCCAAAAAAATATGCTGTTTTTTTAAAAACATGTTTTTTTACAAAAAATCTGACTAATAAAAATGAATATTAATATATTTTCTGGTACCAAATATAGCCATGCTTTTTTTTACAAAGAATCATGACTAAAAAACAATATATTTTATGTGACCTAAAAAGCCCCATGCAGTTTATTAAAAAGAAAACATGTTTTTACTAAAAAATCATGACTGGAAAAACATGAATAATATATTTATGAGACCAAAAAAAATGTTTTTGTACTAAAAAATCAGGACTAAAAAACAAATATATTTATGAGATCTAAAAAACCCCATGCTGGTTTTTAAAAAATATGTTTTTTTTACAAACAATGATCTATAAGAAAACCTGGATATGAATGTATTTTATGCAACCAAAAAACCATGCTGTTGTTTATTATGTATTTTTCCTAAAAATCGTGTCTTAAAATCATGGATATTAACATATTATATGTTACCAAAAAAATCATTGTTTTTTGTAAAACATGTTTTTTTATTAAAAAAGTTATTATTATTCATTTTTCGGTCACGACTTCTTTGCAAAAAAAAAACACCCCTCAGGGGGATACAATTATTGTATCTACGGGAACAAGCGCTCCCAGGGGGACAATGTGTGGACCCAAGCTGAGAGTTAGGCAAGCCTCCTTTTTGTTGAAATAAAATGTTTTTTTGTTATGTTGAGAACTACCTTTTTTCGGTTCACTGCTGTCCTGTTTTTCAGCACCTACTACTGTCTTCTTCAACTTTGATCTTGTTTCATAACCTTCCTTCCTCTCTTTGGATCGCATTTGTTGCTGGGTAGGGAGGCTAAAACTAATGACTAATCTAATCTGTAAAAAAACATGGATATTAATTTATTTTATGTGACCAAAAAACCATGCTTTTTGAAAAAAAATTTTTTTTACAAAAAAACATGAGTGCTATTAAATTTTATCTGACCAAAAAAAACATGACATTTTAAAAACCATGTTTATTTCACAAAAAGTTGTTAACCCGCGCACGGTCGCGCATCCCTCAGAAAAGTAGTCAATTTACCCGCGTTACTCTGCCGTTCCCTGTTCACTTACCGTAATAGGCAGAGATGTAAAAATATGAAGTAATGAGTAAAAAATGTTGCTTTACACTTTGATGTTGTCAGATTTTTGATAACTTGAACCGTTTCTTTGTAATATGGAGTCAAACTCCGTAGATTTTTGCACAACATTGCTTCAAAGAGATCAATGGCCATTTTTGTGTTTTGGGAACAATGTAATGTTTTTCACTGCTATTTTATGCAGAAAATCCTTCCAAACCTGCTGATGTTTTTATTTTTCCTCTACAACAATTAGAAAAAAAGTTATGACCATTTATGTCTACTAGGTGTTATCCATTCTTCGTTTTAGTTCCTACATAAATGCATGTTTGCATGTCTGGTTATATTACTGCAAGTATAGTGTTTCGAAACTTGTAATTTTCACACAATATGAATAAAATACTGCTCTACACGCTACTGACTTCAGATTTGTCTTATTTGCCATTTTTACGAAATAAGGCGAAATAAGGCCCTGAGTAGTTTCGCTGGTAACTGAGGCTGCCACTGACTGTTCGCACGCACACCCTCTCACGGTCGCCTCATTTACCACACTGACTGTGCTTACCCCTCCCAACTTCCAAGTGGTTGGAGCTCTGCCTTAACCCCCACAATGTGGGGGTTTCTGGCTCCAGCTGTGTAGCACTCGCTGAGACGATCATTTTGGTGTATAACAACTTGGGGTTATGCCTTACGTCTGGCAACCAGTGAGCCTGGTAAATGAGGCGACCAGTTACAGTGCGCGGGTTAATATCCATGTTTTTAGTCATGATTTTCTTGGTAAAGAAAACATGATGTAAAAAAAACCAGCATGTTTTTTTTAGCACATAAAATATATTAATATCCACATTTTTTAATCATGATTTTTCTGTAAAAAAGATGTTTTTCAAAAAAACAGCATGGGTGTTTATGGTAAAATAAAGTATATTAATATCCGTGTTTTTTAGTCATGACTCTTTTGTAACAAAAACATTCAAAAAACAGCATGGATTTTTTGGTCACATTAGATATATTAATATCCATTAGAACCGTACCAGGTCATGGAATAAAATATCCACAAAGAATCTATTCACTCTATAAAACCTTTCGGAGACTAGCTCCATCCTCAGCAAGTCATTCAGCCAAATGTTTTTCAAAGGAACAGTGAAAATTCATTGACCATTTCACCAAATTTTACTGAATGACTGAAGATGGAGCTGGTCTTTGAAAGGTTTTATGGAGTGAAGAGATTCTTTGTAGATATTTCATTCTAGGACCTAGTATAGTTCTAATAAACATGATTTCAATATTAACAGCATTCTTTGTTTATAAGTCTCTTAAGACAATTTGATTAAAGAAAACTAACTTTCCTGATATTTACATCCGTGTTTTTTTAATCATGATTTTTTTAAATGTTTTTAAAAAAAAATTTTTTTGGTCCCATAAAATATAATAGCCATGTTTTTTTTAGTAAAGATTTTTCTGTTGAAAAACAATGTTTAAAAAAAACAGCATTGGATTTTCAAGGTCACATAAATATATTAATATCCATGTTTTTTATTCATAATTTTTGTATAAATAACATTTTTTTTAAAAAACAGTATGGTTTTTTAGTCACATCTCTATCAATGATCATAAGTAAAGATATGTTATTATAACACACCATTTTGGGAGTTGAAGGTCATTCACATGCATTGTAAAATAAATGAAATATCAAAGCATGAAACCACAGAAAATGAAAAATTTCATAAAACCATGGAAAACCATCAATTAAGAAGTATGCTGTTTTATTTTGTAATTTGACATGAAAACAAATAATGTAATGTGGTTCTTTTTCTTGCTGAGTTATTTTCAGACAAGATATTTAAAAAAAAACAAAATATCAACGTTTTTTTTCCCACGGTTTTTTTTGTAAAAAAAAGTGTTTTTTTAAAAAAACGGCATGGTTTTTTTTTGAGTCACATCTCTATTCAGCACAAAACGATAAGTACAATATTGACTGCCTTTGGGCCCCAAGCATTCAGACTTTGAAACAATGATAAGACTAAAAACACCAATAAGCGTGACCGCCCTGATGAGACTACCCCACAGGTCAACCTGCATGCTGAAGTCCAAGTGCTGACACTGCAGCGCTGTGCCAACCGTCCAGCAACCAAAAGACGAACATCACAGGACTTGTGTGGTACATAAGTTTGCCAAATGGGGCTTCAGTGAATGACCCTCTTGATCACAAGCTCAAACAGCACTTCTTGACTCCCACCCTAAAGCCTGTGGAATATTGACAGCAAAGTATTTACAATGGGAAAGCAAGAAATTTGTAAGTTATCCATGTGCGGTCCCCAACAAAGAGACAAGGCATTTATGTAAAACTATTTCAAGGTATTGGAACTGTTGAACATACTCCAATTCTTGGCCATTGGGCTTTAATGGGAAAGTTGTAACTTTCTTATTGGTGAATTATATCCATTTGATTTTTTGAAGATTTAATGGTGAGTTAGGAGTCTAGTAGTAACAATGTTAACATCACAATGAGGGGCAAAGAATGAGATTTCATCCACAAATGCAATCGATTGTATTCCCCTCTCTATAGAGATAACTCTTAACATTACATTAAATAGAGATGAGGAGAGAATATTCTCTTGAGGAACAAAGAAGCTCAGCTTCTTCATGCATTTGAACTCTCTTTCAAAAAAAACTTGGAAGATCTGTCAGAAATATATGACTGCAGCCAACATAACAACTTGTCCGCAACACCACTCATGCTGAGTTTGTACAGTAGTCTATGCAGTGTCAAATGCCAACATGGCTGAGCAATGCCAGCGATGCCAACATGGTTGAGTAACCATTTTATAATAATTTTATTTGAGCTGATGGAAGAGACAATGTTAACTATCCAAATGAGCAAATACAGTAATACCTCGACATTCGAGTATCCCAACATGCGTGAAATTTAAGATACGAGGAAAGTTTCGAGCAAATTTGAAATACAATACGAGACGGTTCCCGATGCGGCCATTAGGTGGCCGAGTGTGCGAGAAGTTGCTCACAAAGACAGAATTGCTTGCTCTTTCCCGTCGGATCTCCATCACGTAAAGTTATATTTGAGCATCGGCCGTAGTGTTTGCATTTTGCGTTAATCAGTGCAGAAATAAGTGAATAAGCAATGGGTCCAAAGCAAGCAAATTTAAACAAGGGTAGTGTAGTGAGAAGAAAAAGTGTATGACGAAAATTGAGATAAAGCATGAAATAATAATAAAAAACATGAGAGTGGTGTATGAGTGACTGAGCTGGCTCGCCAAAATGAGATAAAGTACATCAACAATATGCACCATCCTCAAGCATAAGGATGCTATAAAGGGCACCAAGCCTTCCAAAGAACTAACCATCATTTCCCAGCTGCATAGTAATATTCATGACAAGAGGGAGAGATTTCTTTTAATATGGATAAAGGAGAAACAGTTGGCAGATACATGGGTATTTGTCATTTTGTGAGCAGAAGTTGTGAATTAGAACAATTAAAACAATGTTTTTCCACAGTAATATACTGTTTTAGGTGTTTTTAGAGAGGGTGAAAAAGGACAAATTTTTTCAATTTTATATGGGGAAAAATTCATCCAAGATAAGAGTGAACTGACATACGAGCTTGGGTCCCGGAATGCATTAAACTCATCTCTCAAGATATTACTGTTGTGGTTAGGAGGGTTCCCAGAATTCAGTGCAGAGATGCAGCCAAGAGAGTTTGTGAAGAATAAAAAAGAGCCCAGCAGTATTAATATATATTTGCAGGCAATGTAAATTGCATACAGTGGAAGTTTTGCTTTTATGTTGAAGTTGGGTAATAGACTAAACAAGCAATGTTGTTTCCAATTGTTGAGCCATTCGTGAACATTGGGTTCTACATAGGTATAAGTTTGTAGTTAGGTCATTAACACTGACTGTGACGTGCGCCACCGGTTGTACACGGAGCTAATTTTCACAAGCCTCTGACCAACCAGTAGTTGCAAATTCAGCTTTCATAAATACCTAATCAAAGCTAAATGAAGGCACAATCCAGTTCGTGGTTGATAATTTCAATAAAGTTTATTACAATTGACTTTAAGGGGACCGTCTAGTCAGAAGTCCGAAATTGGTGGATTTTTTTATTGCTTGATTCGGTAGAGCAATGCACAGTTAATAAGCAGTAAAAAAATTGGAAGCATCTGAAGCATCTAAGGCGAGTAAATGGAAGGAGAAGAAGCAGCAAGAAGAGTCGCATGATGTGTCAGCGCTCATGTGCCAAATCATTCCACCTAGGCATTGCTTACCGACTTTACTTCTGAAGACATATGTATGTATCATTCAGTTGTTCAAGAATTTTCACGATTTGGCAACGTCGTGCGAGTCTTGGTACCTATAATGGACCTCCCCCCTCCCCCTCCTGTGCTGTAGACATAAATAGGACTGCTGGCCAGGGAAGGAGCTCAGTGTGACATAAATTCCGAAGCAAATACGTTGTCAAACAACTAGCTGAATCTGCCTGTCAAGCTCAAAGTTGCTGGTACTGCATCTGCTAAGTTTGGTTAGGATTGAAGCGCACCTCAGGAGCACCTGAGCTATACGTCACCCTTGATCCTCATGCTTGGTACCAGGCCCCTGGTAACACTTGTGGTACCGGTTTTGACAAAGAACCACAAAATACTACGACGAAAGATAGCCAAAGTCATGACAATATTTCAGAATAGCTTTCAAAATGTCAACTGGGCTGATTTCTCAGAGCAATATAGCTTGCAAATGAAAAAAAAATTTCTGTACAAAATGAATTTATTGAACAACACAAAAGTCAATATTCAAGCCCCTTCTCCTCAGAAACCAGTTATTGTAGAGCAATGTTTTTGGTATCATTGGATGCGCAAAGCGTTGCTGCATAAAGAGTCAGAGAATCTCATTGAATTTCATAGTGGTATTTTACATACATATACATATACCGGGCTTATCCTCCCTATGCGAGGGTAGCCGACAGCAGGCCACAATCACCACACTTAGTCACAAGGAGGCAAGAGAGGTGGCACTGGCCGCACCTGAACTGCCAGGATCAGCAGCAGCCCAGCACAACCACCTTCCACAGTCAGGCCCAACAGCCATAGCTGGTTTACCCGGACCGCTTCATTGAGTGCAGCCCCTCCCCCGCACAGGACAGGTCAACCCCATCACACGCGGGCAACTTCCAGTACCGGGTCATAAATAAAATTACCTTCTTATGCACTGCCCCCACTCACTTCTGTCCGCAGCCATCCCTCTCGCCACATCCACAGTCAGACCCCTCTCATACAAAGCACGTTTCACCCCATCCATCCAACTCATCCGTAGTCTACCTCGCGCTTGAAGACCACTCAATTCCGACATATATATCTATTTCACCAGCCGCTCTACATTCATTCTTTCAACATGCCCAAACCATCCAAGCACTCTTTCATACACTCGCCTGCTCAACTTTTTGATAACACCCGTATGCCTCCTAACCAACTCATTCCTGATCCTATCTCTTCTTGTTGCTCCATACATGCTCCTCAAAAACTTCATCTCAAACACATCCAACTTCCTCCTCTCAGCTGCTCTCAACCCCCAGGACTCTGCTCCATACAAAAAAACTGGCACAACCAAGCTTTCATAGTCCCCTCGTAGCATTCATATTCCAACTCCTGCATTCAAAAACTTTCCTCATTGTACCCAATGTCTTACAGCCTTCACTCACTCGATGCCTCACTTCTACTTCCATACTATCCTTAACAGTCACATCCAACCCAAGGTACCTAAAATGCTCTACCTCCTCTAAAACTTCACCATTCAACCTCACCCTTCACCTTCAGCCCTATGTTTTTTGTATGTAATGAAAGATGGCTTTAACTTTCTTCCTAACACTCCACCTCTTGAACATCTCATCACCTTATTTTTATTCACATTTACCCTCAATTTCTGTCTTTTGCACACTCTACTAAACTCTGCAACCAGTCTCCTCAGTGTGTTTTTTCTGAATCAGCCACAAGTGCTGTATCATCTGCAAACAACAGCTGACACACTTCCCAATACATACCATTTCGTCCCACCAACTGCACACCTTTTCCCAACACTCAGGCATTCACTTCTCTCACCACACCATCCATAAACAAATTAAACAACCACAGCGACATCACACAACCCTGTCTCACACCTGTCACAACTGGGAACCATTCACTCACCTCATTCCCTACTCTCACACATGCTCTGCTATCAATGTAGAAACTCTTTATGGCATTCAACAGTCTCCCACCCACTCCGTACAAGCTTACCAATTGCCCTAGAGCCTCACGATCCACTCTGTCATACGCCTTCTCTAGATCCATAAATGCCCAATATACATCTTTTCGCCTTAATAAGTATTTTTCATTCACCTGCCTCACAGCAAACATTTGATCCACACAACCTCTACCACACCTAAAACCCCACTGTTATTCAGCAACCACATGATCCGTCAACACTCTCACTCTTCCAATTAAAACTCTTCCATACAGCTTCCCAATGACACTCAGTAGACTTATACCCCTAGAATTACTGCACTGATACCTGTCACCTTTCTCCTAGTACAAGGGAACTACACACGCGCTACTCCAATCAACCGGCACTTTACTAGCCTCGAAACACATCTAATAAACGTACCAACCATTCTACATCCAAATTTCCTTCTTTCTTCAGACATTCAACAGTGCAGCCATCCATACCTGGAGCTTCCCCATTTTTCATTCCATCCAATGCACCTTTCACCTCTGCATTTTTTATTCGACTTCTATTCACTTCACCAAACACAGGCATTCTAACATCACTTCCAACAGTTACTACTCTTGCAACCCTATCATCTCTCACATTCAGCAGTTCCTCAGAATACTCCGCCCATCTCTTTCTCACATCACAACTCTCCACTAGCAGCCAACCATTTGCATCTTTCACTCTTGCCTCATTCTCCACCTGACCTTTCCTAATTCTTTTCACTTATTTCCAGAAAACCTTCCTTCTCTCTATGAAATCCCCTCCCAACTTCCTCCCCCATTCCTCATCATTCCTTCCAACTTCCTCCCTCATTCCAGTGGTATTTTAGTTACATTAAAAAATCTACGGAAAAATGAATGACTCTTTGAAAAAAAATTTAAAACACTATAAAAACTAAACTATTATGAATTCAAAAATAATCCTCTGACTCCTTCTGCAGCAACCCTTTGTGCATCCATTGAGATACTTCGATCGTTACTCTACGTTAGTGACTTTTTGAGAAGAAGTGGCTCAAAAAATTAGTTTCCCTGCCCACTTTCTTCCCATTATCTCTGCCATTATGGAGAAAATGGAAAAAAGTGTACAACACAGCCCATATTTATTTTACAAAAAACCTACGTATGCCAAATTTCATAGATCTAGATCCCATAGAAAAATGTGACGTTTCTTTTTTGACGAACAGGTAGTTCTGACTAGACGGTCCCCTTAAATTTGAGTTTGGTGTTGAACTTGATATTTAGTAGTCACAGTAAAAGTGTCTAAAATCAGTTGCCAGTGAATGTGATTTATAGCTGAGTTAAGGAACAGTGATAGAGAAGAACGAGCAAGAATTCTGGGTGGAAGATAGAGGGCTGTCATGGGAACAGTTCTTACAATTGAAAATTTCATGTCAAGATCATTGAATTTGCAAAGTGCCCATCCAGCAAAAGAGAGAGAGGAAAAGGAAAAGTAAATTATTGTATAGGTCAAATTAAAAGTAGCTGAGGAACTGGAAATCTTCAGATTGTAAATACTTTTGACCTTTTGACCAGTAAGAAAGAGTAATAGTTTATGGCTAATATGCAGAGGACACAAGTTAGCTTTGGCTTCAAGTTTGGCTGTTTGGTTTGACACGGAAGCACACTTAAACTTACGCAAGCGCCTGCAAACTGTATACGATCCTATTTAACCAACTACAATGAAGCAGCAGTGAAGTAGAGGAAGGAGGAATAATCAAGTTTTGACTGGATAAGCAAAATATAGAGAAGACGAAGAGTAGAGTAGTTGGCATCCCACCCATGGGAAGGAAAAACAGTCACTAGACAAAGGTCTAACTGACAGCGAGTTACAAAGGTGGATATGTTAATATGCCATGTTCAGTGTTCATCAAAGACAAGTCCTCAAAAACGCACTGAGTTAACAGAGTTGAGGAGTGTGTGATGAAGTGCCAGCAAGTCTTCTTTCATCTGTCCCTTGTAAAAATAATGCAGGAAGTCTTGCTGGCAGAGATTTGCAATCCTAATTGGTGACTATTTTTCTATTTCTGTAAGAAGTTTTCCATGAGGTTCAAAGCTTCATTGAGATCTTCATGTTTGATCCAGAGTGCTGCATCAACATCTGCGTGAAGGAAGTGTTGTATGTTGTATGAGGATAGTGGAAACTGTTGGGCTGATAACTGAGCCTTGGAGGACTCCTGAGAAGAGAGGAAAGGACCTAGAATGGGCATTGTTTACACTTACTTTTATTGTACAAAGCTCAACACGTTCACTATATTTCCGTGATTGCTACGGTCGATTTGGTTAAGTTGGAAAAAGTAGACTTGAAAAGTCATCTTTACTGCATGATAACATTCTTACCCTTCCTAACAAACGGAAAAAATTTAATTGCACAAGAACATTTTAACTTGCACGCCATAGCCTAATTCAAATAAAGGGAGCAAAATCAGTGCTCCCAGAGCTTGACAGGCAGATTCAGCTAGTTGTTTGACAACGTATTTGCTTCGGAATTTATGTCACACTGAGCTCCTTCCCTGGCCAGCAGTCCCTATTTATATCTACAGCACAGAAGGGGGAGGGGGGAGGTCCGTTGGAGGTATCAAGACTCGCACGACGTTGCCAAATTGTGAAAGTTCTTGAACAACTGAATGATAGATACATATGTCTTCAGAAGTAAAGTCGGTAAGCAATATCCAAGTGAAATGATTTGGCACATGAGCGCTGACACCTCATGCGGTAGCCATTGTTACTGGCACGTTGTTACTGGGAGGCCTCCTAAGGTTTTTGTTGGCTTACCGTCAAAAATCTGCTCGATGCCTTCACCGCCAGCAGACCCGTCAAGTAGCTGCCACAGCTAGATGACCTTCCTCGTAGAACCAGAGGAATTCCGAAAGCAAGGCACCCGCCTTGCTCACAGACGAAACGAAAGAGAACACGCCGGCACAACCGACGCAAAAACCGAAGAGCGAAAGCACACGCGCGACTGCACTCGACAAGATCCATTCGAACACTGACGTCACTCGCCCGCCGCCAGTCAGTGGCGGCAGCCAGGAAAGGCTGCGCCAGCCAGTCAGCCAGTTGCCAGCCAAATTCTCGAGACTGGCGGCGGCCAATTTATCACCACATCTCCCCCAGTTTCTCACGAAACTCCCGGTGTCCAGTGCTTAGCACTCGTACTCGTTTAGGTACGAGGGACGCCGTCGTTCACGGTGTGACCGCCTTAATTGCGCCGGCTCCCCCTGGGGCTGCTCTGCCTCTCCATCAGTAGCGGCAGGCTCCTCGCCCTCTTCCTCAAGTGAGTCTTCACTAAACTCATTCTCTGCCGCCGGCGCCACTGGCGCCGCGTTTAATGCGTCCACCACCACCCTCTCAGGCAACGCAAGAGGAGCTGCGCCACCGCCGCCACCTCCGCCGAAGATAACTTCGTCGGGCGCCGCAGCGCCCTCGGCGCCCCGGTGATTCTCGGGGACACGGCCCCGATCACCCCCAATGCGTCGTCTCCTGACGTCGCGCACATGCCTGGGCATGCCGTCTACGCAGACCACGTACTTTGACACGACGCTGGTGACCTCACCTGACGTCCACTGCTTCGTGCATGACGGCAGCGGGGGCTTCACCCACACCTCATCGCCGACAGCAAAACTGTTGCTCGCGCCGCCATCAATCACCCGAAGATTGACGTCAAACGGCACTCGCCAGCGATACCGAAAAATACCGCTCGAAGGGACTGAGCCCGCCTCAGTGTCCTTCCGGGGCGTCACATTATACCAAAATGTAGCCTCCTCAGGAGTGATACCTCCCCTGGCGGCGATCCTCTTGATCGTCCGATGATTCCTCTCCACGATCCCGTTGCCGCTCGGGGCGTAGGCGGCACGAGACGAAGCGAACAGACACGACCAGACCATGCTCAGCGATCGTCTCACGGATCACCCCAAGACGTCGCTTCACGAGCATCTCCGCCGCGCCCTTCGTGCGAACACGATTGCGGCCATCGACAGTGTTGTCCATCCATGTGACGACTGTCCGGGAATCACTGGCGACCGTGAAGGTCTTAAAACCCCACGCAATCGCCAAATTGATACCCCGCGCCACCGCTTCCAACTCGGCCACATTGATATGAAGGTGGTCTGACTTTTCGGAGCCAAGACGCATCCTCCACAATGCGGCTATCGACCTCAAGGGCCACACCAACTCCGAGGGAGCTGGCATCAGCCCACACGGTAACCGTACCATGCGAGTCGACACCCCACACGCCCCCAACAGGGTCGTCCCGACGAGCCCGCGCCAACAGCTCCGCAGCCAACGAGCTGACAGAACCGTCAACCGGGTCGTCCCAAGAGCCACTGCACCCCAGCCGTTTCAAAAAACTGCAACAAGGACGCAGCCACCCCGCCACGGGGTAATGGCCAACTAACCGACCGCACAAGGAGAACAGCCCTCTCTTCGTCAGGCCGGCATTCACCGAGCCAAACTCGGAGAGAGCAGTCCCCCGCGACATTCGAAGATGTCCGTTGGCATCTTTCCGCAAAGAAATGCCCAACAGCCGACCTCCATCAAGGCACTCAGGCTCCTTTGACACAAGTCCGTACCGTGCCAAATGCTCCCGGAGCTCCTGCGCGCTGAGAATGGACTCACACACCACTACATCATCGATATAGTGGTCCGTCCCTCGACGAACGCGATCGGTCAGCGACAGAACCTTGCCGAGAATCACCGTCATGATTCGAGGCGCACACGAGAGGCCAAAGCCTAATCGCGTCAAAGCGTAAGGCACACCCTTAAACTTCACGATCTGGTACCGCCACAGATCCTCGGAAACGTGGATCTGCAGGTACGCGGACTTAAGGTCGACGACCTTAAGCTCGCCCCGCAGCTGCCGCCACTTCCGAATCTTGTCGCCACACACAGCGACCATGTCATCGCCAGTATGACATTCGACAAAGCCGTTCAACTCACGATAATCCATGACTGGACGGACTTTGTCCTTCGTTGGTTGCACGACGGCCAGCAACGGAATGACGCCCGGGATGGGGCCATGCCATCGCCTCAACCAACCCTTTGAGATCCAACTCTGAATCTCCGCCTCATAGCGCTCCCGCACGTGAGGCGCCTGAGTACATCCGTACTCCGCGACCCGAGTCTGCAGCCCCTGGGGCGGCTTCTCGGACCACCGCCAACTGACGGTCCACCGACCGTCAGCGAACCTAGCAACAAAGTCAGGGTCGACGATCTCGATCGGCGCTGGCGCGCCTTTCGACCCCACCGGCCCCGCCCCTGCCACCAGGCCGGCTCCCAGCTTGGCACGGGCGAGTCCATTGCTGGACCTCCCACAGCATCCAGTTGACCGGGATCTCCCCCAGTCAACCGCATACTTCGAGTCAGGACCTCTTCTGACGGTGACGCCCCCCATGTGATCGATAACATCACTCCCGAGAAGACAGTCCACGCCAAGGTTCCCCAACTCCGGCATGACGAGCGCAGTGACACCGAAACAATGCCCCTGCAACCCGACTACCACCCGACAGTGCTTCCCCACATGGGAAGTCCTGCCGTCCGCCGTTAGCAACGGCCGCCCCGGCCGGGGGCATTGGCCCACCACCACCCGCGGACAAACCACCGTCCGCTCGCTCCCGGAGTCTACCAGACACCAAGAACAATGCCCATTCAAGATGGCACGAACGACTGGCAACCGACGCCCCGTCGTAACGCCAGTCGCTCCGAGCGATTCTAGATCGCCCCGACCCAGCGACACACCCGTGCCGCTCAAGGTCCCTCTCTCCGAGGGGGCGCCGTCACCTCCCTCGGGGGGAGGAGACCTCCGGTAAGCTTGGCTTACGCGGATTCCATTGAGGAGGACGCGTCGCCCCGACTGGCGTCCTCCGCAGCGAAACCCGACCCACCAACCGCAGGCCTACCTACTGCCGGGCAGTCACCGGCAAAATGCCCGACCTCCCCACATGCAAAGCACGCAAACTTCCGTTTGGCGGCGGGAGCCTTCCTGGCCCCCCCGCCAGCAGGCGCCGCCGCGCCTGGCTTCTGCGGGCAAACCCGCACGCGGTGTGCACCGCCGCAGCGGTAACAAGCACCCTTGCCACCACTGCCCTGCTTCCCCGCAGCAGCAAGGTCTGCTCCGCGCCTGACCTCCTGGCCACGCCCGGCAGCAGCCCTCTGTGCGGCCATCCTCTCCCGCACTCTCGACACTACATCGTCGAACGGCGCAGTATACGCGTCCCCCCGCGAAACTGCCCACGTATACAGAGTAGTGGGGAGACCCTCATAGAATTTGACCCTAAAAATCAAATCCTTCTTGGTCGACCCCACCCTCCCACCCAGACGCGCCAGGTCATCCAGGTACACGTCCACCGACTCCCCAGCCCCAAGCCGACGGTCGGTGAACCGCCTATATGCTTCCTGCATAGGCAAAGCAAATTGCGAGGCCAACACAGCCCTAACTGCCTGCCACTGACCCGCATCACCGACAGTCATCGAGCGAAACACTCGAGCGGCGTTGCCGTCGAGCATGAACCCGATGATGTCGGTCGGAGCCACCCGCTCCAGCTGGCAGAGCCTCTCCAAGCTCTCCAGCCACTCAAGCGCGTCGACCGACCCATCGCCCGTCAGCTTAGGCAACTGCCTAGACAGACGGTCGAGGATCGGCCCGCGCGCCTGAGTCAGGATGTTCGCCAGCAGGCTAGCATCCACAAGCACACCACCCGACATGCTCCCCGCCGGCGGCGCTGGCGATGCCGCATCGCCAGCTCCGGCTGCCGCAGCCTTTCCAGCTGCGTCAGCCACCTCAGCCGACGCAGCCGTTCCAGCCGCCGCCATCTTGATGCCCACAAGAAGGCTACCACCGCCAAAAAGCCTAGATAGCTTGTTGGCTTACCGTCAAAAATCTGCTCGATGCCTTCACCGCCAGCAGACCCGTCAAGTAGCTGCCACAGCTAGATGACCTTCCTCGTAGAACCAGAGGAATTCCGAAAGCAAGGCACCCGCCTTGCTCACAGACGAAACGAAAGAGAACACGCCGGCACAACCGACGCAAAAACCGAAGAGCGAAAGCACACGCGCGACTGCACTCGACAAGATCCATTCGAACACTGACGTCACTCGCCCGCCGCCAGTCAGTGGCGGCAGCCAGGAAAGGCTGCGCCAGCCAGTCAGCCAGTTGCCAGCCAAATTCTCGAGACTGGCGGCGGCCAATTTATCACCACAGTTTTCATCACACACTATCAGCTGTGGTTTTTGTGTGCTCAGTGATAATATTGATATGCATGTTTAATTTCTGTTTCTTTTTGTTTGTTTCAGCCTAGATTCTTGCTGTGCTATGAACAACTATTGTACATAAATTAATCTTAAACCTGAAAGACCTGGCTTGCATGAGTACTACTATTTTGGGTGGTGAGTTGAATGGTTCTTCTAGTTAATTAGCATGTGCATTGTTGGAATTTTCATTTCATCAGTTTGGTTTCTGGTTTGGTTTGTTTCTTTCATTTTTTCCCCATTGTGTCTTGAGATGTGCATTTTGATTGATTTCCTTTCTTTTGAGTTGAAGTTTTGTTGATCATTATGTTCATTTTACTTACATAATTGCATTTTCTATTTACTTGACTTACCTTGTTTTATGAGATTTATTTGCTTCAAATTTCTGTTTCATTTATGTTTGTTTATTCTTTTTGTATAGCCTGGTCATGGGAGTTGCTAGCGGTTCTTGTACTTATAAGTTACACTCATTCTTTACAGCTGGCAAGTCAGCATCTCATGTCCATGCACTTTACTTTTGGCCCATTTTGTCATAATGTTCTGTACATCTTCTTTTATTTGCTATGCCTCTGGATTAGTTATTTTCCTTATTCTGGTTCTGAGTAAACTATCAAAAACACCAAAGTTTCATTTCACCAGTATTTCAGGACTCACTATACAAGATTGAAGATGTTTTATTGAAAATTCTGACCCCACAACAATGTAAATAAGCAAATTACCAAGAAGTACATTTTTGCACCAATACATGGTGAACATGTTAATGAAATTAGATATGAACATGGCCATGTTTCCATGAAAACAAATTTTTTGTGGTTTGAGGAGTATGCTATAGTGTCAAACAGTATCAAAGGCTACATTTATATCTAAGAAGACAGCTAAGCAGAATACATTACTATAAAACGAACTCTTGGATGGAGTTTTCAAGTCTGCTGAGTGCATCTAGAGTGCTGTATTATTCTTTGAAGCCACTGCTCTGTGATAGATCAAAGAAGCTGCAGCATTCAGGTAAGGCCTGCAGTCTATAATTGATCATTTTTTCAAGTATTTTGTATAATCAGTTTGTAAAGACTATTGGGCAGTAAGAATTTGTATTATCAAAGGTTTGAGCAGGCTTAAGGATAAGAATAATAATGGCTTCTCACCACTGATGAGGAAAGTCATTTGATTATGGGAAGTTGTAAAAGCTAAAAAGTGTTTCCAGTTGTTTGTCAGTCAAGTGCTGCAGGAAGGAAAATAGGATTGCATCTGCTCCTGGAGAATATGAAGTAGATGATTGTAAGGCATGCTTGAGTTTTTGGGATTCAAATGGCAGGTTGTGCCCCGGGGTGTTATGGCAATCAATTGAGGAGGGGTAATGGCAATAGTGTTTTGACATCTTGTGAAAATTGGATCATCATAGGAAGAGTTACTATGCTTTGAGAATTGATGTGCCAGTTCATTTGAAACTTTGTGCTGGACTGCAATTGTTTCGTGGTCTTTTTTCAGCCCTATGTTTTTTGTATGTAATGAGAGATGGCTTTAACTTTTTTCCAAATGGTTGAGTTGCTTGTCTTGGTGTTCAGGCCATAAAGCTCAGCTAGTCTTACTTGCTTCATTGACTGCAAGTTTGAACTTTACTTGAGCTTTAGATGTGTGATTAGTGATGCAAAAAAAAAACGGTTTTATTCTATGGCAGGTTTTTTTTGCAAAAAATAAACATGTTTTTATGTGTTTTTTTTTGCACACACCAAAATTTTGTTATGTGTCTGTTTATTTTTGGTCACATAAAATACATTATTACCAATGTTCTTTAGACATGATTTTTTCTAATAAAAACATCAAAGGGAAGCCATACTGTAAAAGTGTGGCAGATAACCCACAATTCCTTAGAGAAGTCTAAGAGGAACAGCAGGAGACACAGAACTTATTGATGAAGTCAAAATTTGGAGCTTACTATCTCTACTATGATTTTACTTTTATGTGACCAAAAGATCAGACATAGTAAAGATTGTAAGCTCTGAATTTTGACTCCATCTATACAAGTTCTGAGGCTCCTGCTGTTTCTCTTAAGACTCCTCTTGGTAATTGTGGGTTATCTGCCACCACTTTTACTGTATGGTTTTCCTTTTGATGTTTTTATTACAAAAAAATCACAACTAAAAAACATTGATATTAATGTATTTCATGTGACCAAAAAAACCATGCTGTTTTTTCTAAAAAACATGCTGTTTTTTCTAAAAAACATGTTTTTTACTAAAAATCATGACTAAGAAACTGGATATTAATATATTTTATGTGGCCAAAATATTAAAAATCAAAAATTATGTTTTTAAAAAAATCATTTGTAAAACAACATGAATATTATCATATTAATATATTTTATGTGACCATAAAACCATGCTGGTTTCTTTCACATTTTTTAGTCAATATGCAGTTCAATGCGCTCATGGAACTTAAAAATTCCGTTCCAAAGGATCACTAAAGAAGCACATTTAAAAACCTTTTACATGAATGACATTCTGCTTGCTGATGCATTATTTTTGAGTTATTTAATTTCAATATTTTTTACTTTCATAGCAGTCAGTTCCAGTCAGTTGCATGCTTGAGCTGGAGCTGTTAAGAGTACATTTGGGTACTTGTAATGCATTTTTAGCTGACCCTGCGGAGCCTGAACCCACTTCTAGGATGTTTTAGTTAATAACACAATAAACGATAACACCCAAAAATATTAGCGGGGCTGGGGAAGTAAATACTTGAATCCATAGTATTCACTCTTTCGCTTTTGCCAATGTTCTACGGTGGCCGCCATATTGAAACTGATGTCAACTGCACATCGATTTTAGTATTCACTACCTCAGTCCCACTAATATTTTTGGGGTGATAACCTGTATTGTGTTATTAACTAAAATATCCTAGAAGTGGGTTCAGGCTCCGCGGGGTCGGCCAATAATAAATTACAAAGTACCCAAGCATACTGTTAACAGCTCAAGCGTGCAACGCAACTGCTATGGAAGACGAAAATTCAATACTTGAATAACTTAATAACGCATCTGCAAGCAGAATATTCTTGTAAAACGTTTTCAAATGTATTCCTAGTGATTCTTTGGTGCGGAATTTTGAATTTCCGTGAGCGCATTAATTTTTTTACAAACGAGCATGTCTAAAAATATGGATATTAATATATTTAATTGGACCCAAAAATCATCATTCTTCAAACATGTTTTTTTTATAAAGTCATAAACATTCATTTTTTGGTCATGACTTCTGTGAAGAAAATGGATTTTAATATATTTTATGTGACCAAAAAACGATGCTTTTTTTATAAAAAAATGTATACAAAAAATCATATATATGAAACATGGATATTAATTTTATATAAAAAGGAAGACTAAAGCCACGCTTCTTAAAACCATTTCTTATAAGAGAAAGACAATTCATAAAAGTGAACGTTTCGACCATTATCACTGGTCATTATCAACACTGAAAAGATAAAACAATAGTACAGTTAAATGATGATCTATTGCTACATTCTAAACAATATATGGTGATCGATAAAAAACTATGAATTAACAATTTGTAGAGGGTATGCTGACTGCATGTCGTTCAGACTAGGTTTTAATTTGGAGATGAACAAGGATTCTAGAATTTTGAGTTCAGTTGGATTAGAAGCTCTACCTAATATCTGGAAATCTGAAAGTCTGATAGGTAAATCACATTTTTCAGCGTGTGCACGTATGGCAGAATGAGATGGTGCGGATAACAGATTATTGGTTCGATGGCTCCGACCAGCATGCTCAGATACTCGAATACGTAGGTTACGCGAGGTAGAGCCCACATACTCTGATGCACCACATCGTGCACAACTATGACTGTAAACAACAGAGCTGAGCATGCCCTTTGGAAGACCATCCTTAAATCTGAAAAAAGACCCAACAGAGAGCGCATTGACCTGGATAAACTTAAATTCACACTGCATGAAATATTTCGACAGTAGCTGAGACAATTCTAATTTTAATTTTTCAGACTGAGCTCCAAAGTACAGTAACGGAACATATAACAGTTTTCTATTGACATATGGGATTGGTTCAACTTTGGTACGAACAGAGAAGAGGAACTTTTTTAAAAAATTGTCATATAGTCCTACCGGAAATCCGTTCTTTACAAAAAAATTCCTAAGGAAAACAAATTCATTGTGAAGATTAGGATATGAACTGCATATGCTATAAGCCCTGTGAAGAAGGGTTTTAATACTATTGACTTTAAATTGGAAGCTGCAGAAACTAAAATAGCTAAGTCCTAAACCAGTAAAAGTGGGCTTGCGAAAGACAGAACAATCAAAGTTATTGCACTTCCTAGTCACCCTCACATCTAAAAATGGCAAACAGTTATCATTTTCTTCGTCCATTGTAAATTTAATATTTGGATGTTTCGAGTTCAGGTAATCTAAAAATATGGTACAATGAGTCTGGTCTCTAAATAAAATGAAAGTGTCGTCAATGTAGCGTTTGTAAAAGGTTGGCTTAAAATGGCTAGGACAATCATCTATCCATGATTTCTCATGGTGGCATATAAAAATATTAGCAAAGGTAGGTCCTAGTGGAAGGCCCATACCCAAACCATCCAGTTGTCTGTATAATTTTCTATTGAAAATGAAAAAACTATTTTGAACAGAAAGCTCAAGAAATTTTTTGAATAATTCGCGGGTTAGGCCCAAAACGGTAGTACAATCAGTTGGGTCTTAGTCCATTATCCATTAGTTGGGTCTTTTTTCAGATTTAAGGATGGTCTTCCGAAGGGCATGCTCAGCTCTGTTGTTTACAGTCATAGTTGTGCACGATGTGGTGCATCAGAGTATGTGGGCTCTACCTCGCGTAACCTACGTATTCGAGTATCTGAGCATGCTGGTCGGAGCCATCGAACCAATAATCTGTTATCCGCACCATCTCATTCTGCCATACGTGCACACGCTGAAAAATGTGATTTACCTATCAGACTTTCAGATTTCCAGATATTAGGTAGAGCTTCTAATCCAACTGAACTCAAAATTCTAGAATCCTTGTTCATCTCCAAATTAAAACCTAGTCTGAACGACATGCAGTCAGCATACCCTCTACAAATTGTTAATTCATAGTTTTTTATCGATCACCATATATTGTTTAGAATGTAGCAATAGATCATCATTTAACTGTACTATTGTTTTATCTTTTCAGTGTTGATAATGACCAGTGATAAAGGTCGAAACGTTCACTTTTATGAATTGTCTTTCTCTTATAAGAAATGGTTTTAAGAAGCGTGGCTTTAGTCTTCCTTTTTATAGTTAAACTTTCCAAAGATTGGAACCTTAACATTTTTAATTAATATTATATATCTAACCAAAAGACCCATGCTATTTTTAAAAAATATTTTTACAAAAAATAATTAATTCCATTTTTTTGTAAAAAAAACATTTTTCTATGAAAAGCATGGTTTTTGGTCATAAAATACATTAATATACACATTTTTAGTCATGATATTTCTGTAAAAATAGATGTTTTTTTAAAAAACAGCATGGTTGTATTTGGTCAAATAAAATATAGGGCCTAGTGACATCCATGATTTTCAGTCGTGATTTTTCTAAAAAAAACAATGTTTTTTTCAAAAAAAAGCATTGGGTTTTTTTATCACATAAAATATATTAATATCCACATTTTTTAGCTATGATTTTTTGTAAGAAAATGATGTTTTTTGAAAAAACAATAATGTTTTTTTTATCACATAAAAGATAATAGTACCCATGTTTTTTCAGTCATGAATTTTTTGTAGAAAAACAAGTTTTAAAACAACAGCATGGTTTTTTGGTCCCATAAAATATATTAATATCTATGTTTTTTAAGTCGTGATTTTTCTGTAAAAAAAACAGCATGGTTTTATTTGTCATAAAATATATTGCTATCCATATTATTCAGTCATGTTTTTTTTGTAAAAATAACATGTTTTTGAAAAACAGCATGTTTTTTTTGGTCACATCTCTATCAATGACCATAAGTAAAGATATATTATTAGAACACACTATTTGGGAAGTTGAAAGTGATTCACATGCATTGTAAAATAAGTGAAATATCAAAACATGAAACCACAAAAAACGAAAAATTCAATACAACCATAGAAAACCATGAATTAAGAAGTATGCTGTTTATCCTATAATCTGACATGAAAACAAATAATGTAAAGTGGTTCTTTTCCTTGCTGAGTTATTTTCAAACAAAATATCCACATTTTTTTTTAGCCATGGTTATTTTTTGTGAAAAAAAGGTTTTTTTGAGTTGCATCTCTATGTGTGATCCACAGCTCCTGATTGCTTCTGTATTTTTTTCAATGTGATAGTGCTCTATTTTATTGGATAGTTTTTGTACACTTTAGGTTCCACCAGAAGAGAGCTTAAGAACACCATCTAGGTAGAAATCAGGATATGTGTTGATTTTCAGCTTTTATGTGCATCTTATAGAGGATTTTCTTGTGCTTCCATTTGTACTTTCCGTTTACGTCTACTCCGAATAGTGCGCCCACCAGAGGGGGGGAAAAAGATTGGGGTGGAGTGACCTTGAACCCTCCCCCCTCATTATTGGGGGTCAATTGAGCGTGTTTCTCTGCGGGAATGGCATTATAGTTCGTTAATGGGCTACTCAAAGTGCTTCCATTATTCAAACGAAACATTCTAACGCTGAGTAAACATTTTTTTATAATTTTTGACAATTTCAGAATTTAGCTGTTCTGCCGTATCTATGATACCGCAGCTTTCATTCATAGCTCAATGACAGCTGCATTATCATAGCTACAGCTATGGCGAGCACACCAATCCAAAGGGCTTGAAAAGAGCTATAAAACAAAGGAATTGACTTGACAAAAAAATGTATTTTGGTAAAAAAAAAATGAAAAATTAAAAAAATTGGTTGCTTTCAAGAATGACACCTATTCTCTTTTGTTGTATATTTTTTCCCAGAATTACAGAGCTACAGCAATGTAAATTGTATCAATCGAAAGGGCTTGAGAAAAGAGCTACAAATGCTCAAGAGTTCATTATAGAAAACCCTGTAGTTCAAAAGATAAAAAGAATTTTTTTTTGTGAATAAACACGTTTTTGTGGAAACTTGATAATTGGTTTCTCAAATGCTACTTCTTCCACAATTTTAGAGCTAGGAGAATGGTTTATATACCATTCGATAGGGCTCAGCAAGGTGTATCCTCGCGCAATAGCATTTTTTGATAAATTTATTATTTTGAAAATTACACGACATGAAAAAAAATGAAAAAAGTTCATTTTTTTTAATTCCCAAAATCCACAAAAAAAAGTTATTAAAATTCCCTATTGCGAGTGGTTATATAGACATATAAACAATCTAAAAACGAAGTACTGGTTCTGTAACTTTAAAATTGTAGTAGAAGTAGGATTTTAAAAAAAACCCTATTTTGTCATATTTTTCGAAAATAAAAAAAATCCAGTGCAGATACAAAAATTTTGTCGAAATAACAAATGATATTTGCATCATTTCACACCTACTGTGAAAATTTCAGAGAAATCCATCTATAAATAACGGGACTTTTTTTTTTACCTAGACGGTGTCCTTAATTGGAAGGTTTGGATTTAGCATTGAATATGTGTCAGTTGGCCTATTTCAATATGGCATGAATTATTGCTCTAGATGCTTGTTTTGGGGGGGGAAATATAGTTGGTAAATTTAAGCTTGCTTGGATATAAGACCAGCCAGCAAACTGTAGGTGCCACTGCTGTGAGGAGTTAGTGACTAAAGGTTGGGAAGTAGCTATTATTAGAGGGAAGTGAGCACTAGATCAGGGATTTGAGGATGGTTGCCAGGAAAATAAGGGAGAAATATTAGTGGAAGTATTTTCATATCAATATGACTACATGAGTTTTTAAAGACAGAAAGGTGGGCTCAGAATTATTCAATTTAAAGAGGTCATTATGCATGACTCCATGCTAGATGAGAGTACCACGGGGATCTTCTGAAGGTGAATCCCAAGCAGGGTGATGGGTCCATGCAGATTACAAAAGGTGGAGGAGGTTAAGAATAAAGAAGCAGAAGTTCAGAGATCAGTATAGAATTCTAAGCTGAGGAGGATTGTAAAGAGACCAGATAGAAGCTGTACGTTAAGGAATGGACACTGTGCTAGCGCAGGCTTTCAGGGAACACACTATGGGAAAGATACCACGGGGAATAGAATTTTTACTAAAGCTGCAGTGACCTTCTACCACCTCTCACCCTCTCATAACTAGCAATAAGCTTTCAAACTGCGTGTATTATGCTTTGCCATTGTTTCCTGTAGACAGAGTATACTCGGCTGTACCACTGTAATAAGTTCTGCAGATAGGGCTGACATGAAAAGAATGATTCAACATTCCCCTGAATAATACTAAAGTTTAACATGAATCTGTGATAAATGAGAGGCCTAGATTGATCAGAGACACATTAACCACAGCATCCACTTTAATTAAGAATTTGCCCCAGTTCAGTACTTTGAACATTTTCTGACAAGTTAGTAGCCATAAAGAGTTTCAATATGACTGATAGAGTTTTTACAATAAATTGAGCTAATTTAGCCAAGAATGAAGTTGCAGATTGATTACAAGCTGGCTGACAATGGTTGTTTAAATTATTTGATGGGCTATTACTAGAGGAATTTACTGGGCAAGTGGTGTAGCATAAATGAGATGAGTAAATATAGGAGTAATGGGAATTCACTTGAGTTGATGATTGGTTACTGGAACTAGCCTGTGAAGAGTGCTGTTGTTAAGCTGGGGTTATTTGAGACAAATAGGAGCGTGTAGTTGATGGTTGAGATGGTGGGATAGGGGAGATTTCCTTTTCTACTGTCATGAGTTGAATAAGAGATGGGAAGGCACAGGTGGAAGAGATATGGGGAGTAAATTCATTTCGTTTTTTCTTAGGTGATTAGGATAAGAATTCGTTTGCAAATAAGGGGTTGGGGATTTTGCTTTCTAGCAGGTATTATGAGTGCCTAGTAGGTATTATGAGAGTGACAGGTATGAGTACAGTAATTCTAGTGGTATAAGTCTACCGAGTGTTGTTGGGAAGCTGTATGGAAGAGTGTTAATTGGAAGAGTGAGTGTTGACGGATCGTGTGCTTGCTGAAGAACAGTGTGGTTTTAGGTGTGGTAGAGGTTGTGTGGATCAAATGTTTGCTGTGAGGTAGGTGAATGAAAAATACTTATTAAAGGGAAAGGAGGTATATTGGGCATTTATGGATCTAGAGAAGGCATATGACAGAGTGGATCGCAAGGCTCTATGGCAAGTGGTAAGTTTGTATGGAGTGGGTGGGAGACTGTTGAATGCGATCAAGAGTTTCTACATTGATAGCAGAGCATGTGTGAGAGTAGGGAATGAGGTGAGTGAATGGTTCCCAGTTGTGACAGGTGAGAGACAGGGATGTGTGATGTTGCCGTGGTTGTTTAATTTGTTTATGGATGGTGTGGTGAGAGAAGTGAATGCCAGTGTTGGGAAAAGGTGCACAGTTGGTGGAACGAAATGGTATGTATTGGGAAGTGTGTCAGCTGTTGTTTGCAGATGAAACAGCGCTTATGGCTGATTCAGAGGAAAAACTGAGGAGACTGGTTGCAGAGTTTGGTAGAGTATGCGAAAGGCAGAAATTGAGGGTAAATGTGAATAAAAGTAAGGTGATGAGATGTTCAAGAGGTGGAGTGTTTGGAACTTTGGATGTGAGGTTGAATGAGGAAGTTTTAGAGGAGGTAGAGCATTTTAGGTACCTTGAGTTGGATGTGACTGTTAAGGATAGTATGGAAGTAGAAGTGAAGCATCGAGTGAGTGAAGGTTATAAGACATTGGGTGCAATGAGGAAAGTTTTTGAATGCAGGAGTTTGAGTATGAATGCTAAGAGGGGACTGCATGAATGTTTGATTGTGCCAGTTTTGTTGTATGGAGCAGAGTCCTGGGGGTTGAGAGCAGCTGAGAGAAGGAAGTTGGATGTGTTTGAGATGAAGTGTTTGAGGAGCATGTGTGGAGTACCTAGAAGAGATAGGATCAGGAATGAGTTGGTTAGGGGGCAGACGGGTGTTATCAAAAAGTTGAGCAGGCGAGTGGATGAAAGAGTGCTTGGATGGTTTGGGCATGTTGAAAGAATGAATGTTGAGCGGCTGGTGAAAAAGATATATATGTCCGAAGTGGTCTTCGAGCGCAAGGTAGACCACGGATGAGTTGGATGGATGGGGTGCGACGTGCTTTGTATGAGAGGGGTCTGACTGTGGACGTGGCGAGAGGGATGGCTGCGGACAGAAGTGAGTGGGGGCAGTGTATAAGGAGGTAATTTTATTTTTGACGCGTTACTGGAAGCTGCCCGCGTGTGATGGGGTTGATCTGTCATGTGCGGGGGGAGAAGCTGCACTCAATGAAGCGGTCGGGGTAAACCAGCTGTGGCTGTCGGGCCTGACTGTGGAAGGTGGTTGTGCTGGGCTGCTGCTGATCCTGGCAGTTCAGGTGCGGCCAGTGCTGCCTCTCTCGCCTCCTAGTGACTAAGTGTGGTGATTGTGGCCTGCTGTTGGCTACCCTCCCATAGGGAGGATAAGCCCGGTATATGTATGTATGTAGTAGGTATTATAGATTTGGATTAGTATTTACAGTGATTTCAACTCTCACCCCTGCAAAGGTAAGGGGGCTTCATCAGTGGTAAGGTGACATGCATGTTTCTCACTCATGTAAGCAACACAATCTTGTGAGGTTGCAGAGGGTACTACAGTTTACACATATAAGTGAAGATTCAGTGATGAACAAGTTTCAGAGAGATGTCCACTTTGAAAGCATGGGCAGAAGACAGGAGATTTATGACTACATTTACTCTAAGTGCAAAGGACGTACAGTGTGAAGGACTTGGATAGGGTTGATCTACAGTGTTGTATACATATCCTACATGGATTTTAGGAGGAAGACTAGGGAGACAGAAGGTAAGTACATACAGTGGAATATGTGCTTTGAGAGAATCAAAGGGGAGCTTTCAAATTCCAACTACCTTGTTAAATTTAAAGGTATCTAGAAGAAATTCTATACTCATTTTTCAGTGCTGGTGCAAAAATTGTGCCATATGTAAACTGTGTTCCATGTGACTGAAACAGTTATTGAAACAGTATCATTGTCACATACTAGGTTTTTGGCACTTAAAAGATTTTGAACTTGACGGATATTTTTTGTAGTGATCAGGCATTGATCCAGAGCATTGATGTTCACATTAAGTATTGCACATTAAGTCTATGGCAGGGCTAATGCAAAACGCTTTCTTATCAGTTCGCTAAATTTTGAGATCTCTGCTAGTCATGATTACCTGTCTTGTAGATGCAGGAATTGTTTTCAAAGTTGTCTTTGGAGTTCAGGTCAATTCTTGCACTATTCTTGATGGGCCGTAGAGGAGTGGGCAAAATGCTGTCTTCTACTGGATTATCATCAATATTGATGGGTGCATTATTTCAGTTGGATAGGCAGGAGCTGAAGAAATGCTATCAGAATTCAGGCTGGCACATGAGTCAGAGATGATTTGGTAAATGTTAAGGAGAAGCTACTAATAAATTTTTGAATTTTTGTGGCTTGTATTATGGTAATTAAATCAAAATAAACAACTTTTATCCTGTGCACTTTCCAGGGGGAATATGATAGTACCTATGAGAAGATTTTTACTGGTGGGTCTGAAGTAGAAACAAGATCAGTGGGTGAAAATGAGATTATTGCTTGAAAATGCTCCTAGACCCTCCTTCTGTAGCAAAGAAATGTCATTTGCCCCGCATTGGCAACCCAAACTTCCATAATTACCCCCAAATTGCACCCCCTCCCCTGCAGTTGCACTCATAGAGATCAGCTGCGGCTCTGCTTAGCTGTGGTTAGGGGGGTCCAAAAATATTTTCTTTGTTTTTAGACAACTCTCCATTCATTAGAGAGGTTTAGTGGTCTTTTCACCTTCTTAGTGAGTGGTTTTGTGCTTGTCCGTCTTGTGAAATGCCTAGAATATCAAATGCAGCTGTTTGCTCTGGTCAAAGATGCTTTTCAACTTTGAGGGGTAATTCCAGCTACAGTTTTTTACCTATTGAGGAAATCTTTTTTGCATCATAAAGATCAAGGTGGGTACTATAAGTATCCATAGTAGTTTATTGATAGGATGATTTAGATTTTTTTTAGCAAAATAAATAAAAATTGGGTTTAAAAAATTCTGCAGTTTGTAGAAAAAATTCTGAAGTGATATCAAAAAAATGTCTCGGACATTTGTAGATATGTTCATTGTGAATCAAACAAAAAAACTAATCGTCTCTTTGTACATTGGCTGAGAAATTGAAATTTAAAAAAGTTTGCCTCTGGGTGGGGGAAGGGGATGTGGGTAAATTTTTAAAAACTTTATGGGCTATATAGGTTTATTCAAATGTTATAACTATGCTGTAAATACCTCAGAGCTTATTTCACTCCCCAAGTATTTCTTTTTAGTTCTTGAATATTTCATGGGGAAAAAAAACGTTTTGGACCCTCTGCAGTTTGCAGCAAGTATTAGTGACTTAAAAGTGGTAGTGACTTATTACAACTACGGAAGACTTATCGTTACCTGAAATGTTTTAGACTTATTAGTAGTGTACTAGTTTATAAGTTCTGACGAAAAAAACAAATGAAATCATATAAAGGAAACAATGTGTACTCTGCACTATGGTACTTGGTAACTTTGACCGACATTTTCCCAAAATATGGGTCATAGACCTGGACGGCCAATTTGTCCTACAGTTTTGAAGCTATTAAGAAGATTTTTTTTGCAACGTGGTGAGCAAAGTAAGAACAATAAATGCTAGTTTGAGGAAAATTATTTTTCTTTAATCGAATGTACATTAGGAATTTAAAAACAAGGAACACTATTCGTAGGTTAAGCATTATTTAATATTACACATGGTCAAAGCTATAAAACATTTTGGAGTCCTGCTCCATCTTCAGTGACAGAAAGTACAGTCTTGAAAAAAAGTAAAAAGACAAAAGGTCAGACATGTTAAAAAAGAAAATTCATAGAAAAATCTCATGAAAAAACTTCCAGGGGATAAGAACTATTCGTACTGTTTAAAACGGGTTTGTATTTGGCAATGTACAATGATTTTAAAATTATTAGCTCAAAATCATTAAAAGCATTGTACAATATTCCAAATTGTTCTTCAGCAACTCCACCACCACACTGCTCTGCATGGAGTCGCACATCAGAATGAGGCGGTTGCGCAAGAAGCCTCCCGGTACGATGACTAACTCCACGATGCTGGGCAATCTTAATATAAAACAGCAAGGTCATCATACCAACATAGCCTGATGTACACTGTACACAACTAAATTTATAAACTAAGAACGCCCTCATTTACTTTGGAACTACATCTTTATACCAAAAAAAATGGGTAAATGTGGAGGAGAGGACCATAATTGCCAGTCGGATGGCAACACTACAATGGACTCTCCCTTCCGACGCGCTTGATCATTCCCGCCATCCAAGACAAAAATGAACATACCGATATAATTCGTTATTTTAGGGTGATAATTTCTATTGCGTTATTAACTAAAAGATCCTAGAAGTGGGTTCAGGCTCCGTGGAGCCGGCAAATAATAAATTACAAAGTACCCAAACGTACTCTACCCAAACTAAACCTACTGCTATAACTCGTTAAATACTCATTTGCCCCAAATATTGCATAGAAGAAAATTTGCTTTTTTTGATGTAATTATGATACAGGCAACAAAATTTCAAAAATTGATTAGTTGCATCTCCTTCACATTAACCCCAACATTTATTAAACTCCAGTCATCCACAGGTCTCCCAATTCTAACATGAATAATCTTTTGCATACTTAGTTTTCTTGCATGCCCCTAACATATTTTCTCCCAATAGCTTGCACTCAAATTCCATTCAAAAATTTGCTTTACCCATCTGCTATTCTGCATTCTCTCAATTTTTACCTTGTAATTCAGCACAGCTTTCATCATTCTTTCTGAAAATAGGCTCCACCCGAGGACACCTCTAATGGCTTCCGTAGCTGTCCATTTTGGAACACCCAATGCTAAACGTCCTACCTTTTTTGTATCACATCCAGCTTTTCAAGATCACTTCCATTCCAAGCAAGAGCACTCATACCATACATGACACTAGGTACAGCAACATACTCCCACATTCCTCTCACACATTCATATTGGTTGGCTCTGTATATGGCCACACTACCTAACCGTCCACTCCACTGCATTGCTTTTGCCACTTTCTCACCTTTAGTTCTTCTTGTTTCGTGTTATTGGAGCTCCGAAAGCAAGTCCATGTAGCCCCACGCCAGATGGGGGATTACATTCTTGTATTACGTGTCTGTATGGGAGATTGAAACATTTAATTAGGTTTTTAGGGATTTTAGGTTACAGAAAGGATATTCTATACATTACAGGGCAATAGGGGGAAGATATATGTTTATGATTTGATCAATTGCAATGACTAACAAGGTATTATACTTAGTATTTTCATTATTTTTCAGTTAATTAATTAATTTCATACACTGTACAGTATAAAGTATGCACATATAGAGCATGGCCCGAATTATATTACTAGTCTACAACATGCCCTTTATCTGGCCTCACATGAGCGTCCAAAATTTAAGGGAAGGTCCAGCCTGGGTGGCTCAACCTGGAGCTTTGGCTACTGAAGTCAGCACTGTCAAAGTTTGAAGGCTCTAAAATATAGTTCAACTGCGTAGCACAACTGTGGGCAGTTCTCTGAGGAAGCAAAGGTGGGTTTACACTTTGAGGGGGTAACTGGCAGCGTGCCATGCATCCCAAATTAGTACAGAGATCCCAGATTCCAAGCGTACATGGCACACCACCATTTAGCCTCAAGGGAGCACACTCAAGGGTGCGGGAGGGAGATGATTGTGATTCACCTGAGGTGTTAGCATTCCCACAGTTGTTAGATTTGTCATGTACTGGCTATGAATAATATTGTTAGGGTTAGATTTGCAATACGTAACTTTTATTCCCTCATGTTATATTAGATTTTGGGTTACTATCCATGGGAAATATGGCTAGGGTTAGGTTCACAGTATGTATATTTTACCACTATCTGTTAAATATCTGCGAACAGCTTGCACTATCATTGTTTGCACAGGGCCAGGGAAGGGCTCTCCTCCAAGGAGATTTTTTATTGTGACAGGAATATTCATTAAGGTCAGAGTAGTACTAAGGGTGTTACGGTGAACATTATGGTTTGGACAGTACAAGAGTAGGTGTTCAATTGTCTCAATAGAGCCACACTCACAATTGGGGCTATCTGCCAAGCCGAAATGAGCCAAGTGAGATTTTACCCCGGCATGGCCCACCCAAAGTCTTGCTAAGACAACCTCAGCAATGCGTGACTTATTTTGGGCCCAGGGCCAGCTCTTAATTGACTCCTTAATGTGAGTGAGGAATTTTCCCTTACCTGAGGTTCTTATGGTAGTCTGCCAGGAGTGTCCCCAGTGCCTATAGACCGCCTTACAAGCCCGACTTACAATTTCGTCCTTTGATGGAGGGGTGATGGTGCGGTATAAGAGAGAGTGAGCCTCCTTTGCGGCAAGGTCTGCCACCTTGTTACCGGCAATATCTTTGTGACCTGGAATAAACTGGAATTTAACGACATGAGATGCAGAGAGCAAGGTCAGTTTTTCTTGGATGGTAAACACAATACGTGTGTGTTGCTTTGGTTTGAGGTTTTGTATCAGGTAGAGTGAATTTCAGGAGTCTGAGAAAACAACAGTGTTTTCTTGTGGTTGTAAGTTGCTATGAACCCAAGTAAGTGCTTCTTGAATGGCGTACAGTTCTGCCTCCAAGACTTGGGTCTCTGGTCTAAGTTTCCAATTTAAGGTAACTCCTTTGGAAGGGATTACTACTGCCGCTGATGTGGAGATGGGCTCGGTGGTGCGAGAACCATCTGTATATATGGCTATATATTGTTCAAATTTGGTGTGAAGTAAGTCTTGGAAGATTTGTTGGGCACAGGCAGAGGACACAGATGATACAGGAGTAGGTAGAAATTCCGTGAATATACAGTTTTCTGTATTATACCACGGTGGGAGGGGTGAGACCAGAGGTAAAGGAATATGGCGGGGGCTAGGGAGATGATATTTGGAAAAGATTGGTTGAACATGGGTGACGAAGAATTGGAGGTTTGACGATGCTCGGTTTGTCAAACGACTGAGGGTCTGCATATTCTGTAGTGTTCTACCATCGATTGGCAGCTGCATCATTCTGCAGTAGTATGAGCCGGCAATTAGCTCTCGATGGAGCTGAAGTGGTGGTACATTAGCCTCTACTTCTAATGAGGATATAGGAGTGGTTTTTCTGCAACCTGTTGCAATGCGCAAAGAGGCGTTTTGGAATATGTTAAGTTTGTTAAGATTAGTGGAGGCTGCAACTCCATATAAAGGGGCTGCATAATCTAATCTGCTGCGGATCAGAACAGAGTATAATTTAAGCAGCATTTGTCGATCTGCGCCCCAGTATCTGTGGGATATAGATTGTAGAAGGTTCACAATGGGCAAGCAGGAGACTCGTAACCTATATGGGGCCCCCAACAAAGGTGGGGGTCATCCAGGACCACCCCAAGGTATTTAAAATGTTGCACAAATTCTAGTTTGTGGCCATCAATCTTAAGAGGATGATTTGGAATTCTCCTATTTGTAAAGCACATACATTTAGTTTTTTGCAAGTTCAACTTGAATCCCCATCTCTTAGTCCAATTATAAAAGGCATTCAGTTGAGCTTGCATTTTGGAAATGAGAGTATTACTATCACTATGAGTGGCAAAGAATGCAACATCATTGGCATACTCGATAGATTCTACTGAGTTCTCGACAGGAATGTCCTTAAGCATAACATTGAAAAGTAAGGGAGAGAGGATTGCCCCTTGTGGTACACCAGAACTAATCTTCCGATAGGACGAGTATTCTCCCTTGAAGAACACCTTAAATGATCTGTCCGTGAGGTAGGACTGCAGCCAGCGCAGCAGCTTGCCCTCAATGCCACTCCTGCATAGCTTGTACAACAGTCCACTGTGCCACACAGTATCAAACGCACTGGTCAGATCGCAGAAAACTACCACATGAATAGATTTTGTCCTCAATGCCACGCGGATAGCGGTTTCTAGTTTAGTTATTTGGTCGGTAGTTGACAACCGGCACCTGAAACCCCCCTGGGCACTTCGGAAGGTATTATTGTTTTCAAGCACATAAGTCAGTCTCCTATTTATCATGGACTCCATTAATTTACCAACACAGGATAATAAAGAAATAGGGTGGAAAGAGCTCACTGTTGTCAGAGGTTTATTCGGCTTTGGTACAGGGATGATTAGAGCAGCCTTCCAGGATTGTGGCATAATACCCGAGTGTAAGCTCAGGTTGAAAATTGAGAGAAGCCAGTCTTTGTAGCTTTCTGGGAGGTGCTTTAGGTGCATGTTATGAATTCTATCAAGTCCAGTAGTTTTATTTTTAAGGATGCTGAGGCATGAGTTCAGCTCAACCAGAGAGAAAGGTTCATTGATAGGTGAGACTGTATCAGCACTCAGTGAAAAGGCGAGTGGGACAGTGATAAAGGAGGGATAGGGATCAGGAGCAGGAGTGGAAAGTTTTTTTTCATAATGCAAGGCCAGAGCATTAGCTTTGGAGGCAGAGTCTGATATGATGGTATTATGCGTAACAAATGGGTTAGTTTTCCTGACAAAGTGAGAGTGCAGGCTCACCTTTAGTTGTTCAGCCAACCTTGAACTTGAACTTGAACTTGAGGGCCGACAGTGTCGGGGCCTTTGTAACGGCCTACAATTCCCTCCACAATTTTCACACAGAGTTCAGCGCCTGGTACCAGACTTGTCCACTAAACTACTCAGGATCTACGATCCTTGTCACAAGCCTCCATTGGAAGGCATCACCGGGACAACCAGAGTGTCAAAACACCATCGCCCGGCACATTGGGTCATTACAGCCCATTCTACCAGACTGGCTCATTCCAGTCATTGTCTCTTGCTCCAGGCACGCACAAGAAACACTTTCATAGCCTCAGTGATACTCGCATTACACTCCTGATCCAATCCAGCAAGACAGCTCATACCGCAATCATCTTCAGCATATCTGGCATTCCACTCATTCTCTCCATACTGCTCAGACACCACATTCATAAAACTCTCTCTCTCTTGCTCATACTTACTACATTCCAGCACAAAATGCTCAATTGTTTCCTCTACTCCACTATTACACTGCTGACATAATCTGTTATTATTCTCATTCCATCTCCATGTACGTCTGTTCACACTCAATGACTTACATCTCACAGCAAACAAGAGTTGACTTCCAAAACTACCATCATAGAACAGCTCAAACTTAGGTGCTTTCTTTTTCATATACCAGTTAAGTGTAGGCTTCCGCATCATGCTAAGCCTCCACTTATTCAATCCATACTCTTTTGTTTGTCTCTCAATCTCTTTCTTCCACCTCTGGCAGTCCCACTCAGGCCCTACACCTCCAACATTTATTAAGGAGACCGTCTGGGTAGAAATCAGGATATGTGTTGATTTTCTGTTTTTATATGCATCTTATAGAGGATTTTCTTGCGCTTCCATTGGTACTTTCCGTTTACGTCTACTCCGAATAGTGCGCCCACCAGAGGGGGGGAAAGCGATGGGGGTGGAGTGACCTTGAACCCTCCCCCCCCTCATTATTGGGAGTCAATTGAGCGTTTCTCTGCGGGAATGGCATTATAGTTCGTTCATGGGCTACTCAAAGTGGTTCCATTATTCAAACGAAACATTCTAAGGCTGAATAAATATTTTTTATGAAATTTAGACAATTTCAGAATTTAGCTGTTCTGCCGTATCTATGATACCGCAGCTTTCCTTCATAGCTCGATGATAGCTGCAGTATCATAGCTACAGCAGTGGTGAGCACACCAATCCAAAGGGCTTGAAAAGAGCTATAAAACAAAGGAGTTGAATAGACAAAAAAACGTATTTTGGTGGAAAAAAATTAAAATTAAAAAATTTTTTTTTTTCAAGAATTACACCCATTCCCTTTTGTTGTTTATTTTTTCCCAGAGTTACAGAGCTACAGCAATGTAAATTATATCAATCAAAAGGGCTTGAAAAGAGCTACAAACGCTCAAGAGTTCATTGTAGAAAACCCTGTAGTTTAAAAGATAAAAAGAAAATTTTTTTTTTTGTGAAAAAACACGTTTTTCTGGAAACTTGATATTGGTTTTCTCAAATCTATCTCCTTCCACAATTTTAGAGCTACAAGATTGGTTTATATACCATTCGATAGGGCTTAGCAAGGTGTATCCATATGCAATAGCGTTTTTTGATACATTTATTGTTTTGAAAATTACACCACATGAAAAAAAAAAAAATGAAAAATACATAATTTTTTTTTTTTTCAATTTCCAAAATCCACAAAAAGAAGTTATCAAAATTCCCTATTGCGTATGGTTATATAGACATATAAGCAATCTAAAAACGAAATACTGGTTCTGTAACTTCAAAATTGTAGAAGGAGATAGATTTTACATAACCCCCTTATTTTATCATATTTTAAAAAAAAAAAAAAAAAATAAGTGCAGCTACAGAAATTTTGTCGAAATAACAAATGATCTATGCATCATTTCACACCTACTGTGAAAATTTCAGAGAAATCCATCCATAAATAACAGACTTTTTTTTTTACCCAGACGGTACCCTTAAACTCCAGTCATCCACAGGTCTCCCAATTCTAACATGAATAATCTTTTGCATGCTGAGTTTCCTTGCATGCCCCCAACATACTTTCTCCCAATAGCTTACACTCAGATTCCATTCAAAGATTAGCCTTACCCACCTGCTATTCTGCATTCTTTCAATTTTCACCTTATAATTCAGCACAGCTTTCATCATTCTTTCTGAAAATAGGCTCCACCCTAGGTCACCTCTAATGGCTTCTATAGCTGTCCATTTTGGAGCACCCAATGCTACACATCCTACCTTATTTTGTATCACATCCAGCTTTTCAAGATCACTTCCATTCCAAGCAAGAGCACTCATACCATACATGACACTAGGTACAGCAACATACTTCCACATTCCTCTCACACATCCGTACTTGTTTGCTCTGTATCTGGCCACACTACCTAACCGTCCACTCCACTGCATTGATTTAGCCACTTTCTCACCTTTAGTTCTAGTACATCCATCTTCACTTATCATACAACCTAGATATTTGTATTCTTTTGTTCTACCTATTCTGATTTCTCCAATACTCCACAGTCTGTCTCTATCAGTCTCATCACTATTTATAACCATGACCTTACTTTTATCGGCACCGAAGTTCATCTTGAAATCTGTACTATATCCATTCACAATGTCAAGCATCCTTTGTAGTTCATGACCACATTCACTAACCACAACCACATCATCAGCATACAACAAACAGCTCAGTCTCTCATTACCAACTTTCAGTCCTAAACCACTCCCTCTCAGTTGAACTGCTAATTCTTCTGTGTACAATCCAAACAACAGGGGGGACAAAGTACAGCCCTGTCTCACTCCTCTAACACTCCTCACTTGCCCTGTTTCCAAATTTCCTAACCTGTAGATAGCACTTGTGTTCTCATACAGACTCTGTACAATGTTCACTATTTTTCTGCTAAAACCAACTTTTCTCAAAATTTCAAACAGCCTAACCCGATCCACTCTGTCATACGCCTTTTCAATATCCAGGAATGCTAAATATACCTTCTTGTTATCCTTCTTCATTTGCTCAATTATTTCACTCACTACAAACAGATTATCCTCCCCACGTCTATCTTGCCTAAAACCATTCTGTTCTTCTCCCAGGACTCCAAATTCCTCAACTAAGTTTTTCATTCTCTCATTCAAAATACCACAAAAGATCTTACATACGGTGTCACCTAGTGCAATTGGTCTGTAATTCTCAAGTTCTTTCATACTCTTATGTCCACCCTTATGCAACAGAACTACCTACATTACACTTGTTCCAGTCATCCGGTACTCTTTCACTCTTCCATATCTCATCAAATAAACATTTCAACATACTGACTACACTCTCTCCTCCACATTTATAGAACTCATATGGTATCTTATCAGGGCCACATGCCTTTCCATTTTTCACTTTCTTCAAAAAACTTACAATCTCTTCACAAGTGATTTCGTCTTAAGTCAAGAGTTAAGGCCCTGTTACATTGACGGTGTCTTCGCGCTTCACACCGTCGCTCCATCCCGCCAGTCAAATAAGCTCCGCCCACAGCAGAGCAAAATGACCCTTATTGCCACGCTCACGGTAAGGAGCGGCAACATTTTGCATGCTAAATATTGGCGGTGTGCACTGCTGGGCAACAGCGTTCAGTTGCTCATGAGACCATAGAGAGCATGTGTAGTCATGGCTTACATATTATGGCACAAAGAAGAAATTAAAACTCCTATCGAAAAATGTAAAAATTTTCCAAGTTTATGGAACGTTAAGCTCGCAGAGTATAAAAAAAGATTGTCCAGAGAAGATGATTTGCATTGTCGCAAATCCAGCCATTGCTCAGTACTAAAGTCCTGCAAGTCACCCAACACCTTGCATAATAAGGGACTAGGGCTTTGGTTTCATTAAAACCAAGCCTAAATAGTAAACGCTGCTAATTTATGACAAAGCGGGGCAATGGTGGGAATGCTTCACGTTTCCTGGCGACTATCATCGTGAACATAAATAATTTGTTCTTCTTGATCGAATCCAAACCTCTATCAGCGGATTTGGCAAGATGACGTGGGAGCTGCGCCTGGCTCGCCACGTCAGATTCCAACCAGCCTCGGTCGTGCGCGCACGTGCTTATGTGCGCTCTGACTGACCGGTCCCGACCCTGCTTCTACGGGCCTCTCGCCCTGGACAGCCGGCTATATTGAAGAAGGTGTCACCTGAGACATTATCTTCGAAGATCTTAAGGTGAGCCTCCTATTTTTTGTTCCCTTTGTCATGATTAAGCGTTTATTTGCAGTGTTCCCTGACCTTCTTAAGGCCAGTTGGCAAGACTATGTCTTTCTGAGCTAGCTTTTGCCGGAATTTTCGCCGTTGGTCGGACGGCGGGACATAGTACTTTATTCGAAGATAATTTTTCTTCTTAATTCGAGAAGAATTTTGTACTTCTTTGTTCGAGGTTAATCTTCGACTACTTTATTCGAGGATAAATTTTCTTCTTAATTCGAGGAGAATTTCGGACTTCTTTGTTCGAGGTCAATCTTCGACTACTTTATTCGAAGATAATTCTTTGAATTCTTTATTTGAATTTAAACTTTGACTTCTTCTTTCGAGGATAATTATTCATCCATTTTTGAAAGATAATTATCTTCACATCTTTTCAAAGTTAAACTTTATTAGCTTTTTTCTTAAATTAATATATTTTTTCACTTAAAGAAATAAATTCTCTCAACACTGCTAATAGCAGTTTTAATTAAAAAAGTCAATTCAGCCGGCTTTCTCCGTGCTTTTGACGTTAGAGCTTGGCTGGAGTTCGACAGGATAAAATCCTGGTACCCATTTTGTTTTCTTCTTCTTGTAAATTTTCATTTCCTTCCTTAATAAATTTTCTTCATTATAAACTAATAAAAAACAAATATTTTTTTACATTAAATCGATATAGCTGTGCTGTCCGGATAGCCGGGGCTCGGCTGTTGGATCTCACTAGAATTAGGTTGTTTTGAGTGTTACCTTTATTGTATTTTTTGGGCAAGGTAGTTGCGTTGCTAGCCTTACATTTAAAGGTACTAGCCTTTGTTTACCTTGCCTAAACGTTTTAGGTTCATTCTCATTAATTTGTGAAAGCCTGAGATATTTAAGGCTAAAAATTTTGAAATTTGTGTAAAGTGTAAGTGTAAACAAAAAATGTTGTGAAACTTAAAAGTGCCTGGTGGGGTAATTGAATTTTTTGTATATTTCTATGTGTCATTAGTATTTTTCTATGCTTTCAAATGGGATGTAATCTGTCCACTTGATAAGTGTAGACCTATATTTTAGATAAAAGTTTTCCTGATAAGCCTGATAATTGTATTTCTTATAAAATGTGTGAAAATAATAATGCTGCAGCCCTAGGCATAAAAATGCGGGGCTTGAAATGCAGTATAACTGCTATTCGGAAGAAAGCTCTGTCTCCTGGTTGTGACCTATCTTTTCGTGTGGAAGCCGTTCCTCAGTTGAGTGGCCTTCTACAGGCCTATAAACAACTATCCTCTACTATACCTTCTGATGTAAACGAAGTGACTGATGAGGAACTTAATAGGCGTGCCGAGTATGAGGTGCAGGTGATAGAACTTTTGTCTGAAATAAAAAATTCAATTCCTACTTCCCAGGTGTCTAACTTAAGTAAAACCTTTCCTACTTCTGAACCTTCTAAGGTTTCAGTTTCTGATGTTCCTTTGAATACCTTTAGAGCCCCTCAGTTGACGTTAAAGAAGTTTAGCGACAATGAGGGATGTCCTTTTGCTTTCCTTCATTTTCAAGAGTCTTTTCTTAATGCCCTTCAAGCTTATCCTAGTATGAGTGAGGGGCAAAAATTTATCTTTCTTAAAAATCAGCTCCAAGGGAGGGCTCTCAGTCTTGTTGAAGGTCTTCCTAATGAAGTGTCTAGTTTCAGATCTGCTTGGGCTTTACTCAAGCAAGATTTTCTCAATGCTGATAAACTTATTTCTATGGCTCTTGATGAGTTGATCAGCTGTCCTAGTGTTCAGAGCTTGGCTGAAATAGGGAATTTCCTTTCTAAGGTTAAGTTTCGGCTACTTGAGCTATCTAAGTTGGGTTTGGACTTCTGTGGCGAGAAGTCTGGCAACCTACTTTTTTCTTCTATCATTAAAACTAAACTCCCTGACTTCTTTCTCTTGGAACTCCTTCGCTATTTTAAAGCGAGTTTCTTTTCATTAGAAATGTTTGAGAATGCACATCAAGTGCTTTCTCTTCTTGAAACGAAAAATTATCATAAACCTAAACCATCTCTTCCCTTCCGAAATGAGAGGGTGGGGGGAATTACTCGCGCGGAAGTTAGGGATAAAACTAAACCTTCTCCTGTGCTCGATAAGTTGCCCAGTGTTAAGGTTTGTCGTTTCTGTAATTTAACTGGCCACTCGTCCTTTTCTTGTAAGAAATTTGATACGCATGCAAAGCGCGTAAAACGAGTTGGTGAGTTATTACTATGTACAGTTTGTCTAAGTAGCAAACATGTAATTTCTGAGTGCCCTGCAAAAATTAAGGGTCTTCCATTTTTTTGTTCTTTATGCAAGGCTAACACCCACGTTAGCCCTATGTGTCCCAAATTTGTAGCCTTTTCTACCCTTGCTACCGCCTCCTCATGACGGTTAAAGGCACGTCTTCGGATGTGCCCTATTGTAGCGCTTTCTACTAAGTATTGCGGGGTAGTTAAGAGAATTCATTTTTTGATTGACACAGGTAGTCAGAAGTCGCTAATCGACTTAGCTACTGTTATCCCTGATTGTTCTACAGCTGATTTACAGAAACTTACTGTTAACACTGTAGGAGCTTCTGTCCCGTTAAGGGGTAAGCAAATTAACATTGAACTCGTGCTTCCAGACAGTGAGAAGTACGAGCTTGATGTTTTTGCTATGCAGAACTTAAACCTGCAGATGGGGATTAAGGGTCTGCAAGCTAAAATTACTCAGTTTAAAACTAAGTTTCCTCTATCCACTTCCTTTCCGGAAATAGTTGAGGATAATATTCAAGTTAACGGCATTTTAGGTGTCGATGCTCTTTAAGCATTTAAAGTCCTTGAATTACAATGCGTAGCCGACTATAAGGTTATGCGTGTTTCTAATGGGTTTCTACCTTTCGGGGACTTTAAGTGTTATAAGTCCTCTCTTTCTCATGTTGTTGCTTCTAAAACCGAGACACTAGATAGTGGCACATCTGCTCCTGTTGTCAAGGAAACTAACACTCGTTTGATTAAAACTTCTTCTTCTACTTCTTCTGCTTTCTTAACTAAACCAAAAACTAAAAGAAAAAGATCTAAATGTAAACTAAACCAAAACCGTTACCGAAGTACGCTGAAGACGTTTTTTGACTCTCCTAAAGTGTGTTCTTCCGTGTTGGACGCTACCGAACGCTGTGATGTACAGGCAGGTCTAGATAAGTTATTAGACTTGGAGCTCATAGGGGTGCCTTCGAAAGAGGAAGAGTATGACAAGGAGTTAGAGGATTTCAAAAGTAGTGTCACTTATGCGGAAGGCAAGTATTCAATTCGTCTGCCTTGGAATCGAAATTTATTATCTAAAGTTCCCTATACTTTCGGGCTCGCGAGGTTTCTTGCTCGTAAAGTTGCAGTTGATAACGCTCGTAAGGGGATTGAGAAGCAGTATAATGATGTTTTCCTTAAGCAACTCGAATTGGGTATAATAGAACCTTTGCCTTTCAATACTTTGGACGTGCGAGTGCACAAATGGATTCCTCACCGACCTGTCGTGCGTGAGCATGTTGAAACCTCTAAAATTCGCCCTGTCTTTAACTGTTCTTTGAAAATAGGAAACTTACCAAGTCTAAACGAAGCCTCGTATATAGGTCCAAATCTTATGAACAATTTGTAGGGTCACTTGGTGTATTTTCGTGCTAACTCCATAGTCATGCTCTCTGACATTTTTAAAGCTTTTCTTCAGGTAAAATTAGCCTGTGAATTTGACCGTAACCAATTTAGCTTCGTCCTTTACAAGGACGGTAAATATCAATATTTTCGATACACGACTCTGTTGTTCGGGTTCGTGGCATCTCCCTATATTAACTATCTTCTTAAACTTCATGCTGACACTTTAACTGACCTCGTAATCGAAGACGTTATGACCAATAAGCTGTACGTCGATAACTTAGTCTTTACCACTAATAGTCCTGAGCTGGCGCTTAACACTTTTCAACGCGCTAACCGAGCATTTGAAGAGAGTGGATTTCCGTTGCGCAAATGGCAATCCAATAATTCTAAACTTCTTTCGCAAATTGACCCTGCTCTTTGTAGCGCCGAAGTGCACTCCAGAGTGCTGGAGTACAATTATAATTCTTCTTCTGATCTTCTTTCTCTGTCCGTAAAAAGTTTGGATTCTTCCTGTAAAACGCGTCGGAGCATACTGTCTGAAGTTGCGTCTTTGTATGACCAAGTAAGGGGTTTTGCTTCCCTTTTCTGTACGTGGTAAGCTCATTTTAAAAAAGTTGACGCCTTTGAGACTGGGCTGGGATCAAGATGTTCCAGACGAGTTACATAAGGACTGGCGGGATTATTGTCAGGAATTTTCCGAGTTGAGTAATTTTGAGTTCCCTAGAATGAATTTAGACGAAACTAAAAATGTTAAACTTATAGTGTTTTGTGATGCTAGTGCTAGCGCCTTTGGTACCTGTATTTATGGGGTCCAAGAAGAACGCAGTACGCTTTTGTTCTCTAAAGTTAAGGTTTCGCCTCCTCGTCAAAGAACTCTTCCTTCTCTTGAACTTTTGGCCGTATTCCTTGCCTATCAGTGTCTCGTGTCTCTGCTGTGTGACGTCAATTTCCCTTATAAGGTCTCGAGTGTAGTTTTGTTAACAGACTCCCAAGTCACCTTAGCTTGGTTATTGAGCGGAAAACCTCCACGAAAGAATGTGTTTGTGAGCAATAGACTTAAAGACTTAGAAGATATGCGTAAAACATTAGAATGTAAAACTTCTGCCTCATTCAACTATGAGTATGTTCCTACTGTGTTTAACGTGGCAGACATGCTGACACGTGGCGTTAAAGCTGCTATGTTCTTGCAGAATAAAATTTTATGGTTAGAAGGTCCTTCTTGGATACGAGAAAGTACGGATAAGTGGCCCAAGGGTCACTTGGTTTGCATTCCGCACCAATTTGTTTCAGATGCATGTATTGCTGTTAATATTAATCCCCCACGCCAGGCTTCGATTGTGGAGCTTGGACGATTTTCTTCATATCCCAAACTATTGGGTACGATGGAGAAAGTATTTAGAGCTGTCGCTATTTTTAGGCGTGCAGATGGGGGTGAGGCTAAACTGCGAGCCTTTCTGTATCTCATTTCTTCTATGCAAAAAACGCATTTAGCAGACGAGATTGAGGCCTTGACTAACAAAAGTCCTCGTGCGCCTCTGCTAGTAAGATCCTTTAATCTTTTTCTAGACTCTCACGGTTTAGTCAGATCTAGTAGCCGTATTGTTGCCTCTGAAGAGTTGGATTACAACATTAGAAATCCGATTCTGTTGGCTAGTTCTTCGCATTTGACTAATCTGTTAATTTTGCATACGCACAAATGCTTAAACCATCAAGGTGTTGATACCACCGTGCAGAAGCTCAAACTGGACGGTTATTTGATACCACGCTGTAAGCGTGTTGTTCGTAGCGTGTTATCTAAGTGCACAATTTGCAAAAAGATAAACTCTAAACACTTCTCCTATCCTGATCCTCCTGCTTTACCTGATACTCGTGTAAACTTTGTGAGGCCTTTCGCTACAACGGGAATGGACTTTTCTGCCCATTTCTGGGTATTATACCCTTTTGGTTATAAACAGAAGGTATACCTCTTGTTATTCACTTGTTTTCAGACCCGAGCCATTCATATTGAAATTCTGCCTTCCATGACATTGGAAGAATTTTGTTTCGCCTTTATTCGTTTCACCAACGATAAGGGCGTTCCTGCTACAATCTATTCCGATAATGCCAGGACTTTCTTAGCGGCTCCTGATCTTCTGTCGGAGGTTTTAACTTCTTCTCTGTATGAAGATCGTTTTCGTACCTTTAACGTTAAATTTAAGACTATCCCGATCTATAGTCCTCAATTTGGAGCGATCTGGGAACGCTTGTTCAAATCCATTAAGGATTGTTTGTATAAACTTTTCGGTCGCAGTACCTACCCGTATTCTACCTTTCTTACTGCCATTTCTGATATTACCCTTAATCTTAATCGGCGTCCTCTTTCTTACACTGAGACGGGGGACACGATCTTGCCTATCATGCCTATACAATTTCTTCAACTGTATCCTACCTCTAATTCGTTAATCCTTTCCGATGAGATTCCGGACTTGGAGACCGAAGACGGTGAGCGCCGGGAGCATTTGCTCTCAGCCCTATAGCGGCGCGACGTGATGGTTGCCAAGTTCCGGGAGCTCTGGTACACTCAATATCTTCTTTCTTTACGCGGTCCTTATCCGCTAAAAACTCTCCCTCTTAACAATAAATTTTTATCTGTGGGTCAGGTTGTCCTACTTCGGCATCCTGTAAGACCTAGACCATTTTGGACCTTAGTTCGTATCATCGCTCTGTTGCCTGGACGCGATGGCAAGGTCCGTGTTGTTAGAATAGTTAAAGCTGACAACTCTGAAACTGCCGTTAAAATTTCTCTGCTATACCCTCTGGAGTTGTCTATTACTACTACTGCTTCAGAGGAAGGGTGGGAAAGTGCAGACGGGAGTTCGCATGATGTAATATAGCGAGTAGTGTAAGTTCTAGTTAGAGAGACCATAAGTTGGCAACGCTCGAGAGAGCAACACTCGCAAGTCAGTCTGCTATTGGCCTCGGGTTCAACAACAAGTACATGTTGACCGAGTGTGTATATAATTACTACTGTGGTTGGTATCTAACTTCTTAAGTTCTAAACTAATGTACTAATTCTATTCTACCCTATACTATACATTTCCCGTCTATCTCCGCTCTAACCTCACTAGCCACAGTACCACCTTTTGAGTATAAAGTTAAGGTATCCAAGAGGTGAGTGAACTATTTACCTAACTTGCTGTGCCATTGCAATTGTCTATTGTGTTCAGTAGTATAACTATCTGGTGTCTATGTGGAACCTATGCTGTGCTCTAGTGTAGGGCTATCCACTCTATAATACTGGTGACGAGGATTATTTTTTGTAGAACTATTGGGAGAGGCTAGACTAATGAAGGAACTCAGAATTTATATTATTCAGTGACTAGAGTATTGATGCTGTAAATTTCTGATTTTTTTTTAACAAGGGGTATTATTGCAGCCTCTTGAATTGGCTACTCTTGCAACTGATATTGTTGCTACTACTATTTCAGGTAGATATCTGACAATTAGCTGTAAAGCTGGGTAAAAATGCCAATGCTAGGCTCAGTGGGAGAATTCAATCCTTTAGAGGAAGAATTCCCAGAATATGAAGTCAGGCTAAACTGCTTCCTTAGTATTAATAAAGTGGAAGATTCAAATAAAGCTAAAACATTTATTGCTCTGGTGGGTCCTAAAATTGTTAGGTTAGCCAAAGACCTGCTCTCACCTAAAAGACTTTTAGATGCTACCTATGAGGAGATCATGGAAGCGTTAAGACGGCATTTTAAGCCGACACGCAACCAGATCTTTGAAAGGTTTAGGTTCCATAAGCGGAACCAGAAACAAGGGGAGAGCATTGCTGATTTTGTGGCTAGCTTAAAGGCCCTTTCAGACACCTGCAATTTCAAACAGGAAGTTCTGGAAGAAACTCTGCTAGATAGGTTAATACTGGGTGTGGCCAGTAATGATGTTCAAAATTGTTTGCTTAATGAAAATGACCTCACATGGAAAAAAGCCGTGGATCTGGCAACTGCCAAAGAAACTCAACTGAGGGAGACGGTTGTGTTAAGGCAACCTAATTCCATACTAAATGTGGGCCAGCATAGAGTAAAGCAAACTGCTATTAAGCCTCAGGGCAAAACTCAGGCTCAAGCTAGCCCCAAATCAGCATGCAGCGGCTGTGGTAATCTGCACTGGCGTAGAGATTGCCCCTATAAAGACAGTGTTTGTCATGGTTGTGGCCAAAAAGGCCATCTTAAGAAGTGTTGCTTTAAATTGAAAAATCAAAATTCTGCTAAAGGCAACAAAAATAATTTTGTGCATGCTATGCATGAAAAAAGGGGGAGGGAACACCGCCCTAACCCTGATAGAACTAACAATGCAACCTGTACAGACTATCCAGTTGCTAATCTAGGCTGTTATGGAGAGATTTTCTCAATAGCCGAAGAAATGAAACCCCCAATCAAAATAAAATTGTTACTAAATGGTGTGCCATTAGAGATGGAGGTAGATACAGGTGCTGCCAGGTCTATCCTTTCAATGGCCACCTACTCTAAAATACCAGCTAAGTCAAGACCCAAGCTGAGACCTTCTGATGTTAAGCTTAGGACTTATGGGGGAGCGGAGCTAGTAGTTTGCGGAGAGATTAGGGCTAACATCCAGCGTGAATCTGGTAATATGGTTCCTCAACTAGCAACTATTGTGATTGTAGACAGGGAGGGGCCAGCTTTGCTGGGTAGGGACCTGATTGATTCCCTATGGCTAACTATAGTATCAAATAATGTCAACAAATTGACTACCTGCCCTGAAGAGTTAGCAAATAAATTCCCTGACCTTTTTCAACCAGGTCTAGGTTGCTTTAAGGGAAGGAATTTCAAAATAGAAGTGGATCCAGCCGTACCACCAAAGTTTTGTAAGGCCAGGAACGTGCCTTACACACTGAGACCTAAGGTGGAGGCAGAACTTGATAGACTGGTGCAGGAAGGTATCCTCACCCCTGTACAATACTCGAGATGGGCAGCGGCGATCGTCCCTGTGCTCAAGGCTGATCAAAGCATCCGCATCTGTGGGGACTACAAATTAACAGTCAACAGAGCCACTAGGCTTGATACCTACCCTATACCCAGAGTGGAAGATCTATTTAGCGGGTTAGCAGGAGGAGTTATATACTCCAAGCTAGATATGTCTCAGGCATACGCTCAACTACCCTTGGATGAAGACTCCAAGGAACTCACGGTAATAAACACCCACAGAGGTTTATTTGCCTACAACCGTCTCAGTTTTGGAATTGCGTCCGCACCTGGAATCTTTCAGCGTGCCATGGAAGGACTATTGCAGGGCCTCACAGGAGTGTTCTGCTACCTGGATGACGTCCTAGTGAGTGCCACTAATGAGCAAGAGCACAACAAGCGTCTCTATCAAGTCTTATCTAAACTACAGGAGGCAGGACTAAAACTGAAAATGGATAAATGCCAAATTGGAGTGCCACAGGTATCCTACCTTGGATACCAAATTGACAAGGATGGATTGCACCCCACTGCAGAGAAGGTAGCAGCAATCCAGAATGCACCAGCCCCTACTAATGTAACTCAACTGAGAGCCTACCTTGGGCTGCTAAATTTCTATAGGAAATTTCTAAAATCATCTGCAACTATGCTGGAGCCCCTAAATACCTTACTGAGAGACAAAACCCCTTGGAAATGGGATGCAAGTCAGGAGAGAGCCTTCCAGAAATCTAAACAAGCCCTCCTGGACTCTCAGACTCTAGTCCATTTTGACCCTCAGAAACCCATAGTGGTAGTGGCGGACAGTAGTGCGTATGGTGTGGGAGCGGTGCTGTGTCACCTTATTGATGGGATTGAACGCCCCGCCTATTTTGCCTCCCGAACTCTAACAGCAACAGAACGCAACTATCAAACTGAGAAAGAAGCCCTAGCTATGGTGTTCGCACTTCGAAAATTTCATTGCTACCTGTGGGGACAGGATTTCACCGTGGTTACGGACCACAAACCTTTGTTAGGACTATTTGATCCGGGTAGAAGCATTCCTCCGATGGCATCCGGGCGCATTCAAAGGTGGGCTTTACTACTGCAGTCCTACAAGTTCACCTTGCGTCACCGGTCCGGCGTGCTGTTGGGCACAGCTGATGCTCTCAGTCGTCTACCTTTGACAACTCCCGAGGAAGCCACACCTATTCCTGCGGAATGGACGTCCTTAGTTAATTTCCTTGAGTCAGCTCCAGTCACCAGCACCCACATCCGCGACGGCACCCTAAGGGACCCAGTACTTTCAAAGGTATACAAATACTGCCAATTAGGCTGGCCTTCGACGGTAATTGGTGACCCTGATCTCGCTCCGTATACTAGGAGGCGAGACGAATTGTCCACACAAAATGGCTGTGTGCTCTGGGGAGCAAGAATTATTGTACCCCAAGCTCTCAGACAAGCCATTGTGGACGAACTGCACTCTGGCCATGCTGGATCATCCAGGATGAAGGAGTTAGCTCGCAGCTATGTATGGTGGCCGCTGCTGGACAAAGATCTAGAAGAAACGACTAAGTCATGCAGCGAGTGCCTGAGCACTCGAGCTGCACCAACGAAAGCTGAACTCCATCCGTGGGAATGGCCTGCGAAGCCTTGGCATCGCATACACATTGACTACGCGGGCCCAATGGATAGAAAATACTATCTAGTGATCGTGGATGCACACTCTAAGTGGGTTGAAATTTTTCCCACATCTACTACAACCTCGAGCGAAACGATCTCGTGCCTGAAACACACTTTTGCGACATTTGGATTTTCAGTAACAATTGCTTCTGACAATGCAACGTGTTTCACATCGGCCGAATTCCAAGAATTTGTGAAGGCATGTGGTATGCGACATATTACGAGCGCACCATACCACCCTTCAACTAATGGACTGGCAGAGCGCATGGTACAAACTTTCAAGAAGAATATACGAAAGTCAACGGAACCCCTACGCCTAGCACTAGACAGGTTTCTGTTCAACTATCGGCTGACACCCCACACGACAACAGGTGTTACGCCCGCCGAACTGATGTTAGGCAGAAAAGTTCGCTCTCGTCTTGATCTGTTTTGGCCGTCAGAAGCAATCGCGTCCAAAGTTGCTCAACGCCAGGACGCTCAGAAAAGATACCACCCAGGGTCTCACGCGGTTGAAATTCCGCCGGTCTCCTGTGATGGTCCGTCAATACACGCCGGGTTCCCCAAAATGGACCCCTGCTACCACCATTGAGAAAACAGGCCCGGTATCCTACAAGTGCCAACTGAAGGGGGGAGAGGTCGTTCGTCGACACCAGGACCAAGTTATTACCTGCTCGAACACCATCCCTGAACCCTTGGAACAACCTACGGAGGAAACCGTCTTGTTTCCACAACCTGCTCAAAATTCATACCCACCACCTCCGACCAATGAACCTGACACCGGAACACCTGATTTCCCGACTCCCACCCAGGAGGCTAGGATGCACGAGCCTCCAAGTGCTAACATCTCACGCAGGTCTACCCGGGCTCGGAAGCCTGTGGTGAGAATGGACCTTTAGGATTGACTATATTGAATAAGGGGACTGGGGATACAGGGGGAGGGTTTCTAATTAAGGAGAGAGGGGTGTAATATAGCGAGTAGTGTAAGTTCTAGTTAGAGAGACCATAAGTTGGCAACGCTCGAGAGAGCAACACTCGCAAGTCAGTCTGCTATTGGCCTCGGGTTCAAAAACAAGTACATGTTGACCGAGTGTGTATATAATTACTACTGTGGTTGGTATCTAACTTCTTAAGTTCTAAACTAATGTACTAATTCTATTCTACCCTATACTATACATTTCCCGTCTATCTCCGCTCTAACCTCACTAGCCACAGTACCACCTTTTGAGTATAAAGTTAAGGTATCCAAGAGGTGAGTGAACTATTTACCTAACTTGCTGTGTCATTGCAATTGTCTATTGTGTTCAGTAGTATAACTATCTGGTGTCTATGTGGAACCTATGCTGTGCTCTAGTGTAGGGCTATCCACTCTATAATACATGAGGAGCTCCATCCTTTGTCTCGAGCCTCCCGAGAGTTCTTTTTCTCGTGCGGGTAGCTCGGTTTCTCTTGAGCGCCCGAGAGGTCAGCAATACTCTTCTTCTTCTTCTTTCTCTTCTGAATCGGACTCCTCGGCTCAGTCCGAGGAACCCGAAGCTGCGTCTGCTGCCCGGCCTAAAAGGCAGGCAGCGAGCCGGCAACGTAGTAAGCTGGCATATTTGATCAAGAAAAGTCATTTATAATTTCCTTTCCTAACTATCTAAACTGAAACGTTAAATGCGCATAAAATGTATTAAAGTCCTTACCATGCTTTTGCTGGAAGGCAACCTTAATATGTAAATGTTTCTGTGTAACGGAAGTTTATTAAGAAAACTCCGTTTCTTTTCTTGCCGGGATTGTGTCGCAAATCCAGCCATTGCTCAGTACTAAAGTCCTGCAAGTCACCCAACACCTTGCATAATAAGGGACTAGGGCTTTGGTTTCATTAAAACCAAGCCTAAATAGTAAACGCTGCTAATTTATGACAAAGCGGGGCAATGGTGGGAGTGCTTCACGTTTCCTGGCGACTATCATCGTGAACATAAATAATTTGTTCTTCTTGATCGAATCCAAACCTCTATCGGCGGATTTGGCAAGATGACGTGGGAGCTGCGCCTGGCTCGCCACGTCAGATTCCAACCAGCCTCGGTCGTGCGCGCACGTGCTTATGTGCGCTCTGACTGACCGGTCCCGACCCTGCTTCTACGGGCCTCTCGCCCTGGACAGCCGGCTATATTGAAGAAGGTGTCACCTGAGACATTATCTTCGAAGATCTTAAGGTGAGCCTCCTATTTTTTGTTCCCTTTGTCATGATTAAGCGTTTATTTGCAGTGTTCCCTGACCTTCTTAAGGCCAGTTGGCAAGACTATGTCTTTCTGAGCTAGCTTTTGCTGGAAGTTTCGCCGTTGGTCGGACGGCGGGACAGCATCTCACTTCCCAAATTATAATATTGCAATGGTTAAAATGAAAATTCCAACACTGAGAAGCAAAGATAGGAAACAGCTCACACTATTCAAAAAATCAAAGAAACATACACAGCGTGTGTGAATGTAAAATTAATTACAGTGCATTTAAAATTGTACAGTGTGCATTGCTCTCAAGAAAAGTACTTCAAGTAGACGAAAAACATTCGGCAGGTGTCATTAGAAGATTATTGATATTGAACGAAAAGTAAAAAATACACATACAAATTAGTAATTGGTATTTATTTTTCTCTCTATTTTCAGTGTTTTTTGAAGGTAATTGGGTAGTATTAAAGTTGTGCGCAGCCAACTTAATAAGTGGATTCAACGGGCCCTACGGCACACAAATTACGGGCCCTACGGCACACAAATTTACCGGGCCCCCATCTGGGGCCTGGTAACGCTGAAATTTAAGATAATTAAGCATAAGCGGAGCGTTATTAGCGGGAGCCTCACCTGAAGATCTTCGAAAACAATGTTCAGGCGAACACTCGTCACTGTAGCCGGCTGTCTAGGACCCAAAGCCTTTGTAGCGAGGGCAGAATGCCGAGTCACGCGCAGCACACGAGAAGAAGGTGCGCTCGCGATCACGGCCGAATTCAATCTGACGTGGCAGCCTTCAGGCGCCGCGTTCTTTGGCTTGCTCGAATCCGTCGCGCTGGCTCAGGACTCGAACAAGAAGATCAGACGAACGTTTCAGTATTTAAGTTTATGTTTTTCGCCGAAGACGTGAGAACCCCCGCCATTGCTCCGCTTAGTCGTAAAATTATCAGCGTTATTAATTTTTTTAGGCTCATTAGATGGAGCACAGCCTTTGCCCCTTATTTCGGAAGGCCTTTTGTGCCTTATAAAATCCGCAAAGGACCTCAGCGTTCGAGCAATGACTGGAATCTCGACACAATCCCGGCAAGAGAAAAAACGGAGTTTTCATCAGAAATTTCCGTTGTATAGATTCAACATTTGAACATTTTAATATATTAATGTTACTTCCCAGAGGAAGCATAGAAAGAACACCAAATACATTTATACGCATATTATTTTTAAGTGCAATAAAGTAGGAAAGGACATTAGAGGTGACCTCGCCCAATTAAGTTTGCAAGCTTGCTTCGTTGCTGGCGAGCTGCCTGCCGCCTAGGCCGTGCAGCTGCCTCAATTTCAGGCTCTTCGGAAGTTTCCGAGGAGTCTGATTCCAAAGAATAATGCTGATCTCTAGGGCGTTCAATAGAAAAAGAACTACCCTCACGAGAAAAGGAACTCCCGGGAGGCTCGAAAGAAGGATGTAACTCTTCACTCGAACTTCCCTCTGCGCTTTCCCACCCCTCCTCTGAAGCAGTATCAGAAACAGCTAACTCCAGGGGGTAAAGTAAGGAAATTTTTACGGCAGACACGGAGTTATCAGCCTTGATAATTTTAACAACTCGTACCTTGCCATCGCGTCCAGGAAGCAGCGCGATGATACGGACTAAGGTCCAAAAAGGTCTAGGTTTTATTGGATACCTCAATAGGACAACCTGACCTACAGACAAGAATTTATTAATAAGAGGTAAATATTTATGTCGCGTCTTACAAGACGCAAAATTTTAAAAATTTTATCAGGCAACATTTTGCGGATCCGCGCTGGTCCGCAAGACAGACGCCAGCGTTCTATTTGGTTTATTGAGAGTGGCTGTGACCAGCCTGCTGAGAAGGCCTGCATGTGGTGAGGAGTATGAAAGGGTGCGAAACCAGGTGAATAGGGAAGTGCATGAAAGGATTATGAGTATGAAAGCTGAGAGTATGAGAAAGCGTGAAATGGGTTCCAGCTTCCTTGATATGGATAACCTGATCCAGAGTGGGATGTTTTCGTGGAGATGGAGTCCACCTTACTCAAGAAGGTGAGATGAAACTATCCAGGAGATACATCCAGTGGATTGGGTGTGCTCATATTGCAATGGAAGGTGGAACTGGGATGAATGGAAAGCTGTCAGAGAAAAAATGAAAAATGTCGTGAATTGTCCAATAGTATTGTAAGGTTTGGATGTATGAATGTGCGTGGATGGAATGCAGGAAAGTTAGATGACCTTGTAGCAGAATTTGAGAATGGAGATTCAGATTGTGTTGGTGTAGTAGAGACCCAAATGCGTGATAGAGTCAGTTTAAAATGTAAGGAGAGTAAGTACTACATGATTGGAAAAGGGCGTGTAAGTTAGCAAAAAAAGAGGTGGTGGAGTTGGTCTCATTGTAAAAAATGCTCTAAATTGGAAATTAGAAGAAATTCCTGTCGGAAATGAACCTGAGAGTGAAGATCTGTTAGTAATAAAGTGTGAAAGAATGCATGCCAGAGAATGTGTTATTGTGGTTGTATGCTATATGACAACTGATGGTATTTTAGCTCATCAAGAGAATGTAAAAAAGTATGAAATATTAACAAGAATTGTGCAAGAGCATTGCAGATGCCCTCTGATTGTGATGGGTGATATAAATGGCCATGTTGGTATACTTGGTGAGCCACTGAATGCAAATGGAAAAAAATTGATTGATTTCTGTGATGAGAATGAACTTGAGAACCTAAATGTAACAATAGGAAATGGCTTGCATACATGGCAAAGCAGGGAATGTAAAACTGCAATTGATTATATGATAGTGAATAGTAGAGCAAGAATTTGTGTAAGAGAAATGTTTGAAGGTGAAGATGATTTTGATATTGATAGTGACCATAAAATGCTTGTACTAGAATATAATTGGGGTGGAAAGGAGCCAATGCAGAAGGCCAGCAGAGTAAAAGAAAATTGGCGTATAAAAATGGCAAACTGGGAAGAATTTAAAAATGAATTGAGTAGATGTAACTGGAACAGGTGTGGAAATGTAAATGACCTAAATGAGGAAATTGCAAGAACCTTGTATGATGTGGCAGAGCAAAAGATCGGTAGAATGAAATGCAGGAAAAGTACAGGGAATGCTAGGTGGTTTACGAGTGAGATAAAAAAAGAACGAATGAGAAGAAAGACTTTAAATAAAAAACAACGCAGTATGAGGAAAATGTATGAAAGATGCAGAATTACTGAGGATGAATGGCAGAGTGTATGGAATGAGTACAAGGACCAGCAGAAGAAAGTAAAGAGAATGATCAATGAGGCTAGGGTTGAAGAAGAGAGACACCAAGTTGAAAACCTAAGAAAGAAAGGTCCAGATGGAATAAAAGATTGGTATAGGTTTATACAAGGTAATGATAGAGGTAGTGAAGTTCAAGTTGATGAATTAGTAGTCAATGGTTGCAGTGTGCAAGATAGGATGCAAATGGTGGAAGCAGTTGAAGAATACTGGGAGGACATTGGTGGAATGAATAAGCAGGTTACAGATGATGAACCGATAAATTTTCTGATAGATGAACGTGAACTGCAAATGGAAGACGAAATCACTTGTGAAGAGATTGTAAGTTTTTTGAAGAAAGTGAAAAATGGAAAGGCATGTGGCCATGATTAGATACCATATGAGTTCTATAAATGTGGAGGAGAGAGTGTAGTCAGTATGTTGAAATGTTTATTTGATGAGATATGGAAGAGTGAAAGAGTACCGGATGACTGGAACAAGTGTAATGTAGTTCTGTTGCATAAGGGTGGACATATGAGTATGAAAGAACTTAAAAATTACAGACCAATTGCCACTGGGTGACACTGTATGTAAGATCTTTTGTGGTATTTTGAATGAGAGAATGAAAAATTTAGTTGAGGAATTAGGAGTCCTGGGAGAAGAACAGAATGGTTTTAGGCAAGATAGACGTGGGGAGGATAATCTGTTTGTAGTGAGTGAAATAATTGAGCGAATGAAGAAGGATGACAAGAAGGTGTATTTAGCATTCCTGGATATTGAAAAGGCGTGTGACAGAGTGGATCGGGTTAGGCTGTTGGTTGGTTGGTTTTAGCAGAAAAATAGTGAACATTGTACAGAGTCTGTATGAGAACACAAGTGCTATCTACAGGTTAGGAAATTTGGAAACAGGGCAAGTGAGGAGTGTTAGAGGAGTGAGACAGGGCTGTACTTTGTCCCCCCTGTTGTTTGGATTGTACACAGAAGAATTAGCAGTTCGACTGAGAGGGAGTGGTTTAGGACTGAAAGTTGGTAATGAGAACCTGAGCTGTTTGTTGTATGCTGATGATGTGGTTGTGGTTAGTGAATGTGGTCATGAACTACAAAGGATGCTTGACATTGTGAATGGATATAGTACAGATTTCAAGATGAACTTTGGTGCCGATAGAAGTAAGGTCATGGTTATAAATAGTGATGAGACTGATAGAGACAGACTGTGGAATATTGGAGAAATCAGAATAGGTAGAACAAAAGAATACAAATATCTAGGGTGTATGATAAGGAGAGCGTCCCCCTTATGAATCCTTGCTTCTGGGATTTCTTGAGAAACTGGGATTCTTGCTGTTATATTAAGTGCAAGAGGTCAGGTACATCCTGTGAAAAAATGAGACTCGTACGTTCACTCGTTCGCCCGCTACGGGGATTTAAAGAATGGGGGGGAGGGGAGGGGGAAGTTGTATTTTATCATGTTACACCTCCCCCATGGCACTTTCTTCACGGCGCAAAGTTGCTATGTCTTCTCCTATGCCTCTGGATTACTCTATAATGATTTCAGGGGTCTAACTTGAACCAAAAATTTTAAAAATTTTTTTATTTGTATTGTTTATGTTTCTTTGTTTTGCTTATAATGTAAACAATGGTTTTTGGGGTTTCAAAATGCTTCTCCTCCTACAGTTTTTGAGCTATAGTGATGGTTTTGGTATCATTAAATGCGGGAAGACGCGGGCTTTTGAGGGTGCTAAAATTCGTATCCTCAAATTTACATTTTCAATATGAAAAAGTGTAAAAATAGGAAAAAAATGCCCTTTTTCAGAAATGTGAAAATATATGACGTCATAACTCATGGGCAATAAATAATTTTGGAATGAATTTTAGCACCCATAAAAGCCCGTGTCTTTCCGCATTCATTGATACCAAAATCATTACTGTAGCTCAAAAACTGTAGGAGGAGAAGATTTTTGAAACCCCCCCCCCCCCCTTCAAACTTCGTTTTCTTCGATTTCCCATTTTCTGTTTCAAGAAAATTGATTTTATGCTTTAAGCAAAAACGATTCCAAATTCAATTTTCCTATCAGTATATCAAATTTCATTGTTCTAGGTTCAATAATAAAGAAAAAAGTCCGTATGGGGGACGCTCTCCATAAGTGAAGATGGATGTACTAGAACTAAAGGTGAGAAAGTGGCAAAAGCAATGCAGTGGAGTGGGACGGTTAGGTAGTGTGGCCAGGTACAGAGCAAACAAGTACGAATGTGTGAGAGGAATGTGGAAGTATGTTGCTGTACCTAGTGTCATGTATGGTATGAGTGCTCTTGCTTGGAATGGAAGTGATCTTGAAAAGCTATATGTGATACAAAATAAGGTAGGGACGTGTAGCATTGGGTGCTCCAAAATGGACAGCTGTAGAAGCCATTAGAGGTGACCTAGGGTGGAGCCTATTTTCAGAAAGAATGATGAAAGCTGTGCTGAATTATAAGGTGAGAATTAAAAGAATGCAGAATAGCAGGTGGGTAAAGCGAATCTTTGAATGGAATCTGAGTGTAAGCTATTGGGAGAAAGTATATTGGGGGGCATGCAAGGAAACTCAGTATGCAAAAGATTATTCATGTTAGAATTGGGAGACCTGTGGATGACTGGAGTTTAATAAATGTTGGAGGTGTAGGGCCTGAGTGGGACTGCCAGAGGTGAAGAAAGAGATTGAGAGACAAACAAAAGAGTATGGATTGAATAAGTGGAAGCTTAGCATGATGCGGAAGCCTACACTTAACTGGTATATGAAAAAGAAAGCACCTAAGTTTGAGCTGTTCTATGATGGTAGTTTTGGAAGTCAACTCTTGTTTGCTGTGAGATGTAAGTCATTGAGTGTGAACAGACGTACATGGAGATGGAATGAGAATAATAACAGATTATGTCGGCTGTGTATTAGTGGAGTGGAGGAAACAATTGAGCATTTTGTGCTGGAATGTGGTAAGTATGAGTGAGAGAGAGAGAGAGTTTTATGAATGTGGTGTCTGAGCAGTATGGAGAGAATGAGTGGAATGCCAGATGTGCTGAAGATGATTGCGGTATGAGCTGTCTTGCTGGATTGGATTAGGAGTGAAATGCGAGTATCATTGAGGCTATGAAAGTGTTTCTTGTGCGTGCCTGGAGTAAGAGACAGTGACTGGAATGAGCCAGTCTGGTAGAATGGGCTGTAATGACCCAATGTGCCGGGGGATGGTGTTTTGACACACTGGTTGTCCCGGTGATGCCTTCCAATGGTGGCTTGTGACATGGATCGGTAGATCCTGAGTGTTTAGTGGACAAGTCTGGTACCAGGCGCTGAACTCTCTGTGTGAAAATTGTGGAGGGAATTGTAGGTCGTTACAAAGGCCCGACACTGTCGGCCCTCAAGTTCCAGTTCAAGGTTGAAGTGCGTGGGAGGAACAGGTTCCCGGATAATCTTAAGTTTCTGTGTCCTTTTAGTGCGATATGTCAGAAAATTATTAATCCAAAAGTGTCCTCGAACTAGCTATATCGTTGATCGCCATCAAGTATCTTGTGTTTGACAGCGGTGAACAGCCGGTTCCTAGAGCATTCAAGGGTGTTTCTGGCAGCCTGCAAACCACCCACATTGAGCCAGACTAGCCGTTGCGATGTTGTGAATCTGGTGCGTTCTATAGCCAGTATGCTGCAGTGTAATGCTAGAGATGTCAGATTCTAGATTAACAGTATTTTAGCAGAACACTGAATGTGTGGTTTTCACAGGTTGGCCTGTCAAATGATTTTGACTCCGAGGTTAGGGTTAATATGTGCATTCTCATGCTAAGATTTAACAACTCAAGATGGGGAAAGCTGGAGTGTCAGACAGGTTCAGTGAATGTGTGATTTTAACTGATAAACTGATTCCTATTTTTTCTTTCATTGTTCAAAGTGATTCTGTATCAACGTCTAAATGTTTTTCCTATTCGCTAGTCAGTTGAAAGTTTAACCTCTATCCATGCTTTTTTGTCGTGCAGCAAACTAGGACGACATATTTACTGCTCTGCTCTCAGTTGATAAAATCACTGTTAAAGAAATTAAAAACTTATTGTGGTTCTTCCATAGATTAGACATCTGTCGTTTTATATTAAGAAATTTATAATAACCCATCGTGCTGAACTTTTGTACCAGCTTTTTGGAAACATAATTTTTTCTTTTCTTTTGTGTTGTAATTTCTCAAAATTTTATTAAGAAAAAGATATAAAATAAAGTAAAATATTTTGTCAATCTGTTGGCTCCTCACCTATTAGCTGTGCTGGGCAAGTTGCGCCAGTCAGTAAGGTGGAAGCCTAAAGTTAAAGCATTCTCAGAGGTAGACTGAGAATAGGCACAGAAATTTATGAGACCACTAGCCCATGTGATTTGTGTTTTCAAGGCGACGTTGGTCAATGTGTACTTGTTGCCCTGTATTTAAAATTAAGCCATCTAAAAACTGGCGAGCCGTGTCAAACCTTTTCAGTATTAGGCTAGTCCATGAGATAGCCGCTTTTATTTTTAATGATGGGATTTCCTGACAATGACTGAACTGCTGTAACCTAAGTAGCTTGTCCCTGCATCAGAGACCTAATTTTTAATCATCTCCCTTCTCACAGGTAGAGCAAAGAAAAATAAGTAGTCAGTCCTCTTGTAGATGGAAATAGGCTATTCCGAGTTTCTCTAGCGTGAGGGACCTTCTCCCACCGTCTGTAAGTATCCTAAAGCGTTGTCAGATTGTTCTATCGAGGATGCAACCGTTGCCTTTGTAGCACTTGATTAGCCCAAAGATTACAACAAGTTAACAAGTCTCCATGTAGAGAATGAAATGTGCTTCTTATCTTGAAAGTCTGGGATGCTAACGTGCTGACTCAGACGCTAAAAACGTTGTAGTCAATGTGTGTGTGAGTAGGCTGTCCTCTTTTGGTCCTGTGCGTGTATTACAAATGTGTTTTTTTTAAATGTGTTTTCCAGCAATGTGTTCTTTGGCAGGGTGTTCTTGGCAATGTGTTCCTCGACTAGAGAGACTTATTTTCTTCCCTGTCAATGCAACAGAAACCTTTTCTTGTTTCATGAACTTCTTTCCTAGCTCACTGCTCCTGTGCACCTTGTGCATAGATTCCGCGTTCCCTCAACTCCATACTAAATGGTGCCTTCCTCTTTCCTCTCTTGGAACCTCTTTGTCGTGGTTAAGGGAGGCTAAAACTTTCCTATATAATAATAATAATTGTGTTATGAATTATCATTGTGCTATGTTGTTCCCATGACAATGCCTCATGACCACTCTCCTATCGCGTTTCTATCAATAGAATATCATACCTAGTTCTAGCATTATTTAGCCTCTTATGTCCCACTCAGCTACTTCTCATATACCTTCGAGGTACGAATTTCCTTTCTTGTTATGAGGTACTATATATGTTAACTGGTCAGTCGACTATGATCTTAAATTAGGAATTCTCTTGTCATGCAATCGCTGGTCCGAGTATGAACTATACCTGTTTGTGCAGTTTACGGCGCCACGGATACCGAAATAAAGAAAGAGTCACGCGCCCTTTTTTTGTCCGTCGTCGCCCGTTAACCCGCGTTGCTGTAGCGAAGATCATAATCCGCAAGGAAACGCGATAATTCAAGAGGATATGGACCTCTTAGGGTGATTAAGTACTGTGAGTACCAAACCTCCCTAAACTTGGCCACCATGACGTCGCGTCTCTCAAGCGCGGAGAGCAGATGCTCTCGACGTTCATCGTCCTCGGTTTCCAAGTCAGGGACCTCATCAGAAAGGATTAGAGAGTAAGACTTAGGGTAAAGTTGAAGGAATTGAATAGGCATGATTGGCAAAATAGTGTCCCCCGTCTCTGTGTAGGAAAGAGGACGACGATTAAGACTAAGAGAGATGTCAGAAACTGCAGTGAGAAAGGTAGAGTAAGGATAAGTGCTACGGCCAAAAAGCTTGTACAAACTTTCCTTGATGGACTTAAACAAGCGTTCCCAGATCGCACCAAATTGAGGACTATAGATTGGGATAGTTTTAAATTTATTGTTTAAAGTGCGGAAACGTTCTTCATACAAGGAAGAAGGTAAAAATTCTGCCAAAAGGTCAGAAGCAGCTACGAAAGCTTTAGCATTATCGGAATACACGGTGTTAGGGACACCTTTTTCGTTCGTGAAGCGAATGAAGGCAAAACAAAATTTTTCCAACGTCATGGAAGGAAGAAGCTCTATATGAATAGCTCTAGTTTGAAAACAAGTAAACAGTAAAAGATACACCTTTTGTTTATGGCCAAACGGATCCAACACCCAGAAATGAGCTGAAAAGTCCATTCCTGTAGTAGCGAAAGGTCTCACAAAATTAGTCCGACTATCTGGCAAAGCTGGAGGGTCAGGATAAGAGAAAGCCTTAGCGTTCACCCGCTTGCATATTATGCATTTGGATAGAACGCCACGCACAGTACGCTTACAGCGCGGTATCAAATAACCGCCCATTTTAAGTTTTTGTACGGTCGATTCAAAACCCAGATGATTTAGAGTTTTATGGGTTTGCAATATCAAAAGATATGTTAGATGAGAAGAACTAGACAACAGAATAGGATTCCTAGTGTTGTAATCTAATTCCTCTGCTAAGACAATGCGGCTGTTAGATCTAATTAAATTATGAGAGTCAAGAAACAAGTTGAAAGATCTAACAAGCGAAGGCGGACGAGGATTCTTGTTTTCCAAGGCCTCTATCTCGCTGGCAAAATGCTCTCTTTGCATAGAGGAAATGAGGTAAAGAAACGCTCGCAGTTTAGACTCCGCCCGGATCTGCGCGATTCCAGACTGCTACAGCCCTAAATACATTCTCTACCACACCTAGTAGTCTGGGATAGGAGGAAAAGCGCTCAATTTCCACAATCGAAGCTTCATTGGGTGAGCAACATTAACTGCGATACACGTGTCTGATACAAATTGCTGCGGAATGCATCCTAAATGACCCTTAGGCCACTTATCTCTACTTTCTCTGATCCAAGATGGACCTTCTAACCATAACAATTTACACTCTAGAAACTTAGATACCTTAATACCCCGTGTCAGCATGTCTACAACGTTAAACATCGTGGGTACATACTCATAGCTGAAGGCAGCCAAAGTCTCACATTCTAGCTTTTTACGCATGGCTTCTATTTCTTTTATTCTGTTGCTTACAAATACATTTTTTCGAGGAGGTTTACCGCTCAAGAGCCAAGCTAGGGTAACTTGAGAATCAGTAAGGATAGTTACATTAGCCACTCTATAAGGAAAATTAACATCACACAGAAGAGATAAAAGACACTGGAAGGCAAGAAACACTGCCAAGAGCTCAAGGGAAGGAAGAGTTCGCTGGCGAGAAGGCGAAACTTTAACTTTAGAGAAAAGTAATGCCCTGCGATCCTCTTGGACGCCATAAATACAGGTACCAAAGGCGCTAGCACTAGCATCACAGAATACAACGAGTTGGGTAGTTTTGGTCTCAGCGAAATTCATCCTAGGAAACTCATAATCCCTCAACTCCGTAAACTCCCGACAATAGCTTTGCCATTCCTTACACAAATCTTCTGGAACATCCTGATCCCAACCTAGCCTTAAGGGCGTCAATTTTCTCAAAATGAGCTTACCTCGCACAGAAAAGGGCAACAAAATACCAAAGGGGTCGTATATAGACGCTACTTCAGAAAGAATTTTTCTTCGTGTTTTACACGAAGAGTCCAACTTTTTTACAGACAGAAAAAGAAGATCAGTAGAAGAGTTATAGTCATACCCTAGCAGTCTGGAGTGCACTTCGGCACTACATAGAGCAGGGTCAATTTGGGAAAGAAGTTCAGAATTATTGGACTTCCATTTGCGCAACGGAAATCCACTCTCCTCAAATGCACTATTGGCGCTTCGAAATGTGCTAAGCGCTAGCTCAGGACTTTCTGTCGCAAATACAAGATTATCGACGTACAACTCATTCGCCATAACGTCTCTAACTGTCAAATCAGTAATAGTTTAAGCGTGCAATTTGAGCAGATAGTTAAGAATATAAGGCGATGCAACAAACCCGAACAGAGTTGTATAACGGAAATACGAAAATTTTCCATCCTTGAAAAGGATGAAGCTAAACTGATTGCGGTCAAAATCACAAGCCAGTTTCACTTGCAGGAATGTTTTAAATATGTCAGAAAGAACTACTATGTTATTTGCACGGAAATAAACCAATAATCCTAACAAATTGTTTAACAGATTAGGACCTACATAAGAGGCTTCGTTCAGACTGGGCAAACCATTGACTTTCAACGAGCAGTTAAAAACCGGTCGGATTTTGGAAGTTTCAACATGAGTTCTAATAACTGGCCTATGCGGAATCCATTTATGCGCCCGCACATCTATCCTTTTGACAGAAATAGGTTCTATTTTCCCTAATTCAAGCTGCTCAAGGAAGACGTCATTATAGGCCTGTTCAATCCCCTTTTGGGAGTTGTCATTCGCTACTTTTCGAGCAAGATATCTTGCTAACACGAAATTATTAGGTACTTTAGCCAAAAGTTGGCGATTCCAGGGTAAATTGACAGAATATCTGCCTTCTTCATACACAACACTATCCTTCAAATTTTCCAATTCCTTATCATTCTCTTCCTCCTTAGAGGGTATACCAATAAGCTCAAGGTCAAGCAGCTGATCTAGTCCAGTCTGAACTACGCACTGCTCAGAAACGTCTAATAATGATGAAGATACTTTTGGAGTTTCCAAAAAGTTGGTAAGAACATTACGGTAACGATTTTCGTTCAACTTACATTTGGCAACTTTCCTTTTAGTTTTCGTTTTAGTTACGTTGTCAAGAGACAGAGGAGGTTTACATAATTTATTACTGACATTTCCTTCAACGGAGGTTTTAAGATCATTGGTTAGCTTCTTAGTTTTAGAAGCAACAAGAGAAGATAAAGAGGAGTTATAACATTTTAACTCCCCAAAGGGTAAAAACCCGTTAGAAATGCGCATGGCCTTGTAGCCATTTACGTGTTGCAACTCTAACACGCTAAAAGCTTGAAGAGCATCTACACCCAAAATTCCACGTATGGGGTGCTATCATTTATAACTTCCGGATAAGAAGTCGACAAAGGGAGTTTAGTTTTCAAAATATTGAGTTTATCCTTCGAATTTCTCATACCCATCTGGAGGTTTAAATTTCTCATAGCGAAAACATCAAGCTCATGCTTCTCACTGTCCGGAAGCACGAGTTCAATGCTAATTTGCTTACCAATTAAAGGAACAGAAGCACCTACAGTGTTAATGGTTTGCTCCTGCAAGTCTGTATCTGAATAGTTGTAACTTACGGTATCCAAATCAATAAGCGACGACTGACTGCCGCTATCAATTAGAAAATTAACACGCTTAGTTACCCCACCATACTTGGTGGTAAGAGCAACAAGGGGGCACATTCTTAGACGTGCCTTTAACCGTCATGGGGAGGTTGCAACGAAGGCACTGGATTCAATAAATTTTGGACACAAAGGGCTAACATGATTGTTAGCTTTAAGGCCCGTCTACACTATCCAACTCTTCGTCAATCACGAACACACCAAAACGCGAACAAAAACACAAACTTTTCCGAATCGTGTCCAGACGTCCAGACTATACGCTTTCAGCGGAGAGAAGTTGTTCGTGAGCAACATGTAAACAAACAATACTGCTTCCCAAGTAAGTTTTAGTTAATTGATGCATATAATTGGTAAATTTAGGTTGCTGAGAGTTAGTAACCATAATTTATCTGTGTGGGCATGTGTGAACAGAAAATATTAAGAATCGCTGATGTATTATGAGAATATTTCAAATACTATCAGTGTTACAGTGGTAAGATGGGGTCAGCTGATGTCCTTGATCTTTTTCAATGCTCTTTATGAAGTTTCAATTTTTGGACTTGTGCTTAAAACTTTAAAATATGCTCTTACTCTGCCTATAGAATGATTTTTTTTACTTTTTGTGACCTAAATTTTCTGTAAGAGGTGAAAAATGCTCATATTTTTCATTTTGTCATAAAATATTCCTACAATATTTGAAGTAATTTGCCAAAGTAATATAATATTTTTCTGTTAAATTAAGCCAACAATTCATTTCAAAAATTTAAAATTTAGCTTGTGCATTTTATTGGTGTCTTAAAATATATGCAGTATCCATACTTTCTGTGCACATTTTTGAAGCATCCATTGCTCAGCCAAGCATACCAGAATGTATTTTTACTAATGCGCAATAAATTTTTGTGCACTTTTCTATGATATTTTTCTGAGAACATTGTTAATGCCTAGATCTCTTATAACTACTAACGTTAAACATATCTAAGAAATAGTTCTATGGGAAGAATCTGAGAACTCAAAGCTGAATGTCAAGCAGACCATCTTTATATTGAAATTTTTTTGCTTGTTAAGGACCATATTTTTTAGTTCAATATCATTTATGTCAGCACCTGCTCACTTACATATTTCATGAAAAGTATGACTATGGAATGTAAGTTATCCATGTATATAATTTTGTGTAAAAAATCTGTGTATAAAAATATAATCCATGTATGAAATATAATACGTATATAAAAAACAAAGGTAAAATAATTATTCTGAATTTTTGTTAGACATCTCATGTTGATTATAAATAATTTGCTCTGATTCAGGACCTCATAACAATTATATTCCACAAATTTTGATGCTAGTACATAATCATTTTTATGTGTTCCTCATGTATGGATTATTTTTTACAGGTAGCTGGCACGAGGTGATTCATGCACTTATCTACAGTATTTGACAAGAATATCAAAGCAGTCGCTCTCTATCATACCTGAAACTTGTGAGGCCATCTATACTCTACTTAAGGATGAAAATATAAAGGTATGCATCCCATTGTGGTGTTGGGTTCAAATATTACTTTGCAATGAGTATTGTAATGTTCTTCAAATAAAAAACTAATTTTTCTGGAATATTGAAACCATTGAGAAATTTGCAGTAGATTGAAATCCCTTGAAATATGGTAATGAAATGAGTTAAGTGACCCACGTATCATAAATACGGTATTGACTTGGTACAATAGCAGAGCTGAGCACTATGTTTTTACTACACTGTCTGGGTGCTACTTGAATTGATGAATTCTTGCACAAAAAAGTAGTGGTGTGTAAAGTACATATATATATATTTCAATTGTTCTTGTCGTTGATTGTAACCTACTACAATTAGAACTACTTTGAAATCAAACTAGTTCCATTATTTGTGAACTTTCAGGTGCATGAGCAAAATGTCTATTGTGTGATATCTAGGGGAATCAATATAACCACTGTTTTCTTCCAGTAATATTGTTCACATCTCATGAAACGATAATGCATAAACCATCAGAAAATGTTGCGGTGGACTTCCATCTGTAATTCCCTTTGTTGTACTCATTTACAGACTCCACAAGCGCAAGCAGAGTCGGAATCAGCAGCCAGTGATTTCTACCTGAAGTGGAACTTCCCATGCAACTCCTCGAATTTCATGCACTCTTCTTTAGAGATTGCATGCCACTTTAGTGTCACTATGATGGAGTGAGAAGAGAGAGCTCCTTGGGCTGGCAGCAGCGGTGGGCAGCGGTGGGGACTGTGCTGCTGCGCGATGGGGGTGATGCTCAGTGATGTTGTGCTGCCGTGCCATGGAGGCTAGACTGCTGTTGCGTCCTAGAGCGATCATGAGCTATTGGCTGCCTCGACTACCTACATTGGCAATGCACAGATAGCGTCCCCGTGAACTTCCTGTAGACGACCGCAATGGTACCAGAGACTTCAGAACCAGTTCGCTGTTGAGGTGGGTCGCAGTGAAGTGTAACGCTGGGTTCGGTCAACCATTTCTTTTGAGAATTTTCAATCAAAAATGTCCGTCCACTCTATCCCTTTCCATAATTTCAATGTTGGTTGGACTGGAGTTTGGGGTCTTAAATGAGAAGGGATTGGGCTTTATCTACACATGTTAGAATGCCAAGAATGATCATTTTGATCACTTTCTTGTATTCAAACTACTCTTATGATTGTAAGAAACCTTTCATTTTAAGGGAGCTATGATTCAATCTGAAAGGTATTTTGCAAAGTAAACGCTGCTATAGTATTGTTAATGTATTCATTTTTAAACATCTAAAATCTTGCTAAGTGTTGAATTTTTGAAAACTAATAGTACTCAAAAAATTATGCTTTTTGTGAATTATAAACTTAACTCCGCTCTGCATGAAATAATCCATTTCCTTGGGACCTTGTTTGACATTAATGTTTGTTCACAGCCGAGCTCGACCTTCCTTTCGTTTCCGCCGGTGGGCCAGCCGTTGTCCTGTCAAGCGCTGCCAAACCTTCCTGGTTTGGTTTTCCAAGACTGGCGAGGGGCATTTGCACTACTGGTGTAAATGGTTCATGATTTTACAATACTATCAAATTATAATGCACTGGTGTCCCAATACTTTCCTTTACTCGCCATCATATCATCATGCACATTGGTTTTTCAAATACTTTATAACTGACATCAGGATACAATGACGGTTACCTGGTCAAGGCGGTACCCATTTCCAACGCCTGGGTTGGGTGTATCGGAGTTCTCTCCTTCCCCAACGGGGAGAAATCACCCCATGGTGCTGAGATTCCAAAAATCGATACTTTCCCATGAAGGGTGCATTCTTATTAAATTCTGTAAAATCATGTAATCCTGTATTCAAGCTTGAATATTTTTATGTATTATCCCAAACATGCAGGCCATAGATCAGTCACCAAGAAGATGATAAATCTATTCTGAATACAATTTTGTAGGCCCATAGAGTACAACCATATTAGTTAAAGAATGCATTTTCATAAAACTGATTAATATAAGGATAACAAAGAACCCAGAACAGGTGTTCTTAAAAAGCAAGTGTATGGATCTATTTTATTTAATATTTACAATGAAAATTACAGCATGAATAAAAACGTAAGTCAATGGTTGAGGCACCAGAAACAAGTTATGGAGATACCTTGAGAGGTAAAAATTTGCAAAGGTGACCTGCTGCATGCACAGATCTTGAATATCTTATCATCTATCGATAAAAACTAGAATTAAACAAAATGTAGTGCTATCTAAAAATAATTCACCGCTAATGATAAAATTTTTAAGCTATTCCAAAGGTTTTTCATAAGTTGTTAATGGTCTCTTTTAGCTTTGATTCCATGTTTATTGTTCCCCATACCTTGCACTATTTTCATTATCAAAGAAGAGAACATATGGTACTTTGAGCCTTTTTAACCACAACAACGGTGTTCCAAAGAGAGGAATAAAGAAGGGATCATCAAGTACAAACACGTACACAGGGTTTTTACATTGTTTTAAAATCCACTAACAATAATAACATATTTCTGTAAGAAGTAGTCAACCGTAAGCCATCTAATTCTGAAATGAAACTGATGAAAAGTGTATGGCAAATAAATATTTTTTATAACAATCATCACTATACAACATAACTTATATTCGGCTAAATAATTAGTGAACATTTAGCTCAATGGAAAAATCTGAATAGAGATGCGCATCCCTTAACCACAGTCTCATCTTAGATTTTGTACGCAAAGTAACGTCACTGCATAGAGCAAACTAGTATAGACTATCATGCTGCATTTGACGTGCACTTCGATGGATTTTTAATGCAGCCTTGACCAATTCTCGGGTATCAAATTGTAGGGTTTACTTCAGCTTGAATTAAGTTAGAGACGTGCTTAATTTATACGTCTCCTGTATGGACACAAATGTAGCGTAAATCATCACTATACAATATAAGTGTCATTCTGGTAAAAAATTGGTGAACATTTAGCTCAATGGAAAAATATGTCTTAGAATTATGGCATTTATATGCCACATATGTAATACAGATAATTTGACTTGTCAGTGACTAATATAAAAAGTATATTAAAGCAATGTTTAAACACCCTTTGGTATTGTAATTGTTAAATAATCATAACTGGGCATAGAGAAAGTATAACTAGCATATAATGTAGCATAATGAAAGTATAATTTGTAATTACTGGTCAAGCACATCATTAGCAAGGTACAAAAAGACTAGAATTTCATCAATCCAGCACCTCACTCATTTCATTACCTCAACATTATTTGAAGCATTGCAGAAAAAATTTTGTAATACTTCATACACAATTGATTTGCATAGGTACTACAAAAGTAAATACTTACGTACATTCTGTTTAAGCACATCAGGATGCTAATGGAACAAAATTTTCCACTATACGAATATGATTGGCTCATGTTCATCAGTTGAAAAATTTCCTTTGTGGAATTATAACCAACAAAAAATTACACAACAGCCAAATCATTTAGACACGATGAAGAAAGGGCATCCTGCTTTATTTTCTTAGAAATTTTTAACCTTCACTATTCAATTTATGTAGAGTATAACCAAAAACATACCCAACACAAGTTTGTTTAGAGACTTGTGTTGGGAGAAGAGTACCACCAGAGAAAAGGACCGTAGTGATGGTGGTAGGGATTCATCCGATGTGCTTGAACTTGAAGGCAGGGCCTTTGTAACAACCTGTAGGGAAGGTAACCAATTCGAGGAAGGCCCGTGGATAGTCTTCAATGATTTCAATTGTTTCTTGGATGGCAATGGGCTTCCCAACCTGTCGTAAGAAAAGAAAATAATTAGCTTATTAACCATAGGTGGCTTTCTAAAAATGATAGAAACTCTAAATAATTATGAACAACTTGGTATATTAGAAGAACACGCTGGAGCAAATTAAAGTTTAATTTTTTAAAAAAATTTAAAATTTAATCAAGCATAGATGAAGCTCATCAAAGTAGTTTTTGTAGAGAGATGTGACTCAGCTAGAATTTTGCCAAATTTAAAGCACTGGAACTGTCACAGGATGTTAAAAGTTGACAATCATTTCCAATAGTATTTGTAACAAATAATATTAAAAAAAATTGTATCCAATTTACAACCTGCATAAAATGCTGGCTTGTTGAAGTACCAAAATTTCAGTTCAGAAATAAATTAAAAAATTTATTTGAATTCACACTTTTGCACTTCTTATTTTTTATTGTTATATGCCATGAAAACTAAATACTTATGGACTATATTTTTAAAATAGTTCTTCCATACATACAAATCTCACTAACCTCAATAGTGATGAATGAAGTTAGAAAGGAAAATTTTACAATGCAATGCAATACTAACCATTGTTGAAGATTCTGAAGACCCAGCTCTGCAGTTCCTTAGTAGAGACACCTAATGACATTGAGTCACCACTGCTCAAGAAATGCTCTGAAGCACTACAGGGGCAAGAAAACTGCCTTAGGTTTAATTTAAATAATTTTTTCAATAATTGATTCTTCTACACAAACGTCTTTTATGCAAAATAGCCAATTGTTTGAAAACTATCTGAAAAATACACAAAAAGGGATAAAACATTTGGTTTAATTTGACAGACTGTGCCTATGACACATGACAGTTAAGAAACAGCCCTAAATGTTAATTATTATTGTTACAGCAAAGTCTACACAAACATACATCTATTCAATATAATGATAAGTGATGCTTATGCTACAGCATACACTTTACCATTAAGAATGCAATGTTGGATGAATTTACTTTTGTAGATAGATAACAGAATTCTTTTGAATTAAATTTGAGGCATAATAGTTTAGAAAAGCTGATTTATTCAACTTTTCATAGGGCCACATTCATGACATAACAAAGGAAAACAATATATTACCCAAAGTAAAAGATTTTAAGCCAGATTTAAATAGAATTAGCTATTATCATAATTTTGGAAAAGCTTAAATTAAAAGAATGCACTTTTGGATCCACAAGCAAAAGCAGTTAAAATTTTTAGAAGCCTAACAAGTCCCGGCATGCAATTCTTAGAAATGCAAAGAAAAACATAAATGAGAGGAGTTTACCAATGCTTTTTCATAAAAATATTTAAATTCTAAACATATATGTCATTGACTCTACATACAGCTATAACTTTTTTACCTACTAATTGGGTCAACAGGGCAGATAAATTTTTGAAATAAGTTACAATTATGCTTATTTAAAACTAACTACAACTATAAGTTTAAAAAGATTACATATTTCTCCCTCATAATTTTTATATAATACAATTTCTTATCTGAGGACTTGATTTTAACGTAAGCATCAGGGTATAAGAAAAATACAGTATTTTCTTGAAATAAAAATTTTTTTTACCAAGAAATACAATAAATAAAGGCCACATATTGTGCAAATGAATTTTTGTGGCAATTCTATCATCATATAAGTAGCTGCCATTGTTGAAATACTACTGAAATATTTCCAAAACTTTATTTAGATATCAAAATAACTAAACTTTGATAATTTTATGCATGTTCAGTTTCATTTCAGAGAGGTAATATTTCAATTACATTCACACCAATCAAATCCAAACCTACTTACATACTCAGCCATATCTGAATAAAATGAAATAATCACGTAACGAAGTTCATTTTGGTAAGTAAATGTCCGTGCCACCTTACAATCAACGAAATTTGCATCAAAAACATAATTAAATCGATAAAATAGGAAAAAAACAAATTATTCACTCGCAGCAGAACCACCTTCCACAATACATAAACAAGCGAGTGTTCGCTGTTTAATGGAAAGTTCGTGTTCGTGTTTTCCAACACGGTGGAAAACACAAACACACCGAAATCTGCGAACTTTTCATCTGTGTTCGTGTTCGCGGACTGCCGAAAAACACGAACTTCGGGCAAAAGATTGATAGTGTGGACGGGCCTTAATAACACAAGGAGCACAAGAACGGGAGACCCTTGACTTTGGAGGGACACGCACTAGACAAATGCTTACTACTGGGGCCACACTAGTCTAACGTTCGTTCGTCAAATGAACTCCGTATGTCAAATGAACGCTGGAAGGCCCGTTCGATCATCATTTGATGAATGGATGCTCGTCATTTCGTGAAAGGTCGACGGAGGTTTTCGGTCACCAAATGAACTACGAAGAACAAAGATGGCGGACAGTGTTGACAAGTTTCGCAGCTGTTATGTTGACTTTAAATGATGATTGTGACCAATTTTGGCAAGAGATATATATAAGATATAGTTTTTAGCAGTTTTCGTGGTGGTATCAATATGTATAGCAATGAAATTCAGTGCTAGGTCTTGCAATTTAGTGAAAAAGCAAGTAGCCTGTTACCAATCAAATTTAGCATTCATTTTCAACAATGACGACATGTTTTACATGGATGATTATGTGGTAAATGAAAAACTGTTGGTTTTGTAATTTTTTAGCATTGCTCATGAGTGCTATTTAAAGAAAAATGTGTCAAACAACTTGTTTTGCAGGCGTTTTTATTGCAGTTCCTTTCAGTTATTTAAAAATTTTTTATTGTTTCTTAAATTATTAAAGTTTCAATATAATTGAATAGAATTATATATCATGTTAGTGTTAAATTTATTTAATGTGTTGTATGAGAAAAGATCCATCTAATTTCAATGTCTTTTGATTCACAGATCCAAGACAACCAGTTAGATATAGCTTAAAACTTGCATTAATTATGTAGACCTTTAGAAAACAATCGTGATTAATAAACATCGTGAGTGTAATCAGGTTTTTGGGGACCACCAATCAGCGTTATACATCTAGGTAAGTGTAATGGTGTGCAAGAATGCCTCAAAAGTTCATTTCTTTTTTTTTTTGCAGGTGTTAAAAGTGAGTTAATTATGTAAATATTCTAAATGAGTAGTTATTTGATTCAACAATGAAATAGGTCATTTTGAGAATGCTGGGTTAAACATTGGCTGAAATTAAATAGGGATAGATAATGAAAATAACAATGTAATTGAAAAGGCAGATGCTGGAAAAAAATATCTTGAAGTATTTTTGATTCATGTTGCACTTTTTCTTTAAGTGGAAATTACAATGGTCAATTTTTATTTTAATGTTGTCATCAATTTTCATAATTTTGTTGCCAACAATCAATAAAGGAGCATATTTAAAAATGTTTTACATGAATAACATTCTGCTCACTGATGCGTTATTTTTAATTATTCAACTTTGAAGTTGGCTAGTGCGCGCCAGGGAAGCAAGCGTGCCAAGCATAATTGAATGAAAAACGAAAGCTAACCTGGTGGCCGTCATTGGAGATGATATAAATGGACGTCACTAGAAACCGTTATTTATGATTTTCACTAGAAGAACTGTGGCTACCCCTCATGACTTAACCTCTTTACGTTTGTAATAGGGGGTTAGCTTCCATTTCAACTCTGAAATTGCGCAGAAAAGGCCATTCAGAAGTGCCGCTTTTATAACTTCAAATTCAAATAACTCGAAAACTAAGCATTTACGAGCACATTGTCATTCATGTGAAACGTATTAATGTTGACTATATTACCTATCTATGGCAACAAAATTATGAAAATCGTTGACAACATTAAAGTAAAAATTGACCGTTACAACATTACAACTAACAATGATTTGATCAGGTTAAAAAAATCCACTGTTTTTTGTGATTCCCATTGGTCATATATTTCCCTTCAGGATTACTGCATAATTTTATGTTTAAGCAAATGGTGTTAGATAATTATTTATAACTTTTAAGTTCTGTACAATGAGCATGAGCATGTCAATATTGAACACAACAATAATGATAAGGCCATTATTACCTACCAGTGTTGATAGACAAACATTATTGACATTAGGTTATGAGTTTCAATAATGTTTGTAATAGTATTGTTGTTCTGTGGAGTACAACAAGTAGCATAAATGTTAGTGGTGACCTATTCAAACTATAAGTTATTTGTATCACTTTAGATCCTGAAATTTTGCTCTTAATTTTGAATTTGTTGTTTTATCTATTGAATTGTAAATATTCTATTTATCTGGTGCTGATCATCTATGATGAAATTAGTCAGCTCTATGTTGTTGTACTCTTAAATTTGTACCTTTTTGCATATGTGAAAATTAGTACAGATGTCTTATTGCCATTCTGCATGACAGTGGAATTTGGGCATTAAGTTTGATATATTTGTTTTAAAGTATTTGGCAGAAAAGTTAGAATTCGGAAAATGGGTGAGATTCTCTGTAAATTGTTCTGAATTTAGGCGAGAAGCTTGTGGAAAAGTGTGCACTTGTTACTGACAGTTTTAGAAGTGAAGTAAACATAGCTTGATAGTATTTTTTTCTTAACAACGTGAACATTTTGCTAGGAGGGCAATTTCTAACTTAGATCATACAGTTAAGGTTTTATGAAAACTATCATTATGACATAGGCCTAGATGAATCTTTGTAGTCATGTGTGACCCTCATGTAACACAAAGTGGAGGTTTTTATTGTTCCTCATTTGAGTTCTCAATGAAACTCCTGGAAAAATTTTCCTTCATTAGCTAATAATTTTCAGTGTTGGATGAAAGTCAGTACCAGATTGTGTGACTGCGTACTCTAAATATTATTTTAGCAATACCTAATGATATTTCTTTCAACATACAATTTTCAAACATTTCACTACACATATCTCTACTTCTTGTGTTATTCCTTAACAAAACATGCTTATTTGCAATGAAGCTTATGTACTGGAGCAAACAAATATGTTCTATGCACTTGAATAATCAAGTCTGTCACAAACACTATTGCAAGAATTAATATTACTAGTAACTATTTACAGGACTATTATATCAATGGTGTAAGAATAATTCTATTTGATATTATTTTTTCAGATCTCCTAAAGAAGAGGACATCCCTCCCATGCTTCTATTTCTTGCGGCTCCTCGCTTCTGAAAGGATGAAACCATCTGGGTCTGGAGCTGTGGAGAGCAAGGCTTGGATGCACACTAACCTTATGGCCTTTTTTCGGATTATGGGCCCCCAGATTGTAGCATGAGCAGCATGAATAAGAATTCAAGTGATGATTTTCTTACCCACATTTCAAGTGAAAGGCAAATAATCAAAGAACCCTATACAGAGTATTGTTGTGTTGGTCGACAGATTGGTTTCAGGAAGAACTTGAAAATACTGTAGAAACTCAGTTAATGGCCACTTCAGCCGAAATTGATAACGATATCGTTCATGTAAGTAGTGGATCCAAGCCTCAAAATTGTCTCGCCTGCACCAAGCCTTCCCCGGCAGCAAATACTTGTCCTAAAGTCATGGGCAGTGGGGGATTTTGTAAGTGTAAAAGGAGCAAGAAAGAAAAGAGCATTTTAATTTAGTACGGTAGAGTTATTTCATGAAATTTTTTTTCAATGTTGAGAGCTCATTAGCATGAAAAAAGAGTGCTGGAAATGATGATTACATTACCAACTTGCAGTGAACTTGTGCTTGATAAAGTGAATGGCCTTGCGGGTGAAGAACAAATGAAGTTCATGTCGAAACTTGCTAAACTCTGTTCTAAGAATGGACAAGTGTTAGATGTCATTTACTGGCCTCTTTAATAATAATCCTGAACTTATCTATAAATTGCTTTCCTGCCTGACTGTGAAATTGTTCCTTTCTTTTATCTCAATGTATGATAGGATTAATTGAGTTATACCTTATGTGTTGAAATAGCATATCTAGGGACAGTACAATGCTATTCTATAATATGTTACGGATCATCCTATTATTTTTGCTCCTCTTTGACATTTTTCCACCCCAAATACTTCACCCTTACCCTTCATCTGACCTCATAAATCTCCCGATTTTCTGTTTCTCTATCACGAGAAAAAACTATTGTATCTAAGGGAAGTAACGCTTCCAGGAGAAGAATGGTAGGGCACGAGCTTGTTAAAATAGTGTTTCTGGTTTTGTTTTAGTGATCATGTTTTTTCGGCTCATTGCCATCTTTTTCTTCAGCACCTACTACTTCCTTCTTGCATGTTTATTTTATTTGAATTTTCTTCCCGACTTCCTGTTTAAATACGCATTGTATTTTGTGTGGAAAGACACTCGCTTTACCACACAAGGATGGCCTGTGTGAGACACACATTGTGCTTAGATTTCCGGTGTACGTGTCCGTACTCGATGGTCCCTTCACTATTCTTCTCTTGATCACGTCGTGGTCGTGACCGAGATGATTTAAACTAACCTTAGTAATTATAATAGTAACTAGTAATTATTTTTATTATCCTCCGTAGGGGAACAATGTGAGGGCCTGAGCTGAGAGTTAGGTAGGCATTCTTTTTTGTTGAAATAAAATGTTTTTGTTATGTTAAGGACCACCTTTTTTCGGTTGACTGCTGTCCTGTTTTTCAGCACCTACTACTTTCCTCTTCAACTTTGGTCTTGTTTCGTAATCTTCTTTCACAATTTACTGTTTCTATGGCTTTCTGCGTAGATTCCGCGTTTCTTCACCCCTCAGGGGGATACAACTATTGTATCTATGGGAATTAGCGCTCCCAGGGGAAAAATGTGAGGGCCCGAGCTGAGAGTTAGGTAGGCCTTCTTTTTGTTGAAATAAAATGTTTTTTATGTTAAGGACCACCTTTTTTCGGTTCACTACTGTCCTGTTTTTCAGCACCTCTGACTTCCTTCTTCAACTTTTATCTTGTTTCATGAACTTCTTTCTCATCTTACTGTTTCTATGCCCTTTCTGCATAGATTCCTCATTCTCTTATCTCCATACTAAATGGTGCCTTCCTCCTTCCTCTCTTCGATACGCTCTATTTTTGTAGCGGTTAGGGAGGCTTAAACTAACTTATAATCTAATCTATAATCTAATCCGCGTTTCTGCAACTCCATGCTAAATGGTGCCTTCCTCCTTCCTCTCTTTGGATCGCATTTTTTGCTGGGTAGGGAGGCTAAAACTAACGACTAATCTAATCTATTATCCGCCGTTACTGTGCGCACGTAATCATCTGTAAGAACACATATGCATAAATTTTTCAATACGCTGTTGAGTTGTAATATAATTTAATCTAAGGTGAACAAAGAACCTATTCAATTTAACTTGTGAGGATGCGAACTATAGCTATGCACCATATCTGCATGATGGTAAGGCATGCGAGTAAATGGATGAAACTATTTCATTTAGTGGCAGATTTATAAGCTAGATATGAGTGTGGACAAAACTGTTTATTTGGTAACATTGGTTTACGTTGTTTGTTATTAAAAATCGGATTTTTTATACTTGTTGAAACTCTGCACATGGATTTTGCGACAATGCGTGATAGTGAATTTAGATTATGGATGTTCCTAACCTCAACACGTAATCTAGTTTGCAGTAATTACATTTCCTAAATCCTGTTAATGTAGATCATTAGTTAGCCTTCCTAAGTCAATGATTTGTCAATGTTTTATTTAACGATGAAAAGCTGGAATAAAATACATGATGTTATTGAAACAATTTATTTTGTTGATTGACCTAATACATTCATTCCAACAAGTAATACTAGAAAATAATGAGGAACGATTATTTCTCAGATATTTCTAACACTTTTAGGCCGCATTTCAACAGTAGTGTTAGTGCATGGAGTCCCAACACTTTATCCAGCAAGCATACAGCTCCTCCGCTTGTGAAGTAGTTCTTCAGCTGGTTTCTGATGGCTGTAGCTGCTACAGCCGATCGACCGCCTCAACACAACGAACCGAATGATGTCCAGTGTTTTCCCATCAACTGTGGGTTGTGCACGATCCAGTGATAATGTCTTTTTTTTCAAGAAGTCTTTATGATCATTTAGGTAATAATAAAGAGCGCAAGTTGCTAGAGTGGTAGACTGGATTCTCTTGATTGTGATGTTTGTATCAGTACGGAAAACTCTGAACGTACTTGACAGTATGCCGAATGCGTTTGTCTCTGTTTTTCGTGCCGTAGAAAGACCAGCTGAAAACTCTTTGGTCGTGAGAAAGGTTAGTACAAGGATAATGCTTCATGAAACGAGTTGGCAATGGGAACGCATCATCTGCCGCTATGACATATGGAGAAAGGAAGTTGGTCACAAGAAGCTCACGAGTATGAGGCATGTTCAAGCAGTTAGAATCGAATGATTTCCTAAAGGATGAGTTATTGAACACTCCTGCGTCATGATACTCGATCAATTGTAGCGAGGTATCAGAGGGTAATTCCGAGTCGATCATAAGCAAGGAAGCATTTCTGGAACTTGGCGTCTTGCTTGCAAATTACCGAGCCAACTTTGCCCAGTCTGTCTCATACCTTCGGCAAAGAATGAGAAAAATTTTGCATAATTCTTGTTAGTATTAACACGTATAAATAACGAACACCAAAATTATATATCGTTGAAAACATATTATTCTCGAAGAAGGCGATGGAGAAGACTTATCTTGAATCAATTTTTTTAACGTTTCATGCCCTAAGCTCATTTTCAACAAGGAAAACTTGCAGAATTTGAACAGATAACAATAGACAAAAATGCAAAACATAAATGGAGAAACCTTTACAGTTTAATGACTTCAATCCCTCCCCTGGCGCTCTATCTGAGGGTTGCTGAGCACACCTGCAAAAATCATCAAACTGGTAACATTCTTGGATCCCCTTTTCATTCTTGTATTAGAGAGCATTGCTCAACTCAGCCATGTTGCCAAGCTATTTTCAACGGTAAATTCAAAATTTTATACTCCAATTAAATGTTTTATGATCCGTCTAAAAGTAACATTCAAAAATAATAATTTTCTCCGTAGGAACAATCTCACTTAACTGCAATCGTTTACATCAGCAAGCAGATCTTCTCTCAATCGATTCGGTTTGTTAGCTCTATTTTGCCATGGTTTTACCCAACATCTTCTTTTAGGTTTCGCTGTTTTTGTACTTTCATAAAAAGTTGCGGTCACAAAAGTTGCTTCGACAGCAAATTTCTAGAGCTCACACACATTCTCACGTCCTGCTCATCCAAATCGCATACCTACTTCGGTTTGTTTACATTCGATGAACGTCGGACGCTCATCACAGAGCTGAGTCAGAGCCACACACAGTCGTAATGTGGCCTGACTTGCTTAACGGCCGTTTGACATGACAAGTGTCCGTCTTCATTTGACGAACGAAAAATCGTAGTGTGGCCCCGGCATAGACAGGTAGAACATAAATTTAATTCACCAGCCCGTTTCACACGCTTTTCGTGCGAATTAAATCGCTTGCACGCGAACGAAGCATGGTTAACCTGGTTACAAAATTTACACACCTTAACATCGGGCGACTTATTAGGTTTAGGTAAATACGTCGTTTTGTCCCTCACCTCAGTACGGGTCACCAGTTCTGTTTGCTTACTACGGAATAAATGAGACGGTTTGGATTTATTTTTTGTTTCAAGAAGAGAAAGCACTTTGTGAGCATTCTCAAACATCTCCAAAGAAAAGAAACTCGCTTTAAAATAGCGTAGGAGTTCCAACTGGAAAAATTCAGGAAGTTTAGTTTTAATTACAGCAGAAAACAGTAGGTTACCCGACTTCTCATTAGAGAAATCCAAACCCAACTTGGAAAGCTCAAGAAGGCGAAATTTAACCTTAGAGATGAAAGAATTTATTTCGGAAAGACTCTGAACACTGGGACAGCTCAGGATCTCATCAAGAGCTAATGAGATTAATTTGTCAGCGTTAAGAATATCTTGCTTAAGCAATGCCCAAGCAGATAGAAAACTAGTTTCTTCGTTAGGAAGTCCCTCTAAAAGCTCTACCCTGAAGCTGATTTTTGAGGAAGATAAACTTTTGTTTCTCACTCATGTTAGGAAAAGCCTGAAGGGCATTAGAAAAGGACTCTTGAATGTGCAAGAAGTGGAAAGGGCATCCCTCATTGTCACTGAATTTTTTCAGTGTCAACTGAGGTGCTCTAAAGATATTCAAAGGAACATCGGAAGTAGAGACCTTAGACACAGAAGGTTCGCCGGTAGCACTAGAGTTTAGCACCGGGGAAGTGGATATTAGTTTTTTAAGTTCTACCATAAGTTCTATGACCTGAACCTCATATTCCGACCTCCTAACCAGCTCCTCCTCAGAAACCTCACTAACATCTGAAGGAATAGTAGAGGACAGAATTCGAAAGGACTTTAACAGCCCACCTAATTGAGGAACAGCTTCAAGATGAAAGGCCGGATCACAGTTTGGAGTAAGAGCTTTTTTTCTAAAAGATGTAATGCTACACTTTATGCATCGCAATTTAATGCTTAAGGCTAAGGCAGTACACTTTTCCGTTTCCATAATTAATAATCAAATTTCTATTTCAAGGCTTATTAGAAAAAAGTTCAGCTAAACAGAGAGAAGTCTACACTTTAAAGTGGACAAGTTATATCCCTTTTAAAAGCATAGAAAACACACTAATGACATAGAAAATACACAAAAAGTTACACTTACCCCACCAGTTAAATTCACAATATTTCTATTCTTAAAGTTTACACTCAAGTTGAGTTGAAGAATAATTTCACATATTAATGAGAGAACCTAACAAGAGTTAGACGAGGCTCAAAAAGGCCAGAACCTGTAAAAAATGTAAGGTTCTTAAGCAATACAACACGGAACCTCGCCTAAAATACAACACAGGTTTCACTCGACTTACACCTAAGGAGACTGAAATTCGGCCCCCGCTACACCAGACAGCGGCGCCAATGACGCAAATTTAGACACGATAAATTTCCTCTTAATTTTTGAAAAAAAAGAAGAAACAATTCAAGAAGAAAAAAAATAGATAGATACCAGGATTTATCCTGCCGAGTTCCAGCCAAGCTCTACCATTAACTAGATGGCGCTGAGATCCAGCCGGCTTAATTGCCGTTTAGGCAAACTGCGTTAAAGCAGCACGGCTTAGAACATTTTTAGTTCTTTTTAGATGTGTCTCTTTATGAAAAAAAGACATCATCTTTCGAATTGAAATTTCGACAATGAGTGTTGAGATTTATGATTATACAATGAATATTGTTTTCGAATAAAAATTTGTGCGCAGCCACCTTAACAAGTGGACTCAACTCCCGTAGCAACGGGCCCTACGGCACACAAATTTACCGGGCACCCATCTGGGGCCTGGTAACGCTGAAATTTAAGATAATTAAGCATAAGCGGAGCGTCATTAGCGGGAGCCTCACCTGAAGATCTTCGAAAACAATGTTCACGCGAACACTCTTCACTGTAGCCGGCTGTCTAGGACTCAAAGTCCTTTGTAGCGAGGGCAGAATGCCGAGTCACGCGCAGCACACGAGAAGAAGGTGCGCTCGCGATCATGGCCGAATTCAATCTGACGTGGCAGCCTTCAGGCGCCGCGCTCTTTGGCTTGCTCGAATCCGTCGCGCTGGCTTAGGACTCGAACAAGAAGATCAGACGAACGTTTCAGTATTTAAGTTTATATTTTTCGCCGTAGACGTGAGGATCCCCGCCTTTGCTGCACTTAGTCGTAAAATTACCAGCGTTATTAATTTTTTTAGGCTTATTAGATGGAGCACAGCCTTTGCCCCTTATTGCGGAAGGCCTTTTGTGCCTTATAAAACCCGCAAAGGACCTCAGCGTTCGAGCAATGACTGGAATCTCGAAACAATCCCGGCAAGAGATTTCAATGATCGTTTTTAATTCATCCATGGTGGTGCTGACGAGTGAGTACATGGGGCTTGAGTCATATTTAGGCTGACTTTCAGCATTATCAGACGAGAGTTGTTTGGATTTCTTGTTTTCCTGGCTTTGAATTGGCAGGCTGTGGCCAGTTTTAGTTGAGTGAGCGACTGAGAAATGAGGGGTGCCCTTGTCATTTCCAGTCTCTTGGTGGTGGTTATGTATGCGGTTTGGCTGTAAATGTTTTATCGGATTTCGACTGAGATTCTGCTGCAATTTTTCTCTTTGTATTGATTTTAATGCTTCCGAGTACGTGGTTGGTGGTTGCTGCTTTATACTCGTTTGTGATGAAGGTATATCGCTCTCTGAGTTCGCGTTAGATAATAACGAAAACCTATTTTTTGTGGGTACTGTGCGGTAGTCGGAGATCAATAGAGGAGAACGTTCATCACCCACAGGCAAGCAATGATTCAGGCTTCTGGAGACTTCACTTGAAACAGCTAGTGATCGTTTAGAATTCTTCAATTCATTTTGCTGTTCTGCACTGATGTTGGAGCATTCAGTTTTGTCATTCAGGCCATTGGAGTTTATGATACTGGAGCTAAATTTTAAAGTGAGTTTTAGACTCGATCTAAGAGCAATCTGTTGAAGAAAATGGTGTGTTTCTTCTCATGTACCGGGCCAAGTACGAACATCATTGCAAGTTATGAGATCAGTTGCACTGTTTGTTCGGAGCGGAATCAATTTAATACCGTTTGTTTTACACAAATTCAACGCCTGATACAATTGTTTGCCGCTACACGCACTCACTCACTACATAAATACGGGCTAAGGCATGCTTAGACAATATGAGTTCTTTGATTTTAGCAATGTTAGGTTGTGAGAGGCTTAAGTCTCTGAAGCAAACGATGAAGTTAGTGAATTGAGGCATTTGGCCAATTACGTCAAGGAGATCATCAATGCGACCTGAAATTACAGTTCTTATTTTACAAGTGGGGTCAATGTCATTCCTTTGGACCGTCGTGAGAATTTTATCACCGACGAGAAATGTATCCAGAGGTTTTTTGCACTGTGAGTCAGAAAATTGGCCTGTAGAAAACGAGGTCTCTGGCGTTAAGATCAAAAGAGCTTACATGCAAGTGTAATTTGAAAAGTTGTTCTGTAATGAGTCTAATATTTGAAGCGGTGGAAGATATCGAAAGTGGACTTGGAGGCGTCCGCTGTTTTGACATTTTCATTAAGTGGGCTGCAGTGAGAGACAGGTTATTGTTTACCTGGTGAATGTAATGGGACATTGAAATTTGAAGCGGGTGCAAGCTACTTGACGCAATATTCAGGTAATCATGATCACTAGAATTATAAATATTAGAAATATTAGAACCGCTAATATTCGGCTCATTCATCGCAACATTTTCGATAGCTAGAGACAAATTTACATTTTTACACATCGTACCAAGTAAGATTTCTTTCGCTGGTGTATCCTCTCGAGGATTGCTTGGATAGTGGAGTCCAGGCTCAGGGGCTTCTTTCTTGTTATTGCTAGGGCTTGTTTCGACTGCGTGCGATGCCGATGTGAAGACTTCATTGTTACCAGCAGCGCTTGGGAGATTTTTGTCCGTGGCTGGTGAACCCGAAACTCGGCTCTCTGTCGGGCGACCTTCTGTCGACTCTCTGTCGGCTCGCTCTGGTGATGCCGGATGTGCTGCGGGGCTTTCGTTGACGTCGCACTGCTTTACCGTCGGGGTTTCTTTTGTCATTTTAAGCGGTTGAGGCTTTTGAACGAGCGATTTTACGCGTGATGTTTTTGGTGGTTTTCGTTTTTGTTCTATGAACGTTTCAGATATATTCTGCTTATTTGGCTTTGATTTTTCGAGCGACGTTGTGAGGGATGTTATTTCTCCATATAAAGCCGCTTTACGAGTAGCAGAGCGAGTTTCATTTGAATACATCGTGAAATTGTATCGGATGTATGGATAGAGGGGAGGATATTTTAGGTTCTGTTCACTGAGTAGAAGTTATTGAGAGGAAAATTTGTTTTTATTTAAGTGAAAAATCGTTAGTATTAAAAAATCGTTAACAAAGCGTGATCCCTGAAAGTTCATTTTCACGAGGTACGGTTTGCCAGAGTGCAACTTCTATTTTACTGCGATTTCGGTATCCATGGTTTGAGAAATAGGAGACATAGGTGGCATCGCCTTTAAAATAGGATGAAAAATAAACTGTCAGGCGATTAAAAGAAACCCACAGACACTCAACTCATATTCACTGACACTCAACATAGATTTTGCCATAACAGATGAGAATTGCATAAATTTATCACTGTATTTTATGTTGGTTTTCACAAAATTCAACTTTGTTATTTCATCAGGTCTTTTTTGCTTCCACATTAGTATTCGTGGTAAGCTTATTCCGGTTCAACTCGGTGGGAGTGACAGGGGATGCGGAGGAGGGGGGAGGGGGCTTTTACGGTTCACCAGGGAGGAAGGCGGAAGTGGCCATTTCCGGGGGCTGTTGCACACACTTCGAGTCTAAGCATAGTTTACAGCACGGTATACAGAAGACAAGTAAGTCCACTTCAAAGGGGACAGCTGCTCGAAACCGTTAGACAAGCCAGCCAATAGGAGACGTTTGAGCTGATACGTCACCGACCCCATACCACGTGATTCACACGTCACTCGCGGCAGCGATGCTCTGGCTGCCGTACGTATGATTGCACCATGGCAGGAACTGCCGGATTTCCGCATATACGTATTGAAAATTTTTTGAATAATATAGAAACTATGATACTGAAAAACTTTGATAATCTCGTATGCAATGCTTAATAGCCACGTAATAATTAAAATTTGTGTGCACACTGGGCAAAAGTTTCATATTCATCAATACAAAGCTCCGTTTGCGACTTGCATACTCATTGTAATTCTCAAATTCTAATTTTTCTCCTAGAGTGTTAAAAGGATAAATCAAATGAAAGTCTTCATAATGTTACTTTATATTTCAGAACGAAACCCTGAGTTCATCGTTTTTCAACGTAAATAAAACACGGGATAAAATTACTCTTGCAAACAATGCTTTCCGCTTCAAGAAAGTCTTCTATTCTTTTAGAATACTTGTTGAACGATATACATAGGAAGCAGGATTAGTTATTTTACAATGTCCATCATCAGTAATGGACATTTATTTTAGACTATATATATACACATATATTGGAGGCCTCGTATAAAATCAAATTATAAGAATAGGCTCCCGAAGTACAAATTTTTCTCTTGCACCTTTTCCATATTCTGCTGTGCTCTTTTACTCTTACCTATCGATTTGTTCAGATGATTTTTGAATAAACACCGCTACATCAAATTGCGTTATAAAAAATGTGTTTTCAAGATTAGTTAATTTTCGAATTGCTCTGTATCCATGATGTACGTGTTAATAGTTGAAAATTTGAATAACGAGCATCGTTGAACTAAAAGTGTAGCTGCTCTGAGTAACCACAGGAATATTGGCAGTATTGCTGTAGTCATTCCAGCAGCTACACTTTTCCCCGTGAAAATCCCTCAATACAGTAAAACATGCATTTGGCCTAGTTTTACTACATGGCAAAAGTAGCTTTACATCCATATTTATTCGATGAATACATTATTGTAGCAATTAAATATTGAACACTACGCACTTGAATTATTTAATATACATATACATATACGGCACACATCCTATAATATGCAACTTGCTCCGGTTAATTATAATAATAATAATAATAATAATAAAAATAATAATAATAAACTCAGTTACCGACAACTTCGGTTATAGCTCTTTAGTCGTCGCTTTGGGCATTGCTACCAAAGTTGCTATGCTGTTGTAAGGTGGTACGCTGAAGTCATCAGTGCCTTCCATCTTTCTCTCCGCTATCTATTCAAATTACTTCAATTATGTTATTGCTCGCATATTCCATCATACTCAGTCAAGTGCGAAACCACTCAATACAATACACTTTTCCCCAAAACAACAAAACTCATGTCCGACTTCAACACATAAAGTATGCCCTCCTTTCGTCGGGCCACAACAATTCTCCAGAACTTCACCCCCATTCGTTACACAGATTAGATTAGATTATAAGTTAGTTTAAGCCTCCCTAACCGCTACAAAAATAGAGCGTATCGAAGAGAGGAAGGAGGAAGGCACCATTTAGTATGGAGATAGGAGAATGAGTAATCTATGCAGAAAGGGCATAGAAACAGTAAGATGAGAAAGAAGTTCATGAAACAAGATAAAAGTTGAAGAAGAAAGTCAGAGGTGCTGAAAAACAGGACAGTAGTGAACCGAAAAAAGGTGGTCCTTGACATAACAAAAAACATTTCATTTCAACAAAAAGACGGCCTCCCTAACTCACAGCTCGGGCCCTCACATTTTTCCCCTGGGAGCGCTAATTCCCATAGATACAATACTTTAGTCATACTTTATGAATAAGTCCCAAATCAGACAACAGGTTGGCCACACTTATGTTTCCTCCTGTGACCGCTTAGAAATATCAAATCTCATTTCCTTCCCTGTTGGACATAACAAATTATAAGACTTCAGCTATAACCAGACGCTTGAAATGTAAAATACACATTATGATCACTATATATATATATATAAAAGAATTTCATGCTACGCCACTATTTTTCAGTAAATTCACATTAGTATTCACCATTCAATAATTTGCACGTCAGAAACCTGAGAATTTAAGCCAAGAGCGTGTTTTGGTTTCTTATGAGCAAATAAATAAGTTTTAAATGTGAAAGAATGAAGCTCCATCCTGATACAGGACATTAGACGAAGATAAAACGTACCTGTTTTACTGCCCTAATGTCCTGTGACAATGATGATCTTAATGCTCATATATCTGAAGTGAGAATGAACTCAACAGGGAGCATGTGGTTCTCGGACATGACTATTAGTTAGGGTGTAAAATTTAACATCCTCACCCAATCTTCTTGCACAATTTAATGAAGCCTTGCCTAAACATTCGTCACACGAGGAACGAGAAATGCCGTCAAACATCTCCGTCAAATATGTACTACGGTAAGCTAGCAATGAGGTCGTTCCATTCAACTGTGATGAAGGAAAACGAACGCTGCGCACAACCGATACTAAAGGAGGAAATCTCAACGCAATTTCTCACAGTTCTATAATTCTTGAGGTCAAGTATAGCTAACCTAAGACTTTAAATCAAACTTGCAATCTACCCATCTTGACACATTTGTGTCTAACACGTGGTACTACAAAAAAAAGACTCACGTATCGCAACCGCCACAGCAAATTAGTCGTCCAATGATTAGATTAGATTATTAGTTAGTTCCTCCCTATCCGCAACAAAGGCTATCTAAGAGAGGAAGGAAGAAGGCACCATTTAGTATGGAGTTAAGGAAACGCGGAATCTATGCAGAAAAGGCACAGAAACAGAAAGCTAAGAAAGAAGATCATGAAACAAGAAATAGTTGAAGAAGAAAGTAGTAGGTGCTGAACAACAGAACAGCAGTGAACCGAAAAAAGATGGTCCGTAACAAAACAAAAACCTATTCTATTTTAACAAAAAGAAAGTGTGTTTTAACAAACACACCTCACATACGCAGACGACCTAACCATCTTCTCCCTACACCCTAAACACGAGACCGCCGCCACTCAACTACAAGATTACATCCACATAATAGAGAACTGGCTAGAAACAAACAGACTCAAGGTCTCCGCAAACAAATCCTCACTCACACTCATCACACCTTATAATAGAGAATACAACATCCATCCCCACGTCACATTAAACAACACCCCCATCCCCTACACAGACACACCCAAAATCCTTGGAGTTACATATGACAGAGGTTTTACGTTCAGCCCACACACTAACAATATCAACATTAAATGCAACACTAGGCTGAACGTCCTCCGAGCACTAACACATACTACATACGGCCACTCCAAGGAAGACATAACAACAGTATACAAACAGTTCATCAGACCCATCCTCACTTACGCACACACATCTTGGTACGCAGACACTGCTCGCACTCACTTACAGAAACTACAGTCCACACAAAACACAGCGTTGCGCATTGCCACGGGCTGTACACGATCGACCCCTATAGCACACCTACACGAAGAAGCCCTTGTCCTCCCCCTCCTTGACCACATGAACACGCTAGGGACAAACTTCTACACCTCCACACAAGACCCTGCCCACCCGCTACACTACATGCAACAACCCCGGCCAACCCAACGAACATTACACACCACCCCGGCCACACACCCCAAAACACTATACGACTCCCTCCCTCCCTGCCCCCCTGACACCTCACTACGTACACACATACACACACAGTTCACCTCACGCGCCCTCGCTGCCCTACCCCCTAACTCCCTCCTCGGAGTGAGACCCCCCCCCCCCCCCCCCCCGTCCCCTCGACGGAGCGATCCCTCCCCCGGCAGGATCGAGTCCACCTGGCGCGGCTGCGGTGCGGGCAACACACTTCACTCCCCTCGTACATGCACAGAATAGGACTTGCGGAGGACGACAGCTGCGTCTGGTGTCATGCCAACGTGGGCGATCTTCCGCATGTCCTCCTACACTGTCCCGCCCTACACGCACACCGATACACACACCAGATACATGCACTGGAGCACCTCTGGACTCGCCCCGCGGACGTTTTGAGGTTTCTGCACGACGCGGGCGTCTTCCAGAGGCCCATATAACCACACCCCTCTTCGCCTCGGGCCGGCCCTGGCCGCGGCGGACCCCTTCGAGCGGCCGTCGGGGCAAAACAACAACAACCTTGGTGGTGGTGCACTGCATCCTGAGGTGGGCAAGATTAATCGGTTTTAAGTTAGTTTAAGCAGGCGTTGCTATAGCGTCAGGTCTACAACACTACAGCATGAGATCTAACTCTAGCTAATCTATAGCGTGAGGTCTACCTCTATCTAATACTATAGCGTGAGGTTAGGTTACTAATGAATATTACCAATTCTCATACATTTGATTTGGCTAAAAACAATTAGTACATCTCAAACTGTACCTGGGTAGGCGATATATGGCAATAGACCTCACGCTATAGTAGCACCGTTTGAGCCTCTCTATACCACAACAAAATGTTTCAAAGAGAGGAAGGAACCATGTAGTATGAAGTTGCACGGAAACTAGCGTACGTTCCCACACAAGGTCTCTAAGGCTTAGAAACTGTGAGCTAAGAATGACTACATAACTCAAAACAGGACAGCAGTAAACAGAAAACGATGATCTATTACAACAAAAAAAAATAGTTTTATTTCAATACAAAGAAAGCCTACCTCTCATCTCGGGACCTCACATATCTGAGGCGGGGAAAGACAGTTCAGTCCCACAATTGAAATTTTTCTAAAAGCTTGAAAACAGAAGCTACATCCTGAGCTAAGTTTGAATGAAGAAAACGATCAATTCACCACTCGTAAAGACACGAGCAAAAAACCTCAGTAACGAAACTTTATTGAAATGGTTTTCTGAAGAGGGATAAATATTCTAACCTTTCCAGATGATCTTTGTCTTGATTGAGATCTTAGTTATTTGTTGGGGGAACATACATCTTACTAGGGTTACGATATCTGAAATAATTGATCTCCAATCACTAATTTTATTTCATCATTAGAGAGCTGCAGACTCCATTCAGTGGCTACTGAGAAGTGACATTCGAGTAGATGATTACCTACGGCCAAAAACATCATATGTTTTGGGCCGTACCAAAACTCCTACTCGAATGTGAATTCTCGGTAGCTGCTGAATGGAGTCTGCAGCTCTCTAATGATGAAATAAAAGATTAGGTATGGCCACAAACACATGTCGAGATAAGCACGTCGTGAAAACGCAAGAAAACAGTCGTATTCCTGATTGTGCCAGTAACGGGCAATTTCACCAAATTTTTACAGTATTCTTTTTTTGACAGAAAAACCATAACAGAAGAGCATTTTAGAACATAACGTATATACATACATTTTTTTAAACATTCTATAGAACTTAGAATATGCAGTTGTGTAGCAACATGAAAATCTACTAAACCTCACCTAAGAAAATCAAGGTCCGAAACGACCTGGGTGAGCTCGGTGTTCGCGTTGCTGAGGTTCTTGTTGAGCAGTACCTCTGCTGCGTCCAGGTCATACTCTAGCATCATATTCGCCTGCACACACGAGTCATCACTGTATTATTTAGGTTAAAACCATGGGTTTAAGTTCAATTAATAAGTTTTCTACAATTAACCAAGAGATACATAGATCAGTAACAAAGCATCAAAGCAGAGGAATTTTGCTGTAGCAGTTTGAACTAAAGCATTAAAAAAATGCAGAAAATCAATGTCTATGTTGGTAGACTTCGATCTATCAATGGAATTGGAAGAGATGCAAAAATTTACTTTCAATAACTGAACTGATGAAATGAAGTAAGCAATCACACATAACGAATTACTTGGTTAGTACACTGGGTTCTCCAAAAGACCAGAAAAGAGAATACAACCAAATAAGAACTGATGCAAAGATCTTACAGTATTGCAGTTAACACTCGTTATCTGCAAAACACACTCATAGATGTAATTATTGCAGCTGAGATTGCAGTTTCCTTTCAGAAAAGGGGATAGACATAGTAATTCAAGAGGTTTCATATATTGATAAGAAGAGGCACTTATGCATATGTACCTTTAGCAGAGCTTAGAAATTGCTCATACTACTGGAGAGTTTTCAGTCATTCTGACTAGATATTTTAAGCTTTCACAAAAAGGGGTAAAACCGCCAGTAAAATATACACAATAATTATGTACACTGGTTTGATTAGATAACATGAAAAATTAGTCACCAGTGAACAAAAAAAATTGCCTACGACAAAACAAAAATTTTTCTACATCAACCAAAGGAATACCTACCTAATCTTCAGCTTGGATATTCACATCTCACCCCTGGCAGTACTAATTCCTATAGATGCAAAAGTTGTTCTTCCATGAGAGGGCGTACTGGTTATATTGATCTAACTATGGCACAGATACACCCAAAATTAGGGCACAAGCTGCTTCAAGTAATTAAATGTAAAGGCAGTAGCAATGAAGCAAACACATGAGCAGCATACTACAAAGTACAAAGCTTCTGCATAAAAATGACAGATATTACAACCCACCTAAAAAAATAGGTTTAACAAAAATCATCTACAATTAAAAAGAAAAATACAAATACATAATCAAACTTTTCTGCTTTGCTCTTATTTCAAACTGAAATAAAAATGAAAATAAATTCCTCCCTACCCAAACGTAATGTCATTAAAAGAAACAATGTGATTAAAATCTTTCACCTTTTAACTTCTCCTAATTTCTTACAGCAGTTGAACTTAGTCAAGTTTCACTAATCCCAAGCCATAAGCAGACTTTGTTGGAAGGAGGAATGGTACCTTCAACATAGAGTTTATCAGACAGCAGGAATTGAGTTTCCAGATCCTCCGTGCTGTCTTGTCGAGCCTTCATTTCTTCTATGATCTGCAGTCAGCTTTTGATGTCTGGCACCTGGTACTTCAGCCTGCACCAATAAATAATGGATAAGTGAATATTTCTGCAGATGTCAAAAATATTCACTTCATGGAACATAAATTCTAAACATTTCTTGACAAATAGTGTTAGAAAAATTAAATACTGCACATATGATTTTAGTGTATAATAATAATAATAATGAAGGCATCTACGGATGCTTTATTTCCAATTTCAAGCCTGATACATATGACCTTATACATTGGATTTTCAAATGCCTTATAACTAACGCCAGGACGCCATTACGCTTTCCCCCGGTCAAGACCGATACCCATTTCAGACACCTGGATAGAGTGGGGTATTGTGCTTGGAATTTTTCCCCTATACCCAACAGAGAAAATCGCCACCAGCGCCGGGTGTATGAAGAACAAGAGATTATAACCAAAGAGGAAAGTTTTAAACTTTCTGAATGGCAATTAACAATATATCCCACCTACATTCAATGCATGCTGGAGAAGGGAAAAATATTACTTTGGCAAGTTGGCTTACATCAAAAACATTAAGACATCTTAATTACACTAATGAAATTAGATGCATAGCATTACATATATTAGAGTAGCACTTTTTACAAAAACCCATCCTTTGTCTTGCCTAATGAGCAACAAATACTAATGATGAACTTTGATACAAAACACTTGTGTCCTCACCAATAAGCAAGAGAAAATTTTACATTGGGCATAAGAGCGCTTTTTTGATTTAGTCAAAAAATAGGATACTACTTCAACTAATACGGACATAGTTGACCTAAAATAAATATGCTCCACACAAATGTGCTTCTTTTAAATCTTTATTATAAAATAATAGACCCACTTCAAGCGAGTGGCAGTGAGGTGCGACTCCATGCAGCGATAGTTGCTGAGCTGCTCATCAAGGCGCCTGATCACTTCTTCTGCACCACCAGATTTTTTGCTCATGAGCTCTTCAACACCTTCCTGTGAAATGAAAATAAGTTATAAAACATGAACAGTATTTTAACACAACTCACTCACCGATACACCCAATGCATGAATCTATATACAAGATATTTTATCACCAAATGCAGTTAAATTAAACTCAAAAATTGTTACACTGCATCAAATATTTTAGACATTTTAATGTTTCATTTCCCACAAAACAATGAAAATTTCAGGATAGTTCTTTTAGGCTAAATTCAATTAGATTATTAGTTAGTTTAGGCCTCCCTATCCTCAACAAATGAGATCCAAAGAGAGGAAGGAAGAAGGCACCATATAGTAAGGAGTTAAGGGAACGCAGAATCTATGCAGAAAACGCATAGAAACGGTAAGATGAGAAAAAAGTTCATGAAACATGATCAAAGTTGAAGAAGAAGTAGTAGGTGCTGAAAAAACAGGACAGCAGTAAACCAAAAAAAGATGGTCCGTAACAAAACAAAAACCTATATTATTTTAACAAAAAGAAAGCCTACCTAACCTTTAGCTCGTGCCCACACATGGTCCCCCTCGGAACACTAATTCATTCCCATAGATACACTAGTTGTATCCCCCTGAGAGGGGCTAAAGTCAATTATTATTGCTATGAGATATAACTTGAACATCCTTCAGAAAACAGAGTAATTCAAAAATAGCTAAAAATTATTATAATTATAAAATACAATATATAAAATTGTATTTCATATATTTTTTCAAAGTGTTGTAAAATAATAATTGAGTACAGTTATTCAACTGCAGCAAAATTGATTAACGTAGCACGCTTACTTCAGTTGACATGAGCTACTTGTAGCATTACCTTCACATCCGCAATAAATATTCTTTTCAAATTATTGACTAGGTAATTCAGGATAATATAACAGATTTTATTTCATTTGAATGTTTCAATACAAAATGAGCCTTAGGGCACAAAATAATTTTTTGTCTGAGGGAACTATGGTAAATATGGAGTTTAATGCGCTCACAGAAATTAAAAATTATGTTCCCAAGAATCACTACAGGAACACATTTAAAAACGTTTTACATGAATGACATTCTGCTCGCTGATGTGCAATTTTTAAATTATTCAACTCTAAAGTTATATGAATGTTGTACTTAAAAGTGAAGGAATGGAGACGTAAATATGCTCTAATACGGTACTGACGTTACGGTGGGTAAGGTTAAGTTAGGTAATGTTAGGTTAGGTAAGTAAACTAACCTAAAATAACAAAGCAACCTAAAATAGCTTACCTTAACTTATCCAAACTGAGGCTGTTATTTTCCCGCAAAAAAGTGGACGTGTCCATCCAAAAAAATAAGTGTGACCCAACAATGCGGCGGCTAAGCAACCGACTATATGAGGTTATTCTTATTAGAACGTAATGATTGCTATGTCTCATAAATAAAGGATCAGCACAGAATGTCATTCTTGTAAAACATTTTTAAACGTAGTCCTGTAGTGATTCTTGGGAACAGGATTTTCAAATTCTGCGAGTTCATTAAACTCCAAATTGACCGGAACTTATTTTGAAAAATGATGAGTAATCAAGGTTGCAAACAATGCAAATAAAAAACTTCACCCCAATGGTCTCTAAACATTCAACAACTCAAGTGAACTGTTGTTCAGTCAATGATGGATAGAATAGAAGGTACCCACAGATGAAATCATTATAATTTGGCAGACAATAATTATAATTCAACATATGATGCAACAGAACCCTTCAATTATATAAAATGAACTGAATTATGAACAAATTCTAAAAATCATATCCTCAGAGTGTCTTTCAGCTATAATTCTCAGGTCAAGTCATACTACCAGCAGCCCTTAAAGTATAACATATAATTTTACTTGAAAATGAATGCAGGAACTGCAATTACATGGGATAATTCTGAAAATTATTTTCATAGCTTTCAATTTGTTTAGCATTACAGATTTACTCTAAATAACAATAAATTTGGTCAATATTGAGTTTAATAAGTCAAATTTTACTTTAATGTTGTCAACGATTTTCATAATTTCGTTGCTATAGATAGGTACTATAGTCGATTTTAAGACGTTTTACATGAATGCCAATGTGCTCGCAAATGCTTAGTTTTTGAGTTATTTAAGTTTGAAGTAATACGTGCGGCGCTCCTGAACGGCCTTTTTTACGCAATTTCAGAGTTAAAACGGCAGCTAATTCCCTATTACAAACGTAAAGAGGTTGGGTCGTGAGAGGTAGCCACATGTCACGAGAAGTGTTACCCTTCACCTCCTTGTTAACAATTCATTAACAAGAAGATCAGGTTCTCGGAATAGAGGAATGGCACACCTCCAGGCTACATACACAACACAAATTAGATGAATTATAATCGGCAATTACAGTACATATACTAAAAATAAAGGTACTCACCGGGGATCGCTGACCCACTTACGCAGCGCATTTTCTGGGCGCCCTCCGTTGCATTACGATGGATTGCTTCTAATATTGTGGGGCATGATACACAGGGTGAACTATGCTTAACATTTATAATTCCCAGCTATACGTGATACAAACATCAATGAGCGCACACACAATGATTGGTGTTAGGAACAATTCTAATTAAGTAATGAAAGCAAATAGCATACGTCAAATGACCTACTGCACATAATTACCCAGAAATTTGGCTGGCCAGCCTTTAACCGCAGATTGCTTATGCACCCAAACATAACACAAATAATGCCTACAATATCTCAGCGCCCCCCAGCAGCCCAGTAGGCGAAGGTCACTTCAACCACAAAATTCGTCCGCGACTCGCTTCAGTTCAAAGGCCTATCTTATGCACTGTTCAGAAAATGTCTAGTGAGGACGTTATCTTGCTCATTTCGTTTCAGCATGTTCACACGTCGATTCCCTTCATTCGAGCTGATCAATCCTCAGATGTGTGACTGAATTACCGTCGTGCCTGTCAAAGATAAAAATTTAACTTGTTACTTTTTAAGCGCATCAATGACTGAATGACAATGAATTATCGCAATATTTATCTCAACAATATCTTTACTCTTTCTTTTTTTTTTTTTTAAGAAATGCATCTCTTACCCTCCCTTCTAGTGCAGCATCTCCATGTTCCATCAATAACTCCCACGGTGGGTTATGTTTTGATAAATTTCCCCTTTGTGAACGTGGTGACGGGAACACGTAAATTTTCTGCAAGTGAAACGAGAATGTGTTACTTTCTGGATTACATTATAGCGTGAAACTTAGTATAATTTTCAATACAGCCACTTTTCTTATTATTGCATTAAGCACGCTTGTTATTGTGAACACACCCGCGTTTCTTGGTTGCACCTCACGTTACGGTTTCGCCGGTCGAACTATCCATTGTTCCTCAGACGCCTTGAGCCCTGGCGCATTTTCTTCGAGGGTTGTGCACTACCACCTTCGGCCTATGAGAATCTTAGGAGCCTCGGAGTGCCCGCCTACCTCTTTTCTAATTGGTAGTGCCGCCTCTCGCCTTTATTTCTTTCTCAGCCTCATTTTTCTTCTCACGCTCAGCTCCTTCGAACCGACCGTTACTCCTTCACCCTCGCCGCTCAAGGGTCGCGATTTATGTGTCGATTTATCTTTGACAAGAAGGCGACTTTGTTCGCGCTTGTGTAGGCATTTTTTTCGCGTCTCAGGATTTCTCGCCCTAATGAAAGATTTGCCAAAGTCCCCTCCAGAGACAACACACACTGTAAACATACATCGTTTGGCTCTCGCACCTTATCGCAGCCTCCTAACATTGCTGAGTTGAAAGAAAACATACAGGCGTAAAAAAACATACATGTTGAAGCGACATAAAACATTCATGTTGAAGCGACCCCCCCCCCCCCCCCGCTGCTGGGATTTTCTGAGACATCTCAAGACACAACTTTTTACGTAAGCACAAATTTGTTACATTACACACAATTACAAGAATTTTTATTTTTAATTCGCAAAATTTGATCATTCTGAACATATTCTCGACAGGACGGCCCTCCTAGAGTTAAAAAAAAAATTGGCCTGACAATTTTTTTTTGAATTAGCCTTCAGCTATTTATTGAATAATAAGTACTACTGTATGCAGCCAATATAAGACACACATGGTAAATTCTACTTAAGCACATTATCATCTAAACTTTCTTCCGCAGAAACAGGGTACCTTACAATTAACACTACAATCATTACTATCAGCCACAGCGTGATGTATTGTGTCGTGTTCTTCCGAATTAAAGTACATCCTAAATCCTTTGCGTGTTCACCCCTAATAACATTCATAAAGTATTACGGTTACGTCCCCTACATTCTCAAACATCCTACAGTGTTGATGACTTTATGTCTCGTAGTTTCAATTTACGCTTGCGTGTTCTGTTGTCCAAATCCTTGACGCTGTTGTTGACGGTTCGATGTTAACTCCTTTGGTATAGCTGACGAATTTCCCTTTTTTTCCATGCCTCTCTTCTGGCATTTCAATAGCTTCACACGCGCGTCGAAGATGAGTGCTTAATTTCAGGAGGAAGCATTGCGATCCCAATATGCAGACTCGTATTAAATTTCTATACACCACATTACTACACGATTGCGTTCTGTAAGATGGATCATTATCACGATTCAAATTACCACTAAATCATGTCAAATACAATGTTTCATATACATTTTATGACGTTTATTCAAACTCAAATTTTTAATCGGCAGATTACTCATGAATGCCTATTCGTTGATCAGACGAATTGGCAGATCAGGAACTTATGTTGACCTGTCGAAGAATAAGAGTAGAAGCGTCGATAAATTTCATTCAATATAGTCCCCCTTCGCGATAGGGTTCCTAATCCCACGAAGTAATGCTGAAGTAATCCGAGGCACAATCCTGCGCAGTGCACGCTGGTATCCTGTAGAATTCCCCTTCAGTATTCCTTGACGTCGACGTGGAATCCGATAGACACAAATAATATTTCATTTTCTCCGAGTGAACATTCTTATTTATGCGAGAATTTCGTGGGTTAATATACTTCGAAGATCGTACGTATCATTCAAAGGCTATCCGACGTAATCTCTTTTAATTTCTTTTTATTCACGTACAAATAGAGAGGCCTAAAATGCGGCTTCAATATTCCAATGTGGTGATTTGCCTAGTAAAATTCACAGGAACTTACATTCGAATTTCAGGAATGCCTTACCAGGCAGAAATGTCACGACGGTAATTCAGTCACACATCTGAGGATTGATCAGCTCGAATGAAGGGAATCGACGTGTGAACATGCTGAAACGAAATGAGCAAGATAACGTCCTCACTAGACATTTTCTGAACAGTGCATAAGATAGGCCTTTGAACTGAAGCGAGTCGCGGACGAATTTTGTGGTTGAAGTGACCTTCGCCTACTGGGCTGCTGGGGGGCGCTGAGATATTGTAGGCATTATTTGTGTTATGTTTGGGTGCATAAGCAATATGCGGTTAAAGGCTGGCCAGCCAAATTTCTGGGTAATTATGTGCAGTAGGTCATTTGACGTATGCTATTTGCTTTCATTACTTAATTAGAATTGTTCCTAACACCAATCATTGTGTGTGCGCTCATTGATGTTTGTATCACGTATAGCTGGGAATTATAAATGTTAAGCATAGTTCACCCTGTGTATCATGCCCCACAATATTAGAAGCAATCCATCGTAATGCAACGGAGGGCGCCCAGAAAATGCGCTGCGTAAGTGGTTCAGCGATCCCCGGTGAGTACCTTTATTTTTAGTATATGTACTGTAATTGCCGATTATAATTCATCTAATTTGTGTTGTGTATGTAGCCTGGAGGTGTGCCATTCCTCCATTCCGAGAACCTGATTTTCTTGTTAATGAATTGTTAACAAGGAGGTGAAGGGTAACACTTCTCGTGACATCCAGTTCTTCTACTGAAAATTATGGTAAATCTGAAGGAGATGACAGTTGTCGATTTTCCACTTTTTGGTGCCTGAACCTAATTAATTGAATCAAAATAAACAAGTTTTCTTCTATGCACTTATCGTCTCAAATGAGTATTTTACGATTTAAAGCGGTAAGTTTAGTTTCGTCATTGTCATTCATGTAAAACGTCTTAAAATTGACTATATTACCTATCTATACCTACGAAATTATTAAATTCGTTGACATTATATTCAATATTGACCGATTTCAAGATGTTTTCAAAGAATGACATTGTGCTAGCAAATGCTTAGTTTTCGAGTTCTCAAAATAAGTTCTAGTTACCATCTGTAGAAATTATCCATACCCCTACTTGCAAATTGTATAATAGGGTAATTCATCAAATATCGAACAGAAATCACGTGTGTCTAGAAACAACCTTCATAAATCGGTAACTTTTGCTCTGAATAACTCTTGCGGGCCTCAAGGTTATTCTTGAACAGTTGTTTTCTTGTTCTGTGTTGTCGCTTGAAAGACAACGTAGATTATTGAAATGTATTTATTGTTCTAAAAATCGAATTCTTTAGTAACATAATTTCATCAATATCGAACAGGAATCGATCAAGAATTTTGATTCGAACAGGATGGTTTGTCAATTAGTTCTCTTCGTATGGAACTTTTGTTAGACTATTAGCACGCCACGTATGGTTTGTCTATTAGTACGCCTCGTATATTTTGTCCATTAATATGCCTCGTATGGTCTATCTATTTGTACACCTCATGTGGCCACTTGGAAAATAAACGTTTTTCTTTCATTCTTTTTTTCTTTGGTGCACTGGATTTTCTTGGAAGTGCTCGCGGTGGCACATCGGTTGAGGGATCGGACTTGTATGTTGGAGTCGCGGGTTCGTATCCCGGCGCTGGCGATGCGATTTTCCCCGTTGGGTATAAGGGAAAGCTCAAGCACAATACCCCACTCGACCCAGGTGTCGGAAATGGGTACCGGCTTTACGGGGGAACCGTCATGGTGTCCTATATATAGTGTTAGTTATAAGACATTTGAAAAACCAATGCTTAAGATCATTTGTATCAGGCTTGATTGGAAATAAAGCATCCCAAAGATGCCGATGTTTGTTTTTGTTTGTTTGTTTGAAATAACTGTCTCATTACTTATTTTCAAGATGCATTTGAATGGAGAGTTATCAAAATTTGAATATGATGTCGATGTTTCATTTGCAGTGTTTGTTGAACCATCATTGTGATCATCAACCTGTGTGACCTTTTTTGGAGTAGAGTGTAAAGCACTCGTCAATGAATTATTATTGATGCTTGCATCAATTTCCTTGGCAAGGGATTGATCATCAGTAAATGTAGCCAGACGAATCATTGATGATCTTGAGGGCTTTGGAACACCAGCAGATGATTGATAGCCCCTCATCAGAATTCCCATCTTCAACTATTCAATGTTATTACCAAGCGTTAATACAATATTTTAATGAAATAAAACAGGCGTTCAATAGATCGATTCAGTTATTTAAAAGAATTAAGAATCGAAAAGCTTTGTTCGAGGCATAAATTCATGATTTTTAAGGAATTTTGATTCGAACACCTTTGTTCAGTATTTAATACTGACATGAAAAAGGAACTGAATGTCGAACATGGAATAATTATCAAGTTTTTGGCGGAAAAGAAAAAAATACAGTAACAGAACATCATATGACAACACTACTCTCTAGTTATGACGGGAGGTTGACGGTGACCCAACAACAATTAAACCGTCGCAATTTTCCCGAGGTGCGTAAGATTTTTCGAGTGAAAAAATTCGACCAATTTGTAAGGGTCGTACAGAAAATGCGTTCGCAACAGCTGGTAGCAGTTTGCAGCTCACAGAAATGAGTTTTTATCACTAAAATAGGAGTTTTAGATGTAAGATCACTGGCACTGAGCAAGTTTGGATGCTTACTAATTTATTACGCGCATATTTCCAAAGTTGTTCGATAATCAGTTCAGTTCGATATTTGATGAATTACCCTAATCCCTAATTAGCCAACCAGCTAGTAAAATTTGTTATATTAGGAACAAAAACATTCATTCCAATTTGCACCATTCATATAAATTTACCAAAAATATTTAAAACTATTACCTTGAATTACTCTTCTCAAAATTAATTTACCTGTTTAATTATTCTTCTACGGGATCTCAACGTGTCACGAAAGCTTTCAACAAAATTGTACCACCATCAGCCAATTCACGGATTGGAAACGCACTGATAAATTCGTACAAAATTTACACATGACAATTGTATATCTTACCTCCAATACTCAAATTCATGTCATTATAAGGCAATTGCACCACAATGTTATCAAGAAGCACTTTTGTTTTGAACGGCGAAACGATTCTTCTGTTATCTGTTTTCGAAAATGGCGGCTACACACAATATGTTAGCACAAATTAGATTCCTTTATTGACCTAAAATTTCACTACCACTTGCTCTTGGCCACTCTTTAAAATATGCATGATGATATTGGAAGTACTTGATATCAGGTTGATCTCTAGAATTATTTTCAAATTCGATGAAGGAACATTTTTTCATTCTATTTGAAGACGCCATTCTTGCAGACACCAACGCCGACGAGTTGTCTTGTTACTGGTCGCGTTGTTGTTGTACAAGTTGTCGTACAGCAGACTCGATATTGTCGCCAGAAAGCGCTACTCTGTTGATCTGTGTTGCTATTCGTTCTGGACCTGTGACGTCACCGTCCCCAGGGCTCTTTTAAGAAAAGACTTGAATGCTACTACCTTATTATGTGTACCGTGGTTTACAGAAAACACCATTCTGTTTTGCTTTGCACGATGAAATTCAGCACTTATCACTGCTAATTTTTTAGATGATTTTTCCGGTTTATCGATTCAATGATGTAGAAAGCACATTCACATATGCTCAGTTTTCCATCACACATCGAAGTGCATGAAATTATAGCACCGACAACTTCTCACTTTTCGCCGGAGCCTCGCGCGACACCCCACCTCTCTCACCACCGCGGCCTCAATAACACTCTCCAATTTCGGCTTAAGCTTCCAACCGTGACAGGTTTTTCATTCTTTCCATTAACCATTCTTCTTTGAAAGACTGCGTATACCTCTCTTTAGACATCGGTTTTGGAAGGCTAGACATTTTGAATACTAGTGCGGCAATAATATGAAAATTTGAATGTTTAAAGAAAATGATTTTTAGACATTCATTTAAAAGAATGCCCGACCAGTTTTACGATCAAAATGCGTGTCACCTCACTGCAACGTGCCAAGCAAATCGAAGCAACACAAGTGGAGCGCCGGCTATCCCTGGCTTTGCCGGGCTTGCAAGTTATTAAGATACTCGTTCGTTACGCGTTTTTAAGGTCGAGAAACAGATTTAACACATTCTACCCCATCCGATGGGCGTGGTTTTGAATCAGATATTTATTTGCATACGGTGTTGAAACAATAGTTCTCAACTGGATTATTGAATTTACTTAAGTTAATGATGAATTTACTGTCTGACTTGATTAAAAAAACATATATAGCAATATATCAAAAATTGAACCTAGCAACCCGGGAGGGATCGAAAAAAACAAGATCTCGGAGGAAAAATCCAGGAGGGGAAGCCTTGCGTGACGATTGCTGTCTCTAGGGAAGGAGCGTTGTGTCGAGCGGCAATTTTACGTTTAATGGTTGGGTAGACTTTTACGATTATACCAACTAACAAAAGCGCAAATGAGCTCGAGAAGGATGTTTAAGATCACGCTAACGAGAGGATAATGACGACACGATTTGGGAACTCAGCTTGTTTGTCTCTGGTTTATTTGAAGGAGCCGGAAAGGACCGCCGAGTCTTGTTTAACTGAAGAACTTGGCTGAAGATGGTTCGCAGTCCGTGCAGGCGAAGGGCTCCGGCGAGTGACGAAGTCGACGGTGTGTGTGTGTGTGTGTGTGTGTGGGGCGATTTATGGTATTCACTTAATGAGTGGGACAATTTAGCAGGCAAGAGAAATCAGTGTGATTTCAGGGGTAAGCTCATAGCCTGCGTTATTTGAGCAGGTGAATGATATCAATTTGAGCCGTGATTGAAGGCGGTTATAGATCTTAATTGGTTCTTAATTTAAGATCATTGCACACTGAAGAAAAGTGTCCGTGGTTGGAAGCAGTTTACAATTTAGTCATTAATTAGATAATATACAAGGCTAAAGGCAAGTCAAAGCCGAGGTAAATGCAAGGTAAATGTCCAGCTAAGGCAGAACCAAAGGCAAAGTGAGGGCGAAGCTCAAGGCCCAGGGATGAATGTGTTGTGGCGTTGGTGACGTCGGAGAATGAGACGCTGAACCGCACGAGCTCACACAAGAAAGAAAGTGACGCTACGGAAAATGGCGTGGGCTAGGGTGTTGCCACACGACGACTTAAACTCGAACGACTGTCGATATTATTTTCATTTTGTGCTTTTACACAAAAACTTCTAAGATTAATAATTATAAGTAGAAAATTATTAATAATAATTTAAAGTACGATTTTTAATGCCAATAATTATGTTATTCAAATGTTAATGAGAATTTTACTGAATTTATACATTTTGTAGCGAATGCTACATTACCCCCCAAGGCGCAGACCGAAAGGTCCACCCGCTACACTCATTTGAAGCGGGAAGGAGTGCGAACTACACGACCATGCCGGGTCTGGCGGTCGGAAAATGTTACTGAGCGGGGAAGTTTGACCAAACGGGTCTCCAAATTGAGGTCAAAAAGAGTTCTAAGAACTGAAGTTACTGCAGCGGTCTCGTCTAGTTTCTCCAGACTTGTCGCTGTTTCACTAAGAGTGCTAGAATTAGAGTCTACGATAGGGTTTGAAGATACATGCAACAAGAAAGGGTTACACTCAAGTTGACTAGGCAACAATGAAGCCAAATGAGGAAACTGAGGTGGACGATATGATCGAGTCTCAGTGGAAAGAAGGTTCTGTGGAGAGAATGAAGAGTTAGTCATCACACTATTATCAGAGGTGTAAGCGACTTTGAGTCGGTCTATGCTTACAGAATCGGATGAACCAGATTTTTCAAGAACGAAATACTTAGGCGTTCTTTTTAATACCTTGAATGGGCCATCATAAGGGCGGGTAAGGGTCGGTTTTATGGAATCATTTCGTACGTACTCATGTGTGCAATGTTGTAAGGCAGGGTCTAATTTATCTATCGAGTGCGGCATTCGTGGAGCTACATACTTGATCTGACGCATGCAATCCTTGAGACATGTTACATATGCGGACTGATCAGCAGGTGAAAATTCAGGCAACGGTTTTGGGTCAACAATGTCGCCAGGGAGGCGAAGTGTCTTCCCACACAACATTTCTGCTGCTGTGCACTGCTGATCTTGCCGATACAAATTTCGAATGCTCAATAACACTACTGGAAGTCTGTCGGTCCAGTCGTGACTGCAATTAAGGCAACGCCATGCACTCTTGAGATCACGGTGGACTCTCTCAATGAGTCCATTCGACTGCGGATGATACGCAATGGTACTTACATTGGCACACCCTAAAGCGGCGCTAAGCTCACTCCAGAATTCGGAGGTAAACTGGGATCCCCGGTCATGAGTGACACTTAGGGGAACCCCAAATCTGGAGATCCAATTTGCTACGAAAGCGCGAGCTACAGTATCTGTTTGGGTATCAGGCAAAGGCACGGCCTCAACCCATCTTGTGAACCTATCAATGATAGTTAACAAATAGGAATGACCACGCGATAAAGGCAAGGGACCCACCAAATCTAGGTGGACCGCATCGAATTTTTGACCTGAAAATGCACAACTCTGTAGCGCTGCACGGTTATGTTTCACAACTTTGCTGCTCTGACATGCATGGCAGTTTTGCACAATTTGCTTGACCTCCTTACGCATCGCTGGCCAGACGAAACGATCGGAAATCAAACGCAATGTACGGTTAACGCCAGGATGTGAAAGAGAATGATAGTGAAGAATGGCAACTCTGCGGAGAGTCGCAGGCAGAACCAAACGAGAAAGTCGCTCAGCGTCACGGTACACGCCGTCAACCAAGGTTAATGTCAAAAAGGTAGCGTTAGTAGGTTTGAGAAGGTCCTGGAGTTCAGGATCCTCCTTCTGTGCGTTTGCAATGTTACCAAAAGTGATTTCTCCACTGGTTTTGACAGAATTAATTTTAGAAAGACAATCAACAACTGTATTTTCAAGTCCTTTAATGTAGCGAATATCAGTGGTGAACTGATTAATGAAAGACAGATGTCGAGCTTCTCTTGGTGAGTGACGCTCAGATGGCATTTTGATCGCTGAGGTCAAGGGTTTGTGTTACGTGTAGATCACAAACTGCCTTGCCTCTAGAGCGTAACGAAAGTGTCTCACAGATAAGTAGATAGCAAGGAGTTCCCTACCGAACGCGCTGTAAGCACGCTCAGTGGGCGTAGCTTTTTGGAAAAGAAGGCAAGAGGAGAGATATTAGTCCCTACTTTTTGTTGCAGCACACCACCTACGGCAGTACTGGAGGCATCAACCACCAAACTGCAGTCAGCGTTGGCGATCGGATAGGATAACTCTGTTGCGGGGGCTAACTTAAGTTTGATTTCGTCAAAAGCTTTACGTGCATCATCCGTCCATTTGAGGTCAGTAGATTTACCTTTTCTCTTTGGTTCCAGCAAATCTGACAAAGGGGCTAAAGTTTACGCACAATTTTTGATGAAGCGATGGTAGAAATTAACAGAACCTAGGAACCTTCTCAGTTCCTTCTGGGTCTGTGGAAGAGGGAAGTTTTTGATTACCTCTACCTTGGAAGGCAGAGGTTTTAGACCAAGGCTAGAGGTTTCGTGACCTAAGTAAATTAGTGATGGCTTTCCGAGCTCACATTTGGCAGGATTAACCAGGAGTCCATGATTGGACAATCTCTCGAATACGACACGTAAATGATCTTTGTGTAGCTTCGGGGTTGCGGATGCTACCAAAATGTCATCAAGATACACAGAGGCAAAGGTGAGATCCGAGAATATCTCAGACATGTGTCTCTGGAAAGTTTGAGGTGCATTTCTCAACCCATAAGGCATCTTCAAGAATTCAAAGAGACCAAACGGAGTGATTACCGCGGTCTTAGGTATAGCACTTTCCTCAAGTGGAATTTGATGGAAGGCATTTTGTAAATCAATCTTTGAGAAATTTTGTGCTCCCTCTAAATTTGCACTAAAGTCGTGCAAGTAAGGGATGGGGAAACGGTCAGGCTGTGTAACGGCACTTAGCCTTCTGAAGTCCTCACCGTTAGCTTTGGGCACTAACAAAAGAGGGCTAGCCAAAAGGCTTTTGGAACTGCGTATGATGCCGCACTCTTGCATTCTAGCAAATTCTTTCTTGGCTAAAGCCAATCGATCAGGCGGTAAACGTCTAGCTCTAGAGTAAACTGGAGGACCAGTTGTGACGATATGATGTTTCGTGCTAGTCTGCATATTTTAAGAAGCTAAGTTAGAGTTCGTTAATGCAGGGTACTCTGCGAGAACCTGCTCGAAAATGCACTCTTTATTGAATTCGATAGAGAAGGAGTGCAAGACATTAGCTCTAGTCATGCCACAAGCGGGAATTGAGATTTGTGTCTCCTCGTCCCTAATAACTCTATTCTTTAGATCAACGATGATACCAAATTTTGCTAAGAAATCAGCTCCAATTATTGGTTCATTGACCTGAGCAATTAGGAAATTAAAAGTGATATTTCGCCTTAACCCCTGACTGCAAGTGAGTACTTTGTCCCCATAACACGCTATTGGCGTGCCGTTTGCGGCTCTTAGTGTCGCCAACAAATTATTATTTTTGTCTTTCGCCGTGGCTGGAATTATTAAAACTGATGAACCAGTGTCGATCAGAAATCGAATACGACATGGTAATGGGATCGAATACAACAAGGAGGCGAGTAGTCTGGGAGTTGGGCAACTTAGTACTCGCTAGTGTGCGTCGCTGTTCGCGTTTCCCGAAGTCATTTCGGCATAACGAGGGCAGAATCGTGAGGCGCACTTTCGCGCTTGGTCACCAATGTTTCGTGGGTACCAGCAAAGGTTACTGTTAGCATCGCGGAAGCGCAACCTAAAGCGGCGGTTTTGAGCTGACCTATCATAAGATCTACCTCTACCAAAGCGTTGGGGAGGAGGACCATAGTCATAGGCGTTTTGGTAGCGTGGGAATCTCCCTGGGCCTGGCTGAATATGAGCTACACTATGACCTAACTGACAACTCTGAAGAGCTTGTTTAAGCTCTGAAATCTCGCGCTGCATTGATTCCATAGAAGTAGGAGGTGGATTATTGGAATTATTTGACGGGCTAAAAATCGCAGCTGACGCGTTCAAGGAAGCTACATGAGGATTCTGTAACATGTTTAGGTTCCGCATCACTGTTTCTGTGGCCTGAGCCAACGAATCCAGGCTTTCGTCCGGACCTATCATAGACAAGAAAGGCCGCACGGTAGTCAGCACTTTTGTCATATACAATTCTTTGAGGAATCTTTCGGCTATGCCAACACCGGCAGCAAGTTTCTTAAGTTCCTTTACTAACGATGCTGGAGGGAAAGCAACGGAAACACGTGGAATTGCTGAGGCATCAACAAGAGACCTAAACTTGTCCGCATCGGACATTTGTAATTTGGACATAATCTTGTCCTTTAAAAACTGAATACGGGTTAATTGACGGTGGATTATTTATTATTTCGTTAGAATCAGATAGCATTTGCGTGGGCACAGCAGCTATTAACGCATAAAACTTGTCACGCTCGTTGGTGATATTGTGATACATAAATATTGCCTCTATCTGACTAAACCAAGTCGTGCTTTCTGCTGGTGTGAAAGGCGGAAGCGTTATTGGTTTAGTCTGCGCTGGATTTACAACATCATCTGCGTCGGGCATACTGGCAATTTTTGTTTTGTGCAAAAAAGAACAAGATTACTCTATAACGGCACGGAATTTACTTAATCAACACCTAATAACTTCGGTATTAAAGTGTCAAAGGGTTTGTGTTTACGTACGCCTACTCAGTTATTCCCAATCAGACATGAAACGAGAAAAGAAGGAAAAAATTTTTTTACGGTCGTCAGAAATAAGCGTAAAGCACGAAAGAAGGTGAAAAAAAAATTTCCACCTACTGTGGCACATGAAACATGAGACAGGAAACAGCAATGAGAAAAAAAAAATTTAGAGCTGCTCAGAGAAATTTAATTAGCACGGTAAATACTCAGAAAAATTCTCAGGGGACACAATAATGAGAACTTATCACTACAATGGTATGCCAACATTTTCCTCTCTCACGTTTTCTCAAACACTTCTCGAGTTGAATAGTTTTTTTAAAACTTGGGAGTCACCCAATATAAAGTCACTCTGGTTGTCACCACTTTTACGTTTAATGGTTGGGTAGACTTTTACGGTTATACCAACTAACAAAAACGCAAATAAGCTCGAGAAGGATGTTTAAGATCACGCTAACGAGAGGATAATGACGACACGGTTTGGGAACTCAGCTTGTTTGTCTCTGGTTTATTTGAAGGAGCCGGAAAGGACCCGCCGAGTCTTGTTTAACTGAAGAACTTGGCTGAAGTTGGTTCGCAGTTCGTGCAGGCGAAGGGCTCCGGCGAGTGACGAAGTCGACGGTGTGTGTGTGTGTGTGTGTGGCGATTTATGGTATTCACTTAATGAGTGGGACAATTTAGCAGGCAAGAGAAATCAGTGTGATTTCAGGGGTAAGCTCATAGCCTGCGTTATTTGAGCAGGTGAATGATATCAATTTGGGCCGTGGTTGTAGGCGATAATAGATCTTAATTGGTTCTTAATTTAAGATCATTGTACGCTGAAGAAAAGTGTCCGTGGTTGGAAGCAGTTTACAATTTAGCCAGTAATTAGATAATATACCAGGCTAAAGGCAAGTCAAAGCCGAGGTAAATGCAAGGTAAATGCCCAGCTAAAGCAGAACTAAAGGCAATGTAAAGGCGAAGCTCAAGGCCCAGGGATGAATGTGTTGTGGCGTTGGTGATGTCGGAGAATGAGACGCTGAACCGAACGAGCTCACACAAGAAAGAAAGTGACGCTACGGAAAATGGCGTGGGCTAGGGTGTTGCCACACGACGACTTAAACTCGAACGACTGTCGATATTATTTTCATTTTGTGCTTTTACACAAAAACTTCTAAGATTAATAATTATAAGTAGAAAATTATTTATGATAATTTAAAGTAAGATTTTTAATGCCAATAATTATGTTATTCAAATGTTAATGAGAATTTTTACTGAATTTATACATTTTGTAGCGAATGCTACAGCAATGTAAAAGCAAGTCGGTGTGCACTGACGCTCAATCCTCTCGTGGGAGGAGCTATAAACAAGTTCACCGTCGCTCAATACCGTCGCTCCACACCGTAGGTGTAAAATGAGCTTTACCCCGCGTGACTCTCAACGGAGTAACTCCTAACAAGATCTGAAAACGCAACTGTGAACACGATTTTGGGGTTACTCAAGCTTTGTTTGTAAACAAACATTGAATCAGCTGTCAACTTTCCCCTCTTGTCACAGTTAGTACCGCATGTTGAATTTAAGTGTGTGATAAATAACAATCTGTTTTATACTGACATTCATCCCTACTGATGATTAAATTTATATCTTAAACATTACATTTTCTGATGATTGCAATGCTGAATTGGTTTGTTAGGTGACTTCTTTAGTCATCCTTTGAAAGCGCTTATGTAAAACTTCACGGTGTACCGACCGGCGAGGGCGAGCCTTTTTTTAGCACCGATCTGCAACCGTGCGAAAGAACCTCTGAATTACCTGGACAAATAAGGTAATTTCTTAGCTATAAGACGTACAATCTTGAAATTAGTACCAAACTAATGCTCGTGGCGAGTACAACATTCTTATGCACTTCAAAAAATAAATTTACGCCCGGGGGGGGGGGGGGGGGGGGAGGGGGGGGTTGCGTAATTCATTCTCCACGCCGGAGTGTAAAATAAAACTCTCATACGTTTCCTGGGGAGATGCCAGAGAGCAAGGTTCTCTTACCTCCTCAATGATCGGCCGATTTTCTCTATAAGGCTAATTTGGAGCGCATTCTAATTCCTAAACTTTTGCATCTACAAAATTCAAATCTATTTCAGATTAAATACCAATTCATTTTCCACGCCGAAGTGTGTAATAAAACTCGCATACGCTTCCTGGGGGGATGACAGAGAGCAAGGTTCTCCTACCCCCATAAACCGCGCTGGCGAATGCCGCTGCGACCTTAATTATGAAGCGCTGTCTCAAAGTGAAGAGCAACGAATCAGTCCAACGCTGATTTTGTGACACTTTTCGCGAACACAAAAATGGATGATGCATTAATTGGCATAACGACGGGCTATTAGTTATGAACACTTTGTTTTGTTTTTGACATGATTTGAAATCATTTTTTACTTATATGCAGAGAATGAACGAAAAATAGATAGTATCAATATTATCGGTATAATTGAAGAAAACTGAAAATATAGATGAATGAGTAAATAAAGATAACGATTGGGTCAATTAAATCAGAATTAATAACCTAGTATAAATTTATGAGGTTCAAAATTTCATGTATAATGTATTGGGTGCTCTAGCGGAATTCTATCTTCGCTTCGGCACGCAATTGAACGGAGTTCAGTAGGACGCCCAAAGAAAAAGAGGTCTCTTCAGGTTTTTATTTCTTATCCCGTTGACTCCGTAAACTGCACAAACTGGTATAGTTCAGACTCGGACCAGCAATTGCATGACAAGAAAAACTCCTAATTTAAGATCATAGACGACTGACCAATTAAGGTATATAGTACCGCATAACAAGAAAGGAAATTCATACCTCGAAGGTATATGAGAAGTTGCTGAGTAAGACACGAGGAGCAACTAAATAATGCTAGAACTAGGTATGATATTCTAAGGACAGAAGAGCGATAAGAGAGTGGCAATGAAACATTGCCATAGGAGAATAGCAACACATGAAAGGGGATTCACCGCCCTGCCAACAACATAACACAATGACACAACTCATAACACAATTCTGTTGCATTGACAGAGAAGAAAGATAAGTCTCTCCGGCTAGAGAACACATTGCCAAAGAACATTCTCCAGCTAAAGAACACATTGCCAAAGAACACCTTGCTAAAGAACACCTTGCTAAAGAACACATTGCTAAAAAACACATTTCTAAAAAACACATTTGTAATACAGGCACAGGACCAAAGGAGGACAGCCTACTCACACACACATTGATTACAACATTTTTGGCGTCTGAGTCAGCATGTTAAGATTTCAGGCTTTCAAGATGAGAAACACATTTCATTCTCTACATGGAGTCTTTACTTGTTAACTTGTTATAATCTTTAGGCTATCAGATATTTGCACTGTGTTCAGAGGAAGACGGCACGTTAACACACTAATTTTAATTTTAGGTACCGGCTTCCTCCGACTGTTTGCATAATCAAATGCTTCAAAGGCAACGGTTGCATCCTCGATAGAACAATCTGACAACGCATTAGAATACTTACAGACGCTGGGGGAAGGTCCCTCACGCTAGAAAAACTTGGAATAGCCTATTTCAACATACAAGAGGAATGACTACTTATTTTTCTTTACTCTACCTGTGGGAAGAAAAATGATGAAAGATTAGGTCTCTGATGCAGGGGCAAGCATAAATAGTAACAGCGGACTAGTGCTACAGCCTATCCGGTCGCAGAAAAATATCAGAACTTAATATCAGAATATCAGAACTTAAGATACAGCAGATCAGCCATTGTCAAAAAAATGCTATTATCAAAAATAAAAACGGCTATCTCATTGACCAGCCTAATACTGAAAAGGTTTGACACGACTCGCCAATTTTTAAATTGCCTAATTTAAATACAGGGCAAAAAAATACACATATTAAGCCTAAATTCAGAATCAAAATTATTTAACAGGCAAGCCTGTGAAAACCACACATTCACTGAACCTGTCTAATACTTCAGTTTTCCCATCTGAGTTGTCAAATCCTATCATTAAGCCTAAATTTAAAGTGAAAATTATTTAACAGGCAAACCTGTGAAAATCACACATTCACTGAACCTGTCTAATACTCCAGTTTTCCCCATCTGAGTTGTTAAATCCTAGCATGAGAATACACATATTCAGCTCAAATTTAGGGTCAGACTCAATAAACAAGTTTCCAAAATTCACACATTCAGTGGTCTGTTAAAATACTGTTAATCTAGAATCTGGCTTATTTCTAGCATTACACTGCAGCATACTGGCTAGAGAAAGCACTAGAATAATCACAACATCACGACGGCTAGTCTGACTCAATGTAGGTGGTTCGCCGGCCGTCAGGAACATCCTTGAACGCTCTAGCGGCCGGCTGTTACCAGGTGTCAAACACAAAGACACATAGTGGCGAATTGACAATATAGCTAGTTCAAAAACACGTAGTAAATAGTTTTCTCGCACAGTAATCACCACTAAAGTACACGGAAACTTAAATTTATCGGGAAGACGTTGTTTCTTCTGTGCACACTTTATTCAAATAACACGCTGCGTCAGTCTTGCGAACCAGCGCGGATCCGCAAAATGTTGCCGAATGGAGAAGTTCAAATTTCGCGTCTGGTAAGGCGCGTCATATAAAGTTTTAAATGGCTTTATTAATGGCGTAACCCCTCTCCTCAATAAACTCGGCTGGATTCCTATCCAAGAAAGGCTCCTCATGCAGAAGGCCCAATACGTATTCTCCTCGTTATATCTTCCTCACAGCAATGCTGAGATAGTGCGTTTCCATCCACCCACTATAACCAATCAAAAACCGAACAGAAACAATAATGTCTTAGTCAACTATCGTTCATCTCACTTAGGGCAGAAGGCTCTGTCCATATCAGGCGCCTTACTGTGGAACAAACTTCCCCTGAGTATTAAAGTCCCTCAAAGACCGAGAGAATTTAAAGCCAAAATAACTCGTCATCTTGTGTCTCAAAAATAATTCTTAGTTACAGAACATACTGAATAAGTACTGACGAATCTCATTTGCCTGGTACCTCCATTGCTGAACAATCTCCCTCGCTCATTGTTTTATAATTCAAGACATCACACAACAGTTTTGAAGTATGCGTAGGTATTGTGATTTGACCGCCTATACGTTGCCATTTGCAAACATGCTTACTTGTATATGTGTGTACGTATATAGGTGTATGTGCGCATATGGGTGTGTATATGTGCACGTACATCTGTGTGCACTAGAGTAGATAAAACAGACGAAGGTTGCATTTTATGTCATTCCTCTTAGTTTCTGTGCAATCATCAAACTAGACCGTCATGGTACCTATGTGTGTGTGTGTGTGTTTATCAATTGCAGACATTCTGCACCATATTACAAAGATAATGTGTTTTTTTTTCTAATATGAAATTGTAAAGCATCCATGTAAAATAAATAAATTAGTTGTGTGATCATCCAATTATACTGCAGTAATATGCTTATTCTGCTTATAGTTATATCCTTATAATAATGTGATACTTATGTTTGTTTATCAATTGCCGACAATTTGCGCCATATTTCAAAGATTATGTGATTTTTTTCTAATATGAAACCTTTATAGGACATTAATGTTTTCTTTCTTATTCACGTCCCAGAATCGTTTTCATGTTTCTGACTTAGGTAGAACTATTTTTAGTACGAAATTTTATAAAATTCCTGCCATAATAAAAGATATTTTCCCCGTTTCCCTCGATTGGAATGCTGGTTTATACTGACTAGTTTACGCTGATATTTGCGCACATGCTTACTTGTGTGTATGTATACGTGTGCACGCTATGCGTATGACACTCTGTAGAATGCGTATGTATTGCCTCGATGCATAGAAATGCATTTGTGTATGCTTACGAGTTTGGTGTAAGAATGTGCGTGGGTATGTGTGTGCATGTGTATGTGTATATATTTACATGTATACGTGCACATATGTGTGTACTAGACTGACAACTAGCATTTTACTAGAGATAATGGTCTTTTTTCTGTTCACTCTCAACTCGTAACATTACCTAACTCGTCATCTCTTTATTATTGTAAAGCATTTATGTACAAATTATACATTTGTTGTGCGATCATCCATTTATATTTGAATAAAATGCTTATTAACTAATGACCGTTATGTTAAAATTGTTGAATCAAAAATACAAAACTTATAATCTTCTTGGTCCTCATGCTTATGTGTACAATCTGTACATATATGTATATATATATATGTGTGTGTGTGTGTGAATGGAAATACACACACACATACATACGTATATGTACGTATGTGTGTATATGGATATATATTTAAATATATATTTTTTCATGCTTCCTTAAAATGACATTTGTGAACATTGACCGAAACAAACAATTTCATATAATATTTCCTGGCGTCAAGAATTGCGAAGTTTTATGCCATGTACATGTAAACTGTCAAAAGTGTTTTCACCCCACAATGAAAATGCATCGTCCATGAAATTGTGTTATCTCTTATAATTATCATTACATGTATTCTCAAACGAAGATTAAGCTAGATTAGGAGTACATTGCCCTCAATCATTTCTTTTCGACTAGTGACACGAGTTTTGCAATACTCGTGTGTGTGTGTATCATCTAAGTGTATTAATTTTAAGATATTTTAAAAACCAATGATGGTACTTTTGTACCAACTCTATTGGAAATGAACTGTTTTTCTTTCTTTTTCTCTTTTCTTTCTTATTAGGTTTCCTCATAGCGTAACTACAGAAATAGAAAGTTAGTATCACGTTCTTAGTTGGAAAAGACCCCTCCTAAAGAGGGGAAAGGTCTCTCACATTCCTTTCAGGGAGGAAGGAAATATGTGAGTGCTTTAGAAGGCTAGAGATAAAAATTCTCGCGCCCTCGTGGGGGGCAGGCAGCGAGAGCGACCGATAAGTCTCATTTTCCGCTGACTCTAATTTCTAAACTATTGCACCTACGAACTTCAAATAGCACGGGTCATCGACGAAATTAAAATTTCTTCATCATCCGAGACGGGTAGATCGCTCGTCCTTTTTGATATCTGCTGCTCTTTCTCCGAAGCCTGTCGTAGTAACTATTTAAAATACAGTTTTTTTCTTGTGTAGTGAGTTTGCTGTATTTCCAGCCCCACTATGTAGGCCAACTGCCTATAAAATCAGCTGGCCGTAATAATGAGGCTGAAATTTGGGCCCTACAGTGCTTGTATTGAAACAAGAAAAAAAGTTGATTCATTCCATGCCTCAGAATAAAAAGTTGAAATTGTCTATGACTCCTCAGATCTTGCCACGTAAACATGTTTGGTTACAAATTACGCCATATTTATTAAGGGCCAGTATTTTATGAAATTTTACATTCTTTCTGAAAGAATTATGTCACGAAACGCTACTTGAATAGATAGAGACAAGGTTTGCCAAAAACAAGTTATACTAAACATAGCACAACACGCACATCAAGAAACAAGTACACAAGCCTACACAAGGAATTTCAGAGCTTTCTCTTCGTATGAATGACAATTAAATTTGTTTCCAGACCTATTCTCAGCTTGGGTGTTTTTCATTTGTCTTTTTACAGTGATGTGAAACAGAAACATGTGAAGCTCAAACTATCTTTGTTTCCAAAGGATAGGTAAAATTTCCATAAGTAAAATTTGTTCCCAAAAATTTGTTTCCAAAATTTCCGTAGGTAAAATTGGTTTTCAAAAACCTATGCTGAGCTAGGGTGTTTTTCATTCGTCTATTTATAGTGATGTGAAACTGAAACATGTGAAGCTCACTGGGGGTAGCGATAATTCTCGTTTGAAGCAATAAGCATGTGTAATCTGGCTAGCGAAATATGTAGTTAGTCCTCATTAAAGGTTCAGTGCTAAATATTATCAGAGCATAATGATCTACATGACTCTAGGATTTAGTTTCTTCGACCAAAAAAATCGTATATATATAAACAAAAGTACAGAAAAAAGCCCAAAAAAGGGTAGAAATGCAAATGACCGTCGCCCTGCTACATTGAAATGACGGCTTCGTTCCTCAAAATAGTCGACAGAAATAATTAAGATATAAATTATAATGACATCTGTTACGTATCAGGACAGAGATAGTATTATTACACCTCATCAATGCACAAATAGCACATCAATAGACAAATGCAATGACACATCACATAAGGTAAATAATTCACTCACCTCTTAGATACCTTAAAACTTAGATACTCAACTACCAGACCTGTTGCCAGCGAGAGTAGAGCGGAGATAGATTGAAATAGCAGGATAGAGTAGAATAGAATTAGTAGTTGGTAGTTAGAGAATAACTTAGAGGTAGTTTACTTGCCACATTAGGTAATTTATATACACACACTCGGCCAACATCTACTTGTTGTTGGGCCCGAGACCAATAGAAGACTGGCTGCGAGTGTTGCTCTCACGAGCGTTGCCAACTTTTGGAGTGTCTAACTAAAACTTACATTTCCCGCTATATTAAAGAATTGGAAAGGAATTACGCGCGCCTAAATTTTCTTCTATGCCACGTAATGGACGATGTAGTTGAGGGAAATCATGTCTATACGAAGAAGTTAAATACAAGGCAAGTGAAACAAATCATTTCCTTTCGTTTTATCTTGACGATGCATTACTCCATCAACACACACGTACACATGAGTGAAACATTGCAATGCAGGGTCTAATTTTTCCTCAGAATGCGGCGTTCGCGGGCCTACATATTTAATCTGACGCATGCAATCTTTCAGTCGTTCGACGTACGAGGACTGATCAGTTTGTGAAAACAAAGGCATTGGTTTTGGATCGACGATGGCACCTGGAAGGTGCAAGGTTTTTCCATACATCATCTCTGATGCGGTACCTTGCTGGTCCTGTATGTACAGGTTACGGATGCTCAGGAGTACTACTGGAAGTCTATCGACCCAATCATAGCAACTGCTAAGGCATCGAAGCGCAGACTTAAGGTCTCTATGGACTCTCTCAATTAATTCGTTCGACTGATGAAGGTACGCAGTCGTGCTCACATTTGAACAAGCTAAGGTAGCACTAAGTTCAGCCCAAATTTTTGAAGTAAACGGGCGCCGCGATCATGCGTGATGCTTAAAGGGACACTGAATCTAGAGATCCAAGTGCTCACAAACGCACGAGCTACAGTGTGTGTCTGAATGTCAGAAATCGGCCCTGCTTCAACCCCACGGGTGAACCTGTCTATTATCGTTAGAAGGTATAATTTTCCGCGCGATAAGGGCAACAGACCCACTAATTCTAGGTGGACGGCATCGAACTTGTGACCTGTCAAGGTACAACTCTGCAAGGCAGCACGGAACAACTTTACTGCTCTGACATGCGTGGCACCGCTGGACAAGTTTTATCTCTTAACGCGTCGCTGGCCAAACAAAACAGTCAGAGATCAAATGCAGTGTACTGTCAACGCCAGGGTGTGACAGATTATGATAGTTAAGAATGGCTACCCTGCGGAGAGTCACAGGTAAATACAAACGAGAGGGTCGGTCAACGTAGCGGTACAGTCCGTCAATGCAAGCCAGTTTTAAGGAGTTGTCAGGTTTGAGAAGGTCCTGGAGTTCAGGGTCTTCCTTTTAAGCATGCACAATGTCTTTGAACTAAATTTTGCCATTGGTTTTGATAACGTTAATTCTAGAAAGACAGCCTGCAACCGTATCATCAGCACCTTTAATGTGTCTGATGTCAGTCGTGAACTGACTAATGAAAGAGATGTGTCGAGCCTCTCTCGGAGAATGTCTTTTTGTGTCGGCATGTCAATCGCTGAGGTGATCGGCTTATGATCTGTATATATAACAAAATGTCTCGCTTCTAAGGTATAACGGGAATGTCGTACGGTCATGTAAATAGCGAGGAGCTCCTTACCGAACGCGCTGTAAGCACGCTTAGTGAGCGACCATTTCTTTGAAAAGAATGCTAGCGGAGAGATAGTATACTCCACAGTTTGTTGGAGAACAGCACCTACAGCAGTGTCAGATGCATCAACTACCAAACTGAATTCAGCATCAGCAACATGCTCACACAAATGATTCATTCAAAAGTTTAAAAATACTCGATTGTCTGGATCTCTACAAGCTTTTCATACGTAAATTCATGCATAAAACACTGACTGATGATGGCTACTGAGAACTAAAACAATAATTAACTGCACAAACTGGCCATCATGATCATTTAACCCGAAATAGAAGTAACCTGATGCTTCCTTATTATTCAAAATCTCGGTCACAACACACTACCATCTTCATTGGAACTAAAAATTGGAATGCTATTCATTCAATCTATCCCATATGTACTATTTTTGTAAAAATTGAGCGTCGGATCACGAGAGATTCAATTTATTGATCAGTCTCATACGCCCCTAGGCGTACGTTAGGTTAATTAAATAAAACTGTACACCTTAAACTATTGTTGATGATAGGATAACTTAGAATGTGTCTACCCACATTCGGCCAACATCTACTGTTATTGGGTCCGAGACCAATAGAAGACTGACTGCGAGTGTTGCTCCCACGAGCGTTGCCAACTTTTGGTGTGTCTAACAAGAACTTACATTTTCCGCTATATTACACCCCTCCCTCCTTAATTAGAAACCCCCCTTTGTAAACCCTACGCCCTTATTGTACCTAGTCAATCCTAAAGGTCTAATCTCACCACAGGCTTCCGAGCCCGGTTAGACCTGCGTGAGATGCTAGCACTTGGAGGCTCGTGCAACATGGCCTCCTGAGTGGGAATCGAGTAGTCAGGTAATTCTGGGTCAGGTTCATTAGTCGAAGGTGGTGGGTTTGGATTTTGAGCAGGTTGTGGAAACACAACGGTTTCCTATGTAGGTTGTTCCAAGGGTTCAGGGATGGTGTTCGAGCAGGTAATGACTTGGTCCTGGTGTCGACGAACGACCTCTCCCCCCTTCAGTTGGCACTTGTAGGATACCGGGCCCGTTTTCTCAATGGTGGTAGCAGGGGTCCATTTTGGGGAACCCAGCGTGTATTGACAGACCATCACAAATGACTCAGGTGGAATGTCAACCGCGCGAGACCCTGGGTAGTATCTTTTCTGAGCGTCCTGGCGTTAAGCAACTTTGGACGCGATTGCTTCTGACGGCTAAAGCAGATCAAGACGAGAGCGAACTTTCCTGCCTAACATCAGTTCGGCGGGCGTAATACCTGTTGTCGTGTGGGGTGTTAGCCGATAGTTGAACAGGAACCTGTCAAGTGCTTGGCGTACGGGTTCCGTTGACTTTTTCATATTCTTCTTGGACGTTTGTACCATGCGCTCTGCCAGTCCATTAGTTGAAGGATGGTATGGTGCGCTCGTAATATGTCGCATACCACATGCCTTCACAAATTCTTGGAATTCAGCCGATGTGAAACACGTCGCGTTGTCTGAAACAATTGTTACCGGGAATCCAAATGTCGCAAAAGTGTGTTTCAGGCACGAGATCGTTTCGCTAGAGGTTGTAGTATATGTGGGAAAAATTTCAACCCACTTAGAGTGTGCGTCCACAATCAGTAGATAGTATTTTCCATCCATTGGACCCGCGTTGTCGATGTGTATGCGATGCCAAGGCTTCGCAGGCCATTCCCACGGGTGAAGTTCAGCTTTCATTGGTGCAGCCCGAGTGCTCAGACACTCGCTGCATGACTTAGTCGTTTCTTCTAGATCTTTGTTCAGCAGTGGCCAACTATAACATAGCTGCGCGCATTCTGGATGACCCTGCATGGCCAGAGTGAAGTTCATCCCCAATGGCTTGTTTGATAGCTTGGGGCACAATAATGCTCGCTCCCCAGAGCACACAGCCATTTTGTGTGGATAATTTGTGGTGAACTCCCTCAGTCGCACTTCAGCCTAATTTCATAAATTATTAAAACTGTCTTCTAAAAATTAAATAAGATTAACACAATCATTCTTACAATTTTAGATTACATAATTCATTCAACATTACCCCGAAATCTATTAAAATTTGAACCGAAAATACTTAGACATTACCGAAAATTAACTCTCATGCGTTTTGATTCAGAACCGTTTCGCAAGCGTTTCCGGTATCGTAGGTATATAAACCCAGCCCTCCAGGCAGAGTCCGTCATTCACGTAAGAGAGCCGTCTGAGTGTAGTGCTTGGGCCCCAGAGGAGCATATGTAAGTAACAAGGGTTAAATGTTAAGTGTTTATCTAGAGTTACCTTATTTAGTCAGTTGGATGTGTCTAGAGACTCCAATGTACACAACGTGTCTGAACCCATTCTTGTGATTAACTTAGGAACATTCTCTGTGTTTCATTTGTTGTTGCCGGTGGTTAACGATGAACAAGCTTACTGTGTCATCTTGGTCCTGTTGCCTTCATGTTTTTGCTAATTAGTCAAGTAATCTAGTTCAAAAGTGCCCTAAAGTGATCCCATTGTATATGAATGAGAGTTTTCACCTCTCACATATTGCCTCACTTATTGCAATGTGCTGATCATCTCAACTTAGGAGTCATAATTCTAAATTCACCGACGGTGTTGTAATGTGCCTTTAGCTAATTAATGTAATTTCCATACATGTTCCAGTTGTTCAGGGAAGACAAATCTTCTTCCCAGTTTTGCAAAATTTTGCCTAAATGTTAGGTAAATAAATTCCTCTCTTAACAACTTAGAGCAACCTTATGGCTTACGTATTATTCATGTATTATTAACGTAAGATTCTTACTGATTTCATGCTTAGATTACGTATATCTTAGCTGCTTTAAATTGGGTGGAGTTTTCCTGTTAATTCCTAAATTAGTTAAGTTAGCAGTGATCCTAGTTAATATTAGGCTTAGGTAAGTTTATTGCAGACAGTCCTTGACTGATTGCTTAGTGTATATTGTTCTAACATCACAGCTGCCCAAACCTAAAGCACTTGTGTATTTTAGTAATTGTACCCTAGAGTATTAAGATGTGACATCCTTGATTTAGGGAAATAAAGCCATTCCCTACTGATGCCCAATCAGTAAATTCCTCTTGTACAAAATACCCATCACAACCTTATTTTTTAGTCCTTGGCTTACTCTAGGATTGCAGGGCTATCATCTGTGGACCTTAATATTCTGATTCTATATTCCATATTGGAGCTCAGTCAAAAGTTTATGCTCGTGCAAACTTTTTAGGAATCATTTTTAGCAATAGCTTTATGCCAGGAAAATATTAAGGCTCACATCTGTAAATTTCATGTTGTCCAAACAATATTGTCGATATTGCGAAGTTAACTCCATATATGCACGCGGGCGCAAGAGCTGCGGGTTGATGTTGGTTCGTAGAGACTCCTCGCTTTGAGGCAGCTTGTAAATCACAGTTGTTTACAGTCTGGCATGTGTTAAGATATTGGTTGCCTTTATACCGTGTTCAATTTAACCCAGCGTATCGTTTCCCGCACAGGAAGCCACGAGACACTCCATACTCCACTGCCACATTCACCTACCGTGCCATCTTAGCTCACTCATAAGATAGGCAAATGCCCCGGTAGGAAAGTAACCGTTCAGAAAGACCTGAACGCAGTTACACTTCAACAAGGCTTCCATTCAACCCACATCGTTGAGGAGAAACTGCCTCTTTCTTCCTCCCTCATTCACCATTACCCTCGTCAACCCACCAGAACGGGGTTGATTAATTCTCGTCAGCTGTTAAACCACTTACCCCTTAGTCGCTTCAACAATCCCCTGGGAACACCTGCACACCAAACCTTACGCGACCTTACACTTGCCATCTCACGATCACTGCCGCGAGCCGGGTGCACCCCTACTCAAGATCGGACCAGGAACGGTTCACCCTGAAGCGACCGACGGTTAACAGCCTTTCGTTACCTCAATAAAGGCCAGGCGAGCTACACCAAATCTTTCGTTTTGTCTTTCCTTTTGGTTCAGTCCGTGGTAAAAACTTGATTAACTTGATGCCGTAGAGCATCCGAACACCGTCCTTAACTCCTTCTGAGTTTGCAAATCATTAAATTCAACGCGCGTCCCCACGCGCTGGTGACCTCTTTAATTTTCTTGCTCTTCAAGCTTTACATAATTAAATTGAGTTCCCCAACTTTGGGCGAACTTTAAAAATTCGTCTCGCCTCCTAGTGTACGGAGCGAGATCAGGGTCACCAATTACCGTCGAAGTCCAGCCTACCTGGCAGTATTTGTATACCTTTGAAAGCACTGGGTCCCTTAGGGTACCGTCGCGTATGTGGGTGCTGGTGACCGGAGCTGACTCGAGGAAGTTCACTAGGGACGTCCATTCCGCAGGAATGTGCGTGGCTTCCTCGGGAGTTGTCAAGGGTAGACGACTGAGAGCATCAGCCGTGCTCAACAGCACGCCAGACTGGTGACGCAAGGTGAACTTGTAGGACTGCAGCAGTAGAGCCCACCTTTGAATGCGCCCAGATGCAATCGGGGGAATGCTCCTACCCGGATCAAATAATCCTAGTAAAGGATTGTGGTCGGTGATCACCATGAATTCCTGTCCCCACAGGTAGCAATTAAATTTTCGGAGTGCAAACACCATAGCCAGAGCTTCTTTCTCAGTCTGGGAGTAGTTACGTTCTGTTGCTGTTAGAGTTCGGGAGGCAAAATAGGCGGGGCGTTCAATTCCATCAATAAGGTGACACAGCACCGCTCCCACACCATACGCACTACTGTCAGCCACAACCATTATGGGTTTCTGAGGGTCAAAATGGACTAAAGTCTGGGAGTCCAGGAGGGCTTGTTTAGACTTCTGGAGCGCCCTCTCCTGACTTGCATAGCACTTCCAAGGAGCTTTATCCCGTAGTAAGGCATTTAGGGGCTCCAACATAGTCGCAGAAGATTTTAGGAATTTCCTGTAAAAATTCAAGAGCCCTAGATAAGCCCTCAGCTGAGTCACATTAGTAGGAGCTGGGGCATTCCGGATAGCGGCTACCTTCTTGGCCGTGGGGTGCAACCCATCCTTGTCAATCTGATATCCAAGGTAGGATACCTGTGATACTCCTATCTGGCACTTCTCAATTTTCAGTTTTAGCCCTGCCTCCTGTAGTTTAGATACGACTTGATAGAGACGCTTAGAGTGCTCTTGCTCATTAGTAGCACTAATTAGTACGTCGTCCAGGTAGCAAAACACTTCTGGGAGGAACTGCAATAGTCCTTCCATGGCACGCTGAAAGGTTCCAGGTGCCAAGGCTATGCCGAAGCTTAGCCTATTATAAGCAAACAGACATCTATAGGTGTTGATCACGGTGAGTTCTTTAGATTCGTCGTCCAACGGAAGTTGGGCGTACGCTTGAGACATGTCTAGCTTGGAGTATATAACTCCTCCGGCTAACCCGCTAAATAAATCTTCCACTCTGGGTATAGGGTAGGTATCAGACCTAGTGGCTCTATTGACAGTTAATTTGTAGTCCCAACAGATTCAGATGCTTTGATCAGCCTTGAGCACGGGAACAATAGCCGCTGCCCATCTAGAGTACTGTACAGGGGTGAGGATACCTTCCTGCACCAGTCTATCTAGTTCTGCCTCCACCTTAGGTCTAAGTGTGTAAGGCACGTTCCTGGCCTTACAAAACTTTGGTGGTCCTGATGGGTCCACCTCAATCTTGAAGTTCCTTCCCTTAACCCGTCTCCACATGGTCGACCTACCGGGAGGCTTGGAGAAAATGGGTCAACTGTTCACCTTACTGTACATTCATTTTTCATGTTAAAAGTTTCATTGGGGGTTCATTGCAAAGAGAGAGAGTTGCTCTTTCTGTCAGTGGGGAAAAAAATACTGCTACCACTACAAAAATTTACGAAATATGAGTTTATTTCGGTAAAATAAAAAAAAACAGATGTCAGAAAATCACTGGCCATTTTTTATTTTTTGCACTTTCATGTTTTTTTATGATGCATTTTTATAGATTCCGAGTTTCTGAATCTTGTGGTATGTAAATTTTTTTTCAGGTCTAATAGTTCCAGAGTTATGTGCATTATATGTAAAACACAGTTTATATTTTTTAGTTCATTTAGTGTATAGGCTGTTATCAAGCAGTTTCATTGCTTGTAAAGAGTTTGATATGCATAGAGCTTTTCCTCCCGAATACAATGGTGGTATTATTTTTTGCCTAGGAGTAAATCTGTGGATTTGGACTCCCATTTTTGGAACAAAAAACATGAAAAAATAAAAATGATGGCGACCTTCTAAGAGGCAGAGTGTGTGCTGGTATGCCTCAGCTACACTGCTGGCCTTCTAAGAGGTTGTGCAGCGCCAGTAGCTAAACTCCAGACTGAGCAGAAGAATTCATACAGATTTGAACTGGTTACCTCTCCTTCCCTGTTCCCCCCACCTAATTTTACGTTACACCAATAAATAGCGCTCAACGAGACGCTTAAGACCATATACGGCAACCCTTGGTTTGCTGATATGAAACATGTACTAGCTTTGCCGACCTTCTATGAGTCCAGGAGGTGGCGACGGGTTAAAGCAACCTAGATCTGGTTGAAAAAGGTCGGGGAATTTATTTGCTAAATCTTCAGGGCACGTAGACAGTTTGTGTACTTCATTTGCTACTATAGTTATCCCTAGGGAATCAATTACATACCTACCCAACAAGGCTGGACCTTTCCTGTCTACCACTATAATAGTTGCTAGCTGAGGAGCCCCACCACTAGCCTCACGTTGGATGTTAGTCCTAATCTCCCCACAAACTACTAGTTCAGCTCCACCATAAGTCCTAAGCCTAACATCAGAAGGTCTCAACTCGGGTCTTGTTTCCGGGGGCAACCTTAAGTAGGCAGGTTTAGAAAGGATAGATCTGGCAGTGCCAGTGTCTACTCCATTTCCAGTGGGGTGTTGTTAAGCAATAATTTTATTTTAATGGGGGGTTTCATTTCCTAGGCAATTGAGAAAATCTCCCCGTAACACCCCAGATTATCAACTGGGTAGTCTGCGCGGGTTGCATTGTTAGTTCTATTGGGATTAGGGTGGTGTTCCTTCCCCCTTTTCTCATGCATAGCATGCACAAAATTATTTTTGTTGCCTTTAGCAGATTTTTGGTTCTTTAATTCAAAGTAACATTTCTTAAGATGGCCTTTTTGGCCACAAATATGACAAACACTGTCTTTATAGGGGCAATCCCTATGCCAGTGATGATTACCACAGCCGCTGCATGCTGATTTCGGGCTAGCTTGAGCCTGAGTTTTGCCCCTGAGGCTTGTTAGCAATTTGCTGTACTCTAGACTGACCCACATTTAGGATGGAATTAGGTTGTCTCAACACCACTGTTTCTCTCCGTTGGGTTTCCTTGGCAGTTGCTAGATTCACGGCTTTTTGTCATGTCAGGTCAGCTTCATTCAGCAAACAATTTTGAACATCATTACTGGCCACACCCAGTATGAACCTCTCAAGAAGTGTTTCTTCCAGCACTTCCTGTTTAAAATTACAGGCATCTGAAAGGGCCTTCAAGCTTGCCACAAAGTCAGCAATGCTCTCCCCTTGTTCCTGGTTCCGCTTATGGAACCTAAACCTTTCAAAGATCTGGTTGCGTGTCGGCTTAAAATGCCGTCTCAACGCTTCCATGATCTCATCATAGGTAGCATCTAAAAGTCTTTTAGGGGAGAACAGGTCCTTAGTTAGCCTCACAATTTTAGGACCCACCAGAGCAATAAAGGTGTGGGCTTTCTTTGTTTATTCTACTTTGTTGATACTCAGGAAGCAGTTTAGTCTAACTTCATATCCAGGGAATTCTTCCTCTACAGGATTGAACTCTCCCACTGAGCCTAGCATTGACATTTTTACACAGCTTGACACACCTTGTGAAACAAAAATCTATAGCACCAATACTATAATCACTAAATAATTCTGAGTTCCTTATCTAGTCTAGCCTCTCCAAGTAATTCTACCAAAATCCTCGTCGCCAATTTTTCAGGTATTAACATGAAATAGTAGTAATAATAGCAGTTGCAAAGTAGCCAATTCAAGAGACTATGATAATACACCTGGTAATCCTACACTAGAGCACAGTATAGGTTAAACAACTCATGGATAATTTCTGGGTTCCACATAGGCACAACACAGTAATAGTGCTGACATAAATAGACACACATAGATCAATATCAATATGGATACATCAATATAAATATATATAAGCAAACGGACACTCACCTCTGGGATATCCCTAAGTTAGGAATATACTCAGTTTACTTACCCTGTGGCCAGTGAGATAAGAGCGGAGATAGATCGAAATAGCAGGATAGAGTAGAATAGAATTAGGGTGCGTTCACACTACGAGCGGAACGGCGCGGAGCGGAGCGGCAATAATGCTTGTACATGTTTGTATGCAGAAACGCTTGGCTGTTCACACGACAAGCGGAGCGGAGCGGTGCGGCGCGGAGCGGCACGCTCGGGAAATTCGTTGTGATTTTTTGACGCTCGTGGCGGGCGAGCGTTTCTCCTCGGCTCCGCCTTTGGATCGTCATATCTTACAGGAGTAGAATCGTCGTTTGAGTTAAAAAGATCTAATAAATAACTAGTAATTTGTACAACTAATCATATAACAATTATAACTGATAGTGTAACATGTAATATTTTAGTGTAATTTTGCCCATTTGGGTTCATTTATATCTATTTTCTTCTACTTTCTCTGATATGTTACTTTGTCATTGCATCAGTTTAAGGAATTTTCTTTTATTTTTCTTGATATCTAATTTCATTTTTCTTGTGATGTGTAGTATCTCAATATAGGCCTCGCAGCCGGATGTCCTTATCACATTTGGTTTGGGATATCGCGGCACCGGAGGAAGCGTCTTAACCGCAGGGCGAAGCCGACGGAAGCGTTTGTTGCGCATTGCCCTATGTCCTTTTCGTACATGGGTTCGGATGGGTCGGAAGCGCCCCGACCGCAGGCGCCGAAACCGTGCCTTGGGGCGCATCGCATTGGTATGCACCGGAAGAGCATTGTTTAACTTCCGAGCGCTATAGCATATAAGCAGAGTCGGTGTATCGATGAGGCAGTACAAGAATAGGAACCTTGCTGAGAGTTTCCTTCTCATACTCCTTGAAGTTAAGGCTTCTGATACGGTAGTTAAAGCTACCGATACTGTAGTTTGCAGCTACAGTTACTAAACCTCGTATCGTGATGAAAAACCACGAGACTACATGATGCTGTGTATTTTATTTTATGATCTTGCTTAAAGAATAATTACGTACGATTTTTTAATAAAGTATTTATTTTTTCCGCAAAATGAGAGGAAAAGGAGGCCGTATGAGGATGAAGAGGACTCAATGAGTGTCAAATACACAATAAGCTGCAAAATTTTATGAGCTTGGGTGATTTTTTCCAATACTAACGGAAAACATATCAGTATTTCGAGAACTATTTGGTCAGGACAAGTCAGTATTTGTCAGCATTTTTCACTTAGCTTTCTCTGGCACAACCCTGAATTTCTGAAGGGAATTACTTTACTTGCACTCACGTTCAAGTCACCACAAGACGTTTTTTGTTCGTACTGGCCTACGAAAACCTGTAGTAATATAAAGTGATACAGCCTATATGGAAAGACTTTAATTTTGCTTAAACTACTTTGCTTTACATGTATCCTCAATAAACATTTGTGAATTATTACTGAACAGCAAATTTATCCCATCTCGTTGGAAATTTTTCCTTCTATAAGGGATTTTAGAACATCAAAAGTTGCCGGTTTCATCCGTATATACTCGTAGAATTGCGATTCATCTCTCCTCAGTGCTTCGAAGAGATAGTGGTATTCTCCACAGCGATCTCTCCTCATGTTGATGGGATGGATCCAGTGCTTTTGTTCCTGTTTCTTGCCGTCGAGCAACAGAAGCGCACTCACGGAACGCTTCATAACGACTGATGTTTGTGTAGGTCGCTCTGCTCAGCTCACATGTGAACACACGCGCCGCGCCGCTCCGCTCCGTACCGCGCCGCGTCGCTCCGCTCGCTCCGCTCGTAGTGTGCACGCACCCTTAGTAGTAGGTAGTTAGAGAAGCTTAGATGTGGTACTTAGCCATATGAGATAATCTATATACACACTTGCAGTCAGCATGTACTGTTTAGCTGGTTACGACCAATCGAGAACTTGCTGTGATCTTGCCGTATCGAGCGTTGCCAAATTTAGGTCTTTCTAACTAGAACTTACATTACTCGTGTCACGAAACTAAAGCACAGTGTTGCGCACGACGCTGATCAGGCGCCTCCACTGTGTTAGTTCGAATGGAGGACTCGAAACCTCCTTAGTAAGAGGGGAAAGATGAAAATGCAGAGCGGAAAACACAGAGAGAGGAAATGGTAGAATATTTGGAAAATAGAGAAAGTAAACACTGATCTGCTCACCCACACCAATACCTCAGTTCAACACGGGAAAATGAAACACTCAGTTAATGGTACATTATTGATTACTTTATTTCAAGTTAGCTAATGAACACGTGATTAGCATGAGACATTCTCGGCAAGCAAAGAAATTTGCGACACACAATGTTAGCGAAAGTTACTGGCGCGCGTACCTTGTAACGCCAACACAACACACAAGCAAGAAATATATCCTACACAATCCCAGGCAATCGCAGCGCGCTTGAAAAGCACAGTCACCTATGGCCCATCATCCATGATTCCTCTAACCATGTAGTTCCAAGCCTGACGATGGAACAACCCGAGCTCTTCCTAAGTTTGTTGTAGCCTGCCAATCTGCTACGTTCCTTTCTTGTGTGACTTTCCTTACAGCGTGCAGAATTCGCGATCGGCCATGACGCCCCAGCTTGGTGAGCGCCATTTGGTCAGGTTGCTCTGCAACCCGGAGTTGCTTAGCCCACATCGTTGAAAACTCCAAGCCGCTCCACACTCAAACACCCGACCCCTCCTGGGAACAAGGAGCACATTGAGTAACTAGTTTAGTTTAATTTAAGTCTTTATTCCCTGTGATGCACCTATTTCAAATTGATTGAACTAATTTTTACTCCCCTTTAATCTCAAAAACAATCATAAAATATTCATTTTCCCTCTGAGAATAATTGGATTATTTTACCCCGCTATACATAACAAATCACAAAGCACTATGTTTCGGAATAAGTTACATGACAACCATCAAGCCTGCACTTCAATAATAAAAAACACGAATATATTTGATTTCCCTATGAGAAATAATCACATCCTCGAACTTCTACCCAAATCTCAAGTGAAACTCTAAACACTCCCTGTTTGAGAACATTCTGAAAGTGCAAACCCAAAGAACTAATGTTGCATTAAACTGCTGACGTTACTCGATATTATGACTCCCTTCACTTTTCTAGCAGATAACAAAGAACAATATCTCACCTCCCCATTGAAGAACTCGTATCCCTACATCCTGCACTGAGTCAGTAAATCGGCGAAATAGCCCGGCTCGCAAACTCCCTGCGTATTTATGGTCCCCTCGAACAAGGGACGCGCATCGGCTAAGCGGAATGGGCGCGAAAATCCTCGCCCTGTAATTGGTTCGTTCTTAAGCGTCACCTCACTATACTGACGTGTCCCTTACTTTACAATATTGCTACGCATATATCTCTAAAATAAACCCCGAAAACCTTTGATTTTTTGAAACGTAGGCACTTAAATTTCAAACCCACTATTTCCTGTGCTATGTATTTAAGTTGCCCTCGTCTTATTCTGTGTGCAATTTAGCGCACTAGCTTTTCAATCCAGCCTCTACCCCCTATACGTACTCCTCCTTGCTCCTGATGTACGTAAGTACGTACGTCACACCTTCCTATGCCTCTCGGTATGCCTAGCGTCGACCTGCCGGTTGTCGCGCCTATCCTCTCTACGTATATATATAACTTTTGTTGAATATATCGTTACACTCGCTATATTACAAGAAATAATTTAGTTTTCATGCTAAAACATTACCAAAGACAGGTTTAGAATCCTTGGAACATTTCTTACAATAGTACGTTCTCAAACTTCCAAATTTGACCAAAATTTTTGTTATCAAGCTCAAAACCCAAAACTTCTTTATATTCTAAATATTTATAAATATCGCATATAAAAAAATTACAATTTTGAACCATACTATTGTTAGAAATAATCCGAGTATTCTAAAACCGTCTTTGGTTTTGTTTTAGCATGAAAACTCAATGACTTCTACTCTTTTGAAATATCCATAGAAGTGTACAGAAAAACTAATATTACGTATTTTCCAGAAAAATAAGGCCTAAATCGAAAAATTTACATGAGTAGAATATGTGCACTCTCAACACATACGTATACTGGCCAAATTTCAGATGTATCGGATGAAAATAACTAAAATCGTGAAGTGATCCCTTTAATATGCGTACGTATGTAGGTATATGTATATCTACATAAATAGATATACATGTTTCCAATTCATTTTTTTATGTGAAAAAAATCCGGTTAATTAATTTTATTACACTGGCCAAATGATTTAAAAATAGATCTATCACTTCCCCAAGGGGCGTTTCTGTGAATCGGAAAAATGAAATGTATAATTAATGAAATAAAGCGCAAATTGAGCATATGAATCGTGGTAAAATTATCTTTCTGTCCGTATGTTGAACAAGCTATGAATTTTGATGTTGAGTATAGGTTTGTTTGCGCATTTCAGCCAAAATTTTGCAGATATTTGTAAATCATAAGTGATATCTGGCTTACGCTGCATCTCCATTTTATCCCATGTACTCATGGTCGCATGATGTTGCAGAGAATACTAAGAAGATTTGAAATATGTTTTTTTTGTGGTTCCTCGACGGTAACCTGAGTTTTCTTATAATTTCTTTCAAGAAATTAAAAATCATTTAATTTATACGTTTTTCGAAGTCTGTTTTTCTATTCCTTTTTTTCCTCGGGTTATTTCTCACGACTACACAGAGCTTGACTGTCATTTTAGATGTAGCAAGAGCAAGATTTTTTTTCATGTTTATAAGTATTTTTTATATTCATTTTCAATACGTTTATATATGAATATGTGTGTGTAAGTCTGTGCATGTATGTGTATGTGCGCGCACGCATATATGTATGTCTATGTATTTGTGTGCACATGTATATGTTTGCACATATATACAAACATATGCATATATATGTTTGTATATCTATTTTTTGCTTAAGGTCACCATTTCGTTATTTTCAGTCAAAAATTTGATTTTTTTATTGCTTTAAAAGACTTTCAAAGATGTTTCCGAATCACTGTAGAAATATTAGGAACGTCTTTCAACTGCAGCGCCCCCCCAGGAAGAGGGGAAGTGATGGTAGTCAGAGATAAATTATTGTAGGCAATGCGACACCGCTGTATTTGTACGCCTATTATGGTGTAACAATGTGTACATTTCAATAGTATCATTACTTATTGGATAAATCATTATCTATATAACAGTAGTTTAGAAAGGTCGGTCAAGACCCCCCCCCCCTCCCTCCTCCGAAAGGGAAGCTGGGCATTGGGGGTAGCTGTTGGGGTAGAAGGGTGTTCATCGGCTCGTAATGCAACCAAGTAGTGTTTATGATGTGTATATTTTCATGAGAAATACGTTATTTATCTTGGTAAAAGTATATTACAGTAGTCCATGAACTATTTTCAGCCTATTGTGGGAAAAAATTAATGTTTTTCCAACGCGAATTTTGGTGAATTTTTCCATGGTAAAATGGAAACTGACAACTCGCTGCTAGCCTCGCACGAGCCCCTGCTTATGTACCAGCTCCCGCTTGGCTCTAAAATCGCTACTGGTTGATTTTCGAAAATTTTTATGTTACATTTTTTAAGTAGACTTTCCAACTTCAATCGGCACTTCTGTAAAATGTAAGTTTTCAAGACATTCGTTTCAATTTCTCCGAAATTTACAAAGCTTGCGCAATGTGGTTTGCTGCATTTGAAAGTGAAATGTGTGCTCTAAAATTCTATTGCCGTTGATTTTTCAAAATTTTTACGTGAAACTTTTTCCGTAGACTTTTTACTCTAAAATTATAACTTTAACCCTACATTTTTTTAAAAAAATTATATATTAGGAATGAATTCAAATTCAAAAAACGGCGCGTCAACATTTTGGACCACACATTCTACTTTCAAAAGCAACAAACCTCATTGCTCTAGCTTGGTAAATTTCGGAGAAATAGGAACGAATGGTATATATGTTTTTTAACTATCACGAGTAACTCTTTTCTATGCCCTAATGCAAAAAACTTGTTAATTAAAAGTTGTTAGCAATCTAGAGATCTAGTAGTCTGCAAATTTTCATAGACGTAAGTCCAATAGAAAAAAATCTACGGTTGAAAATTAATTTCTGGGCCGACCGGTTGAAATGATCCCCTTAAAAGCAAAACCTCACGACACATTACATTTTACCTAAAGTTCTGCGATAAGTTAACACTGAAGCAAATTCCAGAAATAAATATATTCATTGTGATTGCTTAATGTTTCAAAAATAGATCTATTACGACCCCAGAGGGCATTTCTGTGAATAGAAGAAATTAAAAATATACACAGACAAATGAAATGAAGCGCTCGTGAAAAAATAATCTTCATGTTCGAATGCTGAACAAGCCATAAATTTGATTTTTGCGTATAAGTTTGTTTACGCATTTCTAGATGTGCGTGCTGTGTTCCGCGATGTTATTTATAAATTAATTTGTGACTAACCTTTTCTCAATACTTGATTGTCATTTACGATGGTGTTTTAATCTGCTCCTGTATTGCATTTGTGTCTTTTTCTTACTTCAATTCAACTAATAACTTAAGAGTTCAGAAAAATCTTTATTAGTATTTGAATTATTTATAAGTTGTCAGCCATCTCTTGGAATATAAAATATCCAGGAGATAATATTTTTCATTTTTTATTCAACTATCCCTCGACAGTGTTCAACTATTAGCACGCCACGTATGGTTTGTCTATTAGTACGCCTCGTGTGGTCTATCTATTTATACACCTCTGATAGTTTGTCTATTAGTACGTCTCGTATAGTTTATCTATTATTCTTTGAGACAAAATTGTCCCCCAAGCCCAGCGTCGATTTTTTCCACAATATCAAATATTCAAATGATTACTGAACGGCTTTTTGCTTTAAATTATTGTATCAGCGCTCATGATTTTACGCCGGTGGTAGGTGCGAGTAACCATCCAAATGCGGAATCCCCTCTAGACACTTTTCTTGTTGGAGACAATACTCTCGTTAAAATCCACAGAGATGAAAGAGATAGTGCATGCAAAATGCAAACTATAACTAATGAACTTCTAAATAATCTCTATGATGTGATTGAACGCGCACCTCCTTTTAGGAACTATATAATTAGTTTCAAAGGCTTGAGCCTTTCGTCCCATATCCTTACTAAGGTGAAAAAATCTCATGTCAGAGAATGTTTTCTCTTATAATTATGTGGTGAGTGCCTGCAGTGGTCAGCAATTGTACATGGCATCGAGCCTGTGCAGAAAAATTGGTCTTGAACTGATTCCGCTGCGAGCAAATGCAAAAACAGTTACTGTTAATGAAGCTTACAACAATGTCCGCACTTGGCCTTTTACGCGAGAAGACACTCATCATTTTCTTCAACAAAATGCTCTAAGATCACCTTTGTGATTAACGTCACATTTTATCTCTTGTGTCAGAAACTCCACTAACCTGAATGAAGAAATTAAATACTCTAATGAATATTCAAAATGAGTTAAATGACTGCTCTAAGTTGACAGCCTTTCCACGTGAAGCCTTTCCCCGTGAAACCTCCAGCAGCATTAACCGATGTTTGCCTTCATATAACAAACCTTCTCCTCCCCTCTCCTCCCGATGTTTGCCCTCATATAACAAGCCCTCTCCTGCATCTGCCACAAACAACTGGAGAGTGCCAACAAAAAATAGGTTTTCATTGCTATCCGATGCTGATACAGTGGATGAAAAACCCCTCTCTGACACGAGTATAAATCAACATCCAATCACATACTCAGAAGCAGTGAAATCTACAGGAAGAGTGAAATCGCTGCAAAATTGTAGTCGAAAATCGATGGAAAATCCATCATCAAACTGCATCCCCAATCCTCAGCATAAAAATAGAAATGACACGGGCTTTTCTCAGTTCTCTGCAGAACCCCATACAAGAAATCACCATAGCCGACCCATTCAGAGCCAGAAAAACGTAATTTCCCCTCACCTCTCCGAACCTTCAAATGATGTGAAAAGTACGAACAAAAACGTCTTCACTCCCATTTGTGAACGCATGAATTCCACTATGGATGAATTGAGACGATCCTGGAAAATAGAGCTGATTCCCACCAAAGCCGATGGACACTGCCTCCTTCATACAGTAGCTCATATACTTATGAAACAACCAGCATCAAAATAGAACTACAGTTCCTTAAACACTGCAATCAAAACGGAGAGCAGAGCAAGCCAAAGCAAATATGCTAAATTTGTTGAAAAGAACAGCGGAGACATGCAAAATCTCATAAATAATTACACTGACGACAAACATTTTGATCAAGCTGCTGTAGACCTTATACCACTAATCATCTCGAACGTGACAGGCCAAAAACTTCTGATCCTGGATGAACAGGATCATTGTGTCTTGAAAATATCTGTCGATCCCTCATCAGAGTTATCAAATAATAACCCTCCACTGCTGCTCCATCGTAAAAACGATCTTTACAGTGCCCTTGTCACACAAGGCAAAAATCAGACTGGAGTTACCACATCTTGACAAACTGCCGCTGCCCAGATAAATAGTACCCTTTCTTACATAGCAGATGCTGGGCCAAACACCCTGGGTAAGGTAGACAAGATCGATAAATCCTCGGAACGATCTCATCGAGATAGTAACTTTGCTACCTCCAAAAAGAGTCATAATACAAGTAAAATCAAAATAAAGCATATAAATGCTCAAAGCCTGAATGGGAAATTGGATGACACCAGAGTAATGTTGGTCACTGAAGAAACTGACATTTTGTGTGTTTCAGAAACTTGGTTTGATTCACGAACTCAAAGTTCCTTTTTTAACATTCCTGATTACGTGTTGTACCGTTACGGTGGCGCTAAGACCAGCCGAGGTAGTGGATCTTGTATTTATGTGAAAGAAATGTACTCAACATCTTCACTTCTAGCGAATAAAGTTTGCGAAGGCATTGAAATGGTTTGGTTAGAAGTACAGATAAATAAATATAAATCCATTATCATGGGCAGCCTTTACCGGCACCCATCGTCTCCCCTAAGTCTAACACTAGATTTCATTGAGGAAACCTTCAAAGGAATCCTTCAGGCAAAAAAATCATTCCTTGTTTCCGTAGATTTTAATGTTGACTTAACGGACAAGAACAATCAGCTAAGCAAATTGTTGTATAAACTACGTCTATTACAAATGGTCAAAGGACCGACTCGCATCACTAAAGTCTCTGTAACTCTCCTCGATCTGGCAATCACAAATAATCCCAACGCAATACTTAGTACAGTAATATCACTTTTTATTTCCGATCACCACTCTATAGAATGTAAAATTAATATTGCCAAGGAAAGACAAAAAAAACGCTTAATGACTTATCGCTCGAAAAGGCATTATTCTGAAGAACTATTTAAAAAAACTACTCTTTAGGTCCACCGAATTCTAGAATATGATGCAATCTGACGATGTTGACATTTAAGTGTCCGTCTTCAACGAGAACTTCACAGCAGCTCTCGACGAATGCGCACCTTACGCCACCAAAAAAAAAGCCAAAACGCACTATTTGGAATACTGGCGAAATTAAAGAGATGAGCAGAATAAAGAAAGCTAACTTGCGAGAGTACAAAAACAATAGATCAAACAGTACCTTATACAACAGATATAAAGAACATGAAAAAATTCTTCGAAAGAAAATCATTATATATAGCGAAACAAACTCACTTCCACTAGGAATTAATAACGGCTAAAAATAACCGAAACGAACTTGGGAAATCATTAGTGAGGTAGCCCCATATAAAAATTTAGACCGTACAAGTAATTTTGGAAATCCCTTGACAACAGCCACGGATTTCATCATATTTTTTCAAAAGTAGGGGCTCAAGTTTTCAGTGAGGTGTGTACCAGTCCAGATGAAACGTCAATTGAAAATTCATGCCCCACTTCATCCTCGAGGACTGATGTCAGGTGGAGACCACGTCCTGTCGATTTACCGGAGTTGAGAAATATCTTATACTCACTAAAAAACACAAAGGCAGTTGGACATGATGGTATCAGTCTTCAATTTATCAAAGTCAGTTTCCCAGTCACAGCACCATGGATTCCTCTGATAATTAGTACATCAATAGCAACCAACACGTTTCCAAACCAATGGAAACATTCCATTATTAGACCGTTGCATAAAAGTGGTGACCTAAATGCAGCATCAAACAACAGGCCCATCAGTCTTTTACCTGTAATGTCCAAAATATTTAAGAAAGTGGTGACAAATCAACTGTCATTTCAACTGGATGAGTCAAATCTACTCCACCGAAATCAATACGCCTATAGAAGGAACACTAGCACTCAAGGTGCTCTGCTAAATATCTCAGAAAAAATATACAGTGACAGCAATCAGAAGAATGTAACACTCGTGCTGCTACTCGATCTCTTTAAAGCGTTCGATAGCGTCGAACATGATAGACTTCTACGTAAAATACTGAACTTGGGAGTTGACACGCAATGGTTTGAATATTACTTGTCAAATCGATCTCATGCAGTCCACATAGAAAACAAATTGTCCCTATTCATTCAAAACAATTTTGGTGTTCCCCAAGGATCCATTCTTGGTCCGCAACTGTTTTCTATTTTCGTTAATGATTTCTCTCCAATGCCTTCTAACACACGGATCTCAATGTATGCAAATGATATTCAAATTGCAATAACAGGTTCTGTTTCGGAAATACCACAGACGCAAATTCAAGCCTAAACTTTACTGACTAGCCTGAAATCATAGTACAACCGAAATGGTCTCAAATTAAATGCTAATAAAACACAATGCATTATTTTCGGATCCAATGATGCTATTAAAAAAACTTCAGATCTTACTCTCGCAGTTGGAAATGATAAAATTAATGCATCAGAAAAAGTTGAAAATATTTGTATCTAGTTCGATAGAAATATATCCTTTAAATCTCACGTTGAGACTACTTGCAACAAAATCTACAGAACTTTAATATTTTTTTTATCGCATAAAAAGTATGCTAGACGAAAAATCCAGATTATTAGCCATTCAATCCCTTGTGTTATCGCGCATTGACTACTGCAGCCTAGTATGGGGAGACTTACCTCAAAACCTTCAAAGGGATTTACAAAATGCGTAGACTTCGCAGCCAAGGTGGTATGCAACGGTAATTTCAAAAGAAGCGATCACGCAACCCCTCTCCTAAAAAACTCGGCTGGATTCGTATTCAAGAAAGGCTCCTCATGCAGAGGGCCCAATACGTATTCTCCTCGTTGTATCTTCCTTAGAGCAATGCTGAGATAGAGCGTTTCCATCCACTCACTGTAACCAACCAAAAGCCGAACAGAAACAAAATGTCTTAGTCAATTATCATTCATCTCACATAGGGCAGACTCTGTCAATATCAGGTGCCTTACTGTGGAACAAACTTTCCCTGAGTATAAAAATCCCTTAAAGACCGAGAGAATTTCAAGCCAAAATAATTCGTCATCTTTCGTCTCAACGATAGTTCTTAGTTACAGAACATACTGAACACGTATTGACGAATCTCATTGTGCCTGGTATCTCCATTGCTTAATACTCTCCCTTGCTCATTTTTTTATAATGCAAGATATCACACAACAGTCTTGAAGTATGCGCTGGTGTTATGATTTGTTCGCCTATACGCTGGGATTTGCAAGCATGCTTACTTGTATATCTGTGTATGTATATGGGTGTGCATGTGTGCACAATACACCTGTGTGCACAGGACTAGCAACTGGTATATAAACTATAAATACCAGACTTTTTTCATTCTAACACAACCCAACACATCATTTCATTTTATTATTGTAAGGCAATCCAAAGCTCAAATGTCTTGTACATGTAAAATGTGGTCCCTATGTATATTTATCAATTGCAGGCATTTTGCGCCAAATTTCAAAGATAATGTGATTTTTTTTCCTAATATGACACCCTAATAGGACATTCATGTTTCTTTCTTCGTCACGTCCAAAAATGCTCTTGGTAGGCTAGTGTAGTGCAAATTATCATCTCGTACGCTCTAGAGTATATTATAACAACCGCACCTAAGCATCGCGTTCTTTTGGAAAAAATTCTGTACTTGGGAACCGTTGTAGAACAATCGTTTTCATGTTTCTGACTAAGGTAGACTGTTTTGTGCCAATATTTTTAGACGGAAATTTTATAAAATTCATGCCATAATAAAGGATATTTTCTCCGATTCCCTCGATTGGAATGCTAGTTTATACTGATTAGTCTACGCTGATATTTGCGCACATGCCTACTTGTACATATGTGTACTTGTGCACGCTATGCGTACGTAGATAGGTGAATGTGTCACTACGTAATACTTCATTCCACTTGATTATTGTACAGCATTTATAAAATATATATATATACAAATATATTTGTTGCGCGATCACCCACATTAATGATAAATAAGACGCTTAACAACCAATAACCTTTTCGATACAATATTTAATAAAACATTGTTACAATATTCCATTAGAAACTGTACGCAGCAACACATACTGAAAGAGTTGTCACGAATTTCCTTTGCTCATTATCCTATATTTCAGAACATCGCACAGCATTTTTTTTGAACGCGCATATATTGTGATTGCCCCGATGCAAAGAAATGTATGTGTTTATGTTTACGTGTTAGGTGTATGTAAGTGCGTAGGTTTGTATGTGCATGTATATGTGTACATATTTACATGCATATATGCACATATGTGTGTACTAAACTAACAACTGGTATTTTAACTAGAGATAATTTTTTTTCTGTTCACTCTCAGCTTGTAACATTACCTAACTCGTCATCTCTTTATTATTGTAAGGCATTCACGTGAAAAAACTATACATTTGTTGTGTGATCATCCATTTATATTTAAATAAATGCTTATCAACTAATAGCCGTTATGTTAAAATTGTTTAATTAGAAAAACAAATCTTGTAATTTTTGTTGTCCTCATGCTTATATATATATCTATTTTAATTTATTTCGTGCTTCCTCAAAATAACATTTTTGAACATTTTCCGAAACATACAATTCAAATTTTATTTCCTGGCGTCAAGAACTGCGAAGTTTTATATCATGTACATGTAAATTGTCAAAGGTGTTCTCAACCCACAATGAAAATGGATCGTCCGTGAAATTGTGTTTTCTCTTATGATTATCATTACATGTATCATCAAATGTAAATTAACTAGGGAGCACGTTATAATTCTCATTACATGTATTATCAATTGTAGATTAAGCAAGGTTAGGAGTACATTGCCCTCAATCATTTATTTTCGACTAGTGACATGAGTATTACAATACTCGTGTGTGTGTGTATCATCTAAGTGAATTAACTTTAGTGTATTTTAAAAACCAATGGTAGTACTTTCGTAATATCTTTATTGGAAATAAAGTATTTTTTTAGTACGCCTCATATGGTCTATTTATTTCTACACCTCGGATAATTTGTCTATTAGTACCCCTGGTATGGAACGTGTGTCTTAGGACGTCTTATATTAGGAAATATTTAAAAGCCAATATGTTGGCATGTATCTTATGTGGAAACGTCGTAGGATATGAACCGTTTTTCTTTCTTTCTTAGGGAACGTAAAATTGATTTAATTTCTAATCTTATAACAGGGTTTTCATGAAAATCAAGTTATAGTTTCAGAGCAACAAGTTTTTCATCCACTCAGTATTCTCATTAACAACAGACAAACAACAGACAGACAGACAGAAGGTACATGGGATAAAATAGAGGCACCGTTATTAATTGATATTATTTATGAGTAACAAATAGCTAAAAATATTCTACACATAGGTGGCATATGAACCTAATTATGGTTTCATAATGAACTGCACTTTGCAGGCTAAGGGATTGAGATTTGCGATATGACGTGAAATATTTTCCTTCCATTCTCTAACAGTTTTGGTTTTTTATGTTCGCAGGAAGCGGTTTGTATTCACGGGACACTGATGGATCAACTTGCAGTTTAAGATATTTGATATTCCTTCGCTATATATATAAATTCCGATTCGTAATTTGATTAATCTAGCTCATTTAAAGGAATCTCATAAGTAGATTATACTTGCCACGCGAAATAACCTACAATATTCGAGAGATCCCAGTTCAATTGTTTCCTCCTCTTTTTCGTGATTTTTTTCGCTTTTTTCAACGAAGGGAAGGGCATGAGACATTTTTCTTATAAACACTATTTTATATGGGAACGCATTTTCTCCATCACATAAGTGACGGGGCACGGGTTTTCTCCATTTACCACGGACGTCAAAAATGCCAGTGAGAATGGACCGCAACTCACTCCATCCATTTGGTGTTGTACTCCGAGACACTCAATCAGTACTTTTGTTATGTTCTTCACGTTTGCGTATAAAAAAGAGTTCACTGAAGAAAGAGACATGAGGATTGTTGTACAATGGTAACCAAAAAATCTACAGCATAACTGGCACAGTACGAAAAGTTAACTAATGAAAAAAGTGTTGTCATAATACACAAGAGTGAGAAAGTGAAAGTTTTCAGACACGACTAACGAGAACATTGTATGAAAAAATAGGGAAATAAAAATAAAAAGGGGAAGAAAACTGAACAGTTTATCCAGAAGTGCTTCCGTTTTTTGGACGCAGAAAAGCTACGAATGTGAATCATTATATCGTCAAAGTAATTAGATGAGTTCGTAATAAGCATAATGAAGTAGCGCATAGGGTCCGCCAAGAAAAGTAGAGAAAGCCAAAGGAAAGGCAGAAACGAGGATAAGGAATCTTTGATGAGAAAACATAGTAACTGGTGAGTGATTTGGCTTGTCTGAGATTTACCACAGTAATTTCCTGGGGTTCGAAGAAAACGAAACGCAAGAAGTAAAAAAAACAGCAAAAATAGGAAAGACTGAAAAAAAGTAATTGTGTAGCGCAACTGAGAAAAAGAAAAACAGTTTATTTCCAATAGAAATGGTACAGAACATCATTGGTTTTTAAATATCTTAAAGTAAGGAAAATACACTTATATGATACACACACACGAGTATTGTAATGCCAATGTCGCTAGTCGAAAAAATGATGGAGGACTGTGGTCTTTAACCGGAAAATGAAGTCGTGAGTGAGACGGTAGCACGCCTACTAGCACTCGAACTTACCTTCCTCGCTGTCGTCTTCTCAGGGGAAGAACCGTGCCAAAGGTACGACGCTCTCCTCACTGTACGACTGTTCAGTGATGCAGCGTCACCCTTCCTCTCAGGAGCAAGCAAAACACCCCTCAAGTTGCAAGGCACTCTCACCTTGGACAACTCCAGCTACTAGGCAACTACGCAGCTCCCTCACTGCACGACTCTAGTTTCTACGTAAACTATACAGATCTATCACAGCCTCACAGTATACACAAAGGCACAACTCGAATGCCAAGAACGTAAGCTCCGTCCTCACTGTACCGCTATCGTAAACACACTGGCGTCCCTGCTCGTAGCCGTCCGGCGAGCGGCGGCAAGATGTCTGTCTCACTCAGCTGGCGTGCACACCTTTGCAGCTCCCTCTGGTGGCGGCAGACACCACATCTCCCCCAGTTTCTCACGAAACTCACGTTGCTTAGTGCCTAGTACTCATACTCATTCAAGTGCGCGGGACGCCGTCGTTCACGGTACGACCGCCTCAATGGCTCAGGGTCCTCCCGATGCTCCTCAGCATCACTTGCCAACAACGTCTCGCTCGTCGTTCTCCTCTTCCGGAGGATCATCAGTCGACTCGCGATCCACCGCCGGCTCAACAGGCTTTCTGTTTAAGGGTGCGTTCACACTACGAGCGGAGCGAGCGGAGCAGAGCGGCGCGGAGCGGCAATAATGCTTGTACATGTTTGAATGCAGAAACGTTCGGCTGTTCACACGGCAAGCGGTGCGGCGCGCTCGGGAAATTCGTTGGGGTTTTTTGACGCTCGCGGCGAGCGTTTCTCTTAGGCTCCGCCTTAGGGTTCATAGCTCCGTCCATATCTTACAGGGGTAGAATTGTCGTTTGATTTTAAAAAGTATGATATATAACTAATAATTTGTACAATTAATCATATAACGACTATAACTAATAGTGTAGCCTGTAATATTTTGGTATAATTCGGCCCATTTCGGTTTATTAAGCATATATTTCTTCTTTCTTCTGCTTTCTCTGATATATTATTTTATTATTGCTTCAATTTAAGGAATCTTCGTTCATTTTCCTCATTATGTAGTTTTATTTTTCTTGTTATCTTGTGTATTTTATTTCATGATCTTGTAAAAGGAATATTCATTTACGATTTTTTAATAAAGTTTTCATTTTTTTTGTATAATGGGAGGAAAAGAAGGCTGAAGGTAAGGAGGAGGCCTCAATGAATGTCTAATACAAAATATGCTGCAAAATATTATGAGCTTGGGTGATTTTTTCCAATACTAACGGAAAACATGTCAGTATTTTGAGGATTTTTCGGTCAGGAAAAGTTACTATATTTCAGTATTATTCACTTAGCTTTCTTTGGCTAAACACTAAATTTCTGATGGTAATTATTTTACTTACTGTCGATACCGTCGTGCGGTCGACGTGAGGGTTCGTGGAAAAGGGAGCTGTCTTCTGTGCAGCTACCTTTTTTCGGGGCGCTAGCAGTTCTTCGCAGCTACCCTTCCTGAGGTTCGTGTGGGTACCGCCTACGCCGTAATCCGTCCGTTAAGGCTACAGAAGTAATTTCTGTATGTGCCGAACTACGGCGGTACCGAGAGGGTGAGATTTGTGTGGGTACCGCCTACGCCGTAATAAGTCCGCTAGGGCAACAAAGGTAAATTCTGTGAGTGCCAAAATACGGTGGTTCCGTTAAGTGTTGCGATCCTCTATTTTATTTTAGATCTATATATTTTTCGTTGGCCAATTTTTCCGAGGCAATTCTTTTCTCTGCATTATTTCTCGTTATTTCCTCGTCGCTTTCATTTTCTTTCGATCAATAGTCGAGACAGAAGGCCTCAATTATTCTATTTTGTTTGTATTAAAGATCGAAGTAGATTGAGACTTTCCAATGTCATTAGTTGTGATTAAACATGATATTATAGCAAATCGAATAGGGCCTCATTAGGTAAGTAACGACACTGTTGCAACGTAAATTTATGTTATAATGATGGCGTCCTTCAAATAGCTATGGGTTACATATTCGGATAGTGATTGACTTGCGATGTACATGTCATATTAATGAATTTAGATGATCGTGACACCATCAAATCTCAGAAACTATTCTAATCTATCAGAAAATACAGTTACAGGAGATCGCATCATGATCTCAAAATAAGCAGGTGAAGCCTTCATTACTTGAACATTAATACATTGATAATTACGATAAGCACATTTTATATGAGGTGAAGCCTCCGCGGAATCATTTATCTTGCGAAATACTAAACATTTAATTCATCAATAAACCTAACGCGATACATTTTTGGGTACAGAATCTAGACCTACCACACGAAGTAAAGGGAAAGTGAATGTACGAAACACGATAATACTTAAGAATACTTAGCTCAGTCCAAAATGGCGCCTATGAGTCAACACACGACTCATTGAATAATCAGTGAATGACAGTGAACAACCCAACCCTCACTGCCTGGCTGGCTCGCCAGGACAGCGAGGTAGGAGCGCACAAAATAGACATGACCGTGCTTCTCTATAGCTGCCCAGCTAATGCCGGGTCGTCGTCTACCAAGCGTAGGAGTCTGCGACGCCGTTCGCATAGAGAACAAACAGGTTCTCTTATAGACAATGCTTTACGTTAGCTGTTCCTATCGGAAATGGCAAGTATCATCATATAATTAGAAGAGAATAGATATACGATTGGATGACAGTTAATTTACCCAGAGTGAATAAGATCCTAAGTTTCTAAGGAAGGGGAAGAATATATGTTGAGCAAATGGAGGCATTAGGCAGCACGGCAAGCTATCGCCGCCTCGTGACGTGTCGCTCGTAGAGGGTGTGTTGGTGCGCCCTTCAAGCGATGGGGATGACGTTGTCGCCGTTGAATGCGACGGTTGGTAGAGCTGAAAGCGACGGTTGACGATGTCTAGGCGAAGATGTGGAGACCAGAATATGCAGCCCTTACTGACGAGAAGATATTCTTATGGAAGTCAGTCTTTTCGAAGGAATTTCAGTCGCTAGCTAGGCAGACTTTTTCTTCTTAACGCCCATCCAAACACAGCGTAGAGTATAGTCACAGCAGAACCATGACAGTTAAGGTAAGGTTTGTGTGGGTACCATCTACGCCGTATTAAGTCCGCTAGGGCAACAGAAGTAAATTCTGTTTGTGCCGAACTACGGTGGTACCGTTAAGGTGAAGTTTGTGTGGGTACCACCTACGCCGTAATAAGTCCGCTAGGGCAACAGACGTAAATTCTGTTTGTGCCGAACTACGGTGGTACCTTTAAGAAGACGAGCAACTGTCTGCGCCGTAAGAAGTCCGTTAAGGAAACAGAAGAGTATTCTATTAGTGCCTAACAACGACAGCGTCTTCCATTACGACAAACTATGCGGTATAGTTTGGCCTCCCGAGGTGGTTCCTTAAGCCCCTTTTTAGGCGAGACGTCATATAAGACTAAAGCCTGTGACAATAAAAGGATAGGTAACTCTATTCACCTCAGGATCTGATTTATTTATTTCAGAATCTGTTTGCAGTCCCTATTACATGCACAAATACATTTTAACAAAGACAATGATTTATTTTTTATTGCAAAAATAGTGTGTACAGACATGAGCAACTGCATAACAGGGTACAACACTCAAAATTTTATTTAAAATACTAGTCTTATTTAGCTAGGTAATCAAAGAAACATTGGAATATTGAAATGTTATACAAATTATATATAAGGGCTACATACATACATACATATACCGGGCTTATCCTCCCTATGGGAGGGTAGCCGACAGCAGGCCACAATCACCACACTTAGTCACTAGGAGGCGAGAGAGGCAGCACCAGCCGCACCTGAACTGCCAGGATCAGCAGCAGCCCAGCACAACCACCTTCCACAGTCAGGCCCGACAGCCACAGCTGGTTTACCCCGACCGCTTCATTGAGTGCAGCCCCTCCCCCCGCACATGACAGGTCAACCCCATCACACGCGGGCAGCTTCCAGTAACGCGTCAAAAATAAAAACCTCCTTATACACTGCCCCCACTCACTTCTGTCCGCAGCCATCCCTCTCGCCACGTCCACAGTCAGACCCCTCTCATAAAAGCACGTCGCACCCCATCCATCTAACTCATCCGTGGTCTACCTCGCGCTCGAAGACCACTCACTTCCGACATATATATCTTTTTCACCAGCCGCTCAACATTCATTCTTTCAACATGCCCAAACCATCCAAGCACTCTTTCATCCACTCGCCTGCTCAACTTTTTGATAACACCCGTCTTCCCCTAACCAACTCATTCCTGATCCTATCTCTTCTAGTTACTCCATACATGCTCCTCAAACACTTCATCTCAAACACATCCAACTTCCTCCTCTCAGCTGCTCTCAACCCCCAGGACTCTGCTCCATACAACAAAACTGGCACAATCAAACTTTCATACAGTCCCCTCTTAGCATTTATACTCAAACTCCTGCATTCAAAAACTTTCCTCATTGCACCCAATGTCTTACAACCTTCACTCACTCGATGCTTCACTTCTACTTCCATACTATCCTTAACAGTCACATCCGACCCGAGGTACCTAAAATGCTCTACCTCCTCTAAACTTCCCCATTCAACCTCACATTCAAAGTTCCAAACACTCCACCTCTTGAACATCTCATCACCTTACTTTTATTCACATTTACCCTCAATTTCCGCCTTTCGCACACTCTACCAAACTCTGCAACCAGTCTCCTCAGTTTTTCCTCTGAATCAGCCACAAGCGCTGTATCATCTGCAAACAACAGCTGACACACTTCCCAATACATACCATTTCGTCCCACCAACTGCGCACTTTTTCCCAACACTCTGGCATTCACTTCTCTCACCACACCATCCATAAACAAATTAAACAACCACGGCGACATCACACATCCCTGTCTCACACGTGTCACAACTGGGAACCATTCACTCACCTCATTCCCTACTCTCACACATGCTCTGCTATCAATGTAGAAACTCTTGATCGCATTCAACAGTCTCCCACCCACTCCATACAAACTTGCCACTTGCCATAGAGCCTCGCGATCCACTCTGTCATACGCCTTCTCTAGATCCATAAATGCCCAATATACATCCTCTCCCTTTAATAAGTATTTTTCATTCACCTGCCTCACAGCAAACATTTGATCCACACAACCTCTTCCACACCTAAAACCACACTGTTCTTCAGCAAGCACACGATCCGTCAACACTCTCACTCTTCCAATTAACACTCTTACATACAGCTTCCCAACGACACTCAGTAGACTTATACCCCTAGAATTACTGCACTCATACCTGTCACCTTTCCCCTTGTACAACGGAATTACGCACGCGCTTCTCCAATCAACCGGCTCTTTACTAGCCTCGAAACACACATTTAATAAACGCACCAACCATTCTATAACCACATTTCCTCCTTTCTTTAGACATTCAACCGTGCAGCCATCCAAACCTGGAGCTTTCCCATTTTTCATTTCATCCAACGCACATCTCACCTCTGCATTTTTTATTCGACTTCTATTCACTTCACCAAACGCAGGCACTCTAACATCACTTCCAACAACTACTACTCTCGCAATCCTATCATCCCTCACGTTCAGCAGTTCCTCAAAATACTCCGCCCATCTCTTTCTCACATCACAACTCTCCACTAGCAGCATACCATTTGTATTCTTCACTCTTGCCTCAGTCTCCACCTGACCCTTCCTAATTCTCTTCACTTTCTTCCAGAAAACCTTCCTTCTCTCCATGAAATCCCCTCCCAACTTCCTCCCCCATTCCTCATCCGCCGCCCTCTTCGCTCTCCTTACCATTCTTTGTACCTCTTTGTTCCTCTCCTTATACTCTTCAAAATTTTGCTGGTTGCCTCGTTGCAGCCACCTTTCGAACGCCCCCCGCTTTCTTTTCACAGCCGCTCCTACTTCTCCGTTCCACCATTCACTCCCCTTTCTAATCCCCCCTCCAACCTTCCTTACCCCACACACTTCCCTTGCACATTTTTCCACCGCATCTTTAAACAACTTCCATTCCCCTTCCACTCCACCCACCTCACTTTCCTTCACCCTCCCATACTCCACTTTCATCTTCTCCGGATACTCATACTCACGCTCAGAATCATGTAACTTGCTTACATTTAACACCTCCCTTCCACTCCTCCTTTTTACACCTCCCCACATTCCACTAACTCTCAGCTTTCCTTCCACCAAATAATGATCCGAAATCCCATTCATCTCACCACGGAACACATGCACATCGAGCAAACGACCCATCACTCCCTTGCTAACCAAAATATAATCCATCAATGCTCTCTCTTCTATCACACCTCCATTCGTCCTCACATATGTATACTTGTTTATACTTTTTTCTGAAACAAACTATTCCCAACCACTAACTCACTCTCCACACATAACCCCACCAAGAAATCCCCACTCTCATTCACCCCAGCTACTCCGTACTTACCAACATCACCATCCACCACCTCATCACCCACTCTTGCATTCAGGTCCCCCATCACCACAACTCTACAACCACTCCCCACTGAAGCCACACACTCGGACAATTTCTCCCAAAACTCCTCTCTCTCTTCCCCACTCCTCTCCGATCCCGGTCCGTACGCGCTCACAAACACCCATGACTCTTCCCCCCATTTCACTCGCACCCACATTATTCTTGATCACACCTCACCCCATTCAACTACTTTCTCTCTGATTCTTACACTCAATAATATAGCCACACCCTCTCTTGCATGTCCCCCACGTACTCCAGACACTCTCCCTCCCACACTCCCAAACATCAACTCACCACTACCCTTCAATTTCGTCTCACTCAAGGCCAATACATCCATCTTCCGGCTTAACATCATTCTTACGCTCTCCTCCTTCTTACTCTCAGTTGCTCTACTTCCACACCCCCTTACATTCAAAGATCCTAGTACTAGGGTTTGAGTGGTCTTTCGACCTCTCTCACCCTCTTTATTGGCCTGCTGCCTCTCGGGAAAATCATTACAGAGAAGGGGATCCCCAGTCCCCTCGCTCCGTCCACTATAGTCGCCTCTTACGACACGCAGCGGACCACGGTGGGAGAATTCTAACCCCCCCCCCCAGGGGGAAAAGTGAAAAGGGGCTAACTAAAGGGCTAACTAAAGTAAATACACAGACGCATCATCAGCGCAGAGAAACAGGCCAATGCGGGGTTCAGGGAACTGAACACATAAAGAAAATACTTAAGATTTTGGGTAACTAACGCAAAAGCCTCGACAACACTTGCGCGGCCTGACACGCCCGGGAGAGGGTGTCTCTGCTGCGGTAGCCGAGACAGGAAATCCGCAAGGTGGTTGTCGACTCCCGAAAAGTGTTCTGCTCGGAACCTGAAAAGGCTGAAATACAAAGCCCAGCGTTTCAATCGGGGGTTCAACTTGTCTGCCTGTTGCAAATAAAGGAGCGGTCGATGGTTGGTTTGTAACACAAATTCTCGTCCATAAAGGTAGACCTCAAACTTCTGTAGAGCCCAGTAGATGCTTAACGCTTCTTTTTCAATGGTAGAATAGTTTATTTCTGCTCCTCTCAGTCGACGTGAAGCATATGCTACGGGTGCGTAGTGACGGAAGTCTCGTTTGCTTGACTGGAGGAGAGCCGCTCCAAGTCCAGTTTGGGAGGCATCTGTCCTTAGAATGAAAGGACATCTGGGGTCTGGTAACTGTGAGACCGGTCTCTTGACTAACGCTGTCTTCAAACTTTCGAACAGATCTTCTGTTGTATCGGTCCAAGGTATTTGTTCTGGGGAGTTCTTCTTTAGGAAGTCATGGCGTTTAGATGTTAGTTGAGAGTAGTTAGGAATGTACTGTTTGTAGTACCCAACTGTACCGAGAAAGCTTCGGAGCTCCCGTTTGGTTTTTGGGAGTGGAGCTGATTTTAAGGCTTCGACTCGGTTCTCCAGAGGCTGGATCTGATTACTGCTCAGTTGATGACCCAAATACTGGAGGCTGTCAAATCCGAATTCGCATTTGGATGGCTTTGCTTTAAGGCCAAGTGGAGAGAGAGCTTCGAACAGTTTAGCTAATGCTGCGCAATGGTCTTCCCAGGTAGTCGAGGCGATTAAGATGTCGTCCATGTAGACCTCAGTATCTTGCAGTCCTTCAGTGACTTGACGTATAAGGCGGGAAAAAGTGGCTGGAGCATTTGCTAGGCCGAAAGGCAGTACGTTGAATTCATAGAGGCCAGACCTAGTTTTGAAGGCGGTGTATTGGCGGGACTCAGGGTGTAAAGGTACTTGCCAATATCCGCTGGTGAGATCCATTTTGCTGAAGATTGTTTTGCCAGCTAAATTGGTGAAGATAGCAGTGGTGTCTGCTATTGGCTCGGCATCGAATACTGTCTGGCTGTTGAGGTGCCTGAAGTCCAGACAAAATCGGTGGGTACAGTCTTTCTTCCAGACGGCAAGAAGCGGTGAATAGTAAGGTGATGTGGATGGCGTCACGATTCCCATCTTCATCCACTTCTCTAAACTTGACTGCAGTTCAGGCTCCAGCGCTAAGGGAAGTGGATACGAATGTTGAAGTCGAAAACTGGAAGGATCCTTCAATTTTATTTCATGAACTGCTGTGCTGGTTCTTCCGGGAGTATCTGTGAAAAGATCGCGATATTCTCCAAGTAGTTCCTGGAGTTCTGAGCGTTGTGTTGTAGTCAACGTAGAGGAGATGAGACACTCTTCAATGGTTTCTCCGACGGGTGACGGTATCTCTGGTTCGTTCCGGTCGAGTTCTTCTTCTTCGCAGGTTGGTTCTAGAACGAGGCCAACCGCTGCAAATGCTTCCTCTACTCTCTTGTCGTCCTCCTCGCGATCTGTCTTGCTTGGTGAGGCGGAACTTTGCTGCTCCCCGTCGTGGTACTGGCGAAGGAGGTTGATGTGATAAACTTTTTTGTTTCCATCCACGTCCAATGTATAGGTATAGGTTCCCAGAAGGGATTTCACTGTATAGGGACCTTTCCAAGTCATAAGTAGCTTCTTTCGAGAATCGGGCAGAAATACGACGACTTTATCTCTTTGCTTTAGAGTTCGCATCTTGGTACGTCTGTTGAAGAACTTGGCGCTTTTCTCTTGGCTCCTGTTTGGATTCTCTCAAGCGATTTAACGTTTCTTTCAATCGGTGCTTCATTTCCATTAGATACTGAGCAGTGCTCGTGTCGTCTTGCAAGCTTTCATCTGTCCAGCATTCTTTGAGCACGGTTAAAGGTCCACGGACGCGATGGCCGTAGATGAGTTCGAAAGGAGAATACCCGGTTGAGGCCTGAGGAGCGTCTCGATAAGCAAAAAGGAGGGAAGGCAGATAGAGGTCCCTGTCGTGTGGTTGTTCTACGGCTAATTTCCGCAACATGACTTTCAGCGTGCCATTGAAGCGTTCGACTATGCCGTTCGATTAGGCATGGTATAATGGCGTCAATCGGTGCTGGATACCGACGAGTTTCTGGAAAGCTTCGAAGGTTGCGGATGTGAACTGAGTGCCGTTGTCACTCGTTAGCGTATGAGGGAAACCAACTCTGCTGCAGATTTCGAGTAGCTCCAGGGCAACCGTTTCTGCATCTATATGTCTGAGTGGGGCCGCGTCTGCGTACCGAGTTGCTTGGTCCACCACGGTGAGAATGTATCGGTGGCCACGTGCCGAAGCTGGCTGTAATGGGCCTACCAAATCAACACTGAGCGCGGAGAATGGAGTGGTGATCGGTGGGGTTGAGATAGGTACCTTTCATGGTCGAGATGGAGCGTGCGTCTGGCAGGTATTACAGGAGTGACAGTATTGGACCACATCTTTTGCTAGGGGACGGCCAATAAAAATCTCGTTCCCGTCGTGCCTGAGTCTTCTTTTGGGAATAATGGCCAGCAAGTGGATTGTCGTGAGCCATTTCCAAGATTTGTGGGCGCACGCTTGCAGGTGCTACAAGTTGATGAGTTTCCTGACCGTCTCGTAACGTTTTCCGATGGAGAATGCCGTCATGGGGTTCAAAGGTAATGACTCTGCCATCCTTGTGCGTTTCTTCTGTGCCGGTGTCAACTTTCTTGAACAAAAGTTGCAATGTTTTGCACTCCCGCTGTAATTTCTTTAAGTCTTCTTTGTTTTGTTGCAATATTTCGACAGTGCTTGGTGCGGCAGGGGTATTTTCGATCGTTTTTGCTGCTGCCCTTGTGACAACGTGAGAGACTTCTGCAGCAACTGGTTGCTCTTCATGGCCGGTCATCTGTTCTTCGAAGGAGGTGGTTCCGGGAACTCGGCCGAGAATGACATCGTGGGAGAGTTCTTCCATGGCTACGGTTGTCACCTCTCCGCGGTAATATGGGCAAATGAGAGAGACCCGGGCCAGAGGCGCCTCGAAAGAGTGATTGTTGGCCAGCCGAACGGTAATTTCCTTCTTCAAAATGGCGTCAGCTGGGACGAGAGCCTTCTTGACAAAGACAACCGTTGCTCCTCCATCGAGTAGTACTTGGACGGGTTGTTGGTTCACGGTGCCAGAGCATGTTTTCAGCTGTCCCAATTCGATCAGCTTGTTCGAGGCGATGTGATTGCATGCGACTGGGGGAATATCATCGTATTCATCTGCTTCTTCATGCGTTGCTAGATTGTTTACTCGAGCGGTAGTACTGGAGATAGGTGGGCTTGTATGGGCTGCTCCATTACTGTGACCATCACCTTGCCTCCTCTGCAATTGGCGGCACTCATCACTGGAATGCGATCGGTTGGGGCCATGAAAAGTACAGTAAAATCCATTGTAAGGTCCTCGCTGTTCGCGCTGGGGAGTGTTGACCGATCCTGAGCTGGTGGGACCACCACGTGTGTTAGAAGTTCTTGGCGGCGTTCCTCGAGAGTTGTTGTTGGAGTTGGGTGATCTTGCTGGAGTGCTCGGGGCTCGGACAGGAAATGTCGAGCGTCACTCTGGTGCTACTGATGATTTGAGTGCTGGAGGGCCCGCATCCGTCGATGATGTCAGTGTGCGACCCTTACAAAGCTGATGGAGCGATGTATGAGGTCTTGCTTTTAAGAAGCTATCACCTTGCTCTCCTAGGCTTGCGACTGTGTTACCACCCCTGTCACGCAATTGAGTAGCGAGGAAAGGCGGCAAGCTTGAATAAGCTCGGTCAACAATAAGGAAGTCACGAAGAGTCTCGTAGTTGGCTTCGATGTTGCATCCTTTTAACCAAGCGTCAAAAGCTTGTTCGAGTCGCCGTAGGTAACGTGACATATTGTCGCCTTCTTCTGGCTTCAATTCGTAGTAATTGGCACGTAGTTTTGCCGGAGTAACTTTATGAGCATCTAGTAGGAGCAATTTAATTTCAGGAAGCTTGAAGCGATCTGCTGCGGGCAGGGTATCGATGAGTCGACGTTCCTTCGGTGTGATCAAATTATGGAGCATGACAACAGCATCGACTTCAGTAAATCCCATCGCTGTGGTGGGAGTACAGAAGCGTTGCAAAAATTCGTCCATCCTTTCTTTCGTGGGATCGAATGGAGCCGGTGGAGGTATCTTCACTCTAGCATTTTGAGGAGCGATTTGAGCATCGAGTTGTCGGAGTCTGAGCTCGTGGTCTCGTTGTGCTGCTTCTCGTTCCGCTGCTCGTTCTGCGGCTTCTCGTTCCGCTGCTCGTTCTGCGGCTTCTCGTTCCGCTGCTCGTTCTTCTCGTTCCGCTGCTCGTTCTGCGGCTTCTTCCAAATGCCTCAGGCGGCTGGTAAATTCTTCCCGGTACTCCGCATCGGTGGGAGTGAGGCCGAGGGCTTCGACGTATTCTCGAGCTTGAGCGACGAGGTTCATCTTGTTTTAGTGATGCGGTGTCCGCGTAACTGATTAGAACCCAGAAATCCCAGGCAACGTTGGTAGTCGCGCAAAGATTCTGGGTCCCTGTTCGGGCGCCAGAATATGTCGATACCGTCGTGCGGTCGACGTAAGGGTTCGTGGAAAAGGGGGCTGTCTTCTGTGCAGCTACCTTTTCCGGGGCTCTAGCTTTTCTTCGCAGCTGCCCTTCCTGAGGTTCGTGTGGGTACCGCCTACGCCGTAATCAGTCCGCTAGGGCAACAGAAGTAATTTCTGTTAGTGCCGAACTACGGCGGTACCGTCATGTGTGTGGGGTGAGGTTGTGTGGGTACCACCTGCGCCGTATTCAGTCCGCTAGGGCAACAGAAGTTGTTTCTATTTTGTGCCGAACTACGGTGGCACCGCTTGAGTGAGGTGTGTGGGCTTACCACCTACGCCGTATTCAGTTCGCTAGGGCTACAGAGGTAAATTCCGTTTTTTGCCAAACTACGGCGGTACCGTTAGGAAGACGAGCAACTGTCTGCGCCGTATGAGACCGCTAGGGCAACAGAAGTAAACTCTGTTAGTGCCGAACTGCGACAGCGTCTTCCTATTCGACCAACTATTGGAAATAGTTCGTCCTTCCGAGGTGGCTCCTTAAACCCCTTATTAGGCGAGGTGTCGTATGAGACTAAAGCCTTTGTCAACAAGGAGAAAGGAAACTCTTTTGACCTCAGGGTGTGACTTGTTTATTGCTGAATCTCTTCGAAGTCCCTATTACATACACCGATATATTTTAACAAAGACAGTGATTTATTTTCTGTTGCAAAAATAGTGCGTACACACATGAGCTACTGCATAACAAGGTACAACACTCAAAATTGCATTTAAAATATTAGTCTTATTTAGCTAGGTAATCAAAGAAACATTGGAATATCGACATGTAATACAAATGATATTTGAGGGCTAACTAAAGTAAATGCACAGACGCAACGTCAGCGCAGAGAAACAGACAAGTCGGCGTTCAGGGAGCTGGACACATAAAGAAAATACTTGGGATTATGGGTAACTAACACAAAAGGCTCGGCAACCCCTGTGCGGCCTGACAATAGGCAAGGCGAATTCTGCAGCTAGCGTCGAATAAACTACCGCCACTGAGCAGCATCAACGACAGTCATGCAGGGAAACACCCGAGCGGCGATGCCGTCAAGCATAAATCGAATGACGTCGGACGGCGCCACGTGCTCCAGCTGGCAGAGCCTCTCCAGATTCTCCAGCCACTCCATCGCATCGATCGATCCATCGCCAGTCAATTTAGGCCGCTGCCTAGCCAACCGATCCAAGATCGGCCCACACACTTGAACCAGGATGTTGGCCAACATGCTAACATCCACGAGCAAGCCCGGCGTGCTCCCCGCCGGTGGCACTGACGATTCCGGATCGCCAGCCCTAGCCGCTGCAGCCTTTTCAGCCGCCGCAGCCGTCTCAGCCGCCACAACCGTCTCAGCCGCCGCAGCCGTCTCAGCACCGCAACTTTCCCAGCCGCTACCATCTTGCCAGCAACAAAGATGGCTAACACATGCCAGCGCTAAAGGCCTAGATAGCTTGTGGTCTTTAACTGGACCTACCAGCACTCGGACTTACCTTCCTTGCTGTCGCCTTCTCAGGGGAAGAACCGTGCAAAAAGTACGACGCTCTCCCCTCTGTACGACCGTGCACTGATGCAGCCGTCACCCTTCCTCTCAGGAGCAATCAAAACACCCCACAAGTTGCCGGGCACTCTCACCTCGGACAACTCCAGTTGCTAGGCAACTACGCAGCTCCCTCACTTCACGACTCTAGTTTCTACGTAAAATATACAGATCTATCACAGCCTCACAGTATACACAAAGGCGCAACTCGAATGCCAAGAACGTAAGCTCCGTCCTCACTGTACCGCTATCGTAAACACACTGGCGTCCCCGCTCACAGCCGTCCGGCGAGCAGCGGCCAGACGGCTGTCTCTCTCAGCCGGCGCGCACACCTCTGTAGCGCCCTCTGGCGACGGCAGACACCACAAGGACAATGTGTCCCTCGTGTTGGTTAATCTAGATTTGATGATATATGTAACAACAATTATAAAAGAAAACACGATTCCCGCCACAATATATATTTAAAATTACTCTCGTTAGTGTACACTGGCAGTGAAATACGAGCTCTGCGACTTGCTGTATAAGTAATTTGTTGAGAGTGAAACGGTTGGATCAAAATAATTCTGCGTCTAAGGCAGCGAGGTTGACATATTGTGAAATATATTTTTATTCCTATGTATAAACTAGTATTCCAATCAAGGGACTCGGAGAAAATGTCTTATATCATGCAACGAAATTAAGACATTTCCATGCTTATAATCTTGCCACAAAACAGTCTACATGATTCAGAAGCATGAAAATGATTATTTCACAACTTCTACCAGGACATGTACAACAAAGTTGGAGTGATATGTGAGAATGACCAAGAAAATAGGGTTGTGATAAAGAAAGAAAAACCGTTTATTTCAAAAAAAGTTGGCACATGATATAAATGACAACATATTGGCTTTTAAAAATTTCCTAATATGAAGCGTCCTTAGACAAAACGTACCCTACGAGGTTTACTAATAGACAAACTATACGTGGTCTACTAATAGACAAACCCCACGAGGCGTACTAATAGACACACCTTACGAGATGTACTAATAGACATATTATACGAGGTGTACCAATGGAAAAACCATACGAGGTGTACTAATAGACAAACCATACGAGGTGTACTAATAGAAACACGATCCGAGGTGTACAAATAGACAAACCATACGAGGCGTGTAAATAGATTAACCCTGTCAAGGGCTAGTAAAATAAAAAATGTGATATTTTGGATATTTTATATCCAAAGATTTGGCTGACATCTTATAAATAATTAAATAATTTAAATACCACCACAGAATTCTTCTGAATTCTTGAATTATTTGTTGAATCGAAGTAAGAAAACACAAAAAACACTATTATGAAGCAGATTGAAGCACCATCGTAAATGACTATCAAGTATTGAGAAAAGGTTGGTCGAAAAGTAATTTATGAAGAACATCACGCAACACAGCACGCACATTAAAAAACGTGTAAACAAACTTACGCGCAAAATGATTTTCACGGCTTGTTCAGCATACGGACAGAGAGAGATAATTTTTCCGGAACACTTTATTTCATTTGTCTGTTTACATATATCCTTTCTCTATTCACAGGTGCACCCTCTAGGGGAGTATATATCGATCTATTTTTGAATCATTAAGCAAGTGCGATACATATATCTATTTCTGAAATATGGTTCGGCGTTAACTGGTCGCAGAGCTTCAGGTAAAGTGTATTGTGTCTTGAGGTTTTGTTTTTACGCAAAAAATAAAAATTGAGACTTATATATGCATGTGTGTGTGTATGTAAACATGAACATATATATGTGCACACACACATAGACATAACATACATGTATGCATGTAAATCTAGACTAGGTTAAGATTTAATTCTGATTTTAACTCAATCGTTATTGATATTTGCTAATTCTTGTATATTTTCAGTCCTCTTCAATTTTACCGATTATATTGATACTATCTATTTTTCGTTCATTCTCTTACATAGGTGTAAAATGATTTGAAATCATGTCCAGTGTTTATAACTCATAGCCCATCGTTATACCAATTAATGCATCATCATCCATTTTTGTGTTCGCAAGGAGTGTCACAAAATCAGCGTTGGGCGGGTTCGTTTCTCTTCACTTTGAAACAGCGCTTAATAATTAAGGTCACAGCAGCATTCGCCAGCGCAGCTTATGGGTAGGAGAACCTTGCTCTCTGTCATCCCTCCAGGAAGCGTATGGGAGTTTTATTATACACTCCGGCGTGGAAAATGAATTGATATTTAAACTGAAACCAATTTGAAGTTTGTAGGTGCAATAGTTTAGGAATTAGAATGCGCCCCAAGTGAGTCTTATAGAGAAAATCGGCCGACCATTGAGGGGGTAGGGGAAATTCTATTCATGCCTCCCAAGGAAAAGTACGAGAGTTTTATTTTACACTCCAACTTGGAGAATGAATTGATATTTAAACTGAAACTAATTTGAAGTTTGTAGGGGCAATAGTTTAGGAATTAGAATTCGCCCCAAATGAGCCTTATAGAGAAAATCGACCGACTATTGAGGGGCCACGGGAGCCTTGTTCCCTGCCCACGGGGGCATAAAAAAAATTTTAAAAGTACTAAAAATGTTGTACTCATCACGAGCATTAATTAGGCACTAATTTAAAGATTGTACATCGTATAGTTTAGAAATTGCCTTATTTGGCCAGGTAATTCAGAGTTTTTTTCGAAGGGTTTCAGATCGGTGTTCAAAAATGGCTAGCCGGTGTACCGAGTGTTTACTCTGTGAAAAACATGCTTCACGATGAATATTAAAGTATATATTTCATTCAACATTATTAGCATTTTTATAGATTAAAATTGATGCTTGTTGAGAAAGTGAGCTTTGATGACAATTACTTGATGCGAGTGTACTAAGGTGGATACCGTATGAATCATATTCCAAAGATTAGGAAGAATGAAGTTTATGTATATTCTGTTAAGTTATAGCAATAATTTAATGTCCTTATAAAGCGTGAATTGTCTTTTCCTTTCTCCGGCAGGCCGCAATTGAGACGGTACAAAAACGGTTTTGTGGAAAAAATAGAAAATTCTTGAGATACCTTTTGTATGAGTCGGGTTTTTCTTCCGCTCTTTCTTGCCTTATGGCCTTTAAGTTCATTTAATCCGCGTCAATCATGTAGTATATGATTAGGTTTATTGAAGATATGTCTGCCAATCCTATGTAATTCGGGTTATTTTCTGCCCGCTCCGATGCTTAAGGGTCTTTCATTTATCTGCTGTTACTTTCTGACAGCCTTATTTGGATGACGTTTCGTTAAGATTTTATGAGAAAGGTAGCGTGTTATTTGCTGCCACCACGAGGTGCATAGATATACAACCTCGACTAAAATTAGATATGAGTAATCGTGCGTATTTTCTTGGTAGCAATGGCGTATGGCCAGGCGCGTGTTTCAGGCGCTATAGTTCACTAGAGAGATGAGAGAGAGGATATAGATGAGGCCCTGGGTTTTCTTCATTTACTGATGGGAAGGCAAGTGCGGCTGGCAAGAGCACACGAGGTAAAAACAACAGGTACAATATCGGGGAACAATACGACCGTCACCTCACGATCTTCCTTCGATCGATTTCTCACGACAACAGACTGTGTACACAGCCAACACGCGAGCCAAGGAATGGTAACCACCGAAAGTATGAGCCAAGGTAAGCGTATAGCAAACGCTTGAAATCAGGCGCCCTCAACACAAGTCAATGGATTTTCGTCGAACACGGTCTCGAAATTCAACTATTGAAGATATGGGCTTTTACTATCAACTCAAATTCCTAAGTATCAAAACCGGTTGTTCGTCGTACTCCCCAACTGAACTCTAGAACGTCCGTTCACGACCACGGCTCCCTACCCGTTCACGACGACGGCTACTCGCGAAGTGTCCTCCGCTCGTCCGACACAACTCCTGCTCGGACAGTGCTCACCCCTCCCAAGGGGAAGGGGGGTCACTGCACGAGCCGGGCAGCAACGGGGCGAGAGGGTTCTGAGCTTCGCCTCCCTCCACCCAACCGGGGTGCGGCTGGGGGAGAGGGGTCGGGTCTCATACCCCTGCCCGCCTCCCGCTACGGCACATTAAATAAAGGTCGACCGTGAGAGCACGCTAGATGCAGCTCCGGCTAAAGGTCCCGTGTTTTATTACTGTGTGGCTGTATATGCCCGCGCTTCGAATGATCCCATTTACTACGGGGAGGCATTCTCGTTTGAGAACGTCTCTCTTATATCTTTCCCAAGACCATAGCACGAAAGCCGGTCGTTATTTTATGACCCGTGTAATCTGAGATCCAGCCTTATGATTAAATATATTCTTTTCGCTCGGCAATGCCAACTATAAAGATGGAATGAATCTGACTTCGTACCCTGACTTTATACACCCTTCCCCCACTAACGCAAAAAGAAATTATGTAATAATTTCTTTTTCTATGTCTTGGCCTCAGTGCATTTCTTACACGACTGGCGAACACTGATACAACCTGACATCAAATCACAATGCAACACGATACAACATGACCTCAATTACAATATCAAAAAAAAAACTAGGACGGCGACCACAACTCGCTCGCCTATGCTTCGGCCATTTTCACTTAATATTGGCCCCCTTCGGGACTGGAGAGGCGAGCTCTTCCGTCGTTTCGGGGCACCACTAAATGCTGCAGCAAGTTGCTGAGAGTCGCCTCGGTCAGGCGTTCGTCCGGCTTCGGGACGAAGTGGACAATGAGCGCTCGACCCTCCAGGGTCGCGGCCGCCCGCCCCCAGTCCGTCTCGGCCGAGACGGTCGCCAGACTCCCGTCTGGTAGCCACAGCGACGTCTCGTAGTTGCGCGCTGCAACGTATGTCCCGAGCTGGCGCACCACTTCGCTCGGCCTCCGTCTCCGCCCTCGCTGCATGTACGTCGCCGTTTCCTACGGCACACGGTCGGGCATTAATTTTGTTACATGGGTTAGACATCAATATAGAGCCTATTTTCAAAAATTTTCCTTTCTTCGCCTCATAATGAGAGCGTGTATTACATGAATGCTATATGATTTTTATGAGTCTACACAGTCCTAATCCGGACTTGAATGGCTAAGAGTACAATTCTGCCACATGATACCGCACACACTCCTGCACACGCTACAGCACACGAAAACGCACACACTCTGACAACACACACATCTCCTGTTCATTTGTCTTTCACTCGTGGTGCAGGTCCTTATGATTAAATGATGGATGAAATTCTCCTAATTCCTATTCTTTCCGTGTCAGCTGACTGTTTTTTTTTTACTGAATGGCATTTGCTAATCTCTCGTGAGAAGCAAGCATCAATTTCGTATGGGTGCAATACGGAGGCGTCCCTCGTTTGCAGATATATTTTATGTACCCGTCGCACACGACTTATCTTTTTAATCTTCAAATCTCATGGTATCGGTAACCGCTGCGATGCCTCAAGCATTGCGCACATATCTCTGGACATGCTTAAAAATCCCTCGGTCATGCTTCCCGTAATCTTCCTTATCCGCTCGTCAGCAGACCAGATATTCATAACACCCTCCACAGTTCACGCACGTGTTTCCTACGCGCAGGGGTATTCCCGATCTTACCATTTCCGGATGCCTCTCCGTCTCTCTTACGCGACCGCAGTTCCGGTCCGTCTGCTACTTCCGTTCTGTTGGATGCCGCTGTGGTGCTGGTTTAGCACACGCACACGCCCGCACCTCGCTCGCTGTCGCCTTCCTGAAAATCTTCAAAATAACCTTAGTACATTTATCATTAAATATTTCAGCTCTAGCGTCGGTTCGGTGCGGTTCACGTTCCAGTTTCCCAGCACAGGAGCTATCCATCATTTTTATCTATATTCTTTTTGCTCATCTCTATTTATTTTGTTCTCCCATCTATCTTGTAATTAGCGTCGCACACGAATCGCTGTGCGCTTCTCTCTGCTCAGACTGTCTTCTCTAATCTCCGGCGTGACGCCGCTCATATTACCTGCGTTCCAGCGTGGAACGCATCTCAAGTTTTATGGTCCCTCTGTGGCTGTATTGTCTCGTGGGCACATGCCTCGAGTCTCCTCCACGCGAGTGCGTGTCCAACTTGCCTTTCCACCCTAAGCTACGTTATTTTTAAAGACCGTAATGTTAAAGCTTATGCTAGGTCCGTAATGGACATCTTTAATTTAATCTGCTGTCTCGCTAAGCATTCTACCCAACTCTCAGGGTTCTGCTATACGCGATCTTATTATCGGCTCCACTCGGCTCATGACAGGCTCAGGTTTCTCTTTTTTTAAAACGTCATTTAGACGCAATAATAAAAAAAAATTTAATTTCTTAAATTTTCTTCCCCTCCGACGATCCAAGAAAAATTCCTTCACGGGGAATTTTTCACGCTAACAAACAATTACGAGAAGGATATATCCCATTCCCATCCAAGTTGCTGACTCTTCAAACCTACACCTGAAAGGCAATGGTTTATTAGTGCTTATAACTCGTCATTTCTCAGGCTACTCAAAAAAACTTCGTCCTCTCAGTTGTAACCTACTAGTTATGAGAGGACTAAAGAGCCGTACCCACTATTGGCCGTATTATGTGCGGGAACCTCTGCTGCGGCTGTGCTATACTTATATTTTTAATACTGTCTAATTATATCTCTGCCTAGACGGCTAGTTTCCTTCGAAATCCCTCTTCATTCCTTATACATCTCAAACAACTGACCAGCAATCAAATTCCTATTTCGATGTGAAGTCATTATATCTAAGTTTTATTCTCGTCATTCAAAACTGCGCAGCCAGCACGATACACTTTTCCTAGTGCGTTATCATAATTTGTATGCCCCGTCTCTACTCGTATTTCCCGGCCCGGACTGAGTTCCTTTATGCCTCTCTCGATTTTATGACTCTCATCCTGTGCCTGTTCTGAGCACAGTCGCTCGTGCTGGCTGGTAGCATTTCTACAAGTTACTTGCCTAGCAGTCGACTACTCAGAAATTTTCCTGCCAACCTAGTTGTCGCTAAGCTATTCTGTAAAGGAATTAAATTAGTGCTTATCTACTACTTATTTTGCTAGGTTAAATCTAAAAAGAAAATTAGATTATTTAGCTTATCTACCTACTTATTTACTAGGTTAAATCTGAAAAGAAATTAGATTATTCAGCTTATCTACCTACTTATTTACTAGGTTAATCTGAAAGAGAACATGAAATTTGTAGGCTCATCTCCTCTCTACTTGTTACATAGTAGTTTTGCTCATGTTATCTTCTCTTCTACTCCTCTACTCTTCTACCGGACCGGCGGATCTTAGAGCGTAAGGACGTCTAGCTGCCGGGGTGGGTAGGGGTGAGGGTGCTTCAGGCCTTGTTACATAGATGTCGTCATCGCTGCTGTCCGAATCGCTTTCGTCGTGACGTACTTCGGTGACGTGTTCGACGCTCCTCCCATTCCTTCGAGGACGCTCGTCTTGTATTACTATGTCTCCTCTGGTTGAAATGACGCGGGCTTAAGTCTATTTCTGTGGACCGTTATCTCTGTGTTGAGGAACTTCACAACGTTGGTCTTGCCATCGAACTTAGGAAGCTTGCCCAGCACTGGCCCGCTTGCCGCTGTTTGATCGGTTCCTGCGTCCTGTTTATTTGCAGCAGCACTTCCCGAGTTGCTATCTTCGTTCTTTCCCATTTTGCAGCTTGAACTCCGCGATGATCAGCACAAAAATTATTTTATATATTTTTTCCAAGTCTGTCTATTTGCCGTTGCAACTCACACGCACTACACTGAACCTCTAATTTTTACGATAAATACTGGTATCCCAGCATAAACACACAAAAAAAATTTTCGGGTGTATCCAAGAGAGGAAAAATGAGGGCCCCACTGGCAAAAATTACCGAAATGCGGACTCTCGTGCGTAGGGCATCAAATCATAAGTCAGGAGGGAATCTCCTTACCAAATACCGTTAATTAAAACGAGTCCTATACCAGCACAACTTTGCGTAAATCTTTACGTTAATCGTTCCCTCAATTTGCAATATTACTCGTACATATTCCTTTCAACTGACTCTAGTTCAGCCCAAGCCACACAAATTATTATATATTTTCTTTTGAACGACAGCAAAATTTTTATTTGGAGCGTTGCTCTCTCCCCCAAACACCGATACAGAGCGACCAACAAAATGCGGAATTGGTACGTATTATTTCTGTCCTAGGGAATACCCGAACATTTAAATGGATGTTTCTACAGACGAATCGTTGGTTTACCCCAATAACGGAGTAGAATGACCCAATAATATCTATTTGCAAACTAGATTTGCACGAACAATCTGTCACGAGAAGGCTGTCTGCCTCGTCTCTCATTAATTTACACTAATGAGAAGACCAATGCTCGCTTGAGGGGTTGGCATACCTCAATGAAATGCACAGGAAACACAAGGAAAATTTATGGGCAAGCCCAAACAAATCAACACTACTACAAAATGTGTATACTAAAATTGGGCAGTACTCACCGATGTACGTGGAAACTCGACTTACTCAATGCGCGTTTTCCAGAGCGCATCAATTATGATGAGGGCTGCTTGCTACTAAATTTGGGGGGAATTTTATACACGTGAAAATTCACTTAATTTATAATTTACGGCAATACATCATACAGAATACCGAAAAGCACACGCAATGTACGGCATTAGAACTGGTGTAGATTGAGTAACGGAATTCTAGAAATTTCATGTGTTAACAGCTTACATAACAGAATGACAATAAGTGCTACCGCTGGCCAGCTTCCCCATATATTGCTCCTACATAAAATGCCACAAATGAGGCCTGCCAACATTTGCGTTCCCGCAGCACAGAAGGTGGTCTCACTTCAAACCACAGAATTGTTCCTTTACTAACAACTTCAGTTCAAATTTCTGTCTTGTGCACAGTACACAGAAAGTCTGTTGCGAAATGCTGATCCCGGCACTCCCGAGAATCTTCTTGCCTTGTAGTACGTTTAATCCAGTTAATCCAGTTAATCCAGTTTTACCTTCCCACCTGAAATTTGAATTATGACTTGTTACTCATTATAGCGTCAATCACGTTTCCTCAAATATATTCATCTTTCATTCAATAAAGGGGCATTAATTTTTGTATTACATCTACCTCACTCATATTCACAATATTTTCTTGCCATATTTAATTGAACGGCGCAAATTTATCATCATATGTATACATCCTTTTAACAGCATATATCGCGAATGAGTAACATGAGTCTTACCCGGCCCATCGACGTTTAAACTTTCTTATAACTTTCTACATCTCATCCACAGTGGTCTTGTGTGAGATTTCTTCTCTGCAAAATGGAAAGAGAAAATTTTGGATTAGCAAATTCCCCAAAAACGATTTTACCAAATTAACTACGTATTGCTCATTTTTTTAAAATTATATTTCCAGTATTGCACTTGATAAAAGAAACGCACTTCTCACGACGCCCGTCGACGCAGACTGAATTCACTCCCTCAGTAATGACGCTGTGCTCAAGAGCGCGGTTCTCTCCTTTTCCGTATCGACCAATCGACTTTTGAAAGGGTATTCAGGGTCGTTTGTATTGGCTTAGAGTCTTTCGGCGTGAACTTCTGACTCCGCCCTTATGAGGTTTCCCGGGATTCTCGCTGAGAGCCGTTGGCCCTTCTACATCTTTCCCCTGTATTTTTTTTTTTTTGACAACACTTCTCGTGGAAACTGTATCGCTCTAAGGGTTCTCATGCTCAAGTGTTTGGACCCTTAAATCTGTCGACCACTGTGTTTGTAGTTTCGAGGCCTGTGCAATTAACCCTCACAACAGGCGGTTCTGCCGAGGCCTAGAGGACTGCTTACACCGTCAAATTCTTGATAGCGTAATCTACCCACCTCGCCTGAAACAACACACATCTAATGGTCGCCTACCCCTAACATTTATTTTAACCAAACATTTGGTGAAGAGACCCCTTCTGTGCCGCTGGGATTTGCAAAGACATTTTACCGAACAAAATTTTAGGTAAGCATTGAGTGAGCACCAAAATTTATAACACACAATTACAAAAAAGGACATAAATTAGTTAAATTTCCAAAATTAAATCTTTCCCAACAAATCCCTAAATTTGCAATCCTGCTCACAACACAATATTCACCCAATATGTACCTAATTTACAACACAGAGAGCACGAGAATCAAATGTCTCTTCCGAAGAACATGAAAAAAAGGTACTATTCTTAAAGAATCTTCGATGCTTCTACTTCTCAGGTGCAGCAATCCCTACCAAATTGAAATTCACTTTCTTTTGGCTTTCTCACGCTCAAGGACTGGCTGTAAGGTTTTATGGCTGGGTCCCTTCTAATCTCACAGAAAATGACACTTCCTGGCTGCACCGCGATATGCGCACTATCTGTTAGGGGCTACACTCACACGACATACATCGAACAGAGAACAATAAATAAGTAAGAATTTGCAGTTGAAGACATACACAGAAATGAAATGAAATGGTGTTTACTTACAGTTTTTTGTTGATCTTGGACGCCGCTGCCCGCTTGCAGCTCTGGATTTATTGCTTCAGGTTCTTCTCTTCCTCTCACTGTTATTTTCAATCTTTCCCCACCTAATAGTTCTATTTCCTCCTCTCTCTCTCAGCGACTAGTTTCCGCCACCGCAATAATGGCACCAGTGTATGAGTCGGGTTTTTCTTCCGCTCTTTCTTGCCTTATGGCCTTTAAGTTCATTTAATCCGCGTCAATCATGTAGTATATGATTAGGTTTATTGAAGATATGTCTGCCAATCCTATGTAATTCGGGTTATTTTCTGCCCGCTCCGATGCTTAAGGGTCTTTCATTTATCTGCTGTTACTTTCTGACAGCCTTATTTGGATGACGTTTCGTTAAGATTTTATGAAAAAGGTAGCGTGTTATTTGCTGCCACCACGAGGTGCATAGATATACAACCTCGACTAAAATTAGATATGAGTAATCGTGCGTATTTTCTTGGTAGCAATGGCGTATGGCCAGGCGCGTGTTTCAGGCGCTATAGTTCACTAGAGAGATGAGAGAGAGGATATAGATGAGGCCCTGGGTTTTCTTCATTTACTGATGGGAAGGCAAGTGCGGCTGGCAAGAGCACACGAGGTAAAAACAACAGGTACAATATCGGGGAACAATACGACCGTCACCTCACGATCTTCCTTCGATCGATTTCTCACGACAACAGACTGTGTACACAGCCAACACGCGAGCCAAGGAATGGTAACCACCGAAAGTATGAGCCAAGGTAAGCGTATAGCAAACGCTTGAAATCAGGCGCCCTCAACACAAGTCAATGGATTTTCGTCGAACACGGTCTCGAAATTCAACTATTGAAGATATGGGCTTTTACTATCAACTCAAATTCCTAAGTATCAAAACCGGTTGTTCGTCGTACTCCCCAACTGAACTCTAGAACGTCCGTTCACGACCACGGCTCCCTACCCGTTCACGACGACGGCTACTCGCGAAGTGTCCTCCGCTCGTCCGACACAACTCCTGCTCGGACAGTGCTCACCCCTCCCAAGGGGAAGGGGGGTCACTGCACGAGCCGGGCAGCAACGGGGCGAGAGGGTTCTGAGCTTCGCCTCCCTCCACCCAACCGGGGTGCGGCTGGGGGAGAGGGGTCGGGTCTCATACCCCTGCCCGCCTCCCGCTACGGCACATTAAATAAAGGTCGACCGTGAGAGCACGCTAGATGCAGCTCCGGCTAAAGGTCCCGTGTTTTATTACTGTGTGGCTGTATATGCCCGCGCTTCGAATGATCCCATTTACTACGGGGAGGCATTCTCGTTTGAGAACGTCTCTCTTATATCTTTCCCAAGACCATAGCACGAAAGCCGGTCGTTATTTTATGACCCGTGTAATCTGAGATCCAGCCTTATGATTAAATATATTCTTTTCGCTCGGCAATGCCAACTATAAAGATGGAATGAATCTGACTTCGTACCCTGACTTTATACACCCTTCCCCCACTAACGCAAAAAGAAATTATGTAATAATTTCTTTTTCTATGTCTTGGCCTCAGTGCATTTCTTACACGACTGGCGAACACTGATACAACCTGACATCAAATCACAATGCAACACGATACAACATGACCTCAATTACAATATCAAAAAAAAAACTAGGACGGCGACCACAACTCGCTCGCCTATGCTTCGGCCATTTTCACTTAATATTGGCCCCCTTCGGGACTGGAGAGGCGAGCTCTTCCGTCGTTTCGGGGCACCACTAAATGCTGCAGCAAGTTGCTGAGAGTCGCCTCGGTCAGGCGTTCGTCCGGCTTCGGGACGAAGTGGACAATGAGCGCTCGACCCTCCAGGGTCGCGGCCGCCCGCCCCCAGTCCGTCTCGGCCGAGACGGTCGCCAGACTCCCGTCTGGTAGCCACAGCGACGTCTCGTAGTTGCGCGCTGCGACGTATGTCCCGAGCTGGCGCACCACTTCGCTCGGCCTCCGTCTCCGCCCTCGCTGCATGTACGTCGCCGTTTCCTACGGCACACGGTCGGGCATTAATTTTGTTACATGGGTTAGACATCAATATAGAGTCTATTTTCAAAAATTTTCCTTTCTTCGCCTCATAATGAGAGCGTGTATTACATGAATGCTATATGATTTTTATGAGTCTACACAGTCCTAATCCGGACTTGAATGGCTAAGAGTACAATTCTGCCACATGATACCGCACACACTCCTGCACACGCTACAGCACACGAAAACGCACACACTCTGACAACACACACATCTCCTGTTCATTTGTCTTTCACTCGTGGTGCAGGTCCTTATGATTAAATGATGGATGAAATTCTCCTAATTCCTATTCTTTCCGTGTCAGCTGACTGTTTTTTTTACTGAATGGCATTTGCTAATCTCTCGTGAGAAGCAAGCATCAATTTCGTATGGGTGCAATACGGAGGCGTCCCTCGTTTGCAGATATATTTTATGTACCCGTCGCACACGACTTATCTTTTTAATCTTCAAATCTCATGGTATCGGTAACCGCTGCGATGCCTCAAGCATTGCGCACATATCTCTGGACATGCTTAAAAATCCCTCGGTCATGCTTCCCGTAATCTTCCTTATCCGCTCGTCAGCAGACCAGATATTCATAACACCCTCCACAGTTCACGCACGTGTTTCCTACGCGCAGGGGTATTCCCGATCTTACCATTTCCGGATGCCTCTCCGTCTCTCTTACGCGACCGCAGTTCCGGTCCGTCTGCTACTTCCGTTCTGTTGGATGCCGCTGTGGTGCTGGTTTAGCACACGCACACGCCCGCACCTCGCTCGCTGTCGCCTTCCTGAAAATCTTCAAAATAACCTTAGTACATTTATCATTAAATATTTCAGCTCTAGCGTCGGTTCGGTGCGGTTCACGTTCCAGTTTCCCAGCACAGGAGCTATCCATCTTTTTTATCTATATTCTTTTTGCTCATCTCTATTTATTTTGTTCTCCCATCTATCTTGTAATTAGCGTCGCACACGAATCGCTGTGCGCTTCTCTCTGCTCAGACTGTCTTCTCTAATCTCCGGCGTGACGCCGCTCATATTACCTGCGTTCCAGCGTGGAACGCATCTCAAGTTTTATGGTCCCTCTGTGGCTGTATTGTCTCGTGGGCACATGCCTCGAGTCTCCTCCACGCGAGTGCGTGTCCAACTTGCCTTTCCACCCTAAGCTACGTTATTTTTAAAGACCGTAATGTTAAAGCTTATGCTAGGTCCGTAATGGACATCTTTAATTTAATCTGCTGTCTCGCTAAGCATTCTACCCAACTCTCAGGGTTCTGCTATACGCGATCTTATTATCGGCTCCACTCGGCTCATGACAGGCTCAGGTTTCTCTTTTTTTAAAACGTCATTTAGACGCAATAATAAAAAAAAATTTAATTTCTTAAATTTTCTTCCCCTCCGACGATCCAAGAAAAATTCCTTCACGGGGAATTTTTCACGCTAACAAACAATTGTTATGTCCCTAGTACGAACCGTTAAGTTTTCGCCACAAAAAAGAGTAAAGGGCGGTTGGACGTGAGAGCTTACACCGAACTCTGCTATCAAGAAATCTCAATGCTCAGCAGTATACAACGCGCCAGATGTCGATGTGTACCCAGCGAGGGCTCGACCGTTACAAAAAAAGAGGCAACACCGGCTCCCAGGGGCAGCGTGGCAGGACGGCAACAGCGGATGGCAACAGCGTGGCACCAGCATGGCACCAACATGGCACCAGTGTGGCAGTGGATGGCAACAGCAGTCCGGTCTCAGCGGCTGGCGCTGCTACCCGAAGGCGCGTCTGGGCCTAAGCGACGATACTGCGGGCGGCAACTTCAACGGCTATGATCAGCCGCGGTAACTCCTGCAGCACGACAGCTACTTAAAGGGGTTCGACGAGGGTTAGGGATCATCATTATAGAGCGTAACTCCGACGTTAGAAGGCCTCATCGTGCCACTTCATTAGATGTGTTAAATTTGCATACGGCGAGGCACTCCGTATTTGACTCTGATTCTGTGTTAACTTCACGTAATAATTTAACGTACAATTCGAGACCTTATTATAGAACTTCGTCATCGCTGCATACCCAAGTTACGTGAGACTGTGGTAACAATTGTTCATTAAATTTGCTAGTCTCATCTACCCCATTGTCATATTTCGTGTACACCTTTCATCATAACAAGTAAAAATGACGTGGCCACGTTGAAAGAATCGTGTTTTCTTTCGGAAAATAACTCCTTTGATTTTTAGGCTTGAAAAGACGGAAAAATTTGAAAAACCTTGAACTTGGATTCTAAAAAAGAAGAGGCTATAACACAATTACGAGAAGGATATATCCCATTCCCATCCAAGTTGCTGACTCTTCAAACCTACACCTGAAAGGCAATGGTTTATTAGTGCTTATAACTCGTCATTTCTCAGGCTACTCAAAAAAACTTCGTCCTCTCAGTTGTAACCTACTAGTTATGAGAGGACTAAAGAGCCGTACCCACTATTGGCCGTATTATGTGCGGGAACCTCTGCTGCGGCTGTGCTATACTTATATTTTTAATACTGTCTAATTATATCTCTGCCTAGACGGCTAGTTTCCTTCGAAATCCCTCTTCATTCCTTATACATCTCAAACAACTGACCAGCAATCAAATTCCTATTTCGATGTGAAGTCATTATATCTAAGTTTTATTCTCGTCATTCAAAACTGCGCAGCCAGCACGATACACTTTTCCTAGTGCGTTATCATAATTTGTATGCCCCGTCTCTACTCGTATTTCCCGGCCCGGACTGAGTTCCTTTATGCCTCTCTCGATTTTATGACTCTCATCCTGTGCCTGTTCTGAGCACAGTCGCTCGTGCTGGCTGGTAGCATTTCTACAAGTTACTTGCCTAGCAGTCGACTACTCAGAAATTTTCCTGCCAACCTAGTTGTCGCTAAGCTATTCTGTAAAGGAATTAAATTAGTGCTTATCTACTACTTATTTTGCTAGGTTAAATCTGAAAAGAAAATTAGATTATTTAGCTTATCTACCTACTTATTTACTAGGTTAAATCTGAAAAGAAATTAGATTATTCAGCTTATCTACCTACTTATTTACTAGGTTAATCTGAAAGAGAACATGAAATTTGTAGGCTCATCTCCTCTCTACTTGTTACATAGTAGTTTTGCTCATGTTATCTTCTCTTCTACTCCTCTACTCTTCTACCGGACCGGCGGATCTTAGAGCGTAAGGACGTCTAGCTGCCGGGGTGGGTAGGGGTGAGGGTGCTTCAGGCCTTGTTACATAGATGTCGTCATCGCTGCTGTCCGAATCGCTTTCGTCGTGACGTACTTCGGTGACGTGTTCGACGCTCCTCCCATTCCTTCGAGGACGCTCGTCTTGTATTACTATTGTCTCCTCTGGTTGAAATGACGCGGGCTTAAGTCTATTTCTGTGGACCGTTATCTCTGTGTTGAGGAACTTCACAACGTTGGTCTTGCCATCGAACTTAGGAAGCTTGCCCAGCACTGGCCCGCTTGCCGCTGTTTGATCGGTTCCTGCGTCCTGTTTATTTGCAGCAGCACTTCCCGAGTTGCTATCTTCGTTCTTTCCCATTTTGCAGCTTGAACTCCGCGATGATCAGCACAAAAATTATTTTATATATTTTTTCCAAGTCTGTCTATTTGCCGTTGCAACTCACACGCACTACACTGAACCTCTAATTTTTACGATAAATACTGGTATCCCAGCATAAACACACAAAAAAAAATTTTCGGGTGTATCCAAGAGAGGAAAAATGAGGGCCCCACTGGCAAAAATTACCGAAATGCGGACTCTCGTGCGTAGGGCATCAAATCATAAGTCAGGAGGGAATCTCCTTACCAAATACCGTTAATTAAAACGAGTCCTATACCAGCACAACTTTGCGTAAATCTTTACGTTAATCGTTCCCTCAATTTGCAATATTACTCGTACATATTCCTTTCAACTGACTCTAGTTCAGCCCAAGCCACACAAATTATTATATATTTTCTTTTGAACGACAGCAAAATTTTTATTTGGAGCGTTGCTCTCTCCCCCAAACACCGATACAGAGCGACCAACAAAATGCGGAATTGGTACGTATTATTTCTGTCCTAGGGAATACCCGAACATTTAAATGGATGTTTCTACAGACGAATCGTTGGTTTACCCCAATAACGGAGTAGAATGACCCAATAATATCTATTTGCAAACTAGATTTGCACGAACAATCCCTAAATTTGCAATCCTGCTCACAACACAATATTCACCCAATATGTACCTAATTTACAACACAGAGAGCACGAGAATCAAATGTCTCTTCCGAAGAACATAAAAAAAGGTACTATTCTTAAAGAATCTTCGATGCTTCTACTTCTCAGGTGCAGCAATCCCTACCAAATTGAAATTCACTTTCTTTTGGCTTTCTCACGCTCAAGGACTGGCTGTAAGGTTTTATGGCTGGGTCCCTTCTAATCTCACAGAAAATGACACTTCCTGGCTGCACCGCGATATGCGCACTATCTGTTAGGGGCTACACTCACACGACATACATCGAACAGAGAACAATAAATAAGTAAGAATTTGCAGTTGAAGACATACACAGAAATGAAATGAAATGGTGTTTACTTACAGTTTTTTGTTGATCTTGGACGCCGCTGCCCGCTTGCAGCTCTGGATTTATTGCTTCAGGTTCTTCTCTTCCTCTCACTGTTATTTTCAATCTTTCCCCACCTAATAGTTCTATTTCCTCCTCTCTCTCTCAGCGACTAGTTTCCGCCACCGCAATAATGGCACCAGTGTATGAGTCGGGTTTTTCTTCCGCTCTTTCTTGCCTTATGGCCTTTAAGTTCATTTAATCCGCGTCAATCATGTAGTATATGATTAGGTTTATTGAAGATATGTCTGCCAATCCTATGTAATTCGGGTTATTTTCTGCCCGCTCCGATGCTTAAGGGTCTTTCATTTATCTGCTGTTACTTTCTGACAGCCTTATTTGGATGACGTTTCGTTAAGATTTTATGAGAAAGGTAGCGTGTTATTTGCTGCCACCACGAGGTGCATAGATATACAACCTCGACTAAAATTAGATATGAGTAATCGTGCGTATTTTCTTGGTAGCAATGGCGTATGGCCAGGCGCGTGTTTCAGGCGCTATAGTTCACTAGAGAGATGAGAGAGAGGATATAGATGAGGCCCTGGGTTTTCTTCATTTACTGATGGGAAGGCAAGTGCGGCTGGCAAGAGCACACGAGGTAAAAACAACAGGTACAATATCGGGGAACAATACGACCGTCACCTCACGATCTTCCTTCGATCGATTTCTCACGACAACAGACTGTGTACACAGCCAACACGCGAGCCAAGGAATGGTAACCACCGAAAGTATGAGCCAAGGTAAGCGTATAGCAAACGCTTGAAATCAGGCGCCCTCAACACAAGTCAATGGATTTTCGTCGAACACGGTCTCGAAATTCAACTATTGAAGATATGGGCTTTTACTATCAACTCAAATTCCTAAGTATCAAAACCGGTTGTTCGTCGTACTCCCCAACTGAACTCTAGAACGTCCGTTCACGACCACGGCTCCCTACCCGTTCACGACGACGGCTACTCGCGAAGTGTCCTCCGCTCGTCCGACACAACTCCTGCTCGGACAGTGCTCACCCCTCCCAAGGGGAAGGGGGGTCACTGCACGAGCCGGGCAGCAACGGGGCGAGAGGGTTCTGAGCTTCGCCTCCCTCCACCCAACCGGGGTGCGGCTGGGGGAGAGGGGTCGGGTCTCATACCCCTGCCCGCCTCCCGCTACGGCACATTAAATAAAGGTCGACCGTGAGAGCACGCTAGATGCAGCTCCGGCTAAAGGTCCCGTGTTTTATTACTGTGTGGCTGTATATGCCCGCGCTTCGAATGATCCCATTTACTACGGGGAGGCATTCTCGTTTGAGAACGTCTCTCTTATATCTTTCCCAAGACCATAGCACGAAAGCCGGTCGTTATTTTATGACCCGTGTAATCTGAGATCCAGCCTTATGATTAAATATATTCTTTTCGCTCGGCAATGCCAACTATAAAGATGGAATGAATCTGACTTCGTAACCTGACTTTATACACAATCCGACTCGCGCGGCGTCAAAACACATAAGTTCATTAACTTCATTCACTTGTAACTTTTGAAATAATTCACTTATCGTGTTAAAATTACTCTCAAACGAAAGACTGATACATTCTTAAGAAAAAATGGTATATGTCAATATTCTTCAGCATTCACAGGCAACAGGGAGAAAAGTTCTCGTAACCCCTCAATGAAAAGCAGATTTTTTCGATGAGCCTTATTTCTTTTTACTCTAATTTCTAAAGTACGGCACCTAAAACTTAAAATTAGTTTAAATTTCAACATCAAGTCATTCTACATGCTAAAATGTATAACAAAACTCTCATACGCTTTTTGTGGGGGGCAAGGAACAAAGTTCCCGTAACCCCTCAAAGAAAGGCAGATTTTTTATGAGCCTCATTTTCTTTAGACTCTCATGTCCAAACTATAGTACCTAAAAACTTCAAATTAGTTTCAATTTTAACATCAAGTCATTATAAATGCTAAAATGTAGGACAAAACTGTCATATATTTTCTCGGGGGGGTAAGGAGCGAGTTCCCGTAAAACCACAATGAGATGCAGATTTGTTCGATGAGCCTCATTTTATCTCGACTCTAATTTCCAAACGATGGCACCTAAAAATTTCAAATTACTTTCAATTTCAACATCAAGTTATTCTACATGCTAGAATGTATGACCCAACTCTCAAACGCTCTTTATGAAGGCAGGGAGCGAAGTTCCCATAACCCCTCAATGGTTTGTCGATTTTCTCGTTAAATCGCAGTTTGCGCAACAACTAATTTCTAAACAATTGCACTTACATGTAATGTCACAAATCATCAACCAAGTGATATTAGCGTTATGAAAAAGAGGAATGAGGAACAAACATGCACGGATGAAACCGTACGCCAAATAAATTTGTAAAATGTTGACAAATAGCTTTTATCAATGATTTCCCAACTATGCCGGCTAACACAAAAATCTCAATGCATACTGATGACGCACGGATTGCCATGACAAGTTCGACAGGGGATTTGAAAGAAACACAAGCCAACGCTGGAAACCTAAGAAATTTAAAATTGTGGTATGACCATAATGGCCTCAAACTTAACGCAAGTAAAACGCAATGTTTTTTTGGGGGATTAGAGTATACGACAAGAAATTGACCACAATTTACGCTAATATTTCGAGACGATAAAAATTGAGCCAGTAGATACGGTAAAAATCTTGTTGTTTGGCTCGACAAAAATATGACTTTCAAATGACAAGAAGAAACATTGTGCAACACAACTAACGGAATCTTAATGATCTTTCATCGCTGTTAGGTCATTTCCAAGATAGGTCGACTGGTGCCTCTGTACTACGGAGGGAAAATAATTCTTCCCTCGAATAACTGAACTCGCAAATCACAGGTACTTGCGAAACATACTACCGTCACGAACTTCAAATTTTCGTTAGCTTCTTCAGCTCAAGTCGAAAACTCAAAGCTTGAAATTTAGCTCAAAGCTTTTAACTCGGCTTGAAATTTTGCTTCTTAGCCGCAGCCACATGAAACTCTGAAGAAAATTGAAAGTTATCGCCCGAACAGAAGAACTGTTGAAAAACCCTCGCCTTAATAAAATCATCAGTTAGCAACTGACTTTTCTCTCTTATCCCTGAAGTATCAGGAAGATTCCTCACGAATAACAAGATTAAGAAATAAGGCCTCTCTGAAGTCAATTGACGGCCCTCAGAAACCCCTAAGGCAGGGACGTTATTAAAAGGGTGACGCCCGAACTGGACTCGCTAAAATAACTATCAACTGGCGTGCAAATAAGGACTCGTCAAAATATCTATCAATTGGCGCCCAAACAGGGACTCGCCTACAAAAAACTATCAATTTTACTTAGAACACACATGACGAAAAATCTATGTTATTAGTGATTCAGTCTTTAGTTTTATCGCGTCTGGACTACTGCAGTCTGGTGTGGGAAGGTTTACCTCAATATCGTCAAATAGAGTTGCAAATATGTATTAACTTCGCAGCCATGCTGGTTCGCAAAGGAAATTTCAAGAAACACGACAATGCGACTCCTCTTTTAAGAAAACTGGACTGGACCCAAATACCGAACAGATTCATGATCCAAAAAGCTCAACGAGTGTTCTCATCTCTGTACCTCCCTCAGAGTAATGCAGATTTGGTAAAATTTATTTAATCCAATATCAGAAACAATAAACCGAATTGGAGGAATGACGTTTTTGTCAGTTACCGTTCATCCAACGTGGAAAAAAAGCTCTCTCAGTGTCTGGAGCTCTTTTGTGAAACATTCTTCCCTATTATATCAGATACCCTAAAACTGTAAAAGAATTTTCAAAGCAAATGTGTCACGTCATTTTGCATCTCTATAAGGCCTGCAGCACTTCGGTGTGAATTTCCCACTTACCTGCAATTTTGATTTTCCTCAAATTTATGTTAAAAAATTGGTAATTATTTCTTTTTACGTTCACTAAATCATTCTAATCTTGATCTTAATTATTTCTATCGACTACAATGAGCAACTCAGCGGTCAGTTCAATGCAGCGGAATGAAGGTAGTTTTTTTCATTATTAGTATTTTCTCATATTTTCTCATCTTTATTTTTTATTTTCTGTATTTATATATAACATCCGTATAATAGACTAACTCTAAAATACATATTTGTCGGTACATCTCGATACAGGTTTATAGATGTGAGCGTTGTGCTATGTTTTTAATAAATTAATTTTGACAAACGTTGTCTCACTATTTCGAAAGCATTCATAAAGATGTAACAATCGATTTCGACTGAGCTGGGGGAAGGAGGATAATTAAGCATTTTATTTATTTTTTATAAGACGTATTTGTATTAACATATTCGCTTCTGTGCGTGTGCATAAATGTGTACGCACGCATTTGCTTGGATATATCTGTACATACCTATGTATATGTATCTGCATAAATAAATATATACATGTTTCATTTCCTATTCTTTGACGCGAAAACAATCAGGTTACTTTACTTCATTGTACTTGCAAAATGATTCAGTGAAAGATCTATCACTACCCGAGATTGCGTTTCTGCAAATGGGAAAAATGAAAAATACAATTAAACAAATGAAATAAAGTGCAATTTGAACCTAAGAATCGTGAAAAAATTATCTTTCTGTCTGTTTGTTGAATGAGTTATGAATTTAAATTTTGAGTGTATGTTTGTTTACGCGTTTCTACCAAAATTTTGTAGATATTTGCTGCTCACAAGTGATATCCGGCTTACACTGTATTTCCATTTTATCCAATGTACACATGTCTGCATGATGTTGTAGGAAGTTCTGAAAGGATATGAAATATGATGTTCTTTTTTTTCATTTTTCTTCGACCGTAACTTCAGTTTTCTTAAATTTTCTGTTATGAAGTTATAAAAAATTTCCTTTTTACGTTTTTCGAAGTCTCTTTTCCTTTTACTTATTTTTCTTCAGATTATTTCTTACGATTACACTGAGTTTGATTTTCATTTCAGATGTAGCAAGAGCAAGATTGGTTTTTATATTTATTAGTATTTTTCTTATATGCACTTCAATAGGTATATATATATATATTAATACGCTTAAAACTAAGTTCGTGGGTAACGCTCTCATTCGAGTTTGAGGTATGATGGATACCGAATTCCTGAGTGTTACATTGAAGATCGCCATTTTCTTTATATGAATATGTGTGTGTGTAAGTGGGTGCGTGTATGCGTGTGCGCCCACGCATACATGTGTGTCTATGCGTGTGTGGGCACATGTCATGGTTCATATATATATATATATATATACACACATATTCATATATTTGTTTCTCTTTCCATTTTCTGCGTAAAAGAAAAACCTCATGATATAAAAAATAAAAACAGACAAATGAGGTAAAGCGCTCGTGAAAAAATTATCTCTCTCTGCGTATGCTGAACAAGCCATGAATTTCATTTTACGTGTAAGTTTGTTTAAGCGTTTGTAGATGTGCGTGTTGTGTTGCGTGATTTTCTTTATAAATTATTTTGTGACTAACCGTTTCTCAATACATGACAGTCATTTATGACTGTGTTTAAATCTGCGTTGGTATAGCGGTTTTTCTGTCTTCTCGTACTTCGATTCGACTAATAATTTAGAAATTTCAATAAAAAAATAAAATATCCAAGAAATGATATTTTTGATTTAACCAGCCCTTTATCCCTTTTTGTGTATTTTCCAGATAGTTTTCAAACATTTGGCGATTTTGCATAAAAGATGCTTGTGTAGAAGAATCAATTATAGAAAAAATTATTTAAATGAGAAACCTTAAGCAGTTTTCTTGCCCCTGTTGTGCTTCAGAGCATTTGATGAGCACTGGTGACTCAATGTCATTAGGTGTCTCTACTATGGAACTGCAGAGCTGGGTCTTCAGAATCTTCAACTATGGTTAGTATTGCATTGCATTGTAAAATTTTCCTTCCTCACTTCATTCATGACTATTGAGGTTAGTGGGATTTGTATGTATGGAAGCACTATTTTAAAAATATAGTCCATAAGTATTTAGTTTTCATGGCATATAACAATAAAAAATAAGAAATGCAAAAGTGTGAATAAAAATAAATTTTTAAATTTATTTCTGAACTAAAATTTTGGTACTTCAACAAGCCAGCATTCTATGCAGGTTGTAAATTGGATACATTTTTTTCTTAATATTATTTGTTACAAATACTATTGGAAATGATTGTCAACTTATAACATCCTGTGACAGTTCCAGTGCTTTAAATTTGGCAAAATTCTAGCTGAGTCACATCTCTCTACAAAAACTACTTGGATGAGCTTCATCTATGCTTAATTGAAATTTAAATTTTTTTTAAAAATTGAACTTTAATTTGCTCCAGCATGTTATTCTAATATACCAAGTTGTTCATAATTATTTAGAATTTCTATCATTTTTAGAAAGCCACCTATGGTTAATAAGCTAATTATTTTCTTCTCTTCCGTCAGATTAGGAAGCCCATTGCCATCCAAGAAACAATGGAAATCATTGAAGACTATCCACGGGCCTTCCTCGAATTGGTTACCTTCCCTACAGGTTGTTACAAAGGCCCTGCCTTCAAGTTGAAGCACATCGGATGAATCCCTACCACCATCGCTATGGTCCTTTTCTCTGGTGGTACTCTTCTCCCAACTCAAGTCTCTAAACAGACTTGTGTTGGGTATGTTTTTGGTTATACTCTACATGAATTGAATAGGGAAGGTTAAAAATTTCAAAGAGAATAAAGCAGGATGCCCTTTCTTCATCGTGTCTAAAAGGTTTGGCTGTTGTGTAATTTTTTGTTGATCACAATTCCACAAAGGAAATTTTTCAACTGATGAACATGCGCCAATCATATTCGTATAGTGGAAAATTTTGTTCCATTAGCATCCTGATGTGCTTAAACAAAATGTACGTATTTACTTTTGTAGTACCTATGCAAATCAATTGTGCATGAAGTAAAAAAAAAATATTCCTGCAATGCTTGAAATAATGTTGAGGTGATGAAATGAGTGAAGTGCTGGATTGATGAAATTCTAGTCTTTTTGTACCTTGCTAATGATGTGCTTGACCAGTAATTACAAATTATACCTTCATTATGCTACATTATATGCTAGTTATACTTTTGTTATGCCCAGTTATGATTATTTAACAATTACAATACCAAAGGGTATTTAAACATTGCTTTAATAAACTTTTTATATTAGTCACTGACAAGTCAAATTTTCTGTATTACATATGTGGTATATAAATGCCATAATTCTAAGACATATTTTTCCATTGAGCTAAATGTTCACCAATTTTTACCAGAATGACACTTATGCTGTATTGTGATGATTTACGCTACATTTGTGTCCATACAGGAGACGTATAAATTAAGCACGTCTCTACCTTAATTCAAGGTGAAGTAAACCATACAATTTGATACCCGAGAATTAGTTAAGGCTGCATTAAAAATCCATCGAAGTGCACGTCAAGCGAAGCAAGATAGTCTATCCTATTTCGCTCTATGCAGTGATGTTACTTTGCGTACAAAATATAAGATGAGGCTGTGGTTAAGGGATGCGCATCTCTATTCAGATTTTTCCATTGAGCTAAATGTTCGCTAATTATTTAGCCGAATGTAAGTTATGTTGTATAGTGATGATTGTTATAAGAAATATTTATTTGCCATATACTTTTCATCAGTTTCATGTCAGAATTAGATGGCTTGTGGTTGACTACTTATTACAGAAATATGTTATTATTGTTAGTGGATTTTTAAACATTGCACAAACCCTGTTTACGTGTTTGTACTCAATGATCCCTACTTTATTCCTCTCTTTACAACACCGTTGTTGAGGTTAAGGAGGCTCAAAGTAACATATATGGTTTCTCCATTGGTAATAAAAATAGTGCAAGGTATGGGGAACAACAAACTTGCTATCAAAGCTGAAAGAAACAATGAACAACTTCTGAAAAACGCTTGAAATAATTTAGAAATTAAATCTTTATTGGTGAATTGATTTTAGATAGCACTGCATTTTGTTTAATCATTGTTTTTTGTCAGTGGATGATTAGATATTCAAGATCTGTGCATACAACAAGTCACCTTTGCAAATTTTTACCTTTCAAGGTATCTCTATGACATGTTTCTGGTGCCTTAACCTTTGACTTACTGTTTTTATTCATGCAGTTATTTTCATTGTAAATATTGAATAAAATGAATTCACACACTTACTCTTTGAGAATACCTGTTCTGGGTTCACTGTTATCCTTATGTTAATCAGTTTCATGAAAATGCATTCTTTAACTAACATGGTTTTAGGTAATGGATCTACAAAATTGTATTCAGAACAAGTTTATCATCTTCTTGGTAACTGATCAATGTCTTGCACGTTTGGGATAATACACAAAAATATTCAACTGTTTTTTCCCCCTGCTTGAATACAGGACTACATGATTTTACAAAATTAAGTGATTAAGAACGCACCCTTCATGAGTAGGTGTCGGTTTTTTTAATCCCAGCGCCATGCAGTGATTTCTCCCCGTTGGGGAAGGAGAGAACTCAGATACACCCTACCCAGGTGTCGGAAATTGGTACAGACTTGACCGGGTAACCGTCATTGTATCCTGATGATAATCATAAAGTATTTGAAAAAATATATGATAATATATATATATATATATATATATATATATATATATATGATAATCATAAAGTGCATGATGATATGATGGTCGGTGAAGGAAGGTATTTAGACACCAATGCATTATAATTTGATATTATTGTCAAGTCATGAATCATTTACACCAGAAGCGCAAATGCCCCTCGCCAGTCGTGGAAAACCAAACCAGGAAGGTTTGGCAGCGCAGGACAGGACCACGGCTGGCCCACGAGCACAAACGAATAGGAGGGTCGAGCCCGGGCTGTGAACAAACATTAACGTCAAACAAGGTCCCAAGGAAATGAATTATGTCAAGCGGAGAGAAGTTAAGTTTATAATTCAAGAAATGCAATAATTTAGCTGTTCATAAATTAAAACATTGGCGATATTATAGCAGCGTTTACTTTGCAAAATTCCTTGTAGATAGAACTATAGCTTACCTAAATCAAAATATTATTACGATAATTAGAGTAGTTTGAATACCAGAAAATGTTTAAAATGATCATTCTTGGCATACTAGCATGTGTACATAAAACCTAATCCCTTATCATTGAAGACCCCAAACTCCAATCCAACCAACACAGAAATTATGGAAAGGGATGGAATGGAGGATTAACATTTTTGATAAGAAATTCTCAAAAAAAGGTCGACCGAACCCAGCGCTACATGTCGCTTTGACCCACCTCAAAAGCAAAATCGTTCTGAAGTCTCTGGTACCGCTGCAGTCGTCCACAGGAAGTTCACGGGGACGCTATTTGTGCAATGCCAATGTAGGTAGTTGAGGCAGTCCATAGTTCATAACAGCTCTAGGAAGCAGCAGCAGTCTAGCCTCCACAGATGAAAGCGGCACTGCAGCACCACATCGCGGAGCAGCTCAGTTGCAGCGCCCACCGCTGCCGCCAGCCCAAGGAAACCGCAGCGCCCACCGCTGCTGCCAGCCCTCTTCTCACTCCGTCATAGTGATGCTAAAGTAGCATGCAATCTCTAGAGAAGAGTAAAGTAGTTCTAATTGTAATTGTCAAAGTAGTTCTAATTGTAATAGGTTACAACCAACTATGAGAACAATTGAAATATATATATGTACTTTGCACACCACTACTTTTTTGTGCGAGAGTTCATCAATTTAAGTAGCACCCCAAGACCAGACAGTGTTGCAAAAACATAGTGCTCAGCTCTGCTATTGTACCAAGTCAATACCGTATTTATGATGATATGTGGGTCACTTAACTCATTTCATTACCATATTTCAAGAGATTTCAACCTTCTGCAAATTTCACAATGACTTCAATATTCCAGAGAAATTAGTTTTCTATTTGAGGAACGTTACAATACTCATTGCAAAGTAATATTTGAACCCAACACTGCAATGGGATGCATACCTTCATGCTTTCATCCTTAAGTAGAGTATAGATGGCCTCACAAGCTTCAGGTATGATAGAGAGCGACTGCTTTGATATTCTTGTCAAATACTGTAGAGAAGTGCATGAATCACCTCATGGCAGCCACCTGTAAAAAATAATCCATACATGAGGAACACATTTAAATGATTATGTACTAGCATCCAAATTTGTGGAATATAATTGTTAGGAGGTCCTGAATAGGAGCAAATTATTTATAATCAACATGAGATGTCCAACAATAATTCAGAATAATTATTACACTTTTGTTTTTTATATACGTATAATATTTCAATATATATTTTCATACATGGATTGTATTTTTATACAGATTTTATACACAAAATTATACACATGGATAACTTACATTCCACAGTCATACTTTTCATGAAATATGTAAGTGAGCAGGTGCTGACATAAATGATTATAAACTAAAAAAATATGGTCCTTAACAAGCAAAAAAAACTTCAATATAAATATGGTCTGCTTGACATTCAGCTTTGAGTTCTCAGATTCTTCCCTTAGAACTATTTCTTAGATATGTTTAATAGTTATAAGAGATTTAGGTGTTAACAATGTTCTCAGAAAAATATCACAGAAAAGCACACAAAAATTTATTGCGCAATAGTAGAAATACATTCTGGTATGCTTGACTGAGTAATGGATGCTTCAAAAATGTGCACAGAAAGTAAAGATACTGCATATAGTTTACGACACCAATAAAATGCATAAACTAAATTTTAAATTTTTGAAATAAATTGTTGGCTTAATTAAACAGAAAAATATTAAATAACTTTGGTAAATTACTTCAAATATTGTAGGAATATTTTATGACCAAATGAAAAATATGAGCATTTTTCACCTCTTATAGAAAATTTTGGTCACAAAAAGTAAATAAAAAATATTTTTTGGGCAGAGTAGGAGCATATTTTAAAGTTTTAAGCTCAAGTCCAAAAATTTAAACTTCATGAAGAGCATTGAAAAAGATCAAGGACATCAGCTGATCCCGTCTTACCACTCTCACACTGATAGTATTCGAAATATTCTCATAATATATCAGCGATTCTTAATATTTTCTGTTCACGCATGTCCACACAGATAAATTATGTTTACTAACTCTCAACAAATTAAATTTACCAATTATATATATCAATTAAACAAAACTTACTTGGGAAGCAGTATTGTTTGTTTACATGTTGCTCGCGAACTACTTCTCTCCGCTGAAAGCGTATAGTCTGGACGTCTGGACACGATTCGGAAAAGTTTGTGTTTTTGTTCGCGTTTTGGTGTGTTCGTGATTGACGAGGTGTTTGATAGTGTAGACGGGCCATGATGTGTCAGACAGTCTGTGCCAACCTGAAATGAGCGTACAAACGCACGAATTCAGCACCAGTTCAGATATGTTTGCAGACATATTTGCGCGTGTGAGGGGGCCTTAAGGCCTATTACACGGGGCAACAATTGCTCCAAAAAGCAGCGACGGATGCTTCTCAGAGCAACGGACTGCATTTGCTGGGCGAGTTTTGGTTATCGCGTTTGTTCAAAAATCTCGTGCTGAGTCGTGCACCTCAGAGCGACGGAGCAGTGGCGTGTTTCCACGAGCAGGGTAATTACCCCAGTTTAGGGTAATCAGGGGTACCCTAGGGTAATGTTTAGGGTAATGAAAAATATGGGCAAATCTAGGGTAATCAGAGCTCCGTGAAAGAAGTGACCGCCTAATCTATGAAAAATAGAAAAATGAAAGCAATATGCAAGCACACTACTGGTTACCACTTGAACGAAACGTAATGAAACGGGTCAGAATTTAGTGTTCACAAAACTGCACTGCTGCTGTGGTTAGTGTCTCATATTTGAATGTCATCAGATATCGTTCACGAAAGACGGCGTCAAGATACGAAGCCAAAATATCTCTGGTCCACTTCGTTTTGACAAAAGATTCTGAGTTGCATTTTACGAATTAAAACTTGATCGGTGTCAGCAACAGCCAATTGACGAAAGTCACTGTCCTATTCTGATTGCGCTATGGTTTTAAGCTTCAACAGATTATTGACAGGTATGTTTATTGTATTGTTAAATTCCACAGCTAATATATTTCATTGTAGAAATAATTAATAAGTTCATTCTTGTGATGGTCATTGAATTATCAGCTGAGTTACCTCACAGCGCCGGTATTTTGCCAGCTAATTAGATGGAAGGCGTCCTATTTCTTAGCCATGCTGCACGCCAAAGAAGCATGTTATTGTAGCGATGCAAACAAAAAAATTTAGACAGGGTTCTTTGACACTTCGAGTTACAAAAGGTGCTAAAAGCGAAAGGAAGAAGCTATAAAATTAGTTACAAAAATTCATATAAACAAAAGAGAACAGTTATCGACTTAAAACTTGCAATATATGTTTGTATTCTCACTGTCTTTCTTAGGCGCAGTAGCACGGACGTAGAATTTGATATAGCTTCGATCATGCTTAAAATTCCGTCAACCAAAATTGAAGCACTAGGGGTTCTACAACTGAGTGTTGAGGAAAGTTTATGCATATTAATAACGGCAAGGTAGTTTTTTCCAAAAACCTCTGAATTTCCTCACTCGCCCTTCAGGAAATGAAGAAATTTCATAACTTTACGATCAACTTTTATGAGTTGATAAGTGAATGTGATTGCAACGAAGTCTCTGAGAAGCATATGTGGTGTAACAAGGTTGGATAAAATCCGTAATGAAAAGATGTGACGAAGGTCATGTGTGAGGGAAGCCAGAAAGTCATCGCTGAGAGTGGATCAAAGTGTTAGGTTAGATTGAGTATGTGGAAAGAATAACTGAAGTGCGTGAATGGATGGAAAATAAATAAAAAATAAATAATTGTACTAGGGATAGGTACAGATATTATTGCATTTCTTGCAGCATAGCAGATGCTCGCGCACCGAGTGAGGAAGAGCCAACGACACCACCTCGACAAAAGGAAAGCTCCACTTGAAAGCTAGAAACAACCAGCAGAAATTTAAAGATTCGTTGACATCGGAACCTGGGTTGAGGGATGGTTAGCCAAGTTCTCAAAATCAACAGAGCAAAAGGATGTGGAATATTGCAAGGTTTGTTGAACCTATATTACTTGTGGGAAATCGAAGATCAGGCGTCACATGCTCTCAGCGACACAAACAACGATCCACGGTGGCAAAAAAAACATCAATTGCCGCTACGTGCTATCCAATGATCCTCTCGAAAATCGTGCTCGTAAAGTGGAACTGCAAGTTTCTGCATTTTTAGCTAAGCACCTCCTATCTCATTGTGTGAGCCTCTTTTAGTTTGATGAAAACAATGTTCCCAGATCAGGAGTCGCAGAAAAAAGGGCGCCTTGGAAAACAGCGGGCATCAAAATTTATTCGACAGGTTTTTGGCAAACACCTTGTACGTGATAACGTCTGGATATCAAACCAGCATTCTAACGTCGTTCGACTGGATTTCCCTTCTGACACTCATGCAGTATGTAACACAGGACTTATTCATACTGACAGAGCTCTGGGAACCAGTCCATTTACCTTTCAGTTAATTAATAGATTATTAGTTAGGATTAGATGTTTTAGGGTAATCTGGGGTAATCAACTTCTTCAGTTAGGGTAATTAGAGTCGCCTTGCGTGGAAACCCTGGAGCCCTGAGCAGTGCAGCCAGTGCTCGACTGAGCGTCGTAGTGTGAGGATTTTTGTAACACCGTCTCCGTCTGGTTCACTATGGTCTCGATCCGCCATACAATTGATAAAAGAAGCCTTTCATCAATGTCCTATGCTATGAAACACCGCCTCCCACTGAGCCAACATAAACTTGGTCCGCCATTCAATAGAAAGTCGAAGGATTTAACACTTTGACTGCGGCAACTAGGTATTAATGAAGTTCACCACCAAACTCAAATTTTTAAGTCAATTATAGAAAACTATTTTGGAAATATCAAACATAAACTGGATCGTGCATGTATTTAGTTGTGATTAAATATTTATGAAAATTGAGTTTGCGACTATTGGTCGGTCAGCAGCATTATGAAAATTTCCTCTGTGTACCACCGGTGGCGCACGTCGCAGTCAAAGTGTTCATAAATCGCGCAGTGTTCTATAATATGGAAGCTAATAAGTCTTATATTAGCAATTAAGTGTCATTTTATTCATATAATTAGTCGTAATTTCTGTATAAAATAAAGCGGAATATTACCATTTACCGTGACGTTTCATTCGTGACGTTTCATTTTCAAATGCTGTAACTTTTCCATATATCGGAATGTTTATCAGGTAGAATTTTATGATAAATAAAGTGGTCAGAAATTGGAAATAGAATAATCCATAGGTTTATAAGTTTAAACAGTTTAGCTGGATATGATGTAACTATCGAAGCCACAAAAAATAGAAAAAACATTAAGGAGATTGACTCTATGAAGTCAGGTAACTGAATGTGCATTCATTTTTAATTTTCTATCATAAGTAGCGGGTAGAAAAATAGGCAATAATTTATTCAGCTTCTAATGATCAAACCATTTAATATGTTTTTTTAGGCTTGAACCTAACTATATCAATATACCAAATGAATGGGGTTAACACTTTGACTGCGACGTGCGCCACCGGTGGTATACGGAGGTAATTTTCATAATGCTGCTCACCGACGCAAACTCAATTTCCATAAATATTTAATCAAAGCTAAATGAAGGCACGATCCGGTTCATGTTTGGTATTTTCAAAATAGTTTACTACAATTGACTTAAAATTTGAGTTTGGTGTTGAACTTTATATTTAGTTGCCGCAGTCAAAGTATTAATTAATTAAATTACTCTTCCTTTTGTTTATTTCTGTGCGATATAAAAACACAAATTATTATATTTATATGCGAATATGAGCTGTAAAAAAGATGTTAAAAATTTATTACAATATTACGATGTTTATATTGCTACATTTTATATTGATTCTCATAAATTAGATCCTTTCCTAGAAGTCAATAATACATCAAAAGAATTATTTTAAATCAACAGTCGTACGACCCTTCAATCTCACCCATTGTTAGAAAATAAAGACAATAAATTATGCAAGGACATTTAAAAGCGCAAAACAGGATCTAAGTTTTGTATACGTTCTTAATGCATTTCATTTAATGATGAAATGAAGATGTCAAATGCCGCAGTCACTGCGAGCTACAACCTCCCTCTGCAATTGGCAACGCCACACTGGTTGCCTTGTGTGATAGCGCACCCACAAGTTGCGTCATTTCAGTTGCCGTAACCGAGGCAAAGTGTTGCCCCGTGTAATAGGGCCTTTACTCCCCCTTTCAAAGGCAACCCTCACGGCGACGCGATCATTTGAGAAGCTGACTAGTAATAACGGTATCGCAAGATTGACATATGAACAGAAGATTTTTCCGAAAACAATTCAAATACATTGGTACTTCCTTTTGCTAATATATTTATACTAATATTCCCACATAACAATATTAATATTAAGAAAATATTACGCTAAATTACTCGTAGATGTTCCTGGCATTTTCTGCCGGCGTTCGGCAGCTCCTTCGGTCAGACGACGCCCTTGTTCCTCTGTGTTCTTGGAGTCGATGCGAAGTAGGTGAATGAAGAAAGGACATGATAACCGCCACGCGGCTTACGACATTTCTCTGGCTGATTCGAACAATTCGAATAACGGAGCGTCCTCCTTCGAATGATCGTTTTTTTATGTCGTGGTTAGAATCACGACAATGGGAATAATCAGAGCATAATTCCTCTTAATTTTGCTGTGATGATTTGTGTTCATTGTTCAAATGCTACAGAAAATGTTTCCGTTTAAAATTACGACTCAAAATAACGCATACATGAAGTTGACATAACGCATAACGGATGCATGAAGTTGACGTTAAGATAGGTTAGTTTAATTCACAGTTTAAACCAACCTGAAAGAAAATTTATGAATATGTTATAAACATTTGTACTCAATACAACGTAATTTCTTAATACATTCTAATACATTCTACCAAATACTAGGCATTATAGTAAATTTTCTTTAGGGCATTAGAGGCGCAGAATGATGAATGCAAAAATTCAGAGAATCCTTCCCTCTCTCTAAATTAACACCAGTATCGTTTAACGGAATGAATTACAGCAGTTTCCTATTCTAAATATTTTCAAAATAAAAAATTTGCTGTAATTCTTTGTTTTTTAACAACGAACTCTAATTCTAAGAAGCATTGTAATAATTAAGCACCTTCACAGGAAATTTCTGTTGCTAAAATTACGACTCAGTGTGAAAATGCGATCACACAATTTATTCTGCTTAATTTATGGCTAACTATATTGGAAGGACGTTGACGGTGATTATTGCATACATTGCATCGAAATGGAAGAGAAAATGGCAGCAGAGGCTGTAACTTCTACTATAATAAATGCTAGTAATCACAGAAAACACCCTCTCTTAAAAAGAAAAATCCGCTTGGTGAATATCACTCATGTAAATTCCTTTTCTTGCAATTGCGAAGCATTATAATGAATGGAAAGTAACAAACATGCCCAGTTAAAAAATTTCATGATGAAAACCTAATCACTGTCGCTCTCATTTCTTTTTCGTTTTTGACCTTTGCTCGCACCGGACATATGTTCTACCATTTGTTCCTGTAATGAATTGAATTTGGCATGTTCTTTTGCTTGACCCTTGTTAGATATGAGTATATTTGGGCAGTCCCTTGTCCGGGAGCCACTTGTTGGCCAAGGTGGACGATTTTCGTCGTTGGTCTTTACTTCGAGGGATATAAGATTGTTATTTTTTCAAGTTTTATTAGCAGAAACAAAGTTGGCCATGCATGCCAAAACTGCCATGCATGTCAGAGCAGCAAAGTTGTGAAACATAACCGTGCAGCGCTACAAAGTTGTGCTTTTGCAGGTCAAAAATTAGATGCTGTACACCAAGATTTGGTGGGTCCTTTGTAGTGGATGTGTTCCAGCCCTCTTACCAACAAAAATTTACGATTCCTAAAACGTCCATCTAAAAATTCAACTATCGCATAATATTCATTCTCATTATTTTTGGAATAAGAAATTCACTCAACTTTATCCATAATCCATTAAAATTGTGCACTAAAAAAATACGTCTCTGTAGAAGTCAGTTAAAAATATTTAGAGACGCCCCATAGACTCACCGTGGCAACATTCGTCGATACCTAACGCTCACTTTTAAAAACATCACGGTTCGGTGCACATCTCAGTTTTCTTACTGGTGAGACTTAAATTTTGGTTTACTGTGCTGATCTACGGGTAACTATATATATTTTATGTAACATGTAAATAATAGTGCGCTGTGTAAATATCAAGTAGGCTTATCAATAGTGCTAAATGTGTGATGTAGTTCTCTTGCCCAGAGGTTGTGGTTCTCACAGTGCCTTTGTTCCTTGTGTATTGTGTTTACCCTATGTAACTAGAGTTTGGGCAAATGTCACGATACAATGCTGATCAAGCACGTAACGTAGGAGGACTTGCAACCTCCGCAAAATAAATAAAATGTACACCTTTCTGCTCGCCAGCTACCCACATAATTAGTCATGGAGAATAATGGGCCTCAAGATTAAACACATTTATTTTGAGTGAACACATGGAGCTGACACAGGGAAATTATGTTATCGCAACACTCATATTCGCACCAGAGCCCTCAGGCAAGATGCTAATGATTTGCGACATGGCACTTTAAAAATTTAGACACACGAAATGAATATTCTAGTTAATGCACACATGAATGAATGGTTACGTATAACATAGGTTAGAACCCACTTCACAAAATCGGACACATGAAATGAATCTTCTAGTTAGTGCACACATGAATGCATGGTTACGTCAAACATGGGTTAGACCCCTCGGCTATTAAACACCACGTGCTGCCTAATTCATATTACACACTGCGCGCCAAATGAATTTGCACTGTTCAGCGTGCTGCTGCGTATCTAAACTGGCACCACGGCCATCCTCTGGAGTTACTGATGGTACTCTTCTCTCATGACGTGTAGAAAATTTAATGGCAACGTGTAATACTACCAAAAACCTGCACACTAATTCACGTTCATTTCAACGAGTCACTCAGAGCGGTCTGGCCGCAGCAAGGAGAGCTTCAATTTTTATGACTCTAACAGCCGACTCGTACGGTCTTGCACAGCGGCATGAGCCTCTATGCTGGAATTTTACTTTAAATATTAAACTGCCTTGAAAGGGCCCGGAAACCAGCACACATAGAGACATACATTGAACTACCCTGTATTACACAGCAAGAAAATTTGATTTTAAGGAAAATTCTACCACCGTGGGTCAGAAAATATAAATTGTGGAATTTTAGGTCTCAAATGTCATTAACAAAGGTATGCATCACGTTGCTAAGGCTTGTCAGAAATTACTATGGAAACATATTCACACGACAGCGCACAAAATTTTCTACTAGTTATTTTAATTTAATGCATACGGGATGGTAAATTTCAATTTTGATTAATTACCAGAAATTCCTACACACTGCAAAATACCAAATCGGTTTCAAAGCTTCAACTGAGACAATCAGGTTTTTATAAAACTTAAAGCATAAAATCCGGAGCCATTGCTAGAAACTCAATTCTTAGTACATACTATAATTCGATAAATCCAAGTGAAATGCAGCACACAGAAAGTTTTTTATCCCACACATGAACAAGAGGTAATCAAAGTAAAAGAAAGTTTCGAGAGCCAGCCCCTGCACAACAAAAGGTTACTGCTTTCATCTTTCAACACACTCAGACAAAATTCTAACAACACTCAGCAAAACATAAGGGTTTCTCACTGCCCAAAAATATGCTCAGAAGACTCGACAGCCTGATCATTGAGCCACATATGTAACACTGTTGATATGAACTTATTAACTTCCCCTTGCATTTAGCAACTTAAAGACAGCTAGTGGTGAGCTTTACAGTTCTCGGTCGAGCACATTCCAATCAGTTAGTGACTTCTAGCGGACATGAGTTGTGGTGTGGCCCCAACCTCGCTTTTATGACTTCAAAGCCTGAGATGCAATTATTTACTGGAAGCGCAGCTTTCCAAGTCAAGCCCAACGGCCAAGGACTCTTACAGCTGCCGCCCAATGGTCTGTTATTTAACTCTGTTACAGTTGCAAAGCTTATGCGAAAATTCAATACAAGGCAAGTCTTTGCAAGTCACTGTGCAATTATTTGAAAAACTTTGTCGGAAGATCATTACACACAAAATTCCTAGCAACTGAGAATTATTACGGAAAGCATTCTGGTAAACTTCATTGTGAAAGAAATGTTTAACTATGTTTTAAAGGAGGCACTTCACATCAATGATAAATGAGCAACGCATGTAATGTTGGTAATATATATGCACTTCGAAACACCAACGGACTATGACTCCAATAGACAATGCTACTCTGACTCAGTGGGCTCACTTTAATTAGTTCCCGATAATAAGGTCCAACCACAGCTTTAAGAAATTTTTCAGCCTGGCCCACAGAAAGCTCGGCCGGTCTCAAGCCGCGGCATATTTACCCAAAAGATTCGGCTGCACACAACGTGAATGTAAGGGAATGGCACATGTAAAATTGTGTATGACATTGAGCACTCACACGACCCAATTTGATAATTAATGCGTTACTCGAAGGGTCATTACAACACCTATAAAAATTTTGAGACAACTGAAAATGCTGAAAATTGCTGAAAAATAAATTTCCATACAGAAATGCAGGTAGCACGCTAAATAACACGAGAAAGTGGTACAGGAAGAAATTGCTGCTTAATAGCGAGCACTTGTTATAATGAATTTAATAGTTAATGATTTTCTCGAAGGGTATGTGACGTAAACAAAATATTAAAGCACTGTAAATTCCATGCCAATATGTAGGTATCAGGCTGACAAAGTGTACGTTCATTTCTCCTGTCACGATACAATGCTGATCAAGCACGTAACGTAGGAGGACTTGCAACCTCCGCAAAATAAATAAAATGTACACCTTTCTGCTCGCCAGCTACCCACATAATTAGTCATGGAGAATAATGGGCCTCAAGATTAAACACATTTATTTTGAGTGAACACATGGAGCTGACACAGGGAAATTATGTTATCGCAACACTCATATTCGCACCAGAGCCCTCAGGCAAGATGCTAATGATTTGCGACATGGCACTTTAAAAATTTAGACACACGAAATGAATATTCTAGTTAATGCACACATGAATGAATGGTTACGTATAACATAGGTTAGAACCCACTTCACAAAATCGGACACATGAAATGAATCTTCTAGTTAGTGCACACATGAATGCATGGTTACGTCAAACATGGGTTAGACCCCTCGGCTATTAAACACCACGTGCTGCCTAATTCATATTACACACTGCGCGCCAAATGGATTTGCACTGTTCAGCGTGCTGCTGCGTATCTAAACTGGCACCACGGCCATCCTCTGGAGTTCACGCTGCAATACAGCACTCGCATTTTGTTAACGCTTCGTTGACATTACTTTACTGTTGGTTCCTTTTGCCTTACTGCAGCTGAATACTCCTCGATCGTTGACCGGTTGAGACATGTAAGCACTGTACCCCGGGCACTCATGTCAGCAGCGAGCACCAGGCTGCTGACCACTTCACGACTCTGATACTGCCCGGCTGCAGCTACTGCCCTCGGTCTCAGCTGACGCGTAGGCCAGCTTCCCAACCCGCCTGTGCAAATAATAAGCGGGGTTGAGTCATCTATTCCCCGAGACATAAACGTTATATCCTCTCCGAGAATTGACATGAAGCTTCAACTGACAATGTGGCTATTCCCGACATGATTAATTGACTTTCTCCCCTTTTTACTAGAACAAATCACAAGCGCTTTGTTACATTAAACATCGAGCCTGCACTTTAATAATAAAACACGAATATTCTAATTCCCCATTCTATGCCGTCTCAAAAAAAGAACCCTATGAAAAATGATCATTTTACCGTCATACAAAAAGTCAAACTCAAGGCATCCTGTTTGAGATAATAAATCCCACACGCCCCGGATTGAAAAATTAAACATTTGCATAGATCCAAAGACTGATCCTAGCACAGAACAAAGAATATAATCTCACCTCCCATCTTGGCACACGCAGGCCTACATCTTCACTTAGTCAGGATCACGCAGAAATAGACCGGCTGCTTTCAAGCCTCAGCTTATATATCTCACCCCCACAAAGGACGCGTCCCGTGCGGCATTGCGCTATACCCGCGCCAAGCTGAACGTGACGTATCCCTTCGTGATTGGCTATCCCTCGAGCGTCACCTCACTAGACTGACGTGTCCCTTACTTCGCAATATTGCTACGCATATTTCTCAAAATAAACCCATAACTCCTTGATTTCTTAACCCGTGGGCAATTAAGTTTTTAACCCCTTTCTTTCCGTGCTATGTATTCACGTTGCACTCGTCTTATTATGTATTCAATTTGGCGCACTAGCTTTTCAGTCCAGTCGCTACCCTCTACGTACTCCTCCCATCTGCTGATGTGGTGCACCCCTCATCCCCTCACGATCGCGCTCTGCTACAGAGCCCGTTGCCTTGCTGCGTAGCTTCGGTTTTCATATGCCTAATATAAATTGTATCCTAACACAAACAATTTATTACTGGCCTGGTGAATTATTCTCTGCAGGATGCATAGTAGCAATCTAGTTGCCGTCATTATTTTTAGAAGTAGGAAATTGCCAAATCCCTATTAAATTTCAAGTTGTTAAGGATAGAGCGCTGAAGGTTGCTCATATCTTAGTTGGCATGCTTCTGAGTGCTAGAAAATTTGTGATAAATATTTCAACATGCACTTTGTAAAATAGGTACCCTCACTTTTGCAAAAATTAGTTAGTAAGTCTTCAAAGTTCTAATTTTCAGCCTCTGATTAATCTTTGTGTTCTCAATTAATGTATTTTTAATTAAGTTAGGTTTTGAATTAATCATAAAGTTTTTTAGTTTTCACAGTCAACGTTCCTTCAGTTTTCACAGGATATCGCAGCCAAAAGAGTTTTCATTATCTGTAGTTACTCGTTTCAAGGCAATTCACATAAATAATTGTTCTGTAGTCTTGCTCAGAACTATTCCATTACCTGATTGCTTGAGACAACTTGTGTGTTTATAAAACATGTATTCATAACATAGTCGCTTAAGTAACATTTTTGCTACTGCTTTTGTGGCAAAAATTTGTGTATAAGAATTTTAGTATTTAGGAGTTACCTGACTCAGTTGGGTTAGGGTGATTTGCGGTTAATTTCTAAAAAATCTCTGATTATTCTAAATTCCCAACTCCTCAAATTTGTAATCCAAAATTGTTTTAGTTCCCATTTTGTGTATAGTCAATTTCCACGACCTAGTTGTAAAACCTGCTATTGCAGATTAATACCATGTATAAGGACCAAAAACTGTGTTGACTGCTAGTGATGTTAGGTTAGGATGTGTCAGATGGTCTTTAGGAAAACACCTGATTTTAGGTGCCAACTAGGTTAAGCTGCGGCTCAGGCGCCGAGTTGTAGTTTTGCCTAGTTTACCTTGAGTACTAGACCTCTGCCAAGTTCTTCCATGTAAGCACATTGTGAGGCAGTCTTGCTCGTGTGTCAGTGCTTGTTCATGTGTGCACAGTAACCCAGCGTCTTGTTCCGAACAGGACCCACGAGTTCATCACAACACAACCCATCTCTAAAACAATTAGGGATATATAGCACTTTACTCGCACCTTCCTGCAGTGTAGCCTCTCAACCCTCACAACGGCTAAAGAAGACTGCCTCTTCCAAGTTCCAATACTACCAACTCTCCCAAATACTTCGGCCGGATTGTTTTTCGAATCCTGTCCGGTGCTCACTTCACATTAATTATCACCCAAACCGTGTTTGCTCACCGGTTGTTCTTCCTCTAACGGTGACAGTTGTCCGCCGCACCATTCACAACAATTGAATTCACTCAATGGTGACACGTCACACAAACCCCAAACGCATTCCCACATAACGCTCCCAATTACACGCCACGAGACGGACCCTGGAGCGCAGCGACGGGATTTCTCGCCTTCAAAGAGAAGATCTTCGAGGACGCCTCAAGATCCCACGGATCCCGCCTCGCTTCGGCATTCCATCAATAGGGAATAAAAACCCCCAAGGCGAGCGTAAACTGACATTTCATTCACCTTCGAGTTTTGGCAGATGGGCTTTCTCTTGATTAGTTAGAGGCGCCAGTAGTCGCGTCAGGACACCTCCTTCTGAGGACGAGTCAGATATCTCACTAGTTATCTATTAAGTGACGCCTCCACCGGTGTCTGGTGACCCGTAATACCGAATGCCTTAAGCCTTGCTGACGACTCCTGAACATCCACTGGAGTACTAAAACTTGACTTAAAATCTCAACAAAAGACAACAACCAACGAATTTCACACCTTTGCCTTCATCGCGTGGTCAGTCCTATTTGTTAACAATCATTGATAAATTTTCGAGGTGGGTTGAGGCCGTGCCTCTTCCTGATACCCAAACTGATACTGTAGCTCGTGCATTTGTGAGTAATTGGATTTCCAGATTTGGGGTTCCACTAAGTGTCACTCATGACCGGGGATCACAATTTACATCCAAATTCTGGAGTGAGCTTAGCGCCGCCTTAGGGTGTGCAAACATTATTACCACCGCGTATCATCCGCAGTCGAATGGACTCATTGAGAGAGTCCACCGGGATCTGAAGAGTGCGTTGCGTTGCCTTAATTGCAGTCATGACTGGACCGACAGACTTCTAGTAGTATTATTGAGCATTCGAAATTTGTATAGGCAAGATCAGCAGTGCACAGCAGCAGAAATGTTGTATGGGAAGACACTTCACCTCCCTGGCGACATTGTTGACCCAAAACCGTTTCCTGAATTTTCATCTGCTGATCAGTCCGCATATGTAACCTGTCTCAAGGATTGCATGCGTCAGATCAAGTATGTAGCTCCACGAATGCCTCACTCAAAAGATAAATTAGATCCTGCCTTACAACATTGCACACATGTGTACGTACGTATTGATGCTATTAAACCAACCCTCACCCGCCCTTATGACGGCCCATTCAAGGTATTGAAGCGGACGCCAAAATGCTTCATTCTTGAAAGATCTGGTTCATCCGACTCTGTGAGCATAGACCGACTCAAGGTCACTCACACCTCTGATAATAGTGTGATTACTAACTCTTCATTCTCTCCACAAAACCTTCTTTCCACTGAGACTCGATCATATCGTCCACCTCAGTTTCCTCATTTGGTTGCATTGTTGCCTAGTCAACTTGAGTGTTATCCTTTCTTTTTGCCTGTATCTTCAAACCCTATCGTAGACTCTAATTATAGCTCTCTTAGTGAAACAGCGACAAGTCTGGAGAAACCAGACGAGACCGCTGCAGTAACTTCTGTTCCTAGAACTCTTTCTGACCTAAATTTGCAGACCCGTTTGGTCAAGCTTCCCCGCTCAGTAACATTTTCCGACCGCCAGACCCGGCATGGTCATGTAGTTCGGACTCCTTCCCGCTACAAATGATTGTAACGGGTGGACCTTTCGGTCTGCGCCTTGGGGTGTAATGTAGCATTAGCTACAAAATGTATAAATTCGGTAAAATTCTCATTAACAATTAAATAACACAATTATTGGCATTAAAAATCTTACTTTAAATTATTATTAATAATTTTCTACTTTTAATTAGTAATCTTAGAAGTTTTTGTGTGAAAGCACAAAAATAACAAAATATTATCGACAGTTGTTCGAATTTAAGTAGGCGCGGTTGGCAACATCACAGCCGACGCCATTGTCGAAGCGTCATTTTTCCTTCTCGTGTTAGCTCGTGTGGGTCAGCGTCTCATTCTTCGACGTCAACAACGCCACAACACATTTATCCCTGGGCCTCGAGCTTTACCTTTAACTGAGCCTTAAGTTGAGCCTTAAGTTGAGCTTCGAGCTTTACCTTGAACTCAGCCTTGAGTTTCGTCTTGATTTTGCCTTAAGCTCTGCCGTAACTTGTCTTTAGCCGAGTACTTAAGTCTGGTACTTAGCCTTGGACTTTGGCCTTGCGTATTACCTGATTATTGGCCTAATTGACACTGCCCAATTACGGGCACCAAAAATAATTAACCGCCATTTGCTAAATCCAGCAGGCCTTGAACTTCAATCACTACCTGATTAAGATCGATTAGCGTCATCAATCACGGCTCAAGTTGATATCATTCACCTGCTCAATCACGCAGACTTTGAGCTTATCCTGAAATCACACTGATCTCTCTGACCTGCTAACTTGCCCTCACTACTAAAGTGAATTCCATTAATCACAAACACACGCACACACTGTCGACTTCGTCACTTGCCGGAGCCTTTCGCCTGCACGGACTGCACACCATCTTCAGTGAAGTTCTTCAGTAAACAAGACGCAGCAGTCCTTCCGGTTTCTTCAAATAAAACTCGAAAACACAACTGAGTACCAACAGTGTCGTCATTACCCTATTTTCACGTAATTCGAAAACCTATCTCGAGAAATTAAGTTTGAAAATTGGTAACAACGCAAAAGTTAACCAAACCAACCATCAAACTTAAAACTCATATATCAATATAAGTGTGGAATAACGAAAGATTTTCTCTTTTCTTATTCATACAACGTTAGTGAAATTTTGCAACAATGTATCTCAAAACTTGGTGACAATAAGTGGCTTTGTGTGGCAAATCGTTCCCAGTGGGTCAATGACATCTTAACATTCGTTACTTGAGCTTTAGTTAATTGCGTGCCCACGTGCTTGTTATCATTTCTGCCAAACCACGGAAAGGAGACGAGCTTAGTGCCGTTTCGTTCATGCTCAAATTACCCTGTTTACGTGTTGTTGTGTACTAGGTAACTAATTCATTTATTGGCATTTAATTAACAGGTAAGACTTATTTTAGCCATTCGGCAAGTATTCGGAGCTATATTACTTGTTGGTAAAATGCTGGTCAAGCTTGAAGGCAGTGTGCCCAACAATCCTATAAATCCATAGCGATAATAGTGGACATTTTGAAGAGACCAAGTGCTCTTTTTTTTTATCAAAAATATGTATTTCAAGTGTGAAATCGTTAAATCTGAAGGATATGACTGTAGGTAATCGATTTCCCACTTTTCGGTGCCTAAACATAATTAATTAAATCAAAATAAACAAGTTTTCATCTATGCACTTTCCGTCTGAAATGATTATATTGCGATTTATAGCGGTAGGTTTAGTTTTACCTCTGATGACGAATGCGGACAAAGTAACAGCTACTCGTCAATTTTTTAATTTTTGTTGGTCAATATTGAGTTCAATGTTGTCAACAATTTTCATAATTTCGTTGCCATAGGTAGATTAAAATATAGTAGATTTTAAGACGTTTTACATGAATGACAATGTGCTTGCAAATGCTTAGTTTTAGAGTTATTTAAGTTTGAAGCTATACAAATGGCCCTCCTGAAAAGCGTTTTTTTCTGCAAAAGCAGTCATTGTTTTTGCAATAGAAACAGAAGCTAACCCCTTATTACAAATGTAAAGAGGTTGATTCGTGAGGGGAAGCCACAGTTCTTCTAGTGAAAATTATAAATAAAGGTTTCTAGTGAAGTCCATTTACATCAGATCCAAGATGGCATCCGCCATTTTGGGTACCGGGTGGCTGCCATTGGAGACGACATAAACGGATGTCATTAGAAACCTTTATTTATAATTATCACTAGGAGAACTGTAGCTCCCTTTTACGACCCAACCTCTTTACGTTTGTAATAGGACGTTAGCTTCCCTTAATAATTTAATTCCGCCAGGCGTGCTTGCTTCCTTTGGCGTGCAAAAGCCAACTTCAAAGTTTAATAATTCAAAAATAACGCAGGTAAATCTGAAGGATATGTCAGTTGTCGATTTTCCACTTTTTGGTGCCTGAACCTAATTAATTGAATCAAAATAAACAAGTTTTCTTCTATGCACTTTCCGTCTCAAATGAGTATTTTACGATTTATAGCGGTAATTTTAGTTTTGTCTCTGATGACGAATGCGCTCGAATAAACAGCTACTCATCGATTTTCAAATTTTTCTTGCATGAATCATGGTAATATCGAAATAAACAACTTTTCTTCTATACACTTTTTTCGTCAAATGAGTATTTAACGAGGTATAGCGGTAGTTTTGGTTTTGTCTTTGATGACGATCGCGCTGGAAGCGAGTGCGCATTGCAGTGTTGCTGTCCGACGTGCTCCTTGAATAACTTGCCGCTTCAAACACTGGAGTTGCGGTAAGTCATTTACCGCTATAACTAATAAAATACTGATTTGAGATGGAAAGTGCATAGAAGAAAACTTGTTTGTTTCGATCTAATTAACTATGCTAAGGCATCAAAATTTACAAAATCGATAACTGAAATATCCTTCAGATTTATCATAACGCATCAGCAAGCAGAATGTCATTCATGGAAAATGTCTTAAAATCTTCTATTTTACCTATCTGTGTCAACAAAATTATTGAAATTGTTGACAACATTAAACTCAATATTGACTTTTTTGTTGCTTGAATCATGGTAATAACATCGAAATGAACAACTTTTCTTCAATACACTTTTTTCGTCAAATGAGTATATAGCAAGATATAGCGGTAGGTTTAGTTTCGTCTTGGATGACAAGCGTGTCGAAAGCAAGACTCTGCCATATCGCGCGATCGATGAATTTCTTTTCGCTTCAAACACTGGAGCTGCGGTAAGTCATTTACCGCTATAACTAATAAAATACTCATTTCAGACGGAAAGTGCATAGAAGAAAACTTGTTTATTTTGATCAAATTAACTATGATTAGGCACCAAGAAGTGGAAAATCGATTACTGGCCATCCCTTCACATTTACCCTATAATGTTGTGGAAAATAAGTGTCAACATTGAATTTAATGTTGTAAATGACTTCTATAATATTACAAAATTTAGGTTATTGGAGCCACTTTAAGGGGATCTACCCACTAGTACCCAGGCCCCTGTCAGTCTGACGAGCATTTTTTTGTTGTTGACGAAAAAGGACCCTTCAGTGCTGGACTATTCGATCCAAAAAATTTATGGTGCTACGGACACTAGATCCCCCCCAAGAGGGTGTAAGGGGACCAAAAATCCTGAATTTTTGACCCCATTTGAAAAAAGGGTAAATCTGAAGGATATGTCAGTTATCGATTTTGTAAATTTCAATGCCTGAGCATAGTTAATTAGATCAAAATAAACAAGTTTTCTTCTATGCACTTTCCGTCTCAAATGAGTATTTCATTAGTTATAGCAGTAAATGACTTACCGCAACTCCAGTGTTTGAAGCGGCGAGTAATTCAAGGAGCACGTCGGACAGCAACGCTGCAATGCGCACTCGCTTCCAGCGCGATTGTCATCAAAGACGAAACCAAACCTACCGCTATACCTCGTTAAATACTCATTTGGCGAGAAAAGTGTATAGAAGAAATGTTGTTTATTTTGAGTTTATTATCATGATTCAAGCAACAAAAATTCAAAAATCGATGAGTAGCTGTTAATTCGAGCGCATTTGTCATCAAAGACGAAACTAGATTTACCGCTATAAATCGTAAAATACTCATTTGAGACGGAAAGTGCATAGAAGTAAACTTGTTTATTTTGATTCAATTAATTAGGTTCAGGCACCAAAAAGTGGAATATCGATAACTGACATATCCTTTAGATTTACCGAAAAAAGAAAACAAGGAAATGGAAAATTTAAAACCGTAACTCTGTTTATAATGCTTTAATGATTCTGAAACTGTCTTTGGTTTTGTTCTAGCATAAAAACTCAATAAGTTCTATTCCCTGGAAATATCAATAAAAATGAACTAATAAACTGATATGCTTAATTTTTTCAAAAAACTAGGGCCTGAATCAATAAAATGAATAAAAGAAATTGTGTTTCTTTTTAAAAATTATGTATAATAGTCAAATTTTATTAGTGTAGTTTAGTTTTATTACAGTTTAGATGAAAATTTATTTATGCCTCATTACTAACAACCCTTATTTTCAACATTCAAACAAATAGAAGTCATTGAATTTTTACTCTAGAACAAAATTAAAGACAGTTTTAGAATCCTTAAAACATTGCAAACAAAGTTATGGTAACTTTCTTCCCAATTGTACAAATTATTTGTTTTTTATCAAGCTCAAAACACAAAATTAGTGTATATGCTAGTTAGTGATCAAATATCACATATAAAAAAAAATGGAAAAATTCAAATGGATAATTTGCTACCGTAACCTTGTTTGTAATGGTCCAAGGATTCTAAAACTGTCTTTGGCTATGATGTAGCATAAAAACTAAATGACTTCTATTCCTTTGAAATATCCATAAAAACTATTATTTTGTATTGAAAAAATAAGGCCTAAATCAAAAAAGTTACAGGAGTAAAATATGTTTTTCAACAAATACATATACTGGAAAAATTTCAAACCAATCGGATCAAAATTTGAAAATAGCTGGATTGATCCTCTTAAGACGTCTTGCAGAATGAAATTGTGCTTGCAAATGCTTAGTTTTGGAGATATTCAACTTTGAAGTTATAGGAACATCGTATATGAAATTGAACAAATGGACATGTAAATAAGCTAAAATACGGTATTGACATAACAATAGCTGAGATTAGATTAGGCAAAGTTAGATTAGTTAAATAAACTAACCTAATTAATCCTTAAATAACTTAACTTGGCCATACCAACACTGATGTTTCTTTCCAGCCAAAGTGACTGCTCATGCTCCGTATCCGCACTACACCGGAAAAGCCATATCTAAACTGCCGTCGATACTATTCTTACCTGAACACTATTTATGCTAAATCTTGAAAACGAAGCATTTGCAAACACAATGCCATTCATGTAAAACGTCTTCAAATCTATCATATTACCTGTATGTGGCAACAAAATTATTGAAAGCGTTGACAACATTAAATTCAATATTGACTTATAAAAGTATCTCACAATAAAGAAAGATCGTCAAAGCACGTAATAAATGTCTCTTTACTATGACTCGCACATTTTTCATATGCTGTCCAACTATGTATTTTTCCAGACAAATCATTCTAAAGTTTGTCAGCTTCCTCTTGCTGTTGGGTGATGCAGAGCAAAACCTTGAAATACATGCATTTAGTGTTTAAAAATATATGATGTTATTGACAAATATGCTGTAACTTGCAAGAGCTTGTTGAGTCTGGTTAGATAAAAATTAATTTTTATCCATTCAACCAAACTTGTAAACACAGTTACTTCATCCTCTTGCAGCAAAATATAGCTGCAGAGAAAGTACAAAATAAATGTTACCCCTGGAACTTGACTGTTTCAATGAAGCGCTGTTACAATGAAGTGCCGTTACAATGTGATAACTACTATGACTGACATTAATAAGCTAGTGTCATTTTTTTCAAACAGGCTTTTTACACAATATATTACTAAAATCCTGTTAAAATATTCTACAAAAATTGAAATGACCAGCAGGCAAAACCTCATTTGTACTGCGTAAGTTTCCGTAAAATTGATCAGTTTTTAAAACTTTCTTCTACTGTGGTCCTTAAAATGTTGGGTAAAACACTAGCATGTGTAAATACATATACAAAGAGTGCAAATCTTCAGATTAGTTTCACAGCTTGTTTCAGATTATCTACTCCATAACTTGCCATTAGTGATGCAAAAAAACGGTTTTATTTGATTGCGTTTTTTGCAAAAAAAACGTGTTTTATGTGTTTTTGTTTTTTTTTGTTTTTTTACACACCTAAATTTTGTTAAGTATATGTCAGGGTTTTTTTTGGACATCTAAAATATATTAATATCCTTGTTTTTTAGTCATTTTATTGTTATATAAACATCAAAAAGAAACCATACAGTAAAAGTGGTGGCAGATAACCCACAATTACCTAGAGGCGTTCAAGAGGACCAGCAGGAGCCACAGAACTTATATTGATGGAGTCAAAATTCAGGGCTTACTATCTCTACTATATCTGGTTTTATTTTTATGTGACCAAAAAAATCCGACTTTGCAGAGATAATAAGCTCTGAATTTTGACTCCATCAATATAAGTTCTGTGGTAAGTTCTGTGGCTCCTGCTGTACCTCTTAGACTCCTCTAGGTAATTGTGGGTTATCTGCCACCACTTTTACTGTATGGTTTCTTTTTTATGTTTTCGTTACAAAAAAAAATGACTAAAAACTATAGATAATAATATATTTTAGATGACTAAAAAATATGCTGTTTTTTCCTAATACATGTTTTTTTTACAAAAAATTCTGACTAATAAAAATGAATATTAATATATTTTCTAGTACCAAATATAACCATGCTTTTTTTTTACAAAGAATAATGACTTAAAAAACTATATATATTATGTGACCTAAAAAGCCCCATGCATTTTTTTAAAAACAAAAACATGTTTTTTACTAAAAATTGAATTGGTCCAATTGAGTGCAGTGAGGAGGAGGGGCATTTGAGAAAAGAAAGGCCTGAGTTGATGGCGAAGCTGAAGTTTGAAGCCAGGAAGTTGGGCTGCCGCGGGCCTGTGAGAGAGACTCTCCAATGAAACTTTTAATTGTGCCTTCGTGAGTGGTCATTGTTTATATAGAGAGTGTGGCCGCCGTGGGGGCAAGGTAGTCTCGGCCAAGTCATGACTGAAATTCATGGTCACATGACTGAAAAAACATGAATAATATATCTATGAGACCAAAAAAATGTTTTTGTACTAAAAAATCATGACTAAAGAAACATGAATATATATGAGACCTAAAAAACCCCATGCTGTTTTTTTAAAAATGTTTTTTTACAAAAAATGATGTATAAGAAAACCTGGATATGAATATATTTTATGCGACCAAAAAAACCATGCTGTTTTATTTTATGTATTTTTCATAAAAAATTGTGTCCTTAAATCATGGATATTAACATATTTTATGTTACCAAAAATAACATTGTTTTTGTTTTAAAACGTGTTTTTATATTAAAAAGTTATTATTCATTTTTTGGTCACGACTTTGTAAAAAAAACACCCCCTCAGGGGGATACAATTATTGTATCTATGGGAACTAGCACTCCCAGGGGAGACAATGTGGAGGGCACAAGCTGAGAGTTAGGTAGGCCTCCTTTTTGTTGAAATAAAATGTTTTTGTTCTGTTGAGGACCACCTTTTTTCGGTTCACTGCTGTCCTGTTTTTCAGCACCTACTACTGTCTTCTTCAATTTTGATCTTGTTTCATAATCTTCCTTCCTCTCATTGGATCGCATTTGTTGCTGGGTAGGGAGGCTAAAACTAATGACCAATCTAATCTGTAAAAAAACATGGATATTAATTTATTTTATGTGAACAAAAAACCGTCTTTGTGAAAAAAAGATTTTTTACAAAAAACATGAGTGTTATTAAATTTTATCTGACCTAAAAAACATGACCTTTTAAAAACCATGTTTTTTCACAAAAAGTCATTAATATCCATGTTTTTTTAGTCATGATTTTTTTTGGTAAAGAAAACATGATTTAAAAAAACCAGCATGTTTTTTTTTGGCACATAAAATATATTAATATCCACATGTTTTAATCATGATTTTTCTGTATAAAAGATATTTTTCAAAAAGACAGCATCGTTGTTTATGGTAAAATAAAGTATAATAATATCCGTGTTATTTAGTCATGACTTTTTTGTAACAAAAACATTCAAAAAACAGCATGGATTTTTTGGTCACCTAAGAAATATTAATATCCATTAGAACTGTACCAGGTCTTAGAATAAAATATCCACAAAGAATCTATTCACTCAATAAAACCTTTCGGGGACTAGCTCCATCCTCAGTATGTCATTCAGTCAACTGTTTTTCAAAGGAACAGTGAAAATTCATTGTCCATTTCACCAAATTTTACTGAATGACTGAGGATGGAGCTGGTCTCCGAAAGGTTTTATGGAGTGAATAGATTCTTTGTAGATATTTTATTCTAAGACCTAGTACAGTTCTAATAAACATGATTTCAATATTAACAGCATTCTTTGTTTATAAGTTTCTAAAGACAATTCGATTAAAGAAAAATGACTTTCCTGATATTTATATCCGTGTTTTTAGTTATGATTTTTAAAAATGTTTTTAAAAAAAAAACAATTTTTTGGTCCCATAAAATGTAATAGCCATGTTTTTTAGTCAAGATTTTTCTGTTAAAAAACAATGTTTTAAAAAAAACAGCATTGGATTTTTAAGATCACATAAATATATTAATATCCATGGTTTTTATTCATAATTTTGTATAATAACAGTTTTTTTTTTAAAAAACAGCATGGTTTTTTAGTCACATCTCTATCAATGACCATAAGTACAGATATGTTGTATAACACACCATTTTGGGAGTTGAAGGTCATTCAGATGTCTCGTAAAATAAATGAAATATCAAAGCATTAAACCGCAGAAAATGAAAAATTTCATAAAACCATGGAAAACCAATAAGAAGTATGCTGTTTTATTTTGTAATTTGACATGAAAACAATGTAATGTGGTTCTTTTTCTTGCTGAGTTATTTTCAGACAAAATATTTGAAAAAAAAATCAAAATATCCAGGTTTTTTTGGCTACGTTTTTTTTTGTAAAAAAAACCGTGTTTTTTTAAAAAAAAAGGCATGGTTTTTTTTTTAGTCACATCTCTACTTGCCATCTTTTAAAACAACTACCGCATATTCTGCCGAATATCCCCTTGAAACACCGATTAGTTATGAATAAAAGAGGTGAAAAAACAACAATTGGTGGCAAACCCACTAAATCAGAATAAAAGTAACTAAGGATGCTTAAGCACACCCACACCTTTCAACCCTCAAAAGTTAACTGACAGGATTTGTTGTCTGCACAATGAGCAATGACTACAGTGCTAATGGTTGGTTACCTGAATGTCAGATCACTGGTAGCATTTGTTAATACCATGTAGCTGCGGCACGGGAGATTCAAATATTTTTTTGAAGCACAAGCTCAATTTGTTTTCGGTTAGTTACCGTAAAAAACACTGGGATTTTTTCTGTCCAGCCCTTCCCAGTGAACAGTAATGATTTGCTATCACTTAATAGGATCTTTTTTTTACCAAAAAAGTTTCCTTTTTGTAAAGCTAAAAGTTTCCTTTTTCTAACTGTGGTGGCTCTTTCAATTTACAGGCCATTCAAAACAATATATATGGTATGAAATTATTTTTTAAAATCATGAGTGACATTCACTTAGAACTATGCATTCATTAAGCCACAGCCTCGATGCACTTGCTATTAAGTACATAAACAAACGTAGTCTCAGGAGGTTGGGGATGTTCTTAAGTTAATTTTTCTTTTTGAAAAAGGAAAGATGCTTATAATAATCATTGTTTTGATTGGTTTCATGATGAAACCTTTTACAAACAAATTTTAGATAACATTTGTTCTACGTTACGGTGCCAATTTTGATTTTAAGGTTCTTCTAAATAGTTCACACAAAAATTGGCTAGACTTTTACATCTAGTTCCAATTTGCCGTTGTGTCCCAGCGTAAAAAAGTTCCTTGAAATTCTTCTCTGACTTAAAAGACAATGACGAGGCATATGTTATGCCTCTAAAGTGTAGGTTCAGGAAATTCATGACCTCGACACATCTTTTTTGAAATTTTTTATCTAAACGATCATCAAATTTCTCATTTTATATGGCCCATAATATGGTTGAATGCAAAGTTGATATTCTTATTAAAGAGTACAGAAAATCAATCAGGTTTATATCAGAACAGTAATTAATTTTGAAATTAACATTAGAATCTTTTCACACAACTTTTAGTATTTATCTATCTATTCTTATTACAGTTTTGTAGATATGTTCATATTTCTTCACTGCAATGCCTATACTCTTAGCTCATTTTTTTCTTGTTCCTTTTCCCTTCAAAGCATACTATGACAGTTGTCTCTTTTGTGTATTAGGATTTAACAGTCTTCTTCTGATTTAGACGGTTCTCTTCTGGTTTATCAATATGTTTCCCGTGTATTGGGCCACATGTTTACCTGTTGATAAATTTCTCATTCACATACCAATATGGTGGACCCCTGGGTTTTGGCATCCCTAGCTTACGTTTTTTTACATTACATAGTGGAATACAAAGTTTTTCCGTCCCTTTATTACTGCATTGTTATTACTCTTTATTACTTCTGCCGTCAAAAAATTTGAAAATTTAAAATTGGCAGTTGGATTGCATGTGTGTGAGGGTGAGTCACTTGCCTCATACCACACTCATATGTCACTATATGCGCCACTGAAAACGTCATTAAGATACTGGTCTGCTATTGGTTTGTGGCACTAAGATGCTAATATGCTATTGGCCAAAATCCCTCCCACAATGCCTGACAGAGATGCTGCCTTTCTCTCTTTGGTTATCACTCGCTCAGTTCAAAATCTCGCGTGTTCTCACGTGTTCAAGACTTGTTCTCGTGTGAGTGCTTGCAGTATTGTATTTATTGGGCATTTTAGTGCTTAATTCAAACTTTAATTCCTTAGCCATGGGTCCCAAGATTGCCCGTGATGTTGAAGGAAAAAGTAAGAGGGTGATAACTATGGTAACAAAGCTGGAGATAATAAAGAAATAGAAAGAAGGCAGGCGCATCGTTACCCTTGCCAGGGAATAAGACCATAACCAGTCAACGATTGACCAATTTATTTTGATGATTTTACCTGGGGTTTTGCACGCATTAGCTAATTACCATAGGTTTCTATTGCTCACCATACGACAATTTTTCCGTATGATCCAAACTTTAGAGCGGATTATTGTCGTATGGTGGGGTCTACTTTATAAGTGAATGATATTTTATATGTTTATGCAACATCCCCTCAGGGGGATACAAATATTGTATATATGGGAATTAGCACTCCCTGGGGAACAATCTGAGGGCCCAAGCTGAGAGTTAGCTAGGCCTTCTTTTTGTTGAAATAAAATGGTTTTGTTATGTTAAGAACCATCTTTTTTTTTGGTTCACTGCTGTCCTATATTTTCAGCACCTACTACTTCCTTCTTCAACTTCAATCGTGTTTCATAATCTTCTGTCACAATGTACTATTTCTATGCCCTTACTGCGTAGATTCTGCGTTTCTTCAACTCCATACTAAATAGTGCCTTCCTCTCTTTGGATCGCATTTTTTGCTGCGGGTGGGTAGACTAAAACTAAGGACAAGTCAAACTAATCTGTTGTGCAACATCTTTAAGAAATAATCATTATCATACTAGGTGAAATGTATCATACGACTGTATTTTTCAGAATTATTTGGAAGAATAATAATGTATTCCAGCATTAAAGTCATTTTTCCTATTTTGCTACCTACAATCTAACCAAACCCACCGTTTAAAACCTAGGAAATGCAATGTGAACATGTAAAGGCTTTCAGAAAGTACAAAAATGAAATTCAAACATGAAAATTTAGTTCGATTTATGTATGAATATAAGTCTACTGTGATATTGATATTCCATGTATTATTTTAAAAGTGCACCACCTTTGTAATACTGCCTTGATGTTACCATTTTTACATAATAACGGTGAAATTTGTAAAATTAAGTAAAGTCAAGGGTAGTAGCTCCTCTTAATGAAATAGTTGACTATCATTGGTGAACTGCTTTTAACAGTAATTTGGATTTAGTACAATTATTTACACAAGACAAAATTGTAAACTTCTACAAATCATTGATAATTTTTATTGTCACGGCATTATAAACTAGCTCTATATTATTTCTAGCCTAGAAACTTGGTAGTTTTTGTAGTTGTTTTTGTTCTGATAGAAATTTTACTGCCAAGATAGCAAGTCCATCCACTGTAAGAGGACTAGTAATGTGAAAATTAAGTAATAGGAGAAGGTTTGGGCTAATACATACTTAGTTTTATGGTGATTAGGAAGTATTTATGAAATCACTTCTAGCAACATTCCAAAAGCCATTAAATTGCAATTTTCTATTGGTTTTCTCAAATTTAAACCACGTGTTGTCAAAGAGATATGTCAATTTTTCTTCCTTATTACTATTAAAGCTTTTCTTCATAGAAATGTTTTTTTTTTCAAGGGAAGCAAACGCTTTTTCCTACGAGTTCTTTTGAAAATGAATAAAAATATTTCTGGAGTGAAATAAGTTCTCGGATGTTCACAGAATGTTTGTAACATTCGAATAGACATTTGTGGCTTTGAAGTTTTTGGAATTCACTCATATTCCTCTTCCCCCCTCCATGTGGTTTTTCTTTAAATTTCAATTTCTCAGCCAATTTTGTACAAAGAGATATGATATTTTTCAACTAAAAAATGAATTCCAGCATTTTCTGAGATTTTTCTTAAATTTTCACCATAGATGTAAAATGATATAATAATTTTTTTGGCTTGTAATTTTTCTTAATTTCATTAGAAAAATGATTTCTATGAAAAAATGGGTATTACAGAAAATGTATCTCCTTCAATTTTGAAGTTACAGAACTGGCAACATATTTTATAGCTAACTAAATTCGTTGTCTACAGAAATATATGTACTGCAATGGACTTTTATAATTTTATCTGTTGAATTTTAAGATTTTTTTCCAATTCAATATTTTTTCTTTACTGTGTTGTCTTGAATTATTTTCATCCTAAATCAAATTCCAAAAATGATCAAAGCATCAATCTAGCTGTTTTTAAGCCCTATCAATTGATACAGTTGCCATTCCTGCACCTCAAAACTGGGAGGGGAAATACTCCAAAAGAAAAAACCACAGTTTTCAGGTCAGCCGATGATACAATTAGATTTGTGAGAAAATTCTCTTTTAGAGGGGAAGAAAATTGACCATTGATATTTTTTCAAATTTTTAGCCAAATAGTCTCCTCAAACTGCCGAGTAAAGGGGAGAGAAATTCCTTCAAGACAGTAATTTTAGAATATATATTGGCATTACAAATTATTTTCATGTTCACCATCAGGTATGTTTTTATCAGGATTTTGGTTGATGCTTCAGTACATCAAGGCTGTACTTGAGGGTACTGTCCGAAGCCCCTGCCAGGCCTAGTGATGCAAAAAAACGGTTTTTATTTGATGGCGGTTTTTTTAAAAAAAAATGTTTTTTTTTTTTGCACACACCCAAATTTTGTTAAGTATATGACTGTTTATTTTTGGTCACATAAAATACATTAACATCCATGTTCTTTAGTCATGATTTTTTGTAATAAAAACATCAAAAGGAAACCATACAGTAAAAGTGTTGCAGATACCCCACAATTACCTAGAGAAGTCTAAGAGGAACAGCAGGAGACACAGAACTTATATTGGTGAAGTCAAAATTCAGAGCTTACTATCTCTACAATGATTTTATTTTTATGTGACCAAAAGATCTGACATAGTAGAGATAGTAAGCTCTGAATTTTGACTCCATCTCTATAAGTTCTGTGGCTCCTGCTGTTCCTCTTGGTAATTGTGGGTTATCTGCCCCCACTTTTACTGTATGGTGTCCTTTTGATGTTTTTATTACAAAAAATCACAACTAAAGAAGAACATTGATGTTAATGTATTTTATGTGACCAAAAAAAACCATGCTGTTTTTTTCTAAAAAACATGTTTTTTTATTAAAAATAATCACTAAGAAACTGGATATTAATATATTTCATGTGACAAAAAATTAAAAATCAAAAATAATGATTTTTTTAAAAAATCATGTTTTAAAAAAAATCATTTGTTAAACAACATGGATATTAATATATTTTGTATGACCATAAAACCATGCTGATTTTTTCACATTTTTTAGTCCATATGCAGTTTAATGCGCTCACGGAAATTGAAAATTCCGTTCCGAGGGATCATCAAAGGAACACATATAAAAACCTTTTACATGAATGACATTCTGCTTGCTGGTGCATTATTTTTGAGTTATTTAACTTCAAAATTTTTGTCTTTCATAGCAGTTCCAGTCAGTTGCGTGCTTGAGCTGGAGCTGTTAGGGGCCCTCCCGTCAAAATTGAATTTTGATCCGATTGGTCTGAAATTTGGCCACTATATGTATTCTTGCAAGAAAAACATATATTATTCGAAAAGTTTTTTGATTTAGACCTTAAGTTTATTTTTTATTTATAAAAAACTCATTTTTTGGTTCATTTTTGGGATGTTTTCAAAAGAATAGAAGTCAATGAATTTTTATGCTACAATAAATACAAAGACAGTTTTGAAATCCTCCTAACATTGCAAACAAACTGACATTCTTGAATTTTCTATTTGAATTTCTTTTTTTCATGTATGCAATATTTGATCAATACCTAAAATATAAAGAATTTTTAGGTTTTGAACTAGCAGAAAAAAAAGACAACGTACAAATTGGGAAATCAAGGAATGTCAGTTTGTTAGGAATGTTCCAAGGAATCTACGAGGCCTGTCTAAAAAGTATCCGACTTTTGGCCAGAAAAAATATTTCGAATACCTGACGGAGTTGGGACCCTAATCCCCTTCAAAGTAGGCCCCTTGTGCTTGTACACACTTAGCCCACCGATCCTTCCACTGCTGGAAACACCTGTGGAAGTCTTCTTTTGGAATAGTGTTCAGCTCCGTCGTCGCTTTCTGGTGCGAAGCAAAATCAATCAAGGTGATGCTGACTGTTTTCTTTGATGTCCGTGGAGTTTTGCATCACGAATACGCACCGGAAGGACAAACAGTGACAAAGGAGTACTATCAGGATGTTCTCCGGCGACTTCGTGATGCAGTTCGGCGCAAAAGACCAGACATGTGGACTGCGAACAACTGGCACTTGCATCACGACAACGCGCCCGCACATTCATCCCATTTGATCCGCAATTTCTTGGCCAAACATGGAATTACGACCGTTCGCCAACCTCCCTACTCTCCAGACCTGGCTCCTTGCGACTTCTGGTTGTTTCCAAAATTGAAGACACCACTGAAAGGATCCCGTTTTGAGAGTAGAGAAGAGATAATGCGGAACGCGACGACAGAGCTGAACACCATTCCAAAAGAAGACTTCCAGAGGTGTTTCCGGCAGTGGAAGGATCGGTGGGCTAAGTGTGTGGAAGCACAAGGAGCCTACTTTGAAGGGGATTAGGGTCCCAACCCCGTCAGGTTGTTGAAGTATTTTTTCTGGCCAAAGGTCGGATACTTTTTCGACAGGCCTCGTAAAACTGTCTGTTTTCTTCCTAGCATAAAAACTCAATGACTTCTATTCTTTTGAATTTTGAAAACAAGTGACTTTACAGTATAGGCCAACAGCAAAATTTTTTGTTGAAGTGTAATATAATGGAGAATTTACATAATTGAATGCTGTTTTCATTTTAATTCGATAATCTCCATGCACATCATATTCACACTGTAAATTGTAATTTACCAAAAAAATAAAAATAAAAATTTGTTTTACTTATTTCATAAAATTATTTAATTTTTTGTTTTTAGTTTGATTCTTATGACATTTGACTATTATTAGTAACCTTTGAAAAGAAACCCAATTTCTTCTATACATTTTTTTAATTCAGGCCTTAGTTTTTGAAAAAATGTGACATTGTTTTTTAGTCCACTGGTTTTGAAATTTCAAACAAATAGAACTCATTGAGTTTTTATGCTAGAACAAAAACAAAGACAGTTTTAAAATCCTTGGAACATATCTAACAAAAGTACATTCACAAATTTTCAATTTATTCTTGTTTTCTTTTTATAAGGAGTCAAAATGGGGTCGAAAATTTAAGATTTAAGACTTCCCCATCGATTTTAGCATTCACTACCCCAGTCCTGCTAATATTTTTTGGGTGATAACCTGTATTGTGTTATCAACTAAAACATCCTAGAAGTGGGTTCAAGCTCCGCCGGGTCAGCCAATAATAAATTACCGAGTACCCAAGCATACTCTAACAGCTCAAGCGTGCAACGCAGCTGCTATGGAAGACAAAAATTCAAAACTTGAATAACTTGAAAATAATGCATCTGCAAGCAGAAGATTCTTGTAAAACGTTTTAAATGTGTTCCTAGTGATTCTTTGGCGTGGAATTTTTAATTTCCGTGAGCGCATCAAACTGCATAATGACCATTATTTTTACAAAAGAGCATGTCTAAAAAATATAGATATTAATATATTTAATTTGACCAAAAAAATCATCTTTTTTCAAATAGGTTTTTTACAAAAAGTCATTAACATTAAATTTATTAAATTTATGGTCATGACTTCTGTGAAGAAAATGGATATTAACATTTTTTATGTGACCACAAAAACCATGCTTTATTTATAAAAATATTCATATGAAAAAATCATAAAAATAAAACACGGATATTAATATATTTTATCTAACCTAAAAATACCATGCTATTTTAAAAATAAATGTTTTTTACAAAAAATCATTAAAATCTATTTGTCATTTTTTATGCAAAAAATAAACATTTTTCTACAAAAAGCAAGGTTTTCGATCACATTAAAGACATTAATATACACATTTTTAGTCATGATTTTTCTGTAAAAAAAGTGTTTTCAAAATAACAGTATGGTTATATTTGGTCAAATAAAATATATTGACATCCATGATTTTTAGTCATGATTTTTCTGTTATAAAACAATGCTTTTTTTCAAAAAAGCAGCATTGGGATTTTTGATCACAAAATATATTAATATCCACATTTTTTAGTCTTGATTTTCTGTAAAAAATTGTTTATTGAAAAAACAAGCATGTTTTTTTGGTCACATAAAAGATAATAGTACCCATACTTTTTCAGTCACGAATTTTTTGTAGAAAAACATGTTTTAGAAAAACCACATGGTTTTTTGGTCCCATAAAATATATTATCCATGTTTTAAGTCATGATTTTTCTTTTAAGAAACAGCATTGTTTTTTTGTCACATAAATATATTAATATCCATATTTTTTAGTCATGTTTTTTTGTAAAAATAACATGTTTAAAAAAAAACAGCATGGTTTTTTTGGTCACATCTCTATCAATGACTATAAGTAAAGATATATTATTACAACATATTATTTGGGAAGTTGAAAGTGATTCACATGCATTGTAAAATAAATGAACTATCAAAAAATGAAACCACAGAAAATAAAAAATTCAATACAACCATAGAAAACCATGAATTAAGAATAAGAAGTATGCTGTTTTATCTTATAATCTGACATGAAAACAAATAATGTATAGTCGTTCTTTTCCTTGCTGAGTTATTTTCAAACAAAATATTAAAAAAACCAAAATATCCATGTTTTTTTAGCCATATATTTAAAAAAAAACAGCACGGTTTTTTTGAGTCACAACTCTAGCCCAGGCCCCTGTCTGTCCTGTGAGCTTTTTTCATGTTATTGTTGGAAAAGAACCCTTAGGTGGTGGACCGTTCGGTCCTAAAATTTTATGGCGCTACGGACAATAAATCTCCCCCAGGGGGAAGTAATGGGACAAAAATTTTGAATTTTTACCCAATTTTTACCCCATATAAACAGAAAATATAAATGGAAATGGGTAATTTCCCAATATGCTTTTGTTGGAAATGTTTCATAGATTCTAAAACTGTATCTGGTTTTGTTCTAGCAGCAAAACTCAATAAGTTGATACGTTTTGAAATATCCATGAAAATGAACTCAAAAACCAGTATCTCAAATTTTTTCAAAAACTAAGGCCTGAATCAAAAAAACGAATAGAAGAAATTGTGTTTCTTTTTAAAAGTTACATATAATAGTCAAATTTCATAAGAATCAGACTGAAAATAAAGAATTTCATAATTTATATTTATGTATAAAAATTTTCATTTATTTATTTTTTTTAGGGAAATCACAATTCACACTGTGAATATGAAGTTAAACATGGAAATTATCGAAATAGAAAATTAATACTACATAGAGTTACATAAATTGTCCATTATATTACACTTCAACAAAAATTTTGTTTTGGTTTATACCCTAAACATATACTTTTCAACATACAAACTGTATCAACTCATTGAGTTTTGATGCTAGAACAAAACCAAAAACAGTTTTGGAATCCTTGGAACATTTTTTTTTTACCCCTCAGGGAGATACAATTATTGTATCTATGAGAACTAGCGCTCCCAGAGGGACAATGTGAGGGCCCGAGCTAAAGGTTAGGTAGGCTTTCTTTTTGTTAAAATAGAATAGGTCTTGTTGTGTTACGGACCATCTTTTTTCGGTTCACTGCTGTCCTGTTTTTCACCGCCTACTACTTTCTTCTTCAACTTTTTCTTGTTTCATGAACTTCTTTCTTAGCTTTCTGTTTCTGTGCCCTTTCTGCATAGATTCCACGTTCCCTCAACTCCATACTAAATGGTGCCTTCTTCCTTCCTCTCTTTACATCTCATTGTTGAGGATAGGGAGGCTTAAACTAACTAATAAACTGGAACATTTTTAACAAAGTTATAATTTGGACTCTCCCAAATTTTAGAAAACGAAAAAGTTACATGGCTCCAAACCCAAAAATAATTGTTTGTGATGTTATTATAAAGTATCGCTTATCACAGAAATTTTTTCAAAATGGTAAAATTTTAAATTATAACTTTGTTAGAAATGCTTCAAGGATTCTAAAACTGTCTTTGGTTTTGTTCCAGCATCAAAATTCAATGAGTTGATGCGTCTTGAAATTTACATAAAAATGCATCAAAAAGCTAATTTTTCGTAAAAAAATTAAGGCCTAAATCAAAAAAATGACAGAAGTAAATAAGGTTTACTTTAAAAAAATACATATACTGGCCAATTTTCAAGCGAATCGGGCGAAAAAAGGTCAAAATCCCGGACGGTACCCTTAACGCTCTGTTGTCTTACAAGTCTAAGTTAGAGGCTTGTTTTCAAGAAAATGCTATTTCAAATACAAATGTTATGAAAGTCAGGTTCTGAGAACAAAGGCTCATGAGTAATAGACAATATTAATTAAGCCTACATTCATATCACAAGTTATAACCATATCGGATGGAATTTAGATCCCATCTGCTGACCATATAGAATTTAAAGGTTATATCCTACTCTAGGTTGCACAAATAAAGCCCAGAGTACAAGCTAATAGGGCAAACAGCAACCAGCCAGGCATCAACTGCAGAACAGGCTTCTTCAGGTGTCTGTCAGTGCCACCTAGAAAGAATAAACTAATAAGTAATAAAAAACTAAATGCACACGATGGCATTTCAGTCTTTACCAAAAATTAGCTGTGTGTTGGAAACTTCTAGTTACCTGTGTCAGAGGACACCAACGAGAGAATAAGAGAAGCAGATACCATGAGGTCACTTGCCATGCCAAGCTGGAAGTAGAAATCTAGTTTTAGTAGTATGCAAATGGTTATTTGAAGAATCCCTCACTCTTCGTTAAAAGTACAAATTTAATTTGAAATATTGACGGTGTATATGAATAAAGAGAAAATATCCGTGCTTCCATTATTTTGAAAATATTTTTGGATTGTATGCTTTTTTCTTGAATTCTTGCCTAAATCATTCAGGCTCGGGACCTAAAGCTATGCATTGAACATGATCAGAATTTTTCACATCAAAAGCATCATGTACTCAATTTACAGTGAGCACATGATGCTTACGGTGACCTGGTCTTTCTGGACACATGTAGTTAATTTTTTTGAACTGTGAATCATCTGTGGTTTAAGAAAAATATTATTTTTTTAATCTCCAACTATTTAGTAGCCAGCAAATGTTTTTGGCATCAAATGAAATGTAATTCAGCACTAGGTAGGTAAAAAAATGTTTTCTAAAATCAGAGAAGCAGGCAGCAATAAACGGCATTTTTTCAAGAGATTGCTTTATAAATGCATTTATGTCAATTTTAACCCCTAAACGCCCAAGTGGACTGTACGGTCCTCCTTCAAAAATAGCCTCAATATATTGAATTTCTCGTAAAATTAGTTTTCTGATGTGTTTTTTAGACTGCACTGTCAAGTGGTAGTTCCTTCCTCATCGTTAAATTGATGAATATCTGATGCCGGTGCCAGTTTAATGATATTGGTTGTGATAATGGTAACATGAGTAGAAAATGTGGACATTAAAGGGTTAATGTAGTGCAGACATCTAGCAATGTTGTGCTCAGAATCATTATTTATTTCAGAACAATCTTCCGAGATGGTATTCTTTGTGTGTGCTGCCTGTGGCGGCTCCTTCAAGAAGAAGCAAGCGACGATGCACACCTTTAGGTGCAGTAACTGGGCATTCAGCTGCATGGACTGTGGGAGGGATTTCAGGTAAGCTTCACTCAATGAAAAGTAAAACACTGTAGTATTAAACTAATGCAGGCAGTTTTAAACCAGTGCAACAATATATATACTGTGAGCTCACTTTAAAGCTGTTAATTGACAAGAATTATTTTGTGAAATATTCCCATGTCAAATTATTTAAATTGCAGTGATATCCCCCTCAGGGGGATACAACTATTGTATCTATGGGAATTAGCGCTCCCAGGGGAAAAATGTGAGGGCCCGAGCTGAGAGTTAGGTAGGCCTTCTTTTTTGTTGAAATAAAATGTTTTTGCTATGTTAAGGACCACCTTTTTTCGGTTCACTGCTGTCCTGTTCTTCATCACCTACTACTTTCCTCTTCCACTTTGATCTTGTTTCATGAACTTCTTTCTCATCTTACTGTTTCTATGCCTTTTCTGCATAGATTCCACGTTTCCTTAACTCCATATTAAATGGTGCCTTCTTCCTTCCTCTCTTTAGATCTCATTTGTTGAGGATAGGAAGGCTTAAACTAACTAATAAACTTGCAGTGATATCAGTAGACATGTATGATGAAAGCCTAAAAAACAATGGCAGCTATACAGCTTTTCATTATTATGAAGAGTATCTTGTTGACGAGTCCCCAGTATCAGAACTCTTTGTGCATCTCTAATTATTAAATCTTCTAATATACATATTATGACACCACGCGAAACTTAGTTATGGCTTTTTAGGGAACTAATAGCTTCAGTACCGATAAGTGTAAACTAGTGTTTCTGTAACCTAAGAAATAGGGATCTGTTAAAGCAGGTTCAAGTGAATATGGTGGGTGAAGCAAAAAGTTGCAAATTCTACTGGTTCTATGTCACTCCAGAAGTGTTGGAGCTGGCCTTATTGTGCTGCCAGATCACTTTTGTGTGTTACCAATTGAGGCCAAATTTTTGGTGAAGCTGATTCGTTGTCTTTGCTGCTGGCAATAAGCTTCGTCTGGTGTTTGATTTTCCCCAATTGGCCCATTATGTTCACTACCCTAAATACCCCACCACACTAAAAAAATGTTCTTTGAACACAGGAAGACTTGCCACTCAATGAAGCTGGCTTTGATTCACTGCTTGTACATTGATTTACTTAACTGAATTTATAAATGATGCTCAACTCTTCCCTAGCATTGATTCTGTCTAGTTGAGGAAATTAGAAGTTTGCAAAAACAAATGAAGCCTGACAGCCTATGCACTTGCCAGTGTTTTTAAAAGACCATACAGGACTTGTCCTCCAGCCTTGTGTGCTGCTACGAGCTGCAACAGTGGATGTCAGAGAGTTATGTGCATGATAGTTAACTTCTTGCATGCTTCCTCTGTTGTGGTGACTTGTGTTCTTTTGCCTGGAGCTTGCAGTTTCTCAGCATCAAGTCCTCTGGGTTGTCTAGTCTAGGCTCATTTTGTGGCTCAAGTTAATTTTGAGCGTGGGGAACATTTTCTTGCTTGTCATTTTAATTACCACGTATTACATGTCATGGGCTCATGGCGTGATCTTACTCCCAAACTTTTTGTAATTCATTTCAGAAATATCCACAGTATTTGAAAGTTTAACCCTGTGCCTACTTGTTGTAAAATCAAGATGGCTTGTGCTACCAGTTTAGGGCAACTAACAGAATTTTATAGTAATTTTACTAGTAGAGGAATATTTTGAAATAAATGACAAAATTAGGGTAATTAATAACATTCAAACATTTTTTAGATGTTCGAGAAGCTTTGAATGTGCAATTTGATCAAGATTTCTACCAAGTTCATGCTCCAGGGTCTGTACAACACATTCAATAACTTTTATTTAACTTGAGTAAATTTATTTAGATCTTCATATGTTTGCTTATAAGTTTGGGCAAAAACTAGAATGATTTTCAAATTTAAGAACTTTATTTTTGATATGAAAATTTGTTTTGCTTAGCATACATTCTTCAAAAGGCATAGTTTTCTAATTTAAAATAAAGAAGGTGCATGCATAAGCAGAAAAGACCCACACTAGGGCATTTTCACTGATAGTCCGGGCTACTGACATTTATCCCATAAAACTTCTCCCTAAACTTATTGAGTTGTTGTAGATAAAGGGTTAATTCTAGTGAAGACAGAATTTCAGGAGAGTGCTGGGTTTGGAATACTGGCTGGTTAGTCTTACAAGAAATACAATTTCAAAGTAACTTGTAGCTATTTCCTTTGAACATTTTTTCTGAGCACTCTAATTTTTTCAAGATTGATTTATAACTGAAAAAATAAAATTTTTATATCAATACCAGCTACTGTGAGGCATCATTAATTCCAATTGATTGGAAGAGTGTGCACTGAATACAAGCATGTAGCACCTTAAAAGGTTACGTATTGAATGCTAGCAATGAAAGCAACCAGTGTTGCTTTTCCTCCTGAGAGCAAAAATGTGGGACTGGGGTGATGATGCTCTTGCAGTAACTAAATTTGTTGTGTATGTGATGAGATGTCCTTGTGCAGCGGTCACTCGTTTGCTGAGCACAACCAGTGCATCACCGAGAGTGAGAAGTACCACGGCGACGCCCACACTCCCAAACTAACTCAAGACAAGAATGCTCTCTGGATGCAGAAACTCAAGATGCATCTTGCTGAACAACAAACAAAGCCTTTCTTGAGTAAATTAGTAGCCAAAATGCTTGAGATGCCAAGCATCCCAAGAAAGGAGCCAAAATTTAAGGTAAGCTTCTTGTGGGTTTGCTCAACCTGGAATTCTGCTCATATCTTTTGCTTGATTCAAGTTACAAGAGTGCTTTATTGCTGATTCCAGCAATAGAGTACGGAAGAATGCTTACACTAAATTGTGCTTATATTCAAATAAAATTAGTGTTTTGTAAAGAGTTAGTACTTGCTGTGTATAAACACACTTGAGGGAGAAATTTCGGAGTTTTGAATTCTTTGCTTTAATACTTGTTGGATTTCAACATCAATTCTTTGTTCAAAATTTTATTAAATTCTTCGGGACGCAAGCTCTAGCCGAGTGTACACCGACTACTTGTAATTACCTGCTACCGATTTTCCTTCTTTAGCTGTCAGCTGTTCATCTCTTGAGGTTAGGCTGCACTTGTGGAAGAAATATACACCATGAATTTGGTTGCGTGTTGAAATAGATCGTTTCCTATTGTCTCGACTTTAAGGAAGGTGTAGTCGTGTCGTGCCATGCTTTTCTTTCTATTTCTCTTTGTCACCTTGCTGTCCCTTTTTTAGTGTTCGTTGTTGTTGTATTGTATGTAGCATATCGATTTCCATACTTCTCAAACTAATGCAGAACTTTGTTGCAGAATTTTGTGCGCACCAACATGAACATATCCAACGATCAGATCATCCAGAACTTGTGGGAACTGGTGTCTGGTGTCAATGCTGTAGAGAGTGGCCAAAACAGCAACGGAAATGCTGCCAATAAAGAAAATGCAACTGAGCAAAATGGATTTTCGAACAAAGAAAAAAGTTCAAGCACTAATTTAGAGTCACAACCATCCCCTAAGAAGAGTAAGAAAAGAAAAGCCTCCTCTGAAGAAGATTTGCCAGCTGTTACTGACGCAGATAGTGAGTTAGCGGAAGAGGCGGAAGAAGAGCGACCTCGTGAAAGTAAGTCAAAGCGCCGTAAGAAGAACAAGCTTCGCCAGAGCGCTACAGACGAGCCTGACGACTTCACTCCCTACCACTCAGGAGTGAGCGCAATGGAAAGCCACAACCAAATAGAGGATCTTGCTATTGATACGGTCGCTGGTATCAAGAAGTTCAAGTGGCGTTCTACCATGAAGAGAATATTGAGATCTGGACCACCCGAGGGCATGAAAATTTCCAAGCTGCTCAACAAAATTGAGCAGGAATACAATAATCCAGTTTCTGGTGTTGCTGTTCCCATGTCCAAAGATGAAATTCGTAGCATTGTCATGAAAACTCTGAATAAGAAACCTTTCAGTGTGGCAAATCAAAGAGCAAAGGTTGGAAAATTTGCCTCTACGGATGATGATAATGAATAAGATTCTTCATTGTTATTTTTTGTACTGAACAGTCACTTGCATGCGTCAAGTATGTCTTTAGGATTAGCCAGTCGTGAACAGAGAGAGTAAAAATTTAATGTACTTATTTTATACTATTATTTATTGCATTCATGTGCGCTTTGTATTGAGCGCAGTTCATTTGTTGCTCATTTCATCGCCCTTGTAGTCCAATGGGAATAGTTTCACAGCAGGAAGTGTGATCCATCCTTTCAAAACCCCTAGGATCTGCCTATGGATTCGTCAAATTTGTTCTTGGCAATTAATAATTGAAGATGCTTCAGTGCTAGACGTGAAGCTGAGATTCTTGACACATGTTTACAACGTCAGTATCATTTCATATATCACTTGTAACTCAAGTGGCTTCATTTTTGATCATTTGCTCTCTAGTGAAATCAACTGTGGTGAAAGCTGCTTATGAAAATAAGTGTACTTCATTTATTTCGTCTCCTTGAAATTCAGTAATTCAATTAATGTTCATATGAAGGTCTTTGTTGTCAGTGGTAATAAGTGAAGGTCTTTGCTGTCGGAGCGTTGTACACCGACTATGGAGATGACTGTTTGATTTTTCTTCATGAAATTCGTATTCTTTCAGTTGCGCTATAGTACTCGAGCATAAATTTTCTTTTTAAAGTGAAGTTTCAAACGTGCAACGTTCACTTGAGAGTTGACGTTTGGTAAGAATGCATGTCCCACCTTCCTGTTGGTGGTATCTCTTGGAGCATAGGTTGAAATAAAAGCTTGAAACCATCTATTATATTTCTATTAGGAAAACTGTAGAAACAACTCTGGCATTTTTGTACAACTGCTTCAAAATAGCTAAGCTTCTCTGCCAGTAGTCTCAGTTGATGATTATTGACTTACAAAATATGCTGGCAATTAAGCAAAATATAATTTAATAACCAACACATAGTTAAAATTGAGACAAATAACTGCCAAATTCTTTATCATGGAAGAGGAACATCTTCCTAAATTATCATTGCCGTCCCAAATTTGTGTTTATTTTCATGTGTCCATCGATAGGAGCTGAGGTAATTAAGAGTGGAGTTTTCTGTGCTTTCAATTCACTGATTGGATAGGGTAAAACAGGAAATTTGTCTGGTATCTCCTAAAAAATCTAGCCATAAATCCTATGCTTTTACGTCTAAACTGTCCGACTTTGATCTCCAAAATATGCGACTTTGATGTCCATAATATAGTGGTGCTATTTAAAAAAATATTTCGCTTGCTATTGACGTGAGATTCTCTTTTTCTCCCGTTGGAACGCCCCCTATCCTCTGGGTGAATGGATTAGTGAGCCCTCTGTCTGTGAAAGGTTTACGGTTGAACTTTCTCCTCTACCACGCTGACTCGCCTTCACAGAATCAGGAGAGGGAAGATGGTGTTTGCTTTTACAGTAAAAACAGTTTTATCAATATCTTTATTCCTGTGTCCTTGTGCATCCTCAATGAACATGTCGATGCAGCTCTCTAGCGCAAACGTATCTTAGAAGCCAAATAGCCCTACTTATTGCTGTGTGTTCCATCTCTAATAGTGTTTCCATGAAATTTTGGAGTACGAGACATCTGGTACTGTGGCAATCTAGTCGCCAGTACCCGTGCGATCTTAGTGCTCTTGAGTATATTGCTGCATTCTTCCTCTCCGAACCCCTCAGGAGGATACAACTATTGTATCTATGGGAATTAGCGCTCCCTGGGGAAAATGTGTGAGGGCCCGAGCTGAGAGTTAGGTAGGCCTTCTTTTTGTTGAAATAAAATATTTTTTGCCATGTTAAGAACCATCTTTTTTTCGGTTCACTACTGGCCTGTTTTTCAGCATGTACTATTTTCCTCTTCAACTTTGATCTTGTTTCATAATCTTCATTCTCAACTTCTGTTTCCATGCCCTTTCTGCATACATTCCACGTTCTCTTAACTCTATCCTAAATGGTGCCTTCCTCCTTCCTCTCCTTGGATCGCCTTTGTTGCGGATAGGGAGGCCTAAACTAACTAATAATCTAACCTAATCATCCTCTCCGAAAGGGGAGATGGGAGGTTTCGAGCTATAGCTTTTTTGAAATAGTACGGATTTTTTGTTCAAAGCAGATTGTAATGTTTTCGCTCACTGGTGTCTATTTTTAGGTTCTCACTTTCTTTAATTATAATTTAGTTTCATCAATTTCTTTTAATGTTGCTGTTTCTATGCGCAAAGGGGGTCTTGTTTGTGAACACAATTTGTTCCTATAACTCCCATACTAAACGCTCTCTTCTTTACTCTGTTTGAAACACTTTTTGCTACGGTTAGGAGGGCATAAATTAACTGTGATCTCGTCTAATTTGTCGTTTTTTTTATTTCGTTCTGTAATTTTTATCTCGTTTCACAAACATTTTTCGATGTTGGCGTTTCTATGCGTTGAGCCTGGGGACACACCTTGTGCATAGAATCCTCGTTTCCTTAATTCTATGTCTATTGGTGCTTACCTCGTTTGGGAACACCATGATTTTCGCTATGGAGGCTTAAGATAACTTATAATCAAGCCTGATCTGTTACTTCTCTCTGTTGTTTGAATTGTAGAAATGGTTAGTGATGGCATTTATAACTGCTGGTAGGTTTGCATCCGTTTGTTGTTGCTACTGTTGGTTTTGGCGGGCATGTCTGCCCTTGACAAGGTGACTACGTTATTGATGCTATGGGCGAGTGTGTTCAGTACATTTGATAATAAAGGCTGATATTTTTTTATCCATTGGCTTCACTTTTGATTGCAGTTAAAGTAAGTTTGGGATTCAATTAAACTCTTCGGATTAGAGGTGCGCGTTCCCATTTTCTTTAGAACTCTCATTTAAGAAGGCAATCTTTCCTGTTGAAGGTTTTGAAATTGACTTCGTTTGTGTGGTTCAGTTTTATTCTGCTCTACTTCACTGTGAAAACGAGTCCGGCGAAATATTGAAGCATTTGAAAACAAGATTACGTGACTTGCCGAAATTTAAGCAGCAGGTATCCCGGTAAGCGAGAATTTAAGTAGTTTTTTCCAGAAATTGACAACACTCCATCGTACCAAGACATTAAATTTTCCATTGAGAAAGCTATCCATTTCGTTTCGAAAGCAAATTCATCCAGCAAATCTGTTAACCACGTTGACTGCCATTGGTCAAGCTAGAGTTCACAATATTCAACTGAAATTTGAAGTTAATTGCTGAAGCAATTTGGAAAATAATGAGAAGTAATTTGGGATCTTGCCTTCGGTTAGCTTCGATGAAGTTTTTATGAAAATTAAGTATATGACTTTTGATCAGTGAGCAGTATAATGAAAATTCTCTCCGTATATCACCGGTGGCTGACATGGCGGCCAACGCGTTAAGATGAACGTGTACAATTTAAAGCTTTTGGATAGGCCCACTTTTCACACACGTTTCGAGTAGGGGCACCTGATTCTGAAGCTGATGTTATACTAGACGCATGACGGAGAGAGGCGGACTTTTAATATTGCCTTTCCCTGTGAAGATAATTTCCTTAAGCTGTTTCGTTTGAAAGTTGACATGTTACGGCATAAAGTAAACCCAAATCGTAAAGAGTCGCCGTAATAGAATTAAAAAAATTTCGACGATGAAAAGTTTTATCGATAAGATTTCTAAGATTTTCAAATAATTTCTTAGAGGAATACCTAATCAAACTTACCATTATTTGAGATTTTTTGAAACGTGGAAGTTAGTGTAGTTTACTTGCATTTTAGAAATATTTGTTATCAAATTAATTGTATAGGATGTATAAAATTTTTGTCGCTCTGCAATATTTTATTTTCTACGAACTAATTTGGCACAGTAGTTGATACATAAGAGTAAAAAGATAGTTCCGAATGTCGACCTCTTCGTCTTATACGCAGAACTATTTAAATCCTCCCATTTAACTTCCAAAATTAATCCCTGCTATCACTAGTTCCTAAGCTCGCGTGTCAGCGTAAGTGCGCAGTGACAAGAGTATTGTCAACAATGCGTCACTGGTATTATGCTTTATTACCTGTTTTTGATGCATCATCAAACTTAGATTGCCCCAACTAAGGAAATGCGCTTTTTCATGCTTTTCTCTCAATCATTTGTTTCGACATGAAAGTTACGATACCCTTGAGTGTATATCAATGAGAAGCTTTTAGCTGTCATTTAAAAAATAAATCATAGTTTTTGCACCATCTTGTTTGGAAACAAATTTTATTTTTATTACCTTTAAGCGTTTCCTGGATGCGGATCAGGGACTGATGAGGCCTGCGAAAAAAAGGGGAGTTTGATCGTTCTTCAATGTTGCGTTTTTTATGTTCAGATCGCTTTCGTTTTTTCTGACTAACAATCAAAGTTTTTGTTATTCTTGTATTAACAAATTTAAACTAAGTAAGTCTTAGAAAATTGCCATCCATTTCATGTTCCCAATTTAAAGCTTACTGATAATTTCGAAGAAAAATTTTTGTTGCGAATGTAGGTTTATCTGGTGCTACATTTTTTGTGTTCTAAGCAAAGAAAAATAGTTTATTTCTAATAACGATAGTACAAAAAGCTCATCATTGGTATTTAAAATATCTTAAAGTAAGGATTCTTAGTAGATATGCATATGTGAGTATCGTAATACCCATGTCACTAGTCGAAGCATAAGATTGAGGGCAATATATTCTTATTGCTGCTTAATCTAGATTTGATAATATATATAACTACTATTAGAAGGAAGACATACTTTCAGTGACGATCTTTTGTTGAAAACGTTTTTTTAGCCCCCCCTTACGTTGCAGTACGAGCTGAGGGACTTGCGGTACAAGGCATTATTTATGAAAGTAAAATGGGTGGATTAAAATAATTCTGAGTCTAAGGCAATTAGGTTGACATTCAGAACTATGTTTTTACTCCTACGTATCAACTGTCAAGCGGCCTCGTGAAAATGAGTGATGAAAATCGGGCTGCTCCCGCTTCCATTTTGTGACTAAATAACATTGTTCAAATTGAATTTTCTCCTAAAACTGAAATCACAATCAGTGAATGCGGCAATATTAGTCTAGAGATTAATATCAAATGCCCTACTAGACCTAGCAAATGCAATAACTCAACTAAAGATCTGCCTATGGAGGTAAATAATATCAAATTATAGCACGGAAATGCTCGCACTCTCAACGGTAAAATGGATGACATACGGGTGTTAAGACTTCACCTCGTCTTACGTTCGATGGGAGGATTCTAGCCTCAGTAAGGATAATGAATAGCAAATTAACAAGCAAATTAAATATTAAAGCCAGTTGGGCATACAAAACAGTTCCCACTAGAATGCGCAAGTCAGACCTATTAGGTCTACGGGTTGAAATAACAGAAACGTTTAAGATTAATGAACGAAACAATTAACATGAAATTCGGTCGTTTAGGCACGGAGTTACAGGTAAGGGTAAGGAGGAGTCGTGCGAGTAACGATACCTAAAACAAAAAAGAAATGAATTTACAAACGGAACGCTAACTCTCGCACTGAACACCATCAACACAAAATAAACGTTAACACTTCATATACCGATCACACAAATTCATATAGAAGCACACAATAAATAAATAATCACATTGGGTAATGCTTACCATCAGCATGGACGTCACAGGCACAGAGTGACCGCCACACGCCGCTCGGCTACGAACTAAGGTGACGTAGACCGAGGGATTTACCTCGAGATGTCGAAGGTATTTTGGAACTACCTTATTCTCGCCAATAAATCCTAACACAACTCCACCCCAAGTTCAAAATACAGACATCAAGATTCAATTTGACACATGAAAACTCCTAGAAAACAGATCAGCCAAAAAGTTATCAGCTCCTTTGATATATTCAATATGGAAATCGTATCCTTGCAAAGCAAGTGCCCATCTCATCAGTCGAGAATTCTTATTTTTATTTTGTTTCAACCACTGAAGCGGAGCATGATCCGTTCTCACTACAAATTTTTTCCCGTAAAGATACTGGTAGAAATACTCAATACTCCACTTAATCGCTAAACATTCTTGTTCTATCACAGAGTTATTTTGCTCTGCGTTCGTTAACTTCCTACTAATGAAAGAAATAGGACGGAAAACTTTGTCTATTTCCTGTCCTAGGACAGCAGCAATTCCTACATTACTCGCATCTGTCTGAAGAATGAACGGTAATTCGGGCTTGGGAATAGTTAACGCGAGGTCAGCTGACATTAGTTCTACAGCTTCTCTGTAACTAAGGTCGAGAGCAGAGGACCACTCTATTACATCAGGAAAATTTTTCTTCAACCTTTCCGTTAAAGTCGCAACATGGTGAGCTAAATGAGGTAAGAAACATCTGTAAAAATTCAGTAATCCTAAAAATGACCTCAAACTTTTTTTTATTAGTAGGCCTGGGAAAAGTTCTAATCGCTTCTATCTTCTTTGGATCGGGCTTAATCTCGCCTTCACCTACAATGAAACCAAGAAATTTTACTCTCGTTTCGGCGAAAACACATTTGTTCAAGTTAAGAGTAATGCCTACTTCGTTCAGTTTTTCCAACACTTTGGCTACATGCGACAAATGGCTCTCAAAATCTTCGCTGTAAATTATTACATCATCGACAAAGCTAGTTGTGAAATTGTCAAAATCTCGTAATATCTCTTTGATAATTCGATTACAAAGACCACTTGCAAAACGGATACCGAAAGGTACACAATTAAATTCGAACTGACCAAATTCAGTCACAAACGACGTGTATTTCTTCGAACTTTCATTCAAAGCCATCTGAAAATAAGCTTTTGTTAAATCTAACTTTGTGAGAAATTTCGCACTATGGAGCTTCTCAATGACCACATCTCTATTAGGCATAGGATAATTGTCAACATTTACATGAGGGTTCAACTTTCTAAAATCTACTGTAATGCGCAAAGTCTCGTCAGCATTGCGAACTACAACTATTGGCGAAGTCCATTCACTATTCGACTTCCTAATAATTCCTTGCTCTAGCCATTTATCTAATTCTTGACGCACCACGGTTTTGAGATGGAATGGCACTTTATATGGTAGACTAGAAATAGGCTTAACGTTATCAACATCAATAGAATACTCTAGACCCGAAACCTGCCCCGGCACAGCATTGAAACAGGACATATTATTTACCAATACATCGCGTAGCTGGGACTTCTGCTCAGAGGACAACATTTCGTTAAAAACTGGAGTCTCCGTAACAGGACTAGACTGGTCGGCATCTTCAGCCAGCTGACACAATTCCACAGCCGCCTCTTCGACAGGTTTTCTTCTGTTGAACTTCTTGAGCATGTTCACATGGAAGGTCTTCTCCATGTCGTTCACCCTAATTACAAAATCTACGTTGTTAATTTTACGCACAACCGAGAAAGGCCCTTTCCACTCCGCTAGCAGCTTGCTTTTGCTAGTGGGCAAGAGTAGTAACACTTCGTCACCAACATTGAATGTTCTTTTCCTGCAAGATCGATCGTAGTATGTTTTCCCTTTTTTCTTCGACACGTCTTCATTTTGATTAGCGATCTCCATGAATTTTCTCACTGCTTCTCTCATTTCCATGACATATTGAGTCATCGATACTTCACCTTCGTCAGTCGAGTCTTCGAGGATTCTTTCTTTGATGAGAAAGAGTGGACCGCGTACCTCGTGACCAAACAGCAACTCGAACGGTGAAAAACCCGTTGAAGTTTGAGGAACTTCACGGTAGGCAAAGAGCAGTGGTTGCAGATACCTATGATCTTCGAACTTCTCCCAAATTGGGGAACGAATCGAGTTTGAATTCTTCAAGGTGGAATAGCGAGGAATTTCTCGAGTAACTAGGAGGGTGATATTATTACTTTAAGGGCCACCAGTGCTCGGTGTAGAGCACACTTAATTGATAACAAATGAATGAATGAATCTGACTCAGAAGGGGTTTCTGTTTGGGTAATTCGAGTTGCCTTCCTGGCATCTATTTTTCCACTTGCACTATTGCCTCTGCAGGATAATGACGGAACTGATAATCTCGCCTGGTTTATTCATGTGGACTCTGAGTGCCGTGACTACGGCAGCAGTATGGGGATCCACTTCTTGAGGAAGGAGATCCGGGTCCAGTGAGTAGCCGCACTTCAGCAGGTGCCGCGGCTCGAGGGAATCCGGGGTGGATCCCGGCGAGAGTTGGATTTGTTAGTGTAATATCCCGCAGGTGCGGTAACCGTTTGATTATATGAGTGGTTGAAGGAGTGTCCCGAAGGAGGCAGTAATTTCTGCTAGTGCCTTGTGACTTTGAGTTGTAGATTGATCTTTTGATTTGATAGCCGTGTGGCTTGGTTTTGATTGACAGCCGTGTGGCTGATAGAGTATGGGAATTGTTAATTGAATGTTGGTGGTGATTGTTTGTGCGTCGGCTTCCCAGGATCTTCTGTACGGGATGAGAGCTTGGGTTACTTGTTCAAGCATGATAACACAAGGAGAGACAGTCGCTACGCAAGCCAGGCTGCGAGCTTTACTGCTGAATTACAGGATTGCCTCAAATGGAGGATTATATGCGGGTGCCTCGGCCCGATTCTGGCGCCTGAACAAGGGCGAGGCAGTCGCAACAATAAGTACTCGTATGGACAATCATGAATCTCCCTACATGCCCTTACTTCCCCACTAGTATTCTCTGGGTACTATTAATCGTGACGCGTCGTGTACGACCATCTCCGAGTTGGAGCGCAAGATTAACACATGAGATAAGAATATTCCGGGGCAGGCAATGCAAGTTAGTTTGTCTTCATTAATATTAAAGGCTTTCGCCGCCCAATAATCTACGCTTTGATTGCTATTTACAATGAGTATCTTAAAAATTGGCAGTGTTTAATTTGAACGTTTACGCTAAGCCGCAATCGAGGGCTGTTTGTACTGATCCTAACTAAGGCTAGAATTGTCATAAGGATTACTTGACTTACGCTAGGAATTATGCCAGAGAGGGTACGTACAGTCTAATTATTGTTATTATTTATTATTATATGAGAGATCCCTGGTCTGAACGTGCAGGGTGTCCTACGAGAGGAGAGAGGAGGGTACCATTTGGAAAAAAGGTAGAGGGAACGCGGAATCTATGCACAAAGTGCACAAAATTGGTAGTTGAGGAGGAGGATCAGAGCACAAGAAGGATTTGGAGAACATTGATCATGCGGATACATAACAGGATAGTATTAGGCGTCCTATGAGTTATAATGACAACAACCACTGGAGGTAGCCGGCATTACCAAGAGGTCAAAGGAACAAGTAGCTACAGTTGAGGGCGACCAATTACTGGTTAAACTAAATTTAACCCTCAAATCAGATAGTTGGATGATTTCTGGATTAGAATTTCCAGGAGTTGGGAATTTAGAATACTCGGAGACTTTCCGAGGTAAGCATAATTACCCTACTTTAACTAAATGAGGTAACGACTTAATTATTAACATTTTTATATACACAAATTGACCTAACCAAAAATCAATGGTTAGAGTTGTCACTAAAGCGGTTATGATCGGAATTCTTGCTAAAGTTAATGATCAGGAAAGAATGATTATTTATGTAACTCGACCTGAGGTAAGTAACTACCGAGGATACAATCTCCACTGTGTAAATAACCTATCATGGCTTCATTTCCCAAGATATGACATTTAAACATTGACTAAAATTCAAGGGAATTCCACAAATTAAATAGATCTGACTTCATAAACATACAAACTTGAGAACACAATTCATTCCAACTGGAACACACAAGAGATGGCAAAAATCCTAATGAAATCATGGCGATCAATAGCTATTCCAATTCAATTGATTAGAGGCTTGAACACATCAGCCACTTTGCCTGGACAACTAAGGTGGCATAAGCAGTAACACTTGAGCCTAGGTCTCAATTAATTCATGGAAAAATATTGAACATAAGAACGCTGCTTCTATTCCTAAAAAAACATGTCAAATGTAGTTAGGTATTTATAAGGAACAATTATTTATGAATTGACTTGAAATGAGTACTGCAGAAAATACAACCGCGATTTGCTGCAATATCCTATTACATATCTTAAGATTTTTTTTGACTTTAAACGTTGAGTGTTGAACGTGAACAGAATTCCCGTACTTGCTTGAATCACGACTTAATTAAACAATTATGGTAAAAATCTACAGCATTTGCTAAATGCAATTGAACTAGAAAACTCATGTTTCCAGTTTTTCCTAACTGAAATAATCAATTTACAATGACTATTTAATTAATTTTTACTAACTATCCATTCTTCAGAACTAAGAATTATTTGTGTTTTTCTAATTGATTATCTACCTAATTTACTTTAGAAATACAGTTGTGGCAATAATTGGTACGTGATGCAGGACTAGCTGCATTGAGAAGGATACATCTGTGACTAAAAAAATAATTGGTGCTAGCCTAACTTGAATAAAACTAACCACAAGTTTCCATATTGGCCTAAAAATATTTAAGACAAAAAAGGAAAAATTCTAGCTTGATAAACCAATAACATACTGAATTTTGGCATGATAAATTATTTTTGATACAAAGGGGAAATCCTAACCTTGAGAGAAATAATATCCCATTTCAATGTTGACATAAAAATCAATTTAAGAAAAGGAGAATTTCTAGCCTGAACAAAATGCCATCACCGAGATGTTGGGAATAAAATTATATTAAGGACAGAAGGGGAAAACTCCCTAAAAATGGCTTTACATTGAATAGTGAATGGTTTGCTAAAAAAACTTTAAGATAGGATGTACAACAATCCACTAGGGAAAAGTGGCCTGTGGAGAAACCCAAGTTCTGGGCAAGGGAATCCTAAGCGTTTAGCACTCTGGAAAATTTAGGCAATTTTCTTACTACATACACAATAAAATTATTGACGATTTACAAATCATAAATAAATATAGTTACCCGTAGAACAGCAAAGTCACACACAATACTTTAATTCTCACCAGAGAAAACACGCGGTGCACACACTTTCAATGACTTGGTACGAGTGGCGCTAGTTCGAGTGAGAATGTTGCCTACACAGCGTCATGGAGGGTTTCGTTACAACGAAAAAGTGATTTCTTGGAGAATGAATTTTTCAGTGCACAATTTTAATAGAATTGAGGATAGAAGGTAATTAATTCCGTAATGAATTTTATTCTGATGGTTGGATTTATTTTACTGAATTTTTTAATGATCATTTTGAGAATTTCCGAAATTTATACTGAGTTGCGTGCCGAAGGTTCGCTACAGCTACCCTCCCCCCAAAGGAGACCGAAAGGTCTGGGAGCGGCGAAGCCGATTCCCGACAATTACGTGAAAAGATAACAGGCTGCGAAGACGTTCCCACGAGCCGTGACAGCCAAAGAAAATTAGGGGAGAAGGACAGAACAGAGTTAGCCACCCAACGACTGCGCGTAACGAACTGGCGGACGAAGAGGTCTGCCAGCCCTGCTACAATGCTCGGGGGCTGTAGGAGGAATAAGCTTGGGGGCTGTGAAAGTTGACGTTCGGATCCCCAACTGGGACAATGACAGAGTATCTGGGGGATGCCCGTGATGGGGGGTTAAAGTAGTAGAAGCACTATCCGAGGTGGAGGCACCCGAATTCCTAGTTTCCAACGGCGTTCTTTGAACGGTATACGGGGGAACTATGAACTCGTTACACTCCATAGTGGGAGGAAGGGTCTTAGCCCAAGCGGACAGGTGCAAGCCATGAGGCTCGACAGGTGTTGACCTGGGACTGATTTGCAGCCTGGGTTGTTGTCGTTCACGAGAGTGTGTGGGGGTGTCGTCCGGAAGGGACAAAAATGCCGCCTTGAGGCGATCTATGCTGACGCTGTCGCTCTTGGTACCCCTTTCGATCATGAAGTATTTAGGGGACCTTTTGAGGACCCTGAAGGGGCCATCATAGGGGCGTCGCAGAGGGGTCTTTACCCCGTCTACCCGGACGTAAACGTGGGTGCAACTCTGTAAGCAAGGGTCTAAACTTTCAGATGGTGAAGGGAGGCGAGGTGGTTTGTAAACTACTTCGCTCATGACGCGCTTTAGGCGTGCTGCGTAATCGGCGATTTGGCTGGGGGAATCCTCGGTTTGGTACGTGGGATCAATAACATCGCCAGGCAATCGTAATGATTGCCCGTAAAGCAGTTCAGAGGACGTGCACTTTTGATCCTGCCGAAACAGGTTCCTCAGAGTAAGTAATACTATCGGTAGCCTGTCGACCCAATCGTGGTGACATTTTAAGCAGCGTAATGCCGCCTTGAGGTCCCTGTGAACTCTCTCGATGAGTCCGTTCGATTGGGGGTGGTATGCCGTTGTCGAGATGTTTGCGCAACCTAAGATTTTGGAGATCTCTAACCACAAGGCGGAAGTGAATTGAACCCCACGATCATGCGTTATGCTCAAAGGGACTCCGAAACGGGAGATCCACGTTTCGACAAAAGTGCGTGCTACAGTTTCCGCAGTCATGTTAGCGATGGGAACAGCCTCGACCCAGCGGGAGAAGCGATCTATCATGGTAAGCAAGTAACTATACCCACGAGAATTAGGTAGGGGGCCTACCAGATCTATGTTGACTGCGTCAAATTTACTTCCGGTAAATGCACAAGGGTGAATTGCGGCTTTGTTGTGCCGAGTGACTTTGCTTGCTTGGCAATCTGGGCAATGACGAACGAACTCTCTTATAGCCCTACGCATCCCGGGCCAGACAAAACGATCTGCGATTAGGCGGAAAGTTCTATCCGTCCCAGGATGCGACAAGTTATGGTAATGCTTAATGGCGGGCAAACGCAAGTTGCTAGGCAGGTAATAACGGTTCGGCCGATCAGCGTCACAGTAAACGCCTTCTCTGAGTGAGAGTTTTAAGGAGGAGTCGGGGCACTCAATTAAGTTATGGATTTCCAAGTCGCACTGCTGCGCACGAATGACATCGGCTAGCGAAATCGCTTGTACTGAGGGTCGGAACTCGGGTGCTGACGGGTTTAGTACCGCGCTGTACACACGCGATAAGCAATCAGCAACCGTATTTTCCTCGCCTTTGATGTGCCTGATGTCATTCGTGAACTGCGCGATAAAACTCAAGTGCCGGCTTTCCCTAGGGGAATGGCGCTCGGGAGGCATTCGGATGGCGTTGAGTATAGGTTTGTGGTCGGTAAAAATTATGAATTGACGAGCTTCAAGGGTGTAGCGAAAGTGCTTTACCGCTAAGTAAATGGCTAGGAGCTCTCTCCCGAACGTGCTGTAACGTTGTTCGGTTGGGGAGAGCTTGCGGCTGAAAAATGCCAACGGCGAAGTGATATTATTTACAGTTTGCTGCAACACAGCACCGACCGCTATATTCGACGCATCCACCAATAGGCTGAATTCTGCCTCAGGGTGTGGGTAAGCTAATTCAGTAGCAGTAGCGAGTCTCTCTTTGATGAGCTCGAACGCTCTCTCTGCCTCCCCAGTCCATTCGACCGTAACGGGTTTGCCTCTCTTTTTAGGTTTAATCAAGGAGGTGAGCGGGGCAAGGGTCTCTGCACAGTTCCTCAGGAATCGGTGGTAAAAATTAACCGATCCCAAGAACCTGCGCAACTGTCTTTGGGTCGTTGGTCTCGGAAAGTTCCGTAAGGCTGCCACTCTTTCGGGAAGCGGCTTAATTCCTCTCTCGCTAATGTGGTGACCCAAGAAAGTCAATTCCTTCTTTCCCAACACACACTTCTCTGGATTGATCAGTAGTGAGTGCGACGCTAGTCGTTTGCAAAGCTCTCTCAGATGATGTACATGTTCCTCAGGCGTCCCCGAGGCCACTAGCACATCGTCAAGATAACAGTACAAAAAGGGTAGGTCGGAAAGGACTTCCGTCATGTGACGCTGAAAGGTCTGAGGAGCATTACGCAGGCCATATGGCATGCGAAGATACTCGAACAGACCAAACGGCGTGCACACAGCGGTCTTTTTAATAGAACTCTCGTGCATCGGAATCTGCTGGAAGGCGCGTTTGAGATCGATTTTAGAGAAGATTTTTGCCCCTGCGAGATTCGCAGTGAAATCCTGCAGTAAGGGAATGGGGAACCTATCGGGAGTGGTGACTGCGTTAAGCAACCTATAATCCCCACAGATCCGCGTCTCGCCATTTGCTTTCGGCACTAAGATCAAAGGACTAGACCAGGGACTCTTTGAGATACGAACTGTCCCATCAGCTATCATCCGCTGGAATTCAGACTTTACCTCCTGCAATCGGTCTGGGGGAAGACGCCGTACTTTAGCGTGAACGGGCGGACCACTCGTCTCAATATAGTGTTCCGTCAGCGTGTTGTGATTAGGGTTTACGTTAGGTAAGGAAAGGGCAGGGAATTCTGCCAACACCCGTTCGTAGGGGCAAGTGATAGTGACGTTGCAAGTCACGTTTGCTGTAACGTTCACCATATTGACCGAGTGGAGAGGCCTTCTTTCACTGGATTCGCTATCAAACAAGCATCCGTTTCTCACGTCCACCACGAGCGCAAACCTCTGCAGAAAGTCTGCACCAATGATGGCCGTGTCCACATCCGCCACTATGAACACGAACTCCATTGAACGTTTGAGATTGAGGGAGCAGGTAAGTGATTTTGTGCCGTAGCATAGGATAGGTGAGCCGTTTGCGGCTTTAAGGCTCGGGGTTCCCGTACCCTGTTTCTCTATTTGGGAGGCCGGGATAAGGCTGACAGCACTACCCGTGTCTATGAGGAACCTAATGCTGGTTAAAGGGTCAAAAATCGTGAGGCATCGAGTCAATATCGGTTTAGTAAGCGACGGCGCCTGACTCGCTCTTACGCCGCGCTGTACCCGTTTTTTTGATGAAGAAGTGCAAACATGGGGCAAGCGGGACCCTCACATTTCCGGGCCATATGTAAAAATTGCTGGTGATACCAGCACAAGTCCTTAGCTTGAGGATTTTGATTCTGCCTATTGTTAGGTCTAGGGTCGTTCCTCTGAAACTGATTGAATGACCTATTTGTACGGGCCTGGCGGTCAAACGGAGGAGGGTTTTGAGGGTGAGAATTTGCGTGCTGATGCGGTGGTATTTGGTGTTGAGTTACCGCATGCACATCTCCACGAGTGTTGGCACGCTCGGCTTGCTGGGTGGCGACTAACGCTCCAACTTGCTGAGCTAGTTCTCGTAGCAGCGCGTCAGTGGCGCTGCCGCTACTATTACTACTACTACTAGTTTGATTTACTGCAGGGGGCGTGACTGGGCTATTCAGGCCCGATATTTCCGGATCGAGGAGCTTTTCGGCGAATTGGGCTATCTCATTTAGTGCCACGGGGGCGGTAGGGGATATAAGGAAAGGTCGTACGTGAGCAGGCAACCGCTGGATATACAATGCTTTGAGTGTCTCATCATCCATGTAGCCCTTCGCTAAGCGTCTCATATCTTTGAGCAGCGCTATAGGGGATTGATTTTGATTTGATTGATTTTGCGAAAGGGCTAGAATCCGAGAAAAACGATCCTTACTGTAAATTTTCAACATTTCGTTCTTCAAGAGGGTATACGGGTTATCAAGGTTAGGGTTCAAGAAGCTAGAAACGTCATCTATCACCTGAGTGGGTAAACTCCTAACTAGGGCAAAGTACATCCGCTTTTCGTCCGTTATGTTCAGGCTTTCGAAAAACTGTTCTGATTGAAGGAACCAGGCATCGATGCCGTTCATATCGAAGGGTGCCAATTTTAGAGCCGAGGTTGCGTGATCGTTCGGTCACTCTGGGGTCACCAATATGATCTTCGAACTTCTCCCAAATTGGGGAACGAATCGAGTTTGAATTCTTCAAGGTGGAATAGCGAGGAATTTCTCGAGTAACTAGGAGGGTGATATTATTACTTTAAGGGCCACCAGTGCTCGGTGTAGAGCACACTTAATTGATAACAAATGAATGAATGAATCTGACTCAGAAGGGGTTTCTGTTTGGGTAATTCGAGTTGCCTTCCTGGCATCTATTTTTCCACTTGCACTATTGCCTCTGCAGGATAATGACGGAACTGATAATCTCGCCTGGTTTATTCATGTGGACTCTGAGTGCCGTGACTACGGCAGCAGTATGGGGATCCACTTCTTGAGGAAGGAGATCCGGGTCCAGTGAGTAGCCGCACTTCAGCAGGTGCCGCGGCTCGAGGGAATCCGGGGTGGATCCCGGCGAGAGTTGGATTTGTTAGTGTAATATCCCGCAGGTGCGGTAACCGTTTGATTATATGAGTGGTTGAAGGAGTGTCCCGAAGGAGGCAGTAATTTCTGCTAGTGCCTTGTGACTTTGAGTTGTTGATTGATCTTTTGATTTGATAGCCGTGTGGCTTGGTTTTGATTGACAGCCGTGTGGCTGATAGAGTATGGGAATTGTTAATTGAATGTTGGTGGTGATTGTTTGTGCGTCGGCTTCCCAGGATCTTCTGTACGGGATGAGAGCTTGGGTTACTTGTTCAAGCATGATAACACAAGGAGAGACAGTCGCTACGCAAGCCAGGCTGCGAGCTTTACTGCTGAATTACAGGATTGCCTCAAATGGAGGATTATATGCGGGTGCCTCGGCCCGATTCTGGCGCCTGAACAAGGGCGAGGCAGTCGCAACAATAAGTACTCGTATGGACAATCATGAATCTCCCTACATGCCCTTACTTCCCCACTAGTATTCTCTGGGTACTATTAATCGTGACGCGTCGTGTACGACCATCTCCGAGTTGGAGCGCAAGATTAACACATGAGATAAGAATATTCCGGGGCAGGCAATGCAAGTTAGTTTGTCTTCATTAATATTAAAGGCTTTCGCCGCCCAATAATCTACGCTTTGATTGCTATTTACAATGAGTATCTTAAAAATTGGCAGTGTTTAATTTGAACGTTTACGCTAAGCCGCAATCGAGGGCTGTTTGTACTGATCCTAACTAAGGCTAGAATTGTCATAAGGATTACTTGACTTACGCTAGGAATTATGCCAGAGAGGGTACGTACAGTCTAATTATTGTTATTATTTATTATTATATGAGAGATCCCTGGTCTGAACGTGCAGGGTGTCCTACGAGAGGAGAGAGGAGGGTACCATTTGGAAAAAAGGTAGAGGGAACGCGGAATCTATGCACAAAGTGCACAAAATTGGTAGTTGAGGAGGAGGATCAGAGCACAAGAAGGATTTGGAGAACATTGATCATGCGGATACATAACAGGATAGTATTAGGCGTCCTATGAGTTATAATGACAACAACCACTGGAGGTAGCCGGCATTACCAAGAGGTCAAAGGAACAAGTAGCTACAGTTGAGGGCGACCAATTACTGGTTAAACTAAATTTAACCCTCAAATCAGATAGTTGGATGATTTCTGGATTAGAATTTCCAGGAGTTGGGAATTTAGAATACTCGGAGACTTTCCGAGGTAAGCATAATTACCCTACTTTAACTAAATGAGGTAACGACTTAATTATTAACATTTTTATATACACAAATTAACCTAACCAAAAATCAATGGTTAGAGTTGTCACTAAAGCGGTTATGATCGGAATTCTTGCTAAAGTTAATGATCAGGAAAGAATGATTATTTATGTAACTCGACCTGAGGTAAGTAACTACCGAGGATACAATCTCCACTGTGTAAATAACCTATCATGGCTTCATTTCCCAAGATATGACATTTAAACATTGACTAAAATTCAAGGGAATTTCACAAATTAAATAGATCTGACTTCATAAACATACAAACTTGAGAACACAATTCATTCCAACTGGAACACACAAGAGATGGCAAAAATCCTCATGAAATCATGGCGATCAATAGCTATTCCAATTCAATTGATTAGAGGCTTGAACACATCAGCCACTTTGCCTGGACAACTAAGGTGGCATAAGCAGTAACACTTGAGCCTAGGTCTCAATTAATTCATGGAAAAATATTGAACATAAGAACGCTGCTTCTATTCCTAAAAAAACATGTCAAATGTAGTTAGGTATTTATAAGGAACAATTATTTATGAATTGACTTGAAATGAGTACTGCAGAAAATACAACCGCGATTTGCTGCAATATCCTATTACATATCTTAAGATTTTTTTTGACTTTAAACGTTGAGTGTTGAACGTGAACAGAATTCCCGTACTTGCTTGAATCACGACTTAATTAAACAATTATGGTAAAAATCTACAGCATTTGCTAAATGCAATTGAACTAGAAAACTCATGTTTCCAGTTTTTCCTAACTGAAATAATCAATTTACAATGACTATTTAATTAATTTTTACTAACTATCCATTCTTCAGAACTAAGAATTATTTGTGTTTTTCTAATTGATTATCTACCTAATTTACTTTAGAAATACAGTTGTGGCAATAATTGGTACGTGATGCAGGACTAGCTGCATTGAGAAGGATACATCTGTGACTAAAAAAATAATTGGTGCTAGCCTAACTTGAATAAAACTAACCACAAGTTTCCATATTGGCCTAAAAATATTTAAGACAAAAAAGGAAAAATTCTAGCTTGATAAACCAATAACATACTGAATTTTGGCATGATAAATTATTTTTGATACAAAGGGGAAATCCTAACCTTGAGAGAAATAATATCCCATTTCAATGTTGACATAAAAATCAATTTAAGAAAAGGAGAATTTCTAGCCTGAACAAAATGCCATCACCGAGATGTTGGGAATAAAATTATATTAAGGACAGAAGGGGAAAACTCCCTAAAAATGGCTTTACATTGAATAGTGAATGGTTTGCTAAAAAAACTTTAAGATAGGATGTACAACAATCCACTAGGGAAAAGTGGCCTGTGGAGAAACCCAAGTTCTGGGCAAGGGAATCCTAAGCGTTTAGCACTCTGGAAAATTTAGGCAATTTTCTTACTACATACACAATAAAATTATTGACGATTTACAAATCATAAATAAATATAGTTACCCGTAGAACAGCAAAGTCACACACAATACTTTAATTCTCACCAGAGAAAACACGCGGTGCACACACTTTCAATGACTTGGTACGAGTGGCGCTAGTTCGAGTGAGAATGTTGCCTACACAGCGTCATGGAGGGTTTCGTTACAACGAAAAAGTGATTTCTTGGAGAATGAATTTTTCAGTGCACAATTTTAATAGAATTGAGGATAGAAGGTAATTAATTCCGTAATGAATTTTATTCTGATGGTTGGATTTATTTTACTGAATTTTTTAATGATCATTTTGAGAATTTCCGAAATTTATACTGAGTTGCGTGCCGAAGGTTCGCTACATACCGATCCCATATCTCCGGCTGTTCTTTAGTCAGTTTTTTCAACATAAGCTTCAGACATTTATTGAAGTTTTCACAACTACCGTTACATTTTGGGTTATATGGAGTAGTATGAATACTTTTAATTTGCAACAATTGATTAAATCTCTGCATTACGGTCGACATGAATTGCGTTCCCTGATCATGCAATATCTCACTCGGAAGACTAACACGAGAAAATATTTCTAACAACGCTTCCGCTACAGTTACGCTATCAATTCTCTTCAATGGGACGGCATCAGGATATTTGGTTGCAAGATCTACCAACACCAATGCAAACCTGTTTCCTTTTGTTGACTTGGGTAAAGGACCAATCAAGTCTACTGCGACACGGCGAAAAGGAACACTAATTACAGGTAAATTAACCAGAGGAACTTTTGGAGGTTTATCCGTGTAGTTAACTTGAAAAATCTGACAAGATTTACAAAAACGAGCTATGTCAGCATGAACACCAGGCCAATAGAAGTGATTAAGTACACGCGCCTGCGTTTTGCGAATACCTAAATGACCAGATAAAACGGTATCGTGGGCCAATGTTAAAACTTTGGTCACTAGACATGAAGGTAACACAATTTGCTCTGTCAAGTCTCTGAATGATTTACTTTTGTTGGTAATTCGGACAAGAAATTCGTGTCGAAGCTGAAATTTTGGAAAATTAGGCGAAACTTTGTGTAATTTACGGAAACATTGCTTTAGTTTTGAGTCGTACCTTTGCATACCAGGTTCCTTCTTTGGAACGAGGTGCAACGGCGATGCCCAAGGAGAATTGGACCTTCTAATGATGCCTGCATTCAACAGAAATTCAAATTCTTTTCGAGCGGCTTCAAGTTTAGAACCCGTTAACGGTCGTGGCTTGAAGTGAACGGGGGAGCAAGAACCAGTATCAATTGAGTGCTGCACGGGGCAGTCGGTTGATGCATCGTTCGACCCGAGTCGTAAGGGAGAGGTCAAAATCGGGTGGTCGGCCAAGATTTTGCGTACACGGGGATCTATTTGGGTCAAATCAGCGGAGTACGCGGTTAAGGAATCCTTCGAAAAATGAAGGGGAATTTTCCTACCTGTCAAGGTATCTATTAGATTACTGTTCTGGCAGTCAACAAGTATCGAGTGCGCGGCAAAGAAATCAATTCCTAGAATCGGTTGAACTACCTCCGCAATGACGAATGTCCATTGCAAAGATCTTCCCAGCCCTTTAATGTCCACTACAAGGTCGGCCTCGCCTCTGCAATTAATTCTTTCCCCTGACGCTGTAGAGAGTGTTACTGCAGTGGGACGTAGGTATCCTACCTCACAGGAGGGTGGTAAAATGCTAATCCCCGCCCCTGTATCGATGAGCAGATTAACCTCACTGCGACCTATACGTGCGCTTACTGAAAGCGGTCGTCCGACGGTCACAGCTTGAACAGACGACCGATCTAGTTTTCCGACCTACGGAACGGGCTAGCAGGTCTAGCGGGGGAGGAAGCTCTTCTTGAGGGTCGAGAGACCGGCAAACCGGGTTTGTAATTAGAGCACCAGCGCCGGCATGATCTAGCTTCATCCCCATAGTAAAGGTGTGCTCTACAGACCCTAGGACGCTGGTTTGAACGAAAAGCTCTGACACCTATTGGTATGTAGGCTATTGTATTGCCCCGCTCTCTCCTCGTTTGCGTTCCGGGCGTTACTTCGGTAATTCGTGTGTGCTCCCGCGTCAGGTGCCCTTTCTCTAAAAATTGGGTCCACAGCAGCTATCTGATGTTTCGGCAAATATTCCATATAGGTTTCTGCAATGGACGCCATAGTGTCCAAGTCGTGCTCCTGGCACGCGGCTATCCAGGGGCGTATGGCTTCTGGCAAACTGCTCACGAACTTGAGTCGGAGGAAATCCTCAGACAGGCCTAAGTTGCTTTCAGCGGCTAAAGTGCGTAGCTTTGATAGAAATTCCCTAGGTCTGTCATGGCAATACAACCCCTTCTGTGAAAGGAGCTCATCAAAGAGTTCCTTTTCGGATCGGGAGTACCGTGCGCGCACAAACTCTTTTAACCCCTCATAATCAGCTGCCTCTATGAGCGTTTGTGGTATATGACGAGCTATGCGGCTACTCAATGCGCCTAATGCGTGGTGGAACTTTAACGATGAGCGACGCACCCCGGCGACAATAAACTGGCTTTCGAGTATGTTGAAAAACATTTGAGGATAAGCCTCGTCAAAGTCGGGGGGACGTACCAATGCCGCATTTGTTGGAATGTGCGACTCATTTTCGTCTACTGTTTCTTGACCGTTACTGTTTGGTGGTGAGGACTCCATTTCTTTGCTCCCCCAATGAAAATATGAAAAGGAGAAATATATATATATATATATATATATAGCGAAAGAATTTGAAAAAAATTGAAATAAATGCGATGCGCAAATACAGGAAACGTCGAAAATAGGATACGTTCGCGGAAAAGAAAAAAAAAGAAAATTATGTGAAATATAATAGTTATAGCGATAGAAGTTGGAGGAAAATGTAGTGCGGGAAATAGAGAAAACGTCGAAATAGGGGAAACTCGTTGGAAAAAGCAATAAATAAAAAAAAACAAGGAATAGGAAATATAGAAAATAGCTCGCTGGCGAAATATACTATGGTGCACCGGAATGGACTCTACTTATGTAATGAAAAAGCAAATCAATAAAACACAAAATATTCAAAATAAAAAAAAATATGTGCTCGATAACTGGTGAATTCGCTACTCACGATGGTTTTGCAGTCTTCGGCTTTTGTATGCCACTGCGGTCTTCTTTCTTGGTTCTTGGTGTCGGCGTCCAACCGGCGGCTTCAGCGGCTGGAGTTTGCTACCTCCCCTGAACCATTATTGTGTGCTTCCTTTGTTTAGTATGGATGATGTGTAATTGTAAAGAAGGAGGGTGTATTTATATTTATCACGATTGGGTCACCAATGAGGCTAGTTCAAACGTGGGGTTTCGTTTGGAACTGCCTACGAGTAGATTATTCGTATAGCGACTAGTAAGGGATAAAGACTAGTCGAACGAGTAAATATTTATTTTTGGCCCACGGGATTATTCAGGAGAAAAGACTGGGGAACTTCGCAACGTGCTATAATCCGAATAGTAATGGAATATTCTAATGGTGTTAGGATTCTAAGTACGTTTAATTACGACATGCCTGAATAACGAATAATCACTTGATCAAAAGAGGTAAAGGTAGGGGAGGTAGCTTTGTTTGTAGATCCAGGTTGATCAGAGCACTTGTTTACACTACGAGGCTTAGCGGAGGAATGGGCTGCTGAGCAGCGAACGATGCTTGAAGAGCGTGAATGTTGCCATAAAGCGGCACTCAACTCGTCTCGTAAGACGGTGTAGATTTTATCTATTTTAATTTATCTTTTAAATAAAATACTTTTAAAGGTACAAAATTACTTTTAATATTAAATTCTAAATTTGTATTAATTATTCAGTAATTTTTCCGGGCACCACATACGAATGATTTCATTAGTAGTCAAATCTTCTACATTTATTAGGACAGGTTTCTGATTAAGAGCCGTCTGAGCTGGATTCTCAAATTCTCTCCGAGATTGAGCTCGAGTCTGCACAGCACAAGCCCACTGACTAGACCCACTAGATTGTAAGGCAGTTTCCCCAACCCTTACAAGTTTCTTATTCTCAGTACAGGCACAAACTGCACCTTTAACATTACCCACAAGAACACCAAAAGGTAAGTTGGGAAGACACACTGCTTCTACACATCCTGAAAGGAATACACTGTCAAGGTCAATTTTAACCTTATCTGCTAAAATCTTGCTACCATCAGCAAATTTAAGCCACGTTTTCAATACACCACTCCTTTGATCAGGATTTACCAATTCCGACCGTACCAAGACTGCTGTCGATCCTGTGTCACGCAGGACCTTTACATCTTTATCATTACATTTACCGAGCACAACAGGTAAGTTACCACTGTATTCACAGCTGGAATTTAAAGCAAAATTCACGCTCGCAGAGGATGAACTTTTCTTCCCGTCCGTTGCAGCTCTCCTTTCGCGTACCTGAAGCTTCGAAGGACATTCTTTAGCGAAATGATCCATTCCTCGACACTAGAAGCAACTGATCTTCGACTTGCCGGTTTCACTTGTGGACGATTTGGGCGCACGTAGTTTAGATTCTTCAGCGAAGTTGCTCACCTTCAAATCACACATCTTCGCTAGGTGCCCCGTGTTCCCACACAAGAAACAGACCGCTCGCCTGAAGATTTCATTGGGCTAGAGTAGGCAAGCGTAGTGTTCGCTTGACCTCTTGGCTTTAAGCTGCTTTCCGGGGATAGCTTGGTAGTTATCTGCCAACGCGATGACATCGTTAAGACTAAGTGTGAAAATATTTCTTTCTTTCAAATACTCTGCCAGACTTCTGCCAACACTATGCAAAATATGGTCCTTTAAAATCATTTCTTCCAATTTTTCGTACGATTGCTGCACACCAGCCATTGACTGCATCTTCGTCAAACTTTCTTTCAGAAACAGAACATACTGGGAGAATGACTCGTTTCCTTGCCGGGCGTCGTGGAATCTACGTTGGTAATCGTAAACCGTGAATCCGAAGCTACGGATGAGGAGCTCTTTCACTTCTTTGTAGGGGAGGTCTGACGGAACTGTATCTAGAAATAAACCAACTTTCGTATTCGCAAAGCCATTCATAAAAGCTTGTATGACAATGTTGTCTGGCCAACAATTTGCCTCTTTAACCTTGTCGAACGTTCTCAGATACACCGCCACATCTTCACCCTCTTTGTAGGAACTAGGTTTGATGAGGGACTTTGTGATAGAAGGAACTTGGGGAGAGTTAGCCTCGATGCGTGCCCTTTCGATTTGAGCCTCCAGCATCTTCCTTTCATGCTCTTACTTCCTCTCCTCCCGAGCTTGCACTCTTGCTTCACGCTCCAAGTCCTCTCTACGTCTCCTCTCCTCCCGCTCAACACGCTCCTCCTCCCTCCTGACCCTTTCTGATACATACTTTACAAAGCATGCCCGGAATAGCCTAACTCACGACCATCAGTAATAAACTTGGATTCATCCATATTACTGTAAAACTAGGCAAATTGACGGTACTAACAAACAACGATAATGATGAATTGCCACACGGGCTCAAGTTATAAGAAAGTGAATTCAAATACCAAGGCTTTTTAGAGAATCCTCCCCATACTGGCCACCAAATGTTAAGACTTTACCTCGTCTTACGTTCGATGGGAGGATTCTAGCCTCAGTAAGGATAATGAATAGCAAATTAACCAGCAAATTAAATATTAAAGCCAGTTGGGTTTACAAAACAGTTCCCACTAGAATGCGCAAGTCAGACCTATTAGGTCTACGGGTTGAAATAACAGAAACGTTTACGATTAATGAACGAAACAATTAACATGAAATTCGGTCGTTTGGGCACGGAGTTACAGGTAAAGGTAAGGAGGAGTCGTGCGAGTAACGATACCTAGAACAAAAAAGAAATGCATTTACAAACGGAACGCTAACTCTCGCACTGAACACCATCAACACAAAATAAACGTTAACACTTCATATACCGATCACACAAATTTACACATATTTATATAGAAGCACAAAATAAATAAATAATCACATTGGGTAATGCTTATCAGCAGCATGGACGCCACAGGCACAAACAGAGTGACCGCCACACGCCGCTCGGCTACAAACTAAGGTGACGTAGACCGAGGGATTTACCTCGAGATGTCGAAGGTATTTTGGAACAACCTTATTCTCGCCAATAAATCCTAACAACGGGTAATGTTGATCACTAGCGATATCGATATTATATGCATATCTGAAACATGGTTCGATTCACGAGTCGAAAGCTCATATTTCAGCATTACCGGCTACACATTGTACCGTTATGACGGAGTCGAGAGTAAGAAAGGCAGCGGTTTATGCATTTACATCAAAGATGTCTACTCGATATCCTTATTTCCGGTAAAAGAAAAATGCAAAGACATAGAAATAGTTTGGCTCAATGTTCAAGTAAACAAACTCAAGTCTTTCATTATCGGCAGTCTTTACAGACATCCGTCAGCCTCTCAACGTCCAACATTAGATTTCATTGAAAATACGCTTTAATCAATCTCTGGAGCCACAAAGTCTTTCTACGTTTCCTGAGATTTTAACGTAGATCTGACAAATAAAAACAATCAGCTGAGCAGGATGCTGCACAGACTTAAGCTTTCACAAATGGTACAAGAACCAACGCGCATTACCAACACATCCAAACTCTTCTTGACCTAGCAATAACAAACAATCCCCAAGCAGTATTCAGCGCAGAGATCTTACCGTTCTTTTCTGATCCCCATTCTGTAGAACGTCTAATAAATATTGCAAAAGAGAAACAGAAATTTTGTTACATTACATATCGCATGAAAAACTACTACTTTTCGAAAATATTTCAAGAAAAGCTATACGACAGATGGAGTGAATTTCAAGGCATAGAAAACACTGATGATGTCATGCTACAATTTCGCTTTTCAATGAAAATTTCGTATAATATATATCAACCCTTGAAGAATCCGCACCTTTCACTAAGAAGAAATTTAAGCCCAGAATTTCTAAATTAATGGATAACAGACAAGATGAAAGAGTTGAGAAAAGCTAAAAGAAATTTGCAGCGTGAGTACAAACTGAAGAAATCAGACGGTACGCTTAGAAAGCCATATACAGCTCACGAGAAAATCCTACGAAGAAAAATAAGAGAAGCAAAACGAGACTACTTCCGCGAAGAACTGTTGGCGGCAAATCAAAACCCAAAAAAAGCTTGGGAAATCATTAGAGAAATTGTTCAGTATAAAAAATCAGACTGAAAAAGCAGTTTTGACAACCCCTCAAACACGGCGAATGACTTAACATTTTCTCCTCAAAAGTTGGCGAAGATGTTTTCAATGAAGTGTCTAGGATAGTTGCAGACACATCTACAGGTGCAAATCAGAGCGATGTTTCATCCCCCATATACTAGAAACAAATGGGGACCAAAGTCGGTTAGCGTAATAGAGATACGAAAAATCTTATACCCTCTAAAAAATCCTCAAGCGACTGGAAATGATGGCATTAGCCTTCAATATATAAAAGACAGCTTCTCTGTCACAGCACCCCTGATTTGTTTGGTAATAAATACATATACAGCCACAAAAAAGTTTCCCGATCAATGGAAACTATTTAAGCCATTACTCAAATCTGGTGATATCGAAATAGCGTCAAACTACTGACCAATCAGACCTCACATGTCCAAAATATTAGAAAAAGTAATAACACACCAGCTCTCGTCTTACATAGACGAGTCACATCTACTTCACCGCAATCAATATGATTACAGAAGAAACACCAGTACTCAAGACGCCTTGCTAAGCATAACCAAAAATATTACAATGATATACACCAAGAAAAATTACCTCTCCTACTATTGCTTGATCTCTCCAAAGCTTTCGACAGTGTTGAGCATAAGAAACCTACAAAAATTTTCAAACCTCAGAATAGACACTCAGTGGTTTGAAAGCTACCTACTAAGCCGCTCTAATGCAGAGTGCTCGAATAACAAAATATCACCATTCATACCAAATAATTTTGGCGTTCCCCAAGGTTCAATCTTCGGCCTGCTCCTATTTTTAATTTTCATCAATGATTTCTCCACTATGCCGACGAACACAAAAATCTTAATGTATGCTGATGACATACAAATTACCATTACAAGTTCGACAGCGGATTTGAAAGAAACACAAGCCAACGCTGAAAATCTTTTAAAATCTGAAATTATGGTATGACCATAATAGCCTCAAACCTAACGCAAGTAAAGCGCAATGCATTATTATTAGATCACAGAATGCGAACAGAAATTTACTACCTTTTACGCTAACATTTGGAGAAGATGAAATTGAACCAGTAGATTAGGTAAAAAATTGTGGTGTTTCGTTCGACATAAATATGACTTACAAATCGCACGTAGAAACAATGTGCAACAAAATTAACGGAATCTTAATGTTCTTTCAACGCATTAAGAACACACTTGACGAAAAATCTAGGTTATTAGTGATTCAGTCTTTAGTTTTATCGCGTCTAGACTACTGTAGTCTAGTGTGGGGGGATTTTCCTCAATTTCGTCAAAAAGAGTTGTCGCGTCTTACAGACGCGAATTTTGAGAAAAATTATTCGGCAACATTTTGCGGATCCGTACTGAAAAAAGAAAGAAAAAAGAAAAACGGTTTATTTCCAATAGAGATGGTACAAAAGTACCATTATTGGTTTTTAAAATATCTTAAATTAATATTATACTGGTCCGCAAGACTGACGCAGCGTTCTATTTGACTGAAGTGCTCGTGGAAAAGAGTTTCTCCCGGATAATCTTGAGTTTCTGTGTGCTTAGCAGTGTGATTATGTGTCAGAAAACTATTAATTCAATTCGGTAAATCTGAAGGATATGTCAGTTGTCGATTTTCCACTTTTTGGTGCCTGAACCTAGTTAATTGAATCAAAATAAACAAGTTTTCTTCAATGCACTTTCCGTCTCAAATGAGTATTTTACGATTTATATCGGTAAGTTTAGTTTCGTCTTTGATGACGATTGCGCTCGAATAAACAGCTACTCATCGATTTTCGAATTTTTGTTGCTTGAATCATGGTAATAACATCGTAATAAACAACTTTTCCTCTATACACTTTTTTCGTCAAATGAGTATTTAACGAGGTATAGCGGTAGGTTTGGTTTCGTCTTTGATGACGATCGCGCTGAAAGCGAGTGCGCATTGCAGTGTTGCTGTCCGACGTGCTCCTTGAATAACTTGCCGCTTCAAACACTGGAGTTGCGGTAAGTCATTTACCGCTATAACTAATAAAATACTCATTTGAGATGGAAAGTGCATAGAAGAAAACTTGTTTATTTCGATCTAATTAACTATGCTAAGGCATCGAAATTTACAAAATCGATAACTGACATATCCTTCAGATTTACCTTCAATTCCTGTGTTCTCGAACTAGTTATACTCCTCGCTCCGCCACCGTGTATTGTGTGTTTGATAGTGGTGAACAGCTAGTTCCTAGAGCATTCAATGATGCTTCTGGCAGCCGGCGAACCACCTACATTGAGTCAGACTAGCCGTTGTGATATCGTGAATTTCTAGTGCTTCCTCTAGCCAGTATGCTGCATTGTGATGCTAGGAATTTAACAGTTCAGATTCTAAAATAACAGTATTTAGCAGGCCCAGTGAATGTGTGATTTTTACAAATTTGCTCATTGATTTTGACTCTGAATTTTAAGTTGAATATTGAACTTCAGTTTAACCAATCACAAGTAACGTGTTTAAGTATAAAAAACATAGGAGGTGAATAGTTGGTCGGTACTAGCGACTTTACTGTGCGTAGCTCAAATTTTTACAAAAAAAATAAAATACATTTATCTTTTGAATGTCAATATCTTGTTGGCTCCTCACTCATGAGCTGTGCTGGGCAAGTTGCACCAGTCAGTAGGGTAGAAGCCTAGAGTTAAAGTATTATCAAAGGTAGACTGGGAATATGCCCAGAAATTTATGCGACCACTCGCCCATGTGATTTTGTGTTCTCGCTGGCGGTGGCGATTTTCTCTGTTGGGTATAGGAGAAAAATTCCAAGCACAATTCCCCACTCCACCCAGGTGTCTGAAATGGGTACCGGGGGAAGCGTCATGGCGTCCTGGCGTTAGTTATAAGGCATTTGAAAATCCAATGTACAAGGTGATATGTATCAGGCTTGATTGTAAATAAAGCATCCGTAGATGCCTTCATTATTTCATTTCTCAGGGTGACGTTGGCCAAAGTGTACTTTTTGCCCTAGGGACAGCTACCATGTATTTAAATTAAGTAATTTAAATTTGGCGACTCATTTCAAACCCTTTCAGTATTAGGCTGATCAATGAGATAGCCGTTTTGTTGACAATAGGTAATTATAGCTCATCTACTGTTTTCATGTACATTAACTTTAAGCTCTGATTATTGCGCGGCTGAATAGGCCGTAGTGCTGGTCCGCTGTTACTCTTTCGCTTGCCCCTGCATCAGAGACCTAACGCTTTAACCCTTCACTGCATGAATTATTTTTGGAAATAGAAAAAAAATTTTACATGCTCATAAACTCTTTATTAGACATCTTTTTAGCATATCAAATCATAAGGCAATTATTTTTTTCATTCTGTTATATATTTTTCATTGTGTGTCATAAACTACACAACACGAATATCAAGCCTTGAAGCATGATGTATGAGTCGTTTATGAAACAAATACAACGAACTCCATTTATCAGTTACTTGACTGATTTAAAATTTTTAATCGCTTATAGATCTATTAGAGTACACAATTAGGTCAAAATGTAGAAGAACACAATTCAATAATTCTCCAGTGACATGTCGGTAAGTCTTTTTAGGTCTAACACAAGTTTTTCATGTTACAGAAATTTTTCGAGACATAATTTTCTTAATTTGACAAAGATATACAAGACATTTGGAACCCTGATGTATGACTGGAACTTGGAATCAGGCATTTTAGAGCGGTGGCATTCATTTTTTGGCTAAGGTTATTGAGGAAATCCTTCAGGGTGAACTTTTTCACAGGGACATGAACAAAGGGTCCTCGTTTTCTTTTCGGTGCAAGTATCATCTCTTGTAATAGTTTTAGAGTTATCAGAAAAGTATAAAAAGCTCCTAAACTGTTTGAAGCTGTTGTGGGACATTATTTCTTGGATAAGTTGCCCATGATGCTGCTCAAATAATCCCAGGCGCACGGAACATGTACGTAGGGTATGATGACACAGATCCCCATACATTCTTGAACATCAAACTTATCAATATCCAGCACATGAATGAGATCCTTCAGACCAGTGAAAGAATGTGTTTCTTTAAGTTTTATTGAAATCAAATATTCACTGAATAAAATCTTGCGGCCATCATTAGGAGTCCCTAATTTTTTCATTTTTATGGTTAGCTCATTATACGTCCCTTGAATTTTACGTGCTTTTCCGGTATCTTGAGATTTTTACTTCCAAATAAAATTTCCAGGAGAGCTGTTTCTTTTAGAATCACTGCTTACAATTTTTACAGCAGTTGGATTTACTTCATAGATGGTAATGCGAGTTTCATTTGAGATCAGAGGGGAATCGTTGTGTTCCGTTGCTATTATTGATTTTTCAATCTGTTCCTGTGATTGCTCAACTCCCAAACGATCTTCAACTTCTTTCTCATAGATTCCAATTCCAATTTCAAATCTTCATCCAAATCTAGTCCGTCAGTTTCTTCCCCCACCTCCAAGATGAGGGCCCCGATCGTTTCTCGTGAAAAATTCGCTCCAAACTCGAATATTCTGAAAATAAAACTGAATAAATATTTCTTTTTATTAAGCTTCTATACAATATTACTGTGTGATGTATTTTATGCAAACGCGTGACAGTTTTTGACAAAATTTTTAGGATAGACGAATGCGCTAATGTTGTGCATCTATCGTGCATTCTTTACTATAAAAAATAATAATACATTTTTCAGAATATAGTTCCAATGTATTTTGAATATGTATTTTAATATTTAACAACATAGAAATAATATAATAAAGCTAAAATTATTCGTGATAATGAAAGAATACATGGGTTTGTTTCATTTACGACACAAGTTTGGCCCGAGTTGGAATATACAGCAAAATCGTGTTGTACCATATATGAAACAAACTAAAAACTTTGCATAAAATATAATTATTTTAAATATTCTCAATGTTTCTCCTCATAGAATCAAAGTAATATAACTCATCCACAAACCCAAATTTTTACTCGCCAATAAATTGCATGATATGGCTCTATTATGAACATAATGGTACTGCTGCAGCAACATCCTCACTCGGCTGTGTTGGCGTCCAAACTGAGCATTGCTGTTAGAGGCCGGTTGCATCTAGCACGCATCATACGCGTTCATTTCGTGGACAGTGTGTCTCGTTTGCGATACAAGCCGTAGAAATGCTCATTTCTCTGCTAATTATTTCTATACACCAAAAAATCAGGTATGTGTCATATTCGACACACCATGCAGTGAAGGGTTAAACTTTCTCTCCCACCACAGGTAGAGTAAAGAAAAACAAAATAGTCTCCATTTCTGTAGGTTGAAATAGAAAGGCTATTCCAACGTGTGAGGGACCTTCCTCCATTGTTTGTGAGTACACTGGGGTGTTGTCAGGTTGTTCCACCGAGGTTGCAACCAGTACCACTGTAGCATTTAATTTGTGTAAACCGTTAGAATTAATGTCAAAGACGAGTCCCTGAAATTAAAATTAGTGTGCGAGTGTACTGCCCTCCTTTGACCACAGTGCACATATTTAATAATAGTAGAACTTATAATGGGAAGCTAAAGAGAAAAAATAAATAAAACCTTCCATGTGTATGTTTATAAAATTGGATTTTTGCGTTACTGTGTGCTCAATACAAAGTATAAAAATGTATTTCCTATTTGTAAAGTCAAACATTCTTTAATATTCTGCCTCAGATATTACAATAGTTGTCTCATTGTGTTGTGCTTTTGGCCTGACAATTAATGATCCCTTTCCCTGTATTGCTATTCTCTTATTGCTATTCTCTTATTGCTATCATATTTAGTTCTAGCATTGTTTAGTAGCTCTTCGTACCTTAGTCGGCTACTTCTCATCCATATTTGAACTAGGAGTTTCTTATTATGCAGTATTATATACCTAAATTGGACAGTCGTCTGTGTTCTTGAACTAGGAGTTTTCCCATCATGCGGTTATTCCTCGTATTTTGCCGAACCTGAAATATACTTGTTTGTGCAGTTCACGGAGTCAACGGGGCTTGAAATAAAACTGAAGAAACCTCGTATTCTTTGGCGTCCCCTTGAAGTCCGTTCATTCGCGTTGATGTAGTGAAGATCAAATTCCACAAATTTACGCGACAAGAGTTGCAAAAATGCATTAACTTCGCCGCCAAAGTGGTATGCAAAGGAAATTTCAAGAAACACGATCATGCCACCCATCTTTTAAGAAAATTTAAGAACAGATTCATGATCCAAAAAGCTCGACGAGTGTTCTCATCTCTGTACCTCCCTCAGAGTAATACAGATGTGGTAAAATTTATTCTATCCAATATCCCAAACAAAAAACCTAGTCGGAGGAATGATGTCTTTGTCAGTTACCGTTCATCTAATGTGGGGCAAAAAGCTCTCTCAATTTTTGGAGCTCTTTTGTGGAACAAGCTTCTCCAGCATATCAAAAACGTCTAAACTGTAAAAGAATTTACAGTAAATGTGTCACATCGTTTTGCATCTCTGTCGTAGGGCCTGCAGCACTTCGGTGTGAATTTCCCAGTTACCTGAAATTTCTGTTAGAAAATTAGTAATTACTTTTTTCCGTTCGCTAAGTCATTCTAATATTGATCTAAATTATTTCTGTCGACTAAAATGAGCAACACAACCGTCAGCTCAATGCAGCGGAATGAAGGTCGTGAAAGAGGGATTTAGCAATTTTAGCATTTTTTAATTTTTCTGTGCGTTCAGCGCCCTCTAGCACTGAACTTTCAAGTCAGAAAATACTCTAAATTTCAGTAATTAAAATGATTACTCTCGACCATAGTTTAGTCTACCTCTACGTGACAACTTTTGTAAAAAGTAGCCACTCAGAAGTGATATCCGGCCATAATAGTATTCCGTTTTATCCCATGTACACATGTCCGTATAATGCTGAAGAGAATACCGATAGGATGTGAAACTCGAGATGATTTCTTTGTTGTTGTTCTTTGACTGTAACCTGAGTTTTTCTTGAAAATTTCTATTAGGAAATTAAAACGGGAGACGCCGTGGGATGTGTCGCCGTGTCTGGAGAAAGGGTCAGTGCAGGGAAACTACTCCCAGAGTCATCCATTTTCACAGCAGAATTGTACGGTGTGATGGAGGCACTGAAATTGATTGAGGACTTCCCATGTGGCTCTTTTACAATTTTGTTGACTCGAAAAGCGTAATCGAGGCCACGCAAATGTATAATAGTACACACCCGCTCATTGCTGAGATTCTCGTAGTGTTAATAAACTTTGCGAGCGGACGTAAGAGTGTCATGTTATGCTGGGTGCCTGGACATGTGGGAGTATCGGGCAATGAGCGAGCTGACCGGGAGGCTAGCAAGCTGCGGAGACAAATGGGGAAACGCTGAACTTGATGGTCCCGTTCCGAGACTACTACCCTCGGATAAAGGCTGCAGTGAGAAGTTTGTGGCAACAGGAGTGGGATAGAACAATTAATAATAAATTATGAAGTATTAAACCCACCGTGCGTGAGTGGATATCTTCTAGTTGTCGCCCTCGTCGGATGGAGGTGATACTTTACCGCCTTCGTATTGGCCATACCCGATTGACGCCCGGACACTTGAAAGAGCGACAGCCGCAGCCACGATGTGAGTGGTGCCACGTTCCTCTGACTCAAACACTTTCTTGTTGAGTGCCCTCGATATGCTGCTGTCAGGAATGTGTGTTTCCCGAGACTGCGAGGTCCTGATGAGGATGTAATGATCGGAATGCTCGGGGAAATTGAGCGCTCAACTTTCAATGTGACAACGCTTAAAATGTTCCTAAAGAAGTGTAATCTGATATCTGAAATTTAACCAGAAAAAGAACAGCGTAAGCAAGGACCTTCTTCACGTCTGAGATGTGGGAGACTAAACTGTAATATGGCCGGGCGCGCTGCGTAGATGCCTCTGGGGGTTTCAGCGTGGGTAAGGCGCCCGACCATAAATAGGTGGGCAGCTGAAATCCCCTATGGGGTCTTTGGCTGCCCGTGCTAGCGGAGTGTGCGTGGATCTGTAGATGATCTCTTCAAAGATCAACTGCAGCTATTATAAGATGATAATAATGTGGGTGGCAATTGAAGTGGTTTTTGCGATGGATGTTGCCAAGTTTCCATAATGGTAATTGTGACAAACTTTGAACAGAGATTATATAATGTGCTTTTGCTGAAATGATGTGAATGTTGTATTTTTTTGAACTGTGAGACCTACGGCGTGATATAGTACGAATTACTGAAGCGCTAGCAAATCAATGCTAATAGTACTACTACTAGGAAATTAAAAACTCGTTCATCTTTACGTTTTTCGTAGTCTTTTTTCTTTTTAATTATTTTTTCAAATAATCTCTCACGATTACAGTGAGCTCGGCTGTCATTTTCGATGTAGTAGGAGGTACGTTTTTTTTTTTATCTTCAGTATATATATTTTTTTCTTATATTCATTTTCAATACGTATATATATTAACATGTGTGCGTGCGTGTGTGTGCATACATATGTACGCACATACATGGATATATCTGTGCGTACGTATGTAGGTATATGTATATCTACATGAATATGTATACATGTTTCTATTTCTATTTTTTTACGTGAAAACAATCCGTGTAATTAATTTTATTACACTTGCGAAATGGTTCAAAAAGTAGATTTATCAGTACCCCAGAGGGCGTTTCTGTGAACAGGAAAAATGCAATTAAACAAATGAAATAAATTGCAATTTGAACATATCAATCGTGGAAAAATAATCTTCCTGTCCATATGTTGAACAAGCTATGAATTTTCATTTTGAGTATATGTGTGTTTACGCGTTTCTGCCAAAATTTTATTGGTATTTGCTACTCAGCCGCAGCACCACAGCCACCTGCTGCGCCTTAATTATCTCAACAAGCAAAACAGCGTGCCAGCTCCCCAGCTCTGCGTCAACAACAACGCTCCGAACTGTCCGCCAGCGACGGGGGACACAAACACCATCCTCATCAGTGGTACAAGACAGAATATTTGTTATTAATAAGGGCATTTCAAGCGTGGTAGACTCTCCTCATTCTCCAGACTATATGTTCGATAATATTCGCGCACAAACCGATACTGGCAGTAAATTACCCCAGAGCGCAAGCTGTGAAAACAAAATAAAATTTCCAGTACAGAGCAATAGAAAAAAACATTGTTGTTTCATTTAATGGCTGCTTGCACCCGCTTCAAATAACAAGCTCTCAAAAAATTCATGAAATTATTCACAATTTGTCTCTAACAGCAGCGTTTTTCAATAAATCCCTAAGACAACGTGAGCCTCCTAGCCCGTCGTCGATTTTTTCTACAGTATCAAACATTCAGAACCTAACCGAGCAACTTTTTGCTTAAATTCACATAAGTTCTCAAGACCTTGCGCCTATGGTACCTGCTAGTATCTCTTGTGAAGTCGACTCCAATTGTCTGGAACCTGACGATACTTTGTTGCTAGGTGACAATATCCTAAGCACGATCAGAAGAACAAACATCGATCGCTCGTGCTGGATCAAAATTGTTCCATCTGGGCGCTTCGATGACCTTCTCCGTACTATAAATTGCATGCCTAGATTTAAAAATGATATACTAAGTTTTGATGGTCTCTGCCACTCGCATTCAGACCTTGCTCGAATCAAACAACAAATTGTAAGGAAGTACGCACTTTCTCGTATTTATATTGCCAATGCTTGAGGTGCGAAAGAATTCAACAAAGCGATGAATTTTTGCAAAAAGCTGGGTTTAAACTTGATTCAATTTCAAACTTACCCAGATAATGAAAATGGTGACGCACTCAATAACTTTCAATGGCCTCGGACACAGAAAGAAAACTTTTGTTTTCTTAGACAACTTGCAATGAAATCAACATTGCGAATCACCGTGCCATATTGTCCTCGTTTCAACAAATATCAAGCAATAAATGGAATTGTAGATCATTCCAATGAATCGAAAACTTCACGGAATGAGACAAATAGTCTCACTTTGAACTTTGAAAAAGAATATAAGCCTATGCGCATCACTGCACATGGTACACCAAATCCTTCAAAATTGATTGCGTCATCAAGCAGAGCTCTGAGTAACTCACTCACCCACAGCATGAGGAACGTGAATAAGCCTGAGTCTTTCCCTCACTCGATCTCAGACAAATATAATGTCAGTACGAAAAATAAATTTGCGTTACTTGCAACAGACACAAATAGTGATTGCGACATGCCCTCCTCTTCAACCAATTCTTAACTTTCCAGTGAGTACGCAGGAACCGAGGAAAGTCAAGCGAATAACGATATTCAAAAATATTCCAAAGAAAATCAAATTATTCGAAAAAAATCTGATGCCTCTGCCAGGCCTCCATCGAACGACCAAACCGATACTGCTACCGCAAAATCAACAGTGAATCAAATTTGCACACGCGTTGCTGACACACTGGACGACTTGAAACGATCGCTCAAAATGGAACCTGCTTACACTTCAGGTGACGGACACTGTCTCCTCCACGCCGTAACGACGCAGCTTGCTTCACTACAAATATTGAAATGGAATTATACATCTCTGAAAAAAAAACATCAAAACTGAGAGCTCCAGAAACAAGGACCAGTATGCAAAATTCGTTGACAAGAACAGTGGCAGTTTCGAACAACTCATCGATAAATACATCAATAGAAAACTCTTCGATCACGCAGTTGGAGACCTCATACCCCAAATACTTTCTAATGTGACGGGAACACCAATTGACGTATTTGATGGAAAAGATAATGGGATTTGGAAGACGATAATCTCCCCTACATCAAATGCTCTGATAAAATGTCCTCCGGTAAGCATACACCGGAAACAAGACCACTATATCGCCCTCTTGAAAATGCGTGATGAAAATCGTGTTACTCCCGCCCCCATTTTGTGACTAAATAACAGCGATCAAATTGAATTTGAAGCTGAAATCACAAACAATGAACGCGGCAATAAAGACCTAGAGACGAATACTAAATGCCCTGCTAGACCTAAAAACCTAAAAAATGCAATAACTCCACTAAAGGTCTGCCTATTGAGATAAATAATATCAAAATATTGCACATAAATGCTCGCAGTCTCAATGGTAAAATGGATGACGTAAGAGTAATGTTGATCACTAACGATTTCGGTATTTTATGCGTATCTGAAACATGGTTCGATTCACGAGTCGAAAGCTCATATCTCAGCATTACCGGGTACACATTGTACCGTTATGACGGAGTCAAGAGTAAGAGAGGTAGCGGTTCATGCATTTTCATCAAAGATGTCTATTCTACATCCTTATTTCCGATAAAAGAAAAATGCAAAGACATAGAAATGTTTTGGCTCAATGTTCAAGTAAACAAACACAAGTCTTTCATTATCGGCAGTCTTTACAGACATCCGTCAGTATCTCTACGTCCAACATTAGATTTCATTGAAAATACGCTTAAATTAATCTCTGCAGCCAAAAAGTCTTTCTATGTTTTCGAAGATTTTAACGTAGATCTGACAAATAAAAACAATCAGCTAAGCAGGATGCTGCACAGACTTAATCTTTTTCAAATGGTCTTAAGAACCAACGCGAATTACCAACACTTCCAAAACTCTTCTTGACCTAGCAATTACAAACAATCCCCAAGCAGTACTCAGCCCAGAGATCTTACCGTCCTTTTCTGATCACCATTCGGTAGAATGCCAAATCAATATTGCAAAAGAGAAACAGAAATCTATTCACATTACATATCGCATGAAAAACCACTACTCCCCTGAAATATTTCAAGAAAAGCTGTTAGACAGATGGAATGAATTTCAAGGCATGGAAAACAACGATGATGTCAATCTACAAGTTTCGCTTTTCAACGAAATTTTCGTATCAGCTTTTAACGAATGCGCACCTTTCACTACGAAGAAAGTTAAGCCAAGAATTCCAAAATGGATAACAGATGAGATAAAACAGTTGAGCAGAGCTAAAAGAAATTTGCAGCGTGAGTACAAACTGAATAAATCAGACAGTACGCGTCGAAAATTATATAAAGATCTTTAGAAGATCCTACGAAGAAAAGTTAAGGAAACAAAACGGGACTACTTCCACAAAGAACTCTTGGCGGCAAAACAAAACTCAAAAAGAACTTAGGAAATCCTTAGAGAAGTTGCTCAGTATAAAAATTCAGACTGAAAAGGCACTTTTGACAAACCCTCAAAAATGGCGAATGACTTTTAACACTTTCTTCTCAAAAGTTGGCGAAGTGTTTTTAATGAAGTATTCAGGACAGTGTCAGACACATCTACAGGGGCAAATCTGAGCGATGTTTCATCCCCAAATAATAGCAACAAGTGGAGACCAAAGCCAGTAAGCGTCATAGAGATACGAAAAATCTTAGACCCACTAAAGAATACTAAAGCGACTGGACATGATGGCATAAGCCTCCAACATATAAAAGACAGCCTCCCTGTCACAGCACCCCTCATTCGCTTGATAATATATACATCTATAGCCACAAACAAGTTTCCCGATAAATGGAAACTATCCATTATTAAGCCATTACATAAATCTGGTGATATCGACATGCATCAAACTACAGACCAATCAGTCTCCTGCCTGTTATGTACAAAATATTAGAAAAAGTAATAACAAACCAGCTCTCGTCTTACATAGACGAGTCACATCTACTGCATCGCAATCAATATGATTACAGAAGGAATACCAATACTCAGGACGCCCTGTTAAACATAACAGAAAAAAATTTACAATGATATTGACAAAAAACAAAAACTCTCGTACCATTGCTTGATCTCTCCAAAGCTTTCGACAGTGTTGAGCATAAGAAACTTCAACAAAAAATTTCAAACCTCAAAATAGACACTCAGGGGTTTGAAAGCTACCTACTAAACCGCTCTCATGCAGTGTGCTTGAATAACAAAATGTCATCATTCATACCAAATAATTTTGGCGTTCCTTAAGAAAAAAAAGAAAAGAAAAAATGTGTATTTCCAAGTTCTCACATGAGATACATGCCAACATATTGGCTTTTAAAAGTTTCTTAATATAGGACATCCTAAAACAAATGTTCCATACGAGGAGTACTAATTGACAAACCATCCGAGGTGTACAAGTAAATAAGCCATACGAGGCATAATAATAGACAAACTATACGAGGTGTACTAATAGTCAAACTATCAGAGGTGTACAAGTAGATAGACCATACGAGGCATATTAATTGACAAAATATACGAGGCGTACTAATAGACAAACCATTCGTGGTGTGCTAGCAGTCTAACAAAAGTTCTATACTAGGAGTACTAATTGACAAACCATCCGAGGTGTACAAATAGATAAGCCATACGAGGCATAATAATAGGCAAACTATACGAGGTGTACTGATAGACAAGCTATCAGATGTGTACAAATAGATAGACCATAAGAGGCAGATTAATGGACAAAATATACGAGGCGTACTAATAGACAAACAATATGTGGTGTGCCAATAGTCTATCTCTGTCAAGGGTAGTTGAATGAGAAATGAAAAATATGCCCTAAAAATATGCAAAGCCCTATCACCACCAAAAACTTATTTCATATCTTCTCAATATTCACCTCATCATGCGGACATGGGTACATGGGATAAAATAGAGATACAGTGTAAGCCGGTTACCACTCATGATTGACAAATATCTACAAAATATTGGTAGAAATGGGTAAATAAATATATAAACAATATCAAAATTCATAGCTTGTACAACATACGGACAGAAAGATAATTTTACTACTATTCATATGCTCAAATTGCACATTATTTCATTAATTATATTTGACATTAATCCGTTTCACAGCAACGCCCTCTGGGGAAGTGATAGATCTATTTTTGAATCATTTCGCTAGTGCAATAAAATTTATTAACCGGATGGTTTTTGCGTAAAGAAATGAAATAGAAACATGTATATCTATATATGTAGATACATATATATATATATATATATATACCCACACACGTACACACACATATTAATATATATACTTATTGAAAATGAAATATTAGAAAAAAATACATATATGAAATAAAAGAGAAAAGCAACCTACCATCTACTACACAGAAAATGACAGTTGAGCTCACTGTAATCCTAAGAAATTTTTCCCCAAAAAAAATAACTAAAGGGAAAAGAAGACTTCGAAAAACATAAAAATGAACTGGTTTTTAATTTCTTCACAGAAAATTTTCAAGAAAAATCAGATTACAGTCAAGAAGCAACACAACTCTTCAGCATTATACGGACATGTGTACGTGGGTTAAATGGAGTAACATTGAGGCCGGATATCACATCTGAGTGGAGAATATTCACAAAATTTGGCACATATAGGTAGGTTAGGCTTTAATCCAAAGTGATAATTTTAATTACAGAAATTTAGAGTTTTTTCCGATTTGAAAGTTCAGTGCTAGTGTGCGCTGAACGCACAAAAAAAATAAAAAGACTAAATGCAATGCTTGAATTACCCCTTTTCCCCCAGCTCAGCCGAAAATCGATTGAAAACAACTTCGAGAATGATTTTGAAATAGCGAGACAACGTTAGCCAAAATTTAATTCATTATAAACTTTGCACAACCCTCGCATCTATAAACCTGTTTATTGGTGTACACACAAAATGTATTTCATGGTATATTTGTCATACGGACGTTAAATATTAATACAGAAAAGAGAAAGAAATAACAAAATAAAGATGAGGAAATACTCCTAATTATGGAAAGAACGTTCGTTCTGCTGCATTGAACTGACGGCTGTGGTGCTCATTGTTGTCGACAGAAATAAGTAATATGAATATACGAATCGCTTAGCAAATGTAAAATGAAATAGTTTCCAAATTTCTAACAGAAATTTCAGGAAAATTAAAATTTCTGATAGATGGGAAGTTCATACCGAAATGCTGCAAGCCCTATGACAGAGATGCAAAATGACGTGACACATTTACTCTAAATTCTTTTCCAGTTTTAGAGTTTTTGATATGCTGGGGAAGCTTGTTCCACAAAAATGCTCCAGAAACTGAGAGAGCTTTTTGTCCCACGTTAGTTGAACTGTAACTGACTAAAACATCGTTCCTCCGGTTTGGTCTTTCGTTTGGGATATTAGATGGAAAAATTTTTACCACCTCTGCATTACTTTGGGGGAGGTACAAAGAGGAAAATACTCGTCGAGCTCTCTGGATCATAAACCTGTTCGGTATTGGGATCCAGTCGAGTTTTCTTAAAAGAGGGTCGACAATAATGAGCACCACAGCCATCAGTTCATTGCACCAGAACGAACGTTCTTTCCATAATTAGGAGTATTTCCTCATCTTTATTTTGTTATTTTTTTCCCTTTTCTGTATTAATATTTAACGTCCGTATGACAAATATACCATGAAATACATTTTGTGTGTACACCAATATATAGGTTTATAGTTGTGAGGGTTGTGCAAAGTTTTTAATGAATTAAATTTTGGCTAACGTTGTCTCGCTATTTCAAAATCATTCTCGAATATGTTTTCAATCGATTTTCGGCTGAGCTGGGGGAGGAGGTAATTTAAGCATTTCATTTACTCTTTTTATATTTTTCCGTGCGTTCAGCGCACACAGCACTGAATTTTCAAATCGGAAAAAACTCTAAATTTCTGTAATTAAAATTATCACTTTGACCATTGCTTAATCTACCTATATGTGCCAAATTTTGTGAATATTCTCCACTCAGATGTGATGTCCGGCCACAATGTTACTCCATTTTATCCCATGTACACATGTCCGTATAATGCTGAAGAGTTGTGCTGTTTCTTGACTGTAATCTGAGTTTTCTTAAAAATTTCTATGAAGAAATTAAAAACCAGTTCATTTTTATGTTTTTCGAAGTCTTCTTCTTTTTTTCCGAAAAATTTCTTAGAATTACACTTAGCTCAACTGTCATTTTCGGTGTAGTAGATGGTAGGTTGTTTTTGTGTTTTTATTTTTCATATATGTATTTTTTTCTTATATTTAATTTTCAATAAGTATATATATTAATATGTGTGTTTACGTATATAGGTATATATATATGTACATAAATAGACATACATGTTTCTATTTCATTTCTTTACGCAAAAACCATCCGGTTAATAAATTTTATTGCACTAGTGAAATGATTTAGAAATAGTTCTATCACTTCCCCAGAGGGCATTTCTGTGAATCGGATTAATGACAAATACAATTAATGAAATAAAGTGCAATTTGAGCATACGCATCGTGGTAAAATTATCTTTCTGTCCGTATGTTGTACAAGCTATGAATTTTGATGTTGAGTATATGTTTGTTTACCCATTTCTGCCAAAATTTTGTAGATATTTGTCAATCATGAGTGGTAACCGGCTTCCACTGTATCTTCATTTTATCCCATGTTCCCATGTCCGCATGATGTTGTGGTGAATATCGAGAAGATATATGAAAATGTTTGTTTTTGTTTGTTTGTTGTTCCTCGGCGGTAACTTGAGTTTTCTTAAAATTTCTTTTAGGAAATCAAAAAACCATTCCATTTATACGTATTTCGAAGTCCTTTTTCTATTCCTTATCTTTCCTTAGGTTATTTCTTACGATTCATCAGAGCTTTGGCTGTCATTTTAAATATAAAAAAGAGCAAGATTATTTTTCATGTTTATTAGCATTTTTCTTATATTCATTTTCAATACGTATATATATGAATATGTGTGTTGATGTGTGCGTGAGTGTGTATGTCTGCGCACGCAAACATAAATGTCTATTTATCTGTGTACACATGCACTCGTTCACACATATATATGCGTACAGGGACGTATATGTTTCTATTTCTACTTTTTGCGTAAAAATCAAAACCTAAAGGCACATTACATTTCACCTAAAGCTCTGCGATCAGTTAACACTAAACCAAGTTCCATAAATAAACAAATTGATTGCGCTTGCTTAAGGAGGCCATCTGGGTAAAAAAAGTCCGTTATTTATGGATGGATTTCTCTGAAATTTTCACAGTCGGTGTAAAATGATGCAAAAATCATTTGTTATTTCGACAAAATTTTTGTATCTGCACTTATTTTTCGAAAAATATGTTAAAATAGTTTTTTTTAATCTATCTTCTACAATTTTGAAGTTACAGAACCAGTACTTCGTTTTTAGAGTGCTTATATGTCCATGAAACCATAAGCAATAGGGAATTTCGATAACTTCTTTTTGTGGATTTTGGGAATTAGAAAAAAATGGCCTTTTTTTCATTTTTTTCATGTAGGGTAACTTTCAAAATAACAAATTTATAAAAAAATTCTATTGCTTATGGATACACCTTGCTAAGCCCTATCGAATGGTATATAAACCATTCTTGTAGCTCTAAAATTGTGGAAGAAGATACATTTGAGAAACCAATTATCATGTTTCCAGAAAAACGTGTTTTTTCACAAAAAAAATTGTTTTTCTTTTTATCTTTTGAACTAAAAGGTTTTCTACAATGAACTCTTGAGCGTTTGTAGCTCTTTTCAAGCCCTTTCGATTGATATAATTTATATTGATGTAGCTCTGTAACCCTGGGAAAAAATATACAACAAAAGACAATACATGTAATTCTTCAAAACAACCACTTTTTTATTTTTTCATTTTTTTTCGACCAAAATACGTTTTTTTAAGTCAACTCCTTTGTTTCATAGCTTTTTTAAGCCCTTTGGATTGGTGTGCTCGCCATAGCTGTAGCTATGATACTGCAGCTGTCATCGAGCTATGAATGAAAGCTGCGGTATCTTAGATATGGCAGAACAGCTAAATTCTGAAATTGTCAAAAATTATAAAAAATATTTACTCAGCGTTAGAATGTTTCGTTTGAATAATGGAAGCACTTTGAGTAACCCATGAACGAACTATGATGCCATTCCCGTAGAGAAACACGCTCAATTGACCCCAATAATGAGGAGGGGAAAGGTTCAAGGTCACGCCACCCCATCGCTTCCCCGCCTCTGGTGGGCGCACTATTCGGAGTAGACGTAAACGGAAAGTACCAATGGAAGCGCAAGAAAATCGTCTATAAGATGGATATAAAAACAGAAAATCATCACATATCCTAATTTCTACCTAGACCTGATTTCTACCCCTACCCTGATTTCTACCCCTTAAGGAGATCGTCCCACTTTTTGAACTTTTTTCTTCTGATTCGTTTGAAAATCGGCCAGTATAGGTATTATGTGAAAGTAAACCTTTTTTTACTCCTGTCACGTATTCGATTTAGGGCTTAGTTTATTTTTTATTTTTGAAAAATGAGTTTTTCGGTATATTTTATGGAAATTTTAAAATGATTCTCATCTTCGAGTTTTGATGCTAGAAAAAAACCAAAGACAGTTTTAGAATCCTTGGAACATTCCTAACAAACTGAAATGGGCTTTTTTTCAAATTCAAATTTTTTCAATTTTTTTTCAAATTTTTTGATGTTTCTAAAAACAACAGTAATTTTTTAGGTTTAGAGCTATATATTTTTCCGAAAAATTTGTATATGAAAAAAAAAACCCATATGAGTTTGTTAGGAATGTTCCAAGAATTCTAAAACTGAATTTGGTTTTGTTCTAGCATCAAAACTCAAAGACGAGTAGCATTTTGAATGTTGAAAATTAGAAGTGTTTGGTATAAGCATAAAACAAAATTTTTTGTTGAAGTGTAATATAATGAACAATTTATGAAATTGAATGCAGTTTTAATTTTATTTCGATAATTTCCATACATAACTTCATATTCACACTGTGAATTGTGACTTCCAAACCCCCCCCCAAAAAATTTTTTTTTTCTTAAAAATATGAAATTTTTTATTTTTATTCTGATTCTTATGAAATTTGACTATAATATGTAACTTCAGAAAAGAAACACAATTCATTACAGTCATTTTTTTTGTTTTAGGCCTTAGTTTTTGAAAGAATTTGACATATGGTTATAAGGTATTGACATTTTACTGATATTGATATTTCAAAATGTTACTCGTCATCGAGTTTTGATGCTATAACAAAAACAAAGACAGTTTTAGAATCATTGAAGCATTCTTTACAAACCCAAATGGGCTTTTTTTCTATTTCCCATTTGTTCTCTTTTTATATGGGGTTGAAATGGCCTCAAAGGTAAAGATTTTGGTCCCCTTAGCCCCCCCTGGGGGGGAGATCTATTGTCCGTAGCGCCATAAAATTTTAGGACCGAATAGTCCACCACCTAAGGGTTCTTTTCCAACAAAAAAATGAAAAATGACCACCTGAGCAACAGGGGCCTGGGACGATCTTGTGGTGGTATGAACACACACCACCACACAAGCTTAAAAGCGCCACCTCACAGCCTCAAAGCGCCAGTGCTAAACGACCAATAATCAGAGCTCAAGTTTGGAGCTGGGGTGCCGGACCGAGCTTTATAAGCAGCCTGCCTCGAACAGTCAGGCAACGTCGACAGAAACCTCCGTAAGTATAGCACAAGCCTAGACGGCGAAAAGCGGGCACCCCCGTCTTGACCAATCGGAGACTTGGACGGCCAGAGTTAGGTTCCAGCGAGGACTATATAAACAGCCGCGCAGCCAGCTCAGCCTCAGTACACTCGCAGCGTCCCTGATGTTTACAACAAAGTCTCGACGCTCCACAAGCACCACCTCTGCTACTGTCACCGCCACCTCGATTGCCAGCCGCCACTCCTCGTCGCTCCCTCGACTCGAGCCCGTTCCCTGCTAGCGCCTCTGATACTCCTTGGTCGGAGACTCTCGGTCAGTAGCCGCTTCACCGGTCTGCTCTCGTCCTACAACCACGCTGCGCCTCCCCGACAACCGTCGGCCCGCCAAGACGTCCTCGGTTGCTGTATTAGCCGGCTGTAATATTTCGTCATGTGCCACCATTGTCGGCGATCTTCTCAATAACCCGGCATTAATTCCAGTTGTGTTTTCCTTACCCTGTCGGGTTCGTTTGCACCTCAGGTACTCGCTCCGGGCATAGATGTACAAAGTCTAAAGGTTTACAAAGTCTAAAGGCTTACAAAGTCTGCCCGGAGTGTAAAGCAGCCTGAGGGAGAACACTACAATCTCCTAAATGATAAATAAATCGATCTATCACGACCCCGAAAAGCATTTCTGTGAATAGAAGAAATTAAAAGTATAAACAGACAAATGAAATGAAGCGCTCGTGCAAAAATTATCTCTACATTTGTATGCCGAATAAGCCATGCATTTCATTTCGAGTGTAAGTTTGTTTACACATTTCTAGATGTGCGTGCTGTGTTGCGCGATGTTCTTTATATATTACTTCGTGACTAACCTTTTCTCAATACTTTATTGTCATTTACGATGGTGTTTCAATCTGCTCCGGTATAGCGTTTTTTGTATTTTTCCTACTTCGATGATCTAATAAATAATTCGAATACTACTAAAGAATTCTTCGAAACTCCCAAGTTCTTAGTTGAAATTATCGAAGTAGGAAAATGAAGACAAGGGGCGCTATGCCGGAATCTATTGGAATATAAAATATCCATGAGATGATATTTTTCATTTCTCATTCAACTACCCTTGACAGAGTTAGACTATTAGCACGCCACGTATGGTTTGTCTATTAGTACGCCTCGTATATTTTGTCTATTAATATGCCTCGTATGGTCTATCTATTTGTACACCTCTGATAGTTTATCTATTAGTACACCTCGTATAGTTTGCCTATTATTACGCCTCGTATGGCTTATCTATTTGTTCACCTCGGATGGTTTGTAAATTAGTACTCCTAGTATAGAACTTTTGTTAGACTATTAGCACACCACGTATGGTTTGTCTATTAGTACGCCTCGTTTATTTTGTCAATTAATATGCCTAGTATGGTCTATTTCTACACCTCTGATAGCTTGTCTATTAGTACACCTCGTTTAGTTTGTCTATTATTATGCCTCGTATGGCTTATCTACTTGTACACCTCTGATGGTTTGTCAATTAGTACTCCTCGTATGGAACTTTTGTTTCAGGATGTCCTATATTAAGAAACTTTTAAAAGCCAATATGTTGGCATGTATCTCATGTGGCAACTTGGAAATAAGCGTTTTTTCTTTCTTTCTTCTTTTCATAAGTGATATCCGGCTTACACTGTAGCTCCATTTTATCCTATGGGTCCATGTCTACATGATGTTGCAAAGAATACCGAGAGGATATGTTTTTTCTTAATTTGTGGTTGTTGCTGTTCCTACACCGTAACTTGAGTTTTCTTGAAATTTTTGTTTGGAAAAATTTAAAAACCGTTTCATATATACGTTTTTCGAAGTATTTTTTTCTTTTACTTTTTTCTTCAGGTTATTTCCCACAATTACATTAAGCTTGACTGTCGTTTCAGATGTAGGAAGAGCAAGATTGTTCATTATTATTATTATTGATAGTTTTCTTATATTAATTTTCAATATGTATGTATATATGAATATGTCTGTGTAAGTAGGTGCGTGTATGTGTATGTGTGCACACGCATACATGTATGTCGATGTATGTGTGTGAAAATGTATATGTCAATATATATATGCACACATATGCATATATATGTTTCTATTTCTGTTTTTTGCATAAAAGCAAAACCTCAAGATCTGTTACATTTTACCTAAAGCTCTGCGACCAGTTAACACTGAACCATATTTCAGAAATAAATATACTTATTGCACTTGCTAGATGATTCAAAAATAGATCTATTATTACGCCACAGGGCGTTTCTGTGAATAGAAGAAATAAAAAATACAAACAGACAACTGAAATAACGCGCTCGTGAAAAAATTATCTCTGTCGGTATACTGAACAAGCCATGAATTTCATTTTGCGTGTAAGTTTGTTTATGCGTTTCTAGACGTTCGTGTTGTGTTTCTTAACTAATTACTATGTGATTAACCTTTTCTCAATACTTGATAGTCATTTACGACGGTGTTTCAATCTGCTTCGGTATAGCGTTGTTTGTTTTGTCTTACTTTGATTCAACTAATAATTTAGGAAATCCGAAGAATTCTCTTGTAGTATTGATTATTTATAAGTTGTTAGCCACAAATATCATCTCGTGGGAGATAAAATATCCAAGAAATGATATTTTTCATTTACTAGCCCTTGACAAGGTTAATCTATTTGCACGCCACGTATGGTTTGTCTATTAGTACACCTCGTATGAATTGGCTATTAGTACTGTGGCAGCCTTGCCTTTAAGAGGTGGGGAAGGTTTCAGGAACAATAATTCCACCGAAGCAGTTGCTTGTCAGAAGGTGCCTTTAATAATCTAATAAATTTTCCTGAAAAAGAAAGGTCTAGATAGCACAATAATGGTGCAGAAATATACAGTCTTTAGAGGTTGAAAATTCAAAAATGATGCAGAGTACAATCATAAATTGAAGACAATGACTCTAAGTCTGAGCTGAACTGCATCATTGGCACAAGCAAAACCTATCTCAAGTGAACACGGGTGCCACTTCAGCGGCTCAGCCAGCACACATATTATGGGCGAGTCTCAGTACAATTTTCATGTGTGCATCCCAAGGGCACACTCAGATATAATCAGTCAACATAATGACACACTAAGTGTCACTTCCTAATATTAATGTCGTTTACGTATATATATGAATATGTCTGTGTAAGTAGGTGCGTGTATGTGTATGTGCAGAGTACAATCATAAATTGTATGCAATTGTATACAATTGTAAGTAGGTGTTGAGTTGTTCTTGTACTCAACATGTGAACAGGAGGGCACAGTTAGACACATCAGCTCAAATAAATCAATTACCTAAAGGGAATGAACACAGTCTTCTACGATACGCGGAATCAGCTAGGAGATTTAAAATATCCCACAGTCAAGTAAATAATAAAAATTCCCATAATAAAAAAAACAAGCACACCACACTCTTTATACTCGTTTTCAGTTTTCAGGTAAGGAATTACATAGCTTAAATGACATCATAGGTAGTAGCTGAAATCACATCAAAAGCCATAACTTAAATCTCATCAAAAGCAATAGCTTAAATCACATAAAAAATTAGTTGTGCATGACAGCAAGGAGCTATACAACACTGTGAGCATAGATCAAATAAACAACCGAGTACAATGAATCTAGCTGCGAATTCTAGCAACTTTGCCAAATAGCACTGACGCGCACAGATAAAATAAGGCTCAAGAATCTAATCAAACAAATATAAGTGTTTGCAAGAGAGTCTTACAACACTGATCAACACAAATCAAAACCTAACGAAAAAAGCGAGCGGGGGGAATATGAAATACAGATAGTAGAACTAAAGTTTAATAATATCACCCGAAGATTGATACGGTTGGCACAGAAATAAATAATAGTATGCTGAAAAATGAATGGTGTCGGCCGTGAACGATGATGCATGTCCAGGTGAGACGTGCGTTGGAGACGGTCCGAAGAATTGAGCCGCTGTCGTCTCCAGGCACAAACCCCGCGCCTTCCGTTAGTGCACCTAGGTGAAAGAATTAGCAAAATTTAAAGAAAAGGAGTAAATACGAAGTGTGAGAATCTGACTTGCTTGGTGAATAAATCAGTTAAACACACCCAAAACTAACCCCGATCTGATACCTATAAACACCGAAACTAAATTTACACCCACCGATCTGATCTGCACCTAAACATACGTAACACCCACCGATCTGATCTACAACACTGAAACTAATTAACACCCACCGATCTGATCTACAACACCGAAACTAACTAACACCCACCGATCTGATCTACAACACCGAAACTAACTAACACCCACCGATCTGATCTACACCTAAACCCAGAAATAAACACACCCCGATCTGATTCTAACCACTGATCTACTTCTAACTAGTTAAAATATAGATGGATTACCCTAGGCGCTATTATTTAACAGGAGGGAACGGAACACTTCAATGAGCTTCAGCCGAACAATCTACTGCTTACGCACGACACACGACAGCACTGCGACTTACTGCTCTAATGACGAAGCGAAGTGTCTTCATGCGGTGAGTGAGGTGATGATGACGGGTGCGCACTTGCGCTCACAGGGTGCTTAGCCGCCTCCTCCCAGCCGACCGTGGTGCGTCAACAGGAACAGAGCACACTGAATGGACGGACGGCGGAAGAAGCCGTGCTGGATGGTGAGGTAGCCGAGCGTCAGAAATCCAGAAGTTGATGCGCTAGCGGTGAAGGCTGAAGATGGTTTGCTGATTTTGGGCGCAACAGATCTGAGGTTGGATCTGACGAGTAACTTGGAGGAAAGTTCAGTGGCGAAGAAGAAAATGTCGACAGTGAGAGTCACTATGCCGGTTGTAAGATACGTAATTGTCTGCTGTACTATTGAAGTGCTCGTAATTAGTTTTTCTCCCATATACCCCAATAAATAAAAAGGGCACTTTTTCGACACTGGGGCGCACGGCTGCAAATTTTTACAACAAAAAATTTGCAGAATATACTTAAATCAGTTCTAAATTAAGCTATATTACCTTACCTATATGGGTTTCAAAACCAAAGAACAAGTCTCAACTACGAACACATCTACACTAAGGAAGATCGTACTGCAAACTTTTTCTAACCGAAAATTTGCAGACTACCTCCACACTACGTCTAAATTAAATATAAATTAAACTAAGTTGCCGCGTCACGAAAGACTGAACACGGCGAAGAACAAATTGAAATTTAACACATAACACATTTACAATAGGGAATACCGTACTATTAAAGTACGGCTTCAGCCCTATATACAATGTCATATGGAAGCCACATGGTTACGACATGGATTGTCCATGTTTGCCATTTGGGTTCTACTTGCCCATGCTATGTGGAAAACGCATGGACTTTTTAAAGTGGCCCCATGTGGTTCCCACCTGGTTAAGACACGTGTAGAGGATGTGGGTCCTACATGGAAACCATATGCCTCGTGGCCATCCCTCGCTTCTGCCAGATAGGATCCATGTGGTAATAACGCATGGGTTCCATCTATAAATCAAGCAGACTTACCATGAATTCTGCCGACGTGTATTATACATTGTTTCCATGTGGTTATCAAAGTTGGTTTGTCGCTCCGGTGCCGTTGTAATGCCACGTCTTGTAGCAGATGACCTGTTGAGAACACGTCCCCCCAAAATGCCATTCTCATCACGCACTGAACCTTGATACCATACATGGTAATGTTATGTAAACTGATCGCAAATTTTTCGCGATTTTCTTTGAAGTAATTTATCAGCCTGTACAGTAATTAGCGGCGAAACGAATGGCATCTCAGTATTCATAGGGTTTCATGGCAGCCTCCACCACTTGTTGTCGCGTGTTTTAGTGACATATATACAAGTATTATACTCATATTTATGTCACAAGGCTGTTAATTCATAAAGGCGCGCATGCATTGTGAATGAAATATCAACCGACGATCTCGGAGCAACTTGCAAATTGCGATATTTTTTCCCGAGTGAAGAGAGTAGGGTTAACAGCCAGGCTAAGATGCAGTGAATAATTCCATTATTCAAACATTTCCAATTTTCTTTGTACTCATTGACTTGTATTATGAGAAATTCAAAAATTGAATGCATCTATAAATAAGGCTTTCAAAGAATATCAAAGTCTATGAACCCTCCATAGCATAACTTATACCCCGCTATACCGGGTGTCCCATGAATATGTCCCCGACTTTTCGACTGATTATATCTCCGCAATCGATTAACGTATTTGAAATGTCTTTTTTTCACAATATAGCAAATTTAGTTTCTTTTTCGAATAATTTAAGTTTTCGAAAATCGTTAAATAACGACTTACCAGTGATCGAATTTCTGAAAGAGGTAGAAAAACTAATTGTTGGAAGGGAAGGTTTAAAAACAACACTGGTGATCTTCTTCATTTTTCAATACCTACTGTTAAAAATAATTTCACAAAGATGTATCCTACATACCGCCAAGTCTTTAAACCCTCAGAGATGTTATTTACTTTCTTGTTTCATCATTTGAAGACACTTAAGATGCAGCTCACTAACTGTCAATGGATTTCCATCGTATTGGAATACGAAGCAATGGAAATCTATAAAAAGTTAAAAAACCAATTAATGAAACATTCCCGGAAATGAACTCACCATATAAGAGTGTTTCTCACTGTTAGAAAATTTGGAAGAAAATTAAATGCTCTTCTTACTTTTTTACAGCTTTTCGTTGCTTCACATTCCATTACGATGAAAATTCTTTGATCGTTGGTGGGCTGCATTTTGAGTGTCTTCAAATGATGAAAAAAGAAAGTAAATAACCTCTCAGAGGGTTTAAAGACTTGGCGGTATGTAGGATACATCTTTGTGAAATTATTTTCAACAGTAGGTATTGAGAAATGAAGAAGATCACCAGTGTTGTTTTTAAAGCTTTCCTTTCAACAATTAGTTTTTCTACCTCTTTCAGTAAATCGATCACTGTTGAGTTGTTATTAAACGATTTTAAAAAACTTAAATTATTCGAAAAAGAAACTAAATTTGCTATATTGTGAAAAAAAAGACATTTCAAATACGTTAACCGATTGCGGAGATATAATCAATCGAAAAGTCGGGGACATTTTTTGTGTGACACCCGGTTTGGGTGTTCGTAGTAAAAGCACGTTCATAAATTTTATCCAGAGCAGATATTCACCACATTAATTTGGAATAGAAAAAACTGACCGTCAGCAAGGAGTTTTTTGTTTGATTTTGTAATGATTTTTAGAAAAAATTAAAGTCCACTAATACTATGGCAGGGAATATCAATATTCAAACTCGAAAAATCATGATGACGGGCCGTGTTCACGCGGCCTCATCAACTCTCGAGAGATTGTATTTTTTAATTTCTTACGGCCTTTTTCTCATTTCGCCCTCTTTTTTATTGCAAATAAAGGGGGGTGGACTAGTTTCTATAATATAATGACACCGCAAACTTCATCAATCAAAATCGAGAAATTGTACTAGCTGAATTGTTCGTTCTTGGATATTGTTAACATTTCTTAGAAACAAATTCAAATCCTTAAATATGATGAAATGGCAGCGCTAACTTCAATGTTCACATTTGAAACATCATGGTTCAATAAAAATGAACTATGAAGAATGAATTTACCCTTCAAATGCATGAAAACTTCCTAACAGTTCACTTCCAATCCGTTCAAATTCATAAAATAATGGTTGTAAATATATGTTTCTGCATTTTAGGGTGTAAATTTGTCCTTCATCGTACATTTCTATTGTATCATGACAAATTCAGACAAAACATTGACAAAATGAATTATAATCACAAACCTCATCCATAATGTGGAGACTGATAAACCCTCAAAATGAAGGTCAACAAAATAAATAACGAAATAAGAAACAAAATCTTACCAGCGAATAATTGTAATGATGGATTTCTTAGGCGGAATTTAAAATTGAAATGCTTACGTAAATATATTTGATAGCATAAGTACCACAAAGCAACAAAATGAATTACAAGAAAAAGAATTAAACGATATTTTATTCTTTCAGCGCAAACGAGAAATGGCGCAATTAAAGTCATCATTGCCGTCGAAAGGTTTACATTTATACAGGGTGTTTTTTTTACTTTAAACAAACTTCGAACTTAGATACAAAAACTCAAAATAAATCAATTTTCATGAATGACAAAATGTCCAAAACTCCTTAGTTTTCGAGTTATGGCGACGCAAAGCATGTTTAGAAGTGCATGTTATAACTGGGCCGCACACTAATTGTTATTTAAAGTTGTTAGTTTTCGAGATTGTCAAATACAATTAAAGCATTTTTTCTCATTTCATTATGGGTTATCCATTCCATGTAATCAACGACAAGATTTCAAGATGCAATGTGAAACTGAAATAAAATTTATTATTAACAATCTACATTACTGGAACGCACGTGTTGCAGTATCAGTTCGCCATTTGTTGACACGCCGTTGCACTGTGACCATGGAAAGATTTACCAATGCTGAGAAGGCAGACATGCATTTGATTTATGGAGCTGCAGGCGGAAATGGTAGGCTCGCTCTGAGGATGTACAGAGAAAGGTTTCCTAGGCGCGAAGTGCCTGATTTCCGGTATTTTGCTACTCTGCATACGAGATTGCGTGACACCGGCAGCTTCAACGTTAACAGAGGGAATGCTGGGCGCGGCCATCATCCATAGGAGGATAGAATTGTGGAATACTTTGAGCAACATCCACAAACCAGCACTCGTGCAGCTGCTCAACGTTTTGGCTTGCGAAACCATACTACTGTGTGGAGGGCCCTACATCGTCAGCAATTACATCCGTACCATTTCCAAAGAGTGCAAGGGCTCATGCCAGGTGATTTTGAACCTCGTTTGCGGTTTTGCCAGTGGGTAATGCAACAGGAAAGAATGAATCGCGGGTTCTCAAAACTTATTCTCTTCACAGATGAAGCTTATTTCTGTCGTGATGGGGTTTTCAACCGTCACAATAATATAATATAATTACTGTGCTGGAAAAAACCCTCATGTTATTCAGCCTAATAGTCACCAGCACAGATTTAGTGTCAACGTGTCGGCAGGCATTATTGGAAATAATTTAATTGGTCCGTACCTATTACCTTCTCCTCTCACGGGATCTGCGTACACCATCTTCCTACGCGAAGTTTTGCCTGGACTACTGGAGGACGTGCCCTTGGAGACACGCAGGCGAATGTGGTTCCAGCATGACGGAGCGCAGCACATTACTTTCGTGAAACACGCTTGTTCCTGAATAATCAATTTCAAAACCGATGAATTGGCAGAGGTGCTCCTGTAGCATGGCCAGCTAGGTCGCCTGATTTGACGCCACTGGATTTCTTCTTGTGGGGAACCATGAAGGACCTCGTGTATGCCACTCCTGTTGAATCGGAACAGGATCTGGTTGGATGCATTGTGGACTCAGCTGGCTGTATTACTGAAATGCCTGGCGTGTTTTAATCTGTAATGCGCTCACTGGCTGTTAGATGTCGTAAATGTGTTGAAGTTTATGGAGGCCATTTCGAGTAACTGTTGTAATAAAACTGTATTCAAGTTTGTTCTTGCGTTAAAATTCTTACATTAAAATTTGTATTGATTATGTTTTTTACCTGTGTCCTGCAATGCTTACTGATTAATGGTTAGCTTACATGATAATAATTTATAATTACTCATTTAGGACAATTTATTCTTATTTGTAAAACGTGTACACGCAAATTTCATTGTGAAATTACAAAAATACTACATTAGTGGGGCCCAAAAACCTCTTTAACTATCAAAGGTAGCGCTAAAAATGGTGCGCGCGTGCAATCCTACTTGAAGTTCTAATATTCTTCAAGTAACTATAACTCGAAAACTAAAGAGTTTTGGACATTTTGTCAATCATGAAAATCGATTTATTTCGAGTTTTTGTACCTAAGTTCGAAGTTTGTTCAAAGTAAAAAAAAAAACACCCTGTATATATAAGAACTAGAACTCTATAATAATCCCACACGATTTCCAGCGACTTATTACTTCTCATCACGACGGCGTGCTTATGAGAGAATTATTGTAATAAAATCAGATTATTGTTAACGGCTTCAGTACCAAAATGAGCTAGCCTAGCCTACAGTTTAACACAAAGTAATGAAGAGAAATTAACCAGCCGTATCGCTTTAACCAGCAGCGCATGAGAACTATGCTCAGTTTTAATGTCTCTAATATAGACAGTGAAAAGCCCGTCTTGTTAATTACCCCTATCTTCCACTTAGATTCACTAATACTGCGAATTGAATGATGTTCCTAGAAATACACAGGAGCACAATTAACACCGATCACGTCTTGAGCAGAACTAAGTAACGGTCACGGAAGACGGAGCATGGAAGTTTGAATAGGAGGCGCCACAACGTCTGAGAGGAGGGTTAGTTGCCAGATGCACATTCTTTCGAAATCGAACCGTCAAAACTTATCCAAATAGTTTCATGTGTGTGTATCAATTTATTCATTGGTGTGTTCTGTCTTTCAGTATTATTTTACGAAAGCTTTTGAAATCGCACCAGACGCATTTATAGAATTTAGTTATCCCAATATTTGGTTCATTGAGATTATCAGCATATATTTCATAGGCAATGATTACTTTATTAGTTATTAAACGCGCAGCAGCACAATGTCGTCCACCTGTAGTTTAAAATGAGGGACACGCTTATAACGGTCAGTCTTATCTATAGCTTGTTTCAACAAAGCATGTTGGAACTCTTTGTTGTACGTCTGAATCAACGAGTTTCTTGTTTTCCGGAGTTGCTGCCACCGCGATCTCCGCTTGTCTTGAGATCCGACATCAGGGCGCCAAGCGTCGTCGTTGTCTGGATCTGGCTGCAAGGCGGGAATTATGTTGAGAGTAACCAACTCCCTACCTTTAATTAGAAGCTCAGGAGTAATGGGAGCCGGGAGAGTGTCCGCTTCCGTTCCGTCGGCCCTCAAGGACTCGTTGAACGCAATAGGGCGTTTATTGAGCAGATAAACAGTTTGAGCCACTAGAAGCTGAAAATCAGGTAATTGTAAAACATTGGGCTTTACAGCGCCATAAAGCAGCCTCTTTGTGAACTTTACACACACCTCAACCAGCGATCCCAAAGCACTATTCCCTTTGAAATAATGCTGGAACTCTAACGTTTCAATTCCATGTTCTTTCAGGTATGAAAAGGTTTCCCCATTGTCGAGAAAATCTGTAACAATTTTTCCTCCCGCCGTAATCTGTGAACCTAAGTCAGAAAAAACAACAGAAGGAAGGCCTTCTTCAAAGACATGCATTTGGAGAGCCCTTAAGAATTCTGCGACGGTTAGATCAAAGCATAGTTTTAAATTTACTGCTCTGCTCCACAAACATGTGAAGCACAAGAGCCAAACCTTGAACCTCTTGTCGTGAAATCTCACTGTGAAGGGACCAAGGTAGTCTACAAACACGAGCCTGTACGGCTCCGACGGAGGATAGGCTCTAGATTCACGGTACTAACTTTGATTTAATTTAACGGGGGCGGGCATTCATTCTCCTACATACAGTGCACCGTTTCAGGCATTTCTTCACTTCGGAAAAGAAGTTTTGCACCCAAAATTGTTTGCGCAAATGCGCCAAGATGGCATAGCAGCCTCCATGAGAGAAACGTCTATGGGCGTCGTCTATAATCAAACGCGTCAGCTGACTGCCTTTCGCCAATAAGACGGGGAAACAAAAATTCTCATCGTTCCTCCACCGGTCAAATTTTGATTTTATTTTGAGTATGCCGTCCGCGTCTAAGAAAACATTTAACTTGTTTACTAAGAGGGGAACGTCTTTCAAGCTCCAGCTCTCTGCGGTGAAAAAGCCATGAAGATCATCCAAGCTCTTCCGTTGATCTGCAATTAAGAGCGCATTAAGCGCTTCGCGATAGGGGTTTTCATTCGGTCCCACCCCTTTCAGGTGTTCATACCTTTGGGGATTTTTGCGCTTTAGCCTTTCTTTAAGCTTATTAATGAAGCGCATCACCAACATTTGCACAGATACTTCTTTCGACAAAGAACTATATCGAGTCCAATCTACGATGGGTTCCTTGTCTATGAGCATCAGTGCTTTTGCATCACCCACCTGGGCGCAGGCCGGCGTCGCTGCAGCCGTCGGCGCAAAGTTAGGTTGGGGGACGATTACGTCGAAGTCGGACGGCTCTCCCGGTTGGCCCAGAAAGGCAGGCCCGGTCAGGTAGAAGCTACGCAGCAGCTGCTGAGGGCTTAGGCAGCGAGACATGCAGTCGGCTGGGTTAGCGCTAGAAGCCACAAACGAAAAGGTAACGGGATGCAAACGACATTTATCATTTATGAATTTTAGTCTATTCTTTACGAAGACCGAATGCTTTTGCATTTTTTCCAACGTTCGAGAGTAAGAGGCCAACCAGTTCAAAGAAATAGAACTGTTTGAGTACAAACGCAGGGCGACGATAGTAATAGGTAGAACGCATTTTGCACCAGCCAGCTCCTCCCGTACCTCGGAGAGCATCTCGACTCCGAGGGAGATTGCGTGGAGTTCTAGAGTTGGAATGGTTTTTACGCTTAGTTGCTTACCAACTGAACGGTTCTTGCCCAATAAAAATCAAACCCTGTTGGAAGTTATATTACGCAAGTAAATTACGGCTGGACAGATCGACTTAGTCGCATCCGTGAAGGCCACTAGCTCGTATTTGTCAGAGCGAGCACCCACAGCGCGTGCGACTGCAACCGCAGCCGATTTGTTGGCTTGACGTGAGATTTTTCTCCACTCGCGCTGTTCGTCACTGGAAACAAGCTCGTCCCAATTTCTTTTTGACTGTTGCAAGCCGTGCATGAACAGTCTGGCTCTATTCAAGCAAGGTCCCTGAAAATTCATTATATCATATTGCGTCGCAATAGTCTGCAAGATAGTTCTTTTGGTGTTGGCCTGTGGATTCAGAGAGATTTTGCGCGGGCTTAGTTCGTCAGATTCGCGATTGCAATGTAAGCCGAGAAGTGGAACATGGTTAGGCGTTGTCTCGCCTACTCCGTCCTCAGCAATTTTTTGAACCCGTACCTCATTGGTGGCAAACTGCTGCAGGGCAAAGTGATAAGGCGCAAAAAAACCTTTCAGTTGTCCGAAGGCCCACTGAACGTACTCTGAAGTTCCTGTACAAGCGCCGTTGTCCATGTAGAAGAGCGCGTACAACTGCTGTTTGAGCACCCTTATTCGAAGAGAGTCCGTTTCTGTATCAAGGCACAAGATCTTGAATAATGCAAGCATTAGCATGGCTGGGCTGCATCGCAAGCCAAAGCTCAAACGCAAATTTCTGAAAACAATTGGGGCAAAGTCAGATTTACGAACATTTCTATGCCACAGAAACAACAATTTGTCGGAATCTCCCTTCTTCAGCGCTATCTGTAAAAACGCTTTTTTCAAGTCAAAGACGAGCAGTTTCTCGTCAAACCTGAGATGCAGGAGAGCACTGGACAGTTTTTGATTTAACGAGGGGCCTGGATGAATAACTTGATTATGGCTCAAATTTACGATTTTGTCTTTACTGCCATCACAAAGATTAGACAAAAAACTACTCTCACTTTCGTCGTTTCTTTGTCTGGCCTAAAAACTGGCATGTGGGCCAGGAATCTATGGGTCGGACCAGCTTCAGAGTAGCTCTCAAAATATTCTACTCTCTCAATAATGCCAGCTCCCTCCAGCTCGTGAAAATAGTCATCCACCATCTGAAGTTTATCAGACTTATGATATTTTTTAAGGTTAGATTTCAAGATTTTACGACACAAATTATAGTTGTTACCGAGAAATTGAGCAACATCGCTCCTCCACATCAAAGGCATAATTAATCTGCCGTTGGGGGAGCGAGAAGAATTTTCTAAGACGTATCTTACCCTCATGTCATCCACTTCCGATGAATCCTCTTTGTACTCTCCATCATCGGAACAAGCTATCATTTTCCATTTTTCTTCCAAGATTTCCTGGGTAGCTTTGTCTAATTCGGCAGGGATTAACTCACCACTGCTGTCCAGGACTGTAACGTTCGAAACTGTTACAGGGTTATCAAATAAATCTCTCGTAAGATCATCATCCCGGTCTCTCACTGCAAGGAAAGGCGTCACGGTAATATTTGAAATGGTTGGCGCGCTGATATTTAGTCGATCTGGCAATACAGGCAAATTTCTCGCCAAGCGCGTGACGTCACTGAAACTGTTGACTCGAGAAATTGCGGCAGTGGATCCGTCCGCTAGTCAGTTGAAGTGAGAACTGGCGACATGATACAGTCAGCACCATGGTAGTCTACCATGCTCAGCACGCAAGATGAAGCACCGCGGAATGCAATGCAAGGCGTCAGTCCGTGGAGGGAGTATATATGGAGGGAGCATAGCCGTCTGTGATGAGAACCAGTTTTTGATATTTCTCCTATGCCTGTGGTAACCAATAGCCGTCTCGCAAGTGTGACGTCAGCACGGAAGCCAGTTACCTGTTGACTACGCTGGGATGTGCACACGCTCGCTGAATGGTCTTCCAGCTGTTGAGTTAATTGTCAATCATAAATTTGGGATTCTAAGACTCCGAAAGATAATAAATTGTGTTTCTTCACTTGAGGACACTTAATAATATCAAAATTACTAGCAAAGATACATTTAGAGTTGAAAACTATAAAGATTACAGGCCCTTGAATATAACAACTTAGAGAGCGACTTGCACGCGCACCTCATCCTTCGATTAGTGGAGCGGTACTAATCTTGCTTTCGAAAATGGGAGCAGGGCTTCCACGAGTGTGAAAGTTCATACCCTAAAACTTTGTGCAAGATTACCCTAAAAATGCATAAATTACCCTAATATTCAAAAAAGCCCATTGCTGGTATTACATTAAAATATTCAATGTTTCCACATCTATTTGTGAAGAAATGACACAACATCAGGGTTCATGCGGATATTTTAAAGTAAAATTCTCTGACTTTACGGAGCCATATATGCGCCACGACACGTGCAACCATTTATACAGCTCTCACTATTTTCTTTGTTTCATTACCTAGTTACAAGCTCTGTTAAATGAGCGTAAATTATGTGGGCAGGTGATCTACGCCTGAATAGTAGAGAGAAGTAAAGACACAGTAAGATGAAATGAACGGCAAAGTAATAATCGAAACAGTATCTATGGAACACAACACAAACACTGGTTCACAATTTTTGCGTAAATAAATTAGTGGAATTTAGTTTTGCGATAAATTCATATATACCCCAATTCTCGGTAAAATTACAAAGAAAGTGGCAAAGAATGTAATGCACTAAATGAAGAATTTTGAATTCTCCAAAATTTTTGCAATCAGTATACTAAATTGGCGTGAATTTAAATGAGTGTAGAGATAATTTACGTTGTGTAAGGCGAAGCAAATGTTACTCAAGGCTCAAAGTTAGCCCCATTAAATTACAAATAAGAGCCTCGTTACAATTATGAATCTCGGCCTATGGCCAGGTTATTTTTCGACAGAAGCCTACATGTAAAAATACCAAAACCTACAGTCGCATTCTTGCAACTCCTCCAAGAATCGGAATCCTACGTTAGTAAGCCATCGTCTTAGAATAAAGGAAGAAGAACTTCGATTTCTATCTTACACCTTTTTTATTGACTCTTATTATCTGTATTTCCACCAAGCCAACATTTCTTCTAGGAAGTCGAGAATTTTTTTTAAAGAAGCCACAGAATGTTTAAATCCCATCATAATGTTAGTCGTGTCAGAACAGAACCCTACAATGTCGCTCAATTTAACATTTCTATCACTGAAACATTTTTGAAGAGTAGTAAACAAGTCATTGGCTGTGCTATGAGGTATTTCAACAAGAACAGAGGAGCTTTTAATTGCACTCTCACTCCAGTATTGGACGATGACTCCGAGCTGTTTAGCTGCACAGCGGTCAGTTGTTTCATCAAGTAATACAAAAAATAAATGTTCATTGAAGACCACGATAAGATCACTTGGTAGATGTTTACCAAAATATTGTCTAAAAATATTTGAAGCTCTTTGTTTTCTTAAGCTTAATATTTCTTAAAAACATTTATTTCATAGCTTTAGCAATTATTCACTAAGCGAAATAGGTAAATTATGCTCAAAAAATATGCACAAATCTGCAATTTAACATTTCTAGCTGACTTGTCAATTTCATCGCGTGTAAGATGAACAAAGTGATAGCTTGTGTTTTCCTTCTCTGCTTTGCGGAATATTTGTGGCATTGACTGTTAGCAGGACGAATAATCTCAGATTTACCGCCCGTAATGGTAGTTTAGCACATAGTACTGTAAGCCATATCTTTAATTGATGTAGAAAACAGAGACTTCTCTAATCAGCCTCGAAACAGTTGTTCGCTTCTTCATCCTTCCTTCTATTTTTGTGTGTAAGGCTTAAAAAGACGCTCAAATTGTGTTTTTTTTCACGAGGGGTGTAGCAGCTCCATCGGACACAGAATCTATTTAATAGTAGTAATATCACTGTGGCGCCAGTAACCGAATATTTTGTCACAAAGCAATACTGCTCGTGACAGCATCTGGCAAAGTTAATGGGACTCGACTGAAACAAAACTGCCTGCCCTCGGCTCGGGCAGAGTCGTTCTGTACACGTTATGTAGCTGTTCAGTTCTAGTGAAAGACGATGACCGATGTATTGATGTGAATATTGATACATATGCGAGTTAGTTATGCAAGGCCAGAAAATATAAAAGTTCAAACATTATATCAAGTTGCCTATCACTTTAATAATTGTAATTACTTTTAATAGGCCAAGATATCATTCATGCAGAAAATCTGGCAAGATTATACTGAAGAGAGATGTGAGAGATATGTAGCGATGTGCACAGCAATTTGCGCTGTACCATAGTGCGCAATAAAGACTAAATTGATTGCGAGTTCGGGTAAGTTTTGCGTTTGTTCAAAATATGACTCTTATTGAATATTTTTATGAATGCTCTGGTAGATTAGTTCCACAATGTACCTTATACAAAGTATATTGCGGAACTTGAGAACAAACTTGAAATTGGTATTGAAAACAAGCAATTACCCTACAATTTTGCTACGCTACCCCGACAGGAGTTGAATTACCCTAAAAACCATGGAATTTCGCTCTACCCTAAACTCTACCCTAGACAACACCTGATTACCCTAAAATGGGGTATTTTACCCTAAAGTGGAAGCACTGAATGGGAGGGCGAGTTGTAGAGGAGGTGAGGAGGCGAGGAGGAGCCAACTTCAGCCAAGCGTCTGTGGTTGGCTCGCGTGTGGGGCCTTGCCAAAGTCCCAGTCTCCCAACTTTTGCAGCTAATTTGAACCCGATTGGAATCGGCTATGCTCCCTCCAGTATATCCTAGCTCCATGCGTCAGTCTGCCTCAGCTTGTCGAGTTGTCGTACGGGTAGGTGCGCGCTAGCGACCAGCCGTATTGAGCGCAGGATCAAAACGAAGCGCACATTGCGCTGTGCTATAGCCTTCTGTAAGCGCTGCTTATCACATTCTGCAAGCGTCGAATTTTTTAAATGCGTCTATACAATTCAGTGTTCGAGTTTTGTCCACTCAATAGCGGAGCAAGACATTGCTGCGCACCACTCCCGTCAACGTTCCAAACGGTACTGCTCATCGCAGTGACGACCGTCCTCCTAATCCAGACATGCTCGGATCGCTGAAAGCTCGGTGGCTACTCTGCCAACTGGCTGGTGTGCAGGGATGGGAGGCACATTGAGAGGCGTGCTGGCGGTTATCACCGCGATTTTTGCCCAGTGTATCGGGGCCTTTACGGTGAACTAGTTGACGTCATCCACAACAGAGAACTTCATAATTCCTCATGTAGGCGTATAGTTTTTATTGTGTCCATTGTTGGTTGGGAAGTAACTTTTTGCCCCTGCATCCTGCATTTGATTAAATTCTATTTTTGTGATTTTTCATTGATGTTTTCCACTATAATTAAAGTTTTAGTTTCATACTGTTATGGGCTTAATAGTTATGTTTTAGTTTTATCACTGATTTGCTACTCGTTGTTCGCTTGGTTCGAGTTCCCTTATAGTTGAACTTTAAATTTTCCTGTACTACGTGGGTTGGATCGTGACACTTTCCTGGCTTCATCAGTCTGGTACATTAATTCATCCCTTGAAGGTTAGAATTAAATAAATTAATTGTGGGGGCCAATGAGAAAATGAGTTGAGTTCGGTAGCATGTGGAAGAGGATACTTCATGTAAATCAGTGATCTGCCGTGTTCTGATTTTATTCCTAGTGAACATAGTTTCTATTTTCCAAGAACTGTTCCATCTACTCTCTCGTGTGCATTCGTCTGTCGTCTTCCATCCAGCTTCTGCTCAATGCTATCAACTCAGTATACTTGGAGGCTGGCTGGTGTTGAGCAACAGGTGCACTTTGAATTTTTTATCATCTGGGTTCTCCTCTCATCGCTGCTGAGTTGACATAAAGCGGCCCATTGACGATCAATTTTACCGTCAATATAATTAACAATAATGAATATTGACAATTTAATTGCTCGTCTGTGGGCTTGATTGACGACCGTCAAATAATGGACTTGGTGGGCAAAAAAATTCATCAATATATTGAGTCAATGATATTGACAATTAAATTGATTAATTGATCGCCTATGGGCCGCTTAAGATGTTTGTTTACTGGAAGTATCTCTCGTGGTCTCATTCATGCCTTCATTCGCTAACTCCCTCACTCCTGCAATATTGGGCACAAATGCATGATCAAAAGGGGATCTCCTACCCTGTAATCACCTAATTCGTCAAATTTTTTAAACTTCCCTGTGAACTTTTTTGTTTGCACCTAGGAGAATCAAAATGCATACAGATATGAAAAATTGAATTTGAGCACATTTTCTTATATAAAATTTTTTCATAGAAAATAAGTTATTGCGCGAGCATAAAGTATGTATAAATACAGTATACACATATGCTCAAAACGCTACTCCTTTTACAACTGTCAACTTAAAAGCTTGAATTTGGTCTCATTTGACCCTGAGGGACTGTGGCAACTGGAAAATGTTTTTTAGAATGTCGAATTATCAAAAAAATTGGTACATTTGTCAAAAATTTTTGTTCTTTCTTTATTGTTAAATCTTAAATTTTTCAGGCTAAAATTTAATGAGAAATTCTGTTCGAATATCGTCTAATTAAAAACTCCGCTTCGCTACGCTGTTCCAGCTGCCGTACCGCGTCGAATAAGACCAAAGTCACGCTTCTACGTTGAAAATTTTAGAAGGGAGAGTGTTTTGTGCAACTATATACAATTTTATATGTTCGCACAATGAGTTTTTTCCATTGCGAAAACTGCAAAATTTTATAGAAGCAGGTGTGCTCAGAATTCAATTTTAGATATCGGTATTTGTTTTCGTGAACCTAGTTGCAATAAAAATTCAAAAACCCTGAAAATTGATAAATTACGAAAATTAAGAAATTGCTGGGAAATTAAATTTATTACTTTTTATTAATTCAAAATTCAAAAAAGAAGCATTTTCCAGTTGCCGCAGTCTTTCCGCGTCGAATGAGACCAAAATCAAGCTTCTACGTTGAAAATGGTAGGAGTAGGGTTTTGCGTTTATGTTTATAATTTCATATGTTCGCACAACTTTTTTTATTGTGAAAATCGACAAAATTATAGAAGAAATGTGTTCAGAATTTCATTTTACCTCTGTATGCATTTTTGTTCCCCTATGTGTAACAGAAATGTGTACAGTGAAATTTGAAGAAATGAGGTGAAGGGCAGGGTAGGAGATCCCCTTAATTTCTTGTCTCGATGATTTGGGAGGCCATCTCATTCAATATGTTTCTGCTTGAAACATCCTAACGTACCTAATTTTGACCCGAAAGTATTCAGATTTTCTTCAGAGTAACATATTAAAAGCATATATTTCATAGTTTTATTTTCAGATATTTCGACCATTATCGTTTGTATCATAATACTTGATGTAGTATTTACATCAGTCATACGTAAGAACTTTAATATTAAGGAATTCCTTACCACCAACACATTCCCTAATTGTATAAGTTTTTATAATGTACTGTTGTACTTTTTAATCTCATTCTAACGCGAAAAAATTTCCTGCCCAATAAATCTACGAATTTGTCCCACAATAAAAATGCAAAGCTATTTCAGGGAAGTGGAAGTAGAGGAAAAATTTGAAATCCATGCCTAAAATATTTTTGAGTGTGTCAAGTAAACAATTATTTAATCATTCATTTATTTCGAACTACTTACAGGTTCAATTTAACGCAAAGGCAATAACTGCCATTAATTTAGTTTCCAAAAAACATCCATGAGGGCCGCCTTCAAACTTCCTCTGCGTGTGTCGAGGCTCGGTTTTTACGTCCTGTTTCCTGATATGAATTTTTTGCAGCCCAAGCCTCTTCACAGTATTTCCGGAGACACTGTGTGTACTCATACGCCTGTAACGGAGAAATAGCACAGGTGAGTCAAGTCATGGCATTTTATTATAGTTCAAACCTTATGATATCTAAAATGGAATTGTTTTCAAGTGCATAACGATCACATGCTCAAAGAAGTAGTACTCCTCTCGATAAGCTTTGAGCTCATTCTAGGGAGTTCGGATTTTGGATGCTATCAGAGCTCAGAAATTTTGTTTGACGAAACAGAGCAAACTAAGTAACTAGTCTACTGAAAAGTTAAACTTGAAATTAGTGGAAAATATTTCATCGATCGTAGGAAGTATAATCCTCACTTGGTAAGACGTGAGGAGCGACCTGTCGCAGGAGGCCAGACCTTCTTCGAATACGTCCCGGTCCCCAAGGGTTTGTTTAACTTTGCCATAATCCGGCGTACATCCAGTGAACTGTTCGAAGAAATATAAAGGAAAGAAGATCGGTGAGGATTACAGTTACAAAATTGCGTGTACAGCTGGAAACCGTAATTTGATTCCTCGAATAAACATCAAAAGAAGGCGAGGATGTGTTACATTATGAGGAACTTTTATCATGTAACTAGTCCACCCCCCTTTATTTGAAATAAGATAGAAGGCGTAATGAAAGAAAGGCCGTAAGAAATAAAAAAGATTCAATCTCTCGAGAGTGATGAGGCCGCGTGAACACGGCCCGTCAAAATATGTAGGGCTGGAGCTGGTATCACAGATACGCTCATCACACACTGCAGGCTGGCTTCGGACGGACCGACGGACGGACGAGGCTCTTATTATAGTATAGATTTATAACATAAAAGAATTTGCAAGGTAATAAGTATTCTATGGCAAACTGGAGGAAGCTATTCATGAGGCCAGTTTCAATTTTCATTAGGTCAACAAGCAGAAGCAAAGAGGGAAGTGCAAGAAGTAGGAGGCTGGTATGAGCTATATATACGGTAGAAGAAACAATATAGGATCAAACCAGTCTTTTTTAATCGACCGTGTGGCAATGCTGATGTCAAGGCAACGAACCCATAGCAGCGCCCATATTGCATTTCACAACACTGCCAGGCCCAAATCTGGCACCACTATTGGTCTAACGACGTGCTGCAGTGGTAACGCCTTATAATTTCTTTGAAATAAAGACATTCTATTGAACCGAACAGGAGGAGGAGTATTTTCCCACATAAAAGAATGACTTTAACTTGTTTCCGCTACCTTGGTACCAGCAAGGGACTGTATCAATGATACCGGGCTTTTCAGATTTGTTCTTGACCACCTCATCAACCTCTGCTAAAACATCCTTCACGCGGTGTGGCACCAGAGGTTCGTACGAAGTGTCTTAGTGTGAATCTGATTGAAAAAATGTTTTTTCAAGTTTCAATCAAGGGAACCCGTCACGTTAAGGCGACTATGAAATTATTAAAACTAGAAAAACACGGCTTAGAAAATTGATAAATTGTAAATTAATAATATTTGTAGTTGTATAATATAATATTACTTTCGAATTACTCGAACAACTGAATAAGTATGATGGGCTTACTTATGATTCAAGTATCACAGTGTCATGAAATTTCGCTATTATAATTCTTGAGACTAGCAAGGACCGTGGAAATTCCACGGAGAATGTCTTCAATAAGCTAGGTGGATCCGTATAAAACAATTGGTCAACATTACTTCCCAAATTTTGAAGTAACATATTCAAACCTATCTTCACCTGACCTATGCTAACCAAATCTATCCTAATCTAACATATATTAACCTATCCTAACCCAACCTAACCTAACCTATCCTAACCTAACTTTATCTAATATCATCAATAAGCCAGGTGGACCCGTGAAAAAATTCGGTCAACATTACCTAACAAATTCTATCATAACATTCTAATCTAACCCATCCTAACATAACATATACTAACCGATCTTATCTTAACCTATCTTAACCCAACGAACTAAAATAAAATTAAAACATTAAAAAAATCAAAAATCTTAAAATGTTTAAAACATTAAACAATTTTCATCTCCTCTTGCTCCTCTCCCTCTCTCTCTCTTCCTTCCTTATCACCCCCACTCTCTCTACCTCTCTCCCTCTAATAGAGCGCGACCCGACACGAGCCAACTCGTATCATAGATACCGCAATGATGTTGAAGGGCGTGACGCACAGGTTAGCGTATTAATATATAGATTAGACACCACAGAAGATTATATCACCTAATATTTAATGCCTATCTACATATATACCACGGCCTATTCCCTCTGTCAAAGAAGCCAAGCCAAATATCAATATGCAAATTTCCTCTGAGTCAAATGTTACACTATTACTCACTGCCACATGCACGTCTTCAGGACATCTTTTTCACTGAAAGGCCCAACAGCATAACGCTGGTTTACTCCGCCTCTTAAGGGCTCGTAGAACCAACTCACTTTCCACAAGCCAAGAACACCCGACTCCATCCATCTGGACTGCGTCATAGTCAAGCTCTCACAATCTTTCTCCACTCATCTCTTACTATTGCGCAAATAATACCTCGATTGTGTAACGCCCATTCAATTTCATTCATCTAACATCTATTCAGCCTATCTTTTACATTCCGTCCTCGGTCCGTTGACTTCATCACTTTCTTCATCAATCGTTCGTCATTCATTCTCCCCAAATGGCCAAACCGCTTCAATACACCGTAGTCCTTTCTTTTCGCGAGCTCGCTCTTGACTCTCATCATACTCCTCACCTCCTTATTCCTTCGCCTATCCCATAATGTCACTCCAGTCATACTTCTCAGATAAAACTCGAGCACAGCCAATCAACTCCTATCACCCTCGTTTAAGCCCCACGTTCCAGATCCATACATCACTGTTGACATAACTGCAATTTCATATAAACTCTTTTTAGCATTTAAACCCAGGCACGTATTCTTTTCATCTGTCTTCAAAGCACCTCACGCTTTGAACCCTTTGCATACCAAAGCTTTCTCTTCCTTATCCATAGCTTTCACACGTACTGTAAACAGAAAAGTTTCCTGTTGTTATTCAAATGTTCCCGAGTACTGCCCTCTACGGGGTAAGATTAATGAAGACAGTTCCTGGACTATTTAAACAATTTAAACAATTTATTTACCACAGGAGATACAGAGGTAGAATTTTTCTTAAGTCTAGTACAATGGTCAAATTTGGATATAGCTACCTGTGGGCCCGAATAAGTTCAGCGACTTCTGGGGCATCCAACAACCATCAACGTTATTCTAAGGTGTACAATAATGTTTAACCTAAATCACTTAACCTAGTTTCGCAGTAGACTGATCAGTGAGATAATTTACTCGATATCAGATATTTAATTTTACAATATAGGTCAAATGGACTATATTTAACTGTATATTCGATAAACGATTTGACAGCAGAACGAAGATCGGCGATATTACCATGGCAAATTACATTATTGGAAACAGTCATGTAGGAGACAAGATTTGACTTGGTGATCTGACACGACTAGTATTCCGATAGGAAGAGAGACTCAAGATTTCTTTTAAATACCTTGTAAGAATTATTATCACGAATATCCGCAGGTATTGAGTTCCAAGTTTTAGTTCCAACGAAGAGGAAACTGTATTGCGACCGGGCCTTTAAATAATAAGGAAGCATGAATTTACTTTATTTCGGGTTCAATGGTCGTGATGACCAGTTTTCGCAGTTAATAATTGTTTTAGGCTGTTGTCGCCATCATTTGTTATTGTTTTTGTAAATGAAATTGCAAATGGAGATTTTGTAGAGATCCGAAAGTTTAAGTATTTGTAAATTTTTGAATGAATCATTTGTGTGAGCATTATATTCTAGATTCTTTACCTTTTGGCTCTTTGCAGAGTAAAAATTATATTGGGGATATTTTTATCAGTTCCGTGCCATGCTTCTATTCCGTATTGCAAGTATGGTGAAATGAGCGTTCGGTAGAGCATTTGTAAAGCTGTTTCAGGCAAGTAATTTCATAAAGAAATTTTTTGCTAGCCTAGGCGGCTAAGGGCCATCATCTCCTTCAAAATAGTCTCCCTATTAATTGACACGACGAATGCAACATTTTCCTCATTTAAAATATGTCAAAAAACTGTTTTCTTGAAGGCTGTTAGGCCCCCACTATGCTTTCTTCTAAATATTTTTACAACGGCAAAACATTGTTCTCACGTATGAAATTTCATTTTCGGAAAGACGACAAAGCGACATGAAGTTGACTCCGGTGAAAACGGAGGTTACGAGAAAGTGGCAATGTGGTATTCACTGAAAAATGTTTTGCTTTCATTGAAGCGAGGTCAGGTGCGTCATCGTAACGCATCTCCTTGCATTTGTCTGTCCAAAGTATCGCAAATTTGATTAAAAGAACATTATGGTATAACTGACCGCGGGTGTTACTTTGAATCTCTGAACTTATTGAAAAAGAGAAAAGACGTTAAGCGTTATAGAAGATTGGAACTGTTAGGAAACTAAAGACAAACTAGCAATAAAAACAATCTGCCGAGAACACTCTTAGTCTCATTTGAAAAAAAATATAATTACTTAAAAAATACTGTTTTTTTGCATTCCAATACTTCTCTGAATTGAGCAATTCCAATGAAAATTTCATCTCAGTGATTTGCGTCAATGAATCATTTTTATTTAAGAAAAAGGTTGTTGTCACTATAACGTATTGTCCAAGTGATGGACTTATATTGTGACATTCGTCAGTCTGGCGCCTTAGAATTTGAAGTTAAGGTATTATCTATAGTTCTGAGATTGTTGTTTTACATACTGTGGACTAGTAAAGCCAAAATAGAACTGTTACTCACCATTTTGTTTACGAATAACTCGCACTGCGCGATGGTTTCGTACCGTCTGTATTCAGCTGAACCTGAACCAAGCAAACGGAAACGAAGTTCAGGAGGCAGAAAGTTTTTCAATAATTTTTTTTTCTAATTTAAGCGATGAAATTACCAAACACCTTAAAAAAGGATGTTCTTGTGCTACATATGTGTTCTAAGTATATACACTGAAAAAGGGAGAATGCCAAAATATTCAAAATCCTTTCGTTTATTCAATGTTATATTTTGTTCGACAAAAATTATGAGATAATTATTTCAGTAGAATATATCAGAAAAAAAGCATCATCAGCTGAAGACTAATAAGACTATTTAAAATGTAAAGAGATTTTAAAATACGGAGGTTCGTTTAATTGGATGTAGAAGATATTACTTTAAAATCGTCTAATCGAACAGGGATGTCACTTCTCTGTATGAGACCCGACCGAAGAATGGGAAGGTGTGGAAAGAAACTGGTTAGTTCCAAAACTCGTGCCGTCATGCTCTGCAACACGAATACCGAGGGCTCGAGTACTCGAACCCACTTATTCAGACGCACACTGTACGGAACTATACTTGCAAATAACAGAGGAGAGCATGCCTTTAGGAGTTTTACCTTTATAATTAAAATATGATCCTATTTTATACGTATTAATCAACACCATTTTAAAATAAATCTGCGGAAAGTGTTTTGAAATAAGAACGACAAATTCTTTTTTGAGTTTCTCTGATTGCTGGCCAAAGAATAGAAACTAGAAAAAAATCATTTTTTAAGAGCGGCTGGTAACGCTACATCGGGAAAAAAAATTCAATTCAAAAAGTTTCTTACACAAGAGTCTACCAGCTGGGATGCAATTGATGAGTTTGAGCTGCAAGTACCGAATTTTTCTTGCTAGGTATTTCCACTGAACTTAAATGGAACTTTTCTCTCTAGTTCCATGCATTGTTAACCCATTACGAGAACGCAAGTTTATTTGGAAACTAAAAGTGGAAGTAACATTTTCGAAGTTGTTTGTTCTTTTTTAGGATTTCTCTCAGAATGTGCAAACAAATGTTTGGTAATTTTCGTAAATTTTATTTTATTTGTAAATTTTATTTTTCATTTATAACTCGTTAAAAAAATTCCATTCAAGAACTTAATTACCGAGCACTCGTAGGCATTATTCCATTTGTGTGTGGGTGAAACTCAACGTTTACTTTTTTTTATTTGAGTTATACTATTGTACGGCACTTTAAAATGTTTAATACATTGCAGAACAACTAATGTTTCAATATTTTGTGAGACTTCTCTGACGTTCTGAAGACAGAAGATCATTTGCATTCAGAAAGTGAATAATGCAATTCTTCTTTTTGTTTGTACGTCTCTGATTTTATATGCCAAAATGTTCATTTGATCAGATAAGTTAGTTCAAGTCTCCCTAAATACAACAAAGGTATTCCAAAAATCGGAAGAAGGAGAACACTGTTTAGTATGAAGTTAAAGGGAACGGAGTATAACTGCACAAGATGTGTTCCCTCACAAGACCCCCTTGAGCATATAAACAGAATGTTAAGAAAGAAGTTTACAAAAGAAGAGGAGAGTTTAAGAAGGACGTCATAGGTACTGAAAAAGACAACAGTGAACTAAAAAAGTATTGTTCGTTACAAATCAAAACCCAATTCTGTTGCATAAAAAATGGCCGACCAAACCTTTAGCGCGGGACCTCACACGTTTACCATGGGAGCGCTAATTCCCAGGGTAAACGTGAGACTACCACCGCTAACAGCACTAATTCTCCTTAGACCGACTAACTGAAGAAAAGAATTCATTCATTCAACATTGGATTGACCATTTTGGTTCCCCTAAGTGAGGTACTGTTGCTATGTACTGTGGTTTTTGAGCAGGAAAACATCGGGTGCATAGATTCTCCATTCCCTTAATTTCATGCTAAAGGATGTCTTGCTCTCCTTGGAAATCTTTTATGTCGATCAATTTTCAAAGATTTCGTTGCATTACAGTCAACAAATTTAAGTTTTTCTCAACGAACAATAAATAATTTAGTTCATCAATTGTAAAATGCATAAATACTTTAAGACCATATTTTGACTTTTATAAATATATTTATAATTCATTGTTTCATTATAAAGTAACGTATTTGCAATATGCTATAAATTTTACCATAACTTATTCATATTACATATTTAGTAGTTGGCTTACACAGATGTAATGGTAATACCTATGTTACTAAGTTACATACCTAAGTTACATGATATATGTTACTAAGTTACATACCTAAGTTACATGCTATATGTTACCAAGTTACATACCTCTCAAGCGCTTTGCAATAGCAACAACCATGGGGTGTACGAGGCAGAACCGCGCCATCTCCTCATCAGTAAGACGATAAATAGTTTCCAAAAACTCGCACGGACTTCTGATGCGCCTGAAGGGAAATAAAAACAAACATTAACTCTGCTGCCTTGAAGTCTTATCGGTCAGTAAAAGTAACGATGAAGTTGTCTGCGTTCAAAGGAGGGGGTGACAGAGGAAGTGCCTTCATCCGACTTTGGTGACAAATAATTTACATAGATTCAGACTCAAGATTTTGAATTTGTTATCAACACAACTGAGATTCATGAAACATAATTGCACCGCCTTGTTTCCTCGTAAAGGTTAGAAGGAGTAAAAGTAGTTATTATGCCAATAAGTGGAATTTTTCAGCTGACAAATAGGTGACAGGAAACTAGCATCAGCGTTACAAACTGAGGATCTAGCTCAAAAATTACTCGAAATTCTATCTCTGGTTACGAGGAATTCAGCTTCAACCATACATTTTTCATTCCTACAGATAAATGTTTAGGTCTTCTAGAGCACGCAACGTCCGAATTTGATACAACGACAATTTACCGTCAAGTCAACCGATAGATTTGCTCGGCGGTGATTATGCTATCATGTTGATGCAGTTCTCTCGCCATGACCTCAGTTGCATGGAAATGTCACCTGAACACGAGCCGTACCAAAGCGTATTTAAACAATTTTAAAACAATTTAAACAATTTAAAACAATTTAAACAATTTAAAACAATTTAAAACAATTGAAAACAATTGAAAACAATTTAAAACAATTTACAACAATTTAAAACAATTTAAACAATTTAAAACAATTTAAACAATTTAGTTACCACAAGTAATACAGCAATAAATTTTATCATAAGTCTAGCATAATGGACACATTTGATTAAAGCTATACTTGTGGGCCCGAATAAGTTCAGAGACTTCTAGGGCATCCTATCATCAACAGCTATTTTTAAACTGTACACTGGGGCATTCAAGACTGATCATGTTTCAATGATTGATTTAAAAAAAATAGTTAAAATGAGCTAGATGGGAACAATATATTAAAGAAAAACGATTAGGAGCATAAGATCTAAATTATTAATCACGGCAGATTACTTTATCAAGAATTTACAACCTTTGGAGGTTCAGAATGTGCACTGTCATGTTGATATAACTTATGTGATAGGTACCAGATTTGGGTCCTAAAAGGCTATTTTGCTTGATAACTAAGTAATATTGTCGAGTATTTCAACTGGTCTGTAGTTTGTGAGTTGGGCATGATTATCATCAATTGGTTATATTTAATAGCAACATTTCGGGAAATGATTTGTATTCTCGTGACACTGTGGGCTGTAAAAAATTCACCTTTTCTTATGCTCGCAGAAATTATTGTTAATACTTAGTCCACCCCTCTTTATTTGACATAAGAAAGAAGGCAAAATGAAAGAAAGGCCGTAAGAAATAAAAATTAATTCTCTCGAGAGGTGATGAGGCCTAGTGCACACAGCCCGTCAGAAATGTATAATAATGTTCAACAAATCACATGAGACACGTACCTATTTCCTAAGAATTGACGTGATATTCATTCCTACTCGAATCTGATGGATTAATACCATGGAAAGGAGTTGAAAAAGCGAGTTGATGATTAATACCCTGGAAAGAAGTTGATGGAGTTAATTGTGAAGCTTGTATCAGAGATACGCTCATCATACACTTTCGGCTGGTTTCGGACAGACAGACAGACACCCCTCTTATTATAGGATAGATTTTATTACTGTATTGTTGTTGCTGTTAATATATAACCTTTATTGTTGTTGCTGTTAATTGGTTAATTGACGCGATTACCTCTTAACATACTTTAATACTTAGTGGGCAATGTTCTATACAACTTGCTACTGAAACTGGCAGTCGAAGACTGAATTTTGGATGTTATGTGCGAATTCTTCACTTATTTTGGACATTTTTACTAATTATGATTGAATACTAACGACAATTTTCTCTATGATTCCTTGATTTTTATTGTTACAACACTGGTAAGAATAATGCTAGCGTTTACCTTCCAAAAATTTTGCCTAATGCCTCTCGTCAACGCTTCCACCATCTTTCCACGCAGTAAACTCATCACTAAAGGAACATGGTGCATAGTTTCATCACAATATTTCTTGGATTAAGCAGAACTGTGTGAAAAATCTTTATAAATATCATCTAGATTGTGTACGTATGAAAATTAAAAGTTTAAATAGTTAATATTATTTTATGTTAGGACGTACAATGTTCTGTTTTAAGGTGAAGTATTAATGCTAGTTCTTTCAGAAAATACAGCGTATACCCCTACAAAACAGAATCCCTTCTATGTTCACTCAAACTAAATTTTAAACACTAATGACTGAACGAACTTTTTGCCTCCTAAATAGCTCGTTGTAAGAGAGACATATTGATTATCACCTCCTTTTTCCTTTTTTGAACGAAAGTCTCTCATTGTTCCTTCAAATCAACAAATGACTTTGCCTTGAGTGAACATAGTTAATGTGACGGTTGCACAAAAACGTGAATCTATGGAATGCAAGTAACGGGCTGCTTATGCTTGATTTCAGTATTAAATGAAATGAATTTGATTATGATTAAATGATAATCATTTTCGCCTCATGAAAGGCTTATAAGCTATTGTTTCTGGAACAATATTCTGAACATTCAATCATATCAAATTGAATATTTAACCCAGCCACCACGGTCAAACACTCCGCTCCAGTCGCGTAACCTGACGCAGCATTTATTTTCTGAGCTCAAATTTTGCCATCATTTTTAAGGCAATGACTTTGAACGATGTAATGCCGCAGTTCAAACTATTTACCCATTTACAGAAAGAATTGATGACAAATTGTCAGCATGTACGAATTTTTCAAACGACAATTCAGTTGACAGTGTTGAAGGTTGTTTCTTTCGGGAGGCATGAGCCACTGGCAAGCAGACGAGTATTTATGGAAGGAAATTGCATACAAATAACGGGGAATGGCCGCGGTAAACAACGTGTGATGTTGTAAACAAATTGGGCCAGCCAAGCATGAGCTACAGGACAATGGTGAAACTTACTCAGATAGTAAGGTAGGTTCTTTGAAAATTCTTGGCGGTTTTGTTCAACTGTACGAGTAAAAATTATTCGTTTTGATACCTAACCGAGTAACGGCAGTTGTTGCTTCATCGGAAGCATTTCAATGTTTTGTTGTTAAGGAACTTGATACACATGAGCGATTGGAAGGTTTCACGGAGAAGCGAACAGCAGGTACTAATTGAAAATTAGAGGAATAATTCAATGAAATAAAACTTTCTTTCAACAAGTACCAAGTACATTTAAATGCGCTTAAATTTTTCCTGTTACGTTAGTGAATTATATTGACACGTATTTATTGTTCGTGGAGTGAAACTTTTTGAAAGGTTTTGACTCAAAAAATTCGAACGTACTATACCAGCCAGCGATCGGATTGCACATAATATTTTCCAACATGTCTTAGAAAATCTTATCACCAATGTTGGCGTTGGAAGTATTCTAATTTTCAGTATGATTTTAAAAATTATTAACATACTAGAAAATATTCAAGCTGACAAACATATTTTGGTATTTAAAAACATGTTTCCACAAATTACGCTTCAAGAACAAATGAAATGTCATTTCAAAGTGTGATTGAAGACAAGCGTCGATGATTAACATTAGAAACGAGAAAAAAAATGTTGTTGCAATTCTATTTCGGATTTATGTAGTTCACAATTTTTTAATGTGCAATATACACTGATAACGAACAACTTTCCGGAAATGAAAAATTGCCCACAATGCACTCAAAACTGCACACGTAGGTCTGAGGGCAAGTTGAGCGTATAGTTGGAGGGTTAGTAAACTGGCAAGAAAATGGGAGCAAAAGCAATCCTAAATTGGGAGTGCAAACCAACAATACCAAATCCAAACACATGCACCCCAGTACTCACAGAGAACCCACATCTCCCAGAACCGCGACGGATCCCAGCAGCAGCAGGAAATATGCCCTCATCTTCTTGGCCTCCTGAAAAAAAGGAAGTCGTTAATGATTTAATTATGATGTAGTTTAAACTGCACATGTTATGCATAGACCTATAAAGCATCATTCATTGCATTATTCTATCATTTTCGTCATAGGATGAAGCGACAGAAAACTTTCAGGAACAACCACGAACAAAAATATTTTAATGAAGAATAGATCTGACGTCACCCTCTCATTGCTTGATGACTCATTGGAATAACCGAATACTGCAATTTCTACTATTTTTTATGGGGAAAGTTGTCAAATTTTATTCCGTACATACATATATTTCATTGTTAAATTCAATTACTGAATCTTTTTCGAACCGTTCCAAGTAGCCATAATATTTGTTGAATCAATTCAATAATATAACACTAACACGTCAATGAGTAATCTATTTAATTTCAAGCAAGAAACAAGCTTATAAAACTGAAATTTAATTTTTGCTCTCCATGCTCTTTCATTCTCAACCACGTCATCGAATACAGTTAGAACACAGCTGACACCTTCTAAACAAATTATCATTGGTATGAAACAGAGTATTCACTCACCATTGTTATGATGAAATGTGCAGAAGCTCAACAATTCGTGTTCTACGAACAAAAGACGCAGTTGTGTGTGCTGCACAAGCAACATGAGGTGTCTTATATAGCCGCAAAATAATTATTACGGAGCACCTGCGTAAATAAGGGAGGTGAGCTGAGGTGTGGCCGCAGCGTCACTCCGGTGCAAGTACCTTCTAAAAAAGAGCATTCACTAGCTGGTGCCGAAATATTTGCTTTTGTCAAAATAAAATTTAGAAGTTTGTTGTCAACGCTTGAAACGGTGTTAAATTGGGATCTTTGTGTGAGTAAACTCTAAGTGCGGCTGTGCAGCAGATTTTAGAACATTTCTCATGCAGCGTAAGATCAGCTTCATGTGCAATGTGCTGCTGATTTTCACTGCATATATTTAAAACATATCTTTTGAAAACAAGTTTATTCGTTAGGGATGTTAAGGTAATGAAGGCTACGATTCAATGTGCAATTTACATTTTTGAGCTAAAAAATCTAACTGCCTGTAATTTTGTATACATACGCGACGAAACCTGAACAGATCTAACATAACCTCACCTAACCTCACCTAACCTAACCTAACCTAACCTAACCTAACCCCTAACCTAACCCAAACTATTCTAAACTACTGGATTAAAATATTTTATAGTGCATTTTCAACATGGGGACGTCAGCTGACTTTTTCATAGACCGGATTTTTCAACGATCAATAACTTCTACCCTGAGCAATTTCTTTGATATTCGAACTAAATGTTGAAATAATTCTTTTTAAGAGTCACTGAAAATTAAGGTAAATTGATAGAACTATGTTTGAGGTCTAATTACTCAAAGAATAAGGGTGTAAAAATAACCCCTTATTTTACCTTGAGTGACAGCCATATTTTTTGAGCTTGACTGAGGGCCTGAAAACTCGCCTCTCATTAGAGCACTGCTCGAAAAGAGGGGCTAATCTCCAGCCCCTAATTGTTTGATTAAGATTTATGCAAAATGTGTTCGACCGATTAGCCTCAATATTCGGTATGTTTTCGAACCGTGATTTTAAGACCTCATTTCACTCCGAGAATATTGCCGTTCGGGATAAATTTAGAAGCTAAAAAAACCCTGGGTTAAGAATTCTCAGATGTCATTTGTGACTTCACCTTGTCTAAAATACTTTAGAAAACGTCTAACCGATTGATTTAGGGTAGGTTAGGTCAGATCAGGTAGGTTAGGTCACACAATTAGAAAAATATGAAGAGAGCTTCAGTAAATCGTGAATTTACTCGTGGGATTATTCAAGATCAAGCCTACATAAATATTCCGAGCATTTCAATTTTTCAACCTATAGCAGTTCACATGTAATAAAGTTCTCAAAAAGCAATTAGTCATAGAGACATTTCTACGAGTTAGTTGTATCGTTTAATTATTTCATGACTTTCTAACAAAAACCATACGTAATATTTTTACCTGTAATATTATTTGAACTTGCTTAAGGTACCTACATTTTGGAACTTCACTCAATTTGCATAGGTGTTTTCATGAATTATTTACTGCTCTTATATATAATATCTATAGAACTAAATTCGTGCTTTAATTTCTTCCGCATACCAGGATCAAGTACGGATCATTTCGATAGAAATAATGGACTTCCTGTAAAGTTCATTCACATGGTCTTACGCACAGCATTCCTTGCAACGTTGAGGGTTTTGACATTGCTTTGAATCATTTGCGTCCCTAAAATATAGATTATGATTTGACCACGATTAACACTAGTGGGTGAGAAAATTAATGCAGAATAGATTTCACCTTAGGTCATTTCATAAGCTGAGCAATGCAATACTTAATTCTACAACTTCTTGTAAATATATTCCATGCGTTCAGAAAGTGTCCGGACACCTCGAACAACTATGTATTTCGTTTTGTAATTTCTCAGTTATGAAGATTTGTGAACAAGAAGTATAATGTATTCCTATGCATGTTTATATATTTTCAAGACCTCATTTGGAACAAAAGCAGTCGTTACAAGATCTCCATAACAACAGAACAAAAAAGACAGGCGGAAAAATCAGCGTTAAAATTTCACACATCTTTCTAATACTTACGAGTCCTAGTGACAACAAAATCGAAAAATGTGTGAATGAAACTTTTTCAATTATGTAATATCACGTACCATCCGATTAAAATATCAGCAGCGTAAACTATTTTGTACGCCCGCATATTGTAGTGTTTCCCCTTTCATCTTGGCGAACATAAGCAACGGACTAGAGGTGAAATTTCGAAATACGTAATCGAAATATATGATTGTCATTACTCTATCCGAAATATATCTCAAAATTGAATATATATATATCTCAAACCAATATATAAATATATCTCAAACCAATTGAATAATTGGTTTTGTTGTTAAATTGAATAATTTTGATAGCGCAACTAAACCATTTCCGAACCAGCTGTACGACAAAAATCGGCTAAAAGACAAGCAGAAAAGTGTCAAAAGAGCCCTCGTAAACCATAAATTGACATAATCAAAATCAATTCGACAAATCCGGAGTGAATGCCAGTCGCTCCACTGAGTCCAACAGTGCTGACTCGAAAGGACGCCATCCTCGAAACGCATCATTGTTGAAGCCTTCACTCTGAAATGTGAAGAAGCCTTCCTCATATTGGAGTTGATTATTCTGGCCAAACAACCCCTTAGGGGGATACAATTATTGTATCTATGAGAATTATAGTACTCCCAGGGAAAAATGTGTGATCGAGGGCCCCCGCTGTGAGTTATGTTTGTAGACCTTCTTTTTGTGGAAATAAAATGTTTGTTGTTATGTTCAGGACCAGTTTTTTCGGTTCACTTCTGTCTTGTTTTTCAAAACCTACTACTTTCTTCTTCAACTTTTATGTATTTCATAAACTTCTTTCTTACCTAACTGCTTCCTGCCCCTTCTGCATAGATTCCGCATTCCCTTATCTCCATACTAAATGGTGTCTTCCTCCTTTCTCCCTTTGAAACGCTTTTTATTTTGCAGTTAGGTAGGCTTATACTTACATCTAATCTAATCTTTTGGTCAAACAAATCAAAAACCAATTTTTTTGCCAAAAGTTAAGGAAACACACCTAACGCAAAACTGGTGATCAAAATAACACTAGAAACACCGTCCAACCGTCAAACACGAAAGAGGTTCACTCATGCTAGCTAAAAGGCTCATTTGGTACGTCTTATGTTAGTAGTATTCATAGAATTAGTTGAATAATGAAGAAAGATGATAACTTTGATATTCTCATGATTCATTCGCTAGAATATGCTAGGAAGCTGGGTCTAGGGCACTGTTGAATTTTCAGAACAATCAAGATCCTAATATCAAAGTAAAGGTTGTAACCAACTGGCTTTAAAACGCTAAACTATGTGTTGGGGCCAGTCATTGCAGCCACCGGATTTCACCACGAATAAAAATCTTTGATATTATTTCATAGCTAAGTTCACGAGGAAAAACAAGAAACTTTGTGGGGTTGCACGCAGTTTATTGTGATAAATGAGCCAAGATAACTCTGCTAAATGCTTGATTTGGTTCAAAATTGAAACCATAAATTGAAGCAGGTAGTCGATTTCGAAAGCTACACCTCTTGACTGTTAATGAAAAACTCTACGCTGTCCATCAGCTAGTTGGTTTCATTATTTCAGGGATTTTGCAATAAATTTTTGTCTGTTTTCTCAAGCTCTAATCAAAATCTTTAAGTGGGTAAATGAATACATCATGTGTCCTAGCCTTCAAATTTTAATGTCCAACCTTCTACAGCTTGTAAATTAAGATCTTAAAGTATTTTGTTCGTGTTAGAACACCTATTGGGGGCACTGTAAATGACAGAGCAAATTATAAAAGTAATATTACCTCTGAATTGTAGAATAATTACGAATGAGAGTTAAAATAAAGTCGATGTTTTACTCAAGACGCATTTCTATAATTGTTAACCTGAACTTGGGGTATCGATCAACATTTTCAAACCATTTATTCAGATAATCTGAAAGTTAAATGTGGAAATAATGTATCCTCATTTTGCAGTAGGTACGAGGTAGAAACAATTTGGAATTAAATAGGGACTTTTTCTTGCTAGTTATCATGGCTGCCACAAAAAGTAAGGAAGTTGTTTGGAAAAGCGTTGGCCCTTTAATTCTACAGCCCCATTTTCCAGTACACAGAGGAGGTTCCAACCTATCCACCTCAACCGATTTGTTTCTGAACATTTGTCGCACGAAGCTGGGAATTGAGCGACCTATTATAGAACACCTGTCCACCAGCGTTGCCAAGTCTTCTGAGTGGCCTTTTTGTAGGAGCCTAAAGATGAATTCATTAAAACAGGATTTGATGAAGCCTACAGCGAGCTCCACGAATTTGGAATCATTTCAACATCCCATCCATCACCTTTCACATTTTCTTCTCGGCATTAAATTCAGACTTATGTGAGTGAGATTTTCGGCAGTTCTTTTTCACAAGTTCAAAATCTTGAAATTTCAGTAAGAATGTCCGTAATAATCGAAGGGAAATTTCCTAGTTCATTACACGGGAAAACTATTTTCGTTGTAGCGATTAGTTCACTCTTATTTTTGTAACAGTGCTTCACATTCAAATCACATCTAATGTTCTCCAATGCCCAAGTACTGTAATTTCTCGCAACATGTTATGATAATGTCCTGCGAACTTGTGGTTCGAATGATGTTCATGAGACTAATTACACTGTGCAACAAATTTCAGGTTTCTAAAAAAGTACATGTTACGTAAGAACTGCTTCAGGGTGTAAAATGCCCCGAATATGAATCTGACCATTATTTGTTCAATTTAAGCAGCATTTCCCTGTACCATCATCTCCTCTCAAGACTACTGTCACTGAAAAAAATGATGTTCAAAATGAAATTTGCAACAGGAACAGGTAAACTCAGCGCACGATGAGCTTCTTTAAAATAAATTTAGTGGCATGATGGAAGCAAGATAAGCTTCACAGACAGCATCTGGAAAATTTATGCGAAATATCTCGCTGTTTACAAATTAATTGGGGCCTTCGGGGGGATTTTTATTTTTCGGTAAAAGCCCTAGGGTTTGGAGGACGAATATTGAAGTCAGAGTGGACAGTAGGCAGGGCTCGGCAATTTGTCCCCAACAAATTTGCTACCTTGGCATTTATAATGGGTGAATTATTCCTTGATGAACGAAATTCTGTTCGCCGGATATTGATATCACTGAATGAATAATTCAGTAATTTACACATTTGTATCATTTTGATTTTCTAGTTACATCTTTATTGACATATGTATTCACTTTGAATCTTAGAGGATTTATACAGCGCGACCTTCTTATGTACGTTCACCAGCTCCAGTGATAAAGTGTGATCACCAGCACCCTGAACCGCCAAATTATCTATTATCCATACCAAGCTCGGACTTGTAATCCGTATACTCTCTTGCCAATTGCCCGCCTATAACTGTGACTGGTGCGATCTGGCACACAATGTCAGCTCTAACGGTTGGGGTATCGATGGATGAGACCTGGCAGCATCCCCAAATTTTCCTACGAATTCTTTAGCTAAGAGTTGATAATTTTTCCTTAATATTTATTTATATTTCCTTATTTATTTAATAACTGAAGTTATTAAAGATTTCTCCAAATTTCTTTGCCCCCACGTTGAGGTCTGAGTTGACACTTTGACTGCGGCACGTGAAACTGAAGCTCGATGTTCAACTCAAATTTACAGTCAATTGTAGAAAGCCATTTGGAAATATCGAACATTAACTGAATCGTACCCTGCATTTAATTTTCATTAAGTATTGATAAAAATTCAGTTTCTGACTACCGGTCGGTCAGTAGCATTATGAAAATCCCCTCAGTGACCGTCGGTGGCGCACGTCGCAGTCAAAGTCATTCATAACTTTATGATAAGTATCTCAAGTTTTGAGTGCCTAGGTGAAAGAACTGAACGATGGTTTGCGTTTTCAGGGTCGCTTCGCCTGAAGGAATGACAAACTCTAGAGAAATTCGTTTAGCAGTCGCTGAGCTGTGTCGTATTTGTGGCGGATAAGTTTTTCCTTATTAGATACACAAGCAAAAGGTGGAAACGTACGGTGTCTGGCAGTTACCGAGGGCATAGTTCTGTTAACTGAGTGCCCAGTCTGACTGGTGAGACTTGCTATTCATCTTTCTCCGCAGGCCTTCCTGTTCTTCTTTGCCTCGAATATTTTTCCTAGATATTTCACACTTTTCTTCGGTTTCTAACTTATTTACAGAATTTCAATGGTGCGTTTTGTTAGTGACCCTCCTTTTGAAAAATTTAATTTAAATTCGTCTAGGTCATGCTTTGAGAGTTAGGCTCGTAGATTCGTTGTAAAAAAATCAAAGTGTTTTCTAACACTAAATTATAAAGACTGAGAAATCGCAGAAAATATGTCCGATGTAAGAAAAATATGTAATGGACCCAATGCTGCTCCGAATAATACATTCAACAATTTAAACGGACTCCTCATTTGAAAAATGTACTAAAAAGTTTGTGGTAACACTCATTTGAGAAAATTATCGTTGAATGAAACATACTGTGCATAAAAATTAATTTAGTGTTATTTGCTATAATTATTTCGAAACTTTATGACATCGTCATAACTAAAAAATTTTAGCACACACGCTAATTATATAATCTAACTTTAAATTCTACAAAGACCACAGAAAAATGTATATTTCTATGAAAATGATAATGAAACAAATTAAAAACTTAATTGAAGAATTAAAAAGAATTAATGAGTTAAAAATTTCTCAAAATATGGGCTTTATATCAAATATGTATGAAAACTATAAGTGTTCTAGTATCTATAGCAGTGGTTCAATAAACAGACGGCAGAGCATCAAAAATTTATTATCTTAGCTTGTTGCAATTTTGAAAAAACGTCAAAAGAGACAAACGCTACAACTTCAGACAAAGAAAAATAAAAAATATAGACGTTGATACAGAATCACGTAAGAATACTTTCAACGTATAGTTTTTGGTATGGAGAGGATTTTTCGTTAAAGTTTAAAGTTTCTCAGTCTGGTTAGTTCTCTGCATTTGATAGCTGATTTAAAACCATTCTAGAGTGAAAACATGTTCATAAGCCAGTTAAAAAAGGGCTTTCAAATCGCCTCAAAACTAGGAAGTCACATGATGCAGCAATGTGAGAACGAAAAGACTCTCAGCGACGGCGTTCAGCAAAATACGCGTGTGTGCGATTGCTAGTGACACAATTACTATTTTTTCTTTCTATGATGTAGCTTTTAACTCAATCGAAATCGATGTATTTTGTTCGTGTTCGATATACATACATAATAAACTAAGCAATCGACGCAGTCAAAATGTGACGCAGTAGCTCAGAATTATGCACAGCAAAATATATCAGCCTAATTTCCAGTAACAAATACGGTGTCCGCTGTTAACATTTGACGCACTTTTCCTCCCAATTAATTCAAAAGTCTTGTTCCATTGTCCATCATCTTTTATCTTATTTTTCTGTAAAAAAGTACACAATGTGCATTCATGTTATTTCTTCCTTTCAGTTTTATTGAAATGCAGGATGATGTCTATGAGCTGATAAAATGATAAAAAGAGCAACGTTCTGAAGTCGCTCTGAACACTACTTCAAAAAGCAAATAAAGCTCATATAGAAATACTTGCATAAACTGAATATTCTTGAAAATGAATAACGGAAACGATGAGAGCCTTTGCCTGCTACTTAAACAATTAAAACGGTCAACTCTCATGAGCAGTCATTATTAACTTAGGTACTATTATTAACATATTAACTTAGATGCAATATAACGGACAATTTGAGATAAAACTACTATTGGGTCCGACTTAGTTCAGTGACTTCTAGGGCATCGTTTGGATTCTTTATTTTATGTTTACAATTTCGTAAAAGAGTGAGAGTTATACATGAAATGCGATAACGAGATATCATGCGCAGTTTAAGAAGATATGATATATCATTGAGAGGTATCATGCGCCATCATTACAAAAAGAAACCGTTGTATCATCTGCACGTTACAAATATTTTTGTCTACGCATTGAATCAACGAATAATATATTTCATCCAATTTTCAAACTTTTGATCAAATCGTACGATACAGTATAAATTTCGTTTACACGAGTCAGAATGGCGGGTGTCGCAGAGCGCGTCACTCAACGCACAAACTCTTCCAGTTTAGTCTAAAGTGTTTTGGCAACAGACGTGGCTGCCAGGTGTTTGAAAATTTAACACGTTGACTGCAATGGGTTAAACTGAAGTTCAGAAAGCAACTCAAATTTAAATTCAAAAGTTGATAGAAATATTATAAATACCAAACATAAAATGCCATTAATTTTAAAAGATTGTTAAAACTTTTTCTAACGACCCAACGAAGGGTCGTATCGCAAGCAACATGTTAACTTTGAAGCTGACGATAGTTCCATTCTCACTCAAAGCGTTTGGCAACGCTGGAAGACAGGTATTGTTTAATAAATGAATCGCCCAGCTTGAACTTATGAGTCGCATTTGTTCAGGTGCACGGGCGATAAAATGCACCTTTTGCGCTGCAGGGACTTGTACTTCTGCAGCGAGAGAAAATTTCTCGCATTTAAAGCTAACTCCACATCTTTCTTCGCAGTCTCCACGATTTAAGCAAATAATCTTTCTCGTTATCAAATAGTTTTCACAGGATTGCGTTGATATAAACGAAAAATAACCTAATCACGTTCTTTCATTGTTCTATGAAAATTTCCAAAGAATAAGACGTTAATGCGTTGGTTACAAGCGCATACTCCCGAAATACTGTCGATTTCGTCACGATACACACGGCTCTGTTCGCTGAGTGAAGCGAACCATGTCGCGCATGAGGGCATTATTACTCTATGTGAGAGAGAGAAAGAAAAAAAAAAACGAAAAAAGCTTAGAAACGGAGGAAATAGTATAATTGCAGTTTTTACATTCATGAAAAAAATGTCAACTCTCGAAAGATTCTTCTTCTATATCTTTATAGAGATACTAGAACATGTGTCGTGGACAAAAAAACGCTCGAAACAAGTGGCACGAATGATGGGCTAGAAAAACCATTCCCCTCATTAAAAGTACATTCCAAATCTGCATTATGGTGAAACGCGGGCGCAAGACGGACGACGAGAGTTAACAATGTGCTTACCATGAACGCGAGGAAAAACTCTATTTTTAATAGAAAATGATAAACTCATACTTTTGCTGCAAAATATAATTGAAAAATATCATAAGGAGGTACCCGAACAATTTTTTACGAAAAACTAACTTCGTGAGAGGGTCAAAAAACTTTGTCATTCCTGTTCTAACGAACTCATTTTGATCATTGAATGCGAGAAATTAACTCTATTTCTAATAGAAATTGATAAAACAAATTTTCGCAGCAAAATATCGCTTAAAAAGTACATAAGGGCTGCAAAATTTCGCGATATGTAATTTTTTGTAATTTTTGAGCAATTTTTTGCGGCAAAAATTTGTGTTTTATAAATTTCTTTGACAAATAGAGTGCATTTCTCGCATTCAATAATCAAAATGAGTTCGTTAGAACAGGTCTGACACGGTTTTTTGACTATATCACGGATATTTTTTCACCTTTCAATGCTTCCTAAGCAATGAAACTTTTTGGCAGCTTCAAGGATTGCTCGTACACCAGGAAAAACTGCTAATTTGACAAGAATTTTTCAAAAATATTTAAAAAAATTATTTTGAAATTCTGTCGGGATAAATTTTAAATCCGCCCGTTGAGTTCCGGGTTTTTCTATGACGAATCCGGCTGAGAATAATTTTAGAACTATATTTTACAATTCACAAGTTATTTCTAGTGAGAAGTTAAAGAACTTCAAACATTTTCATTATGAAATTTTCGGTAAAAATGTAAGGGTATAAATTTACGATATTTTTCACCCTTTCTTGCAATGTTTCCCAAAAGAATGAAACTTTTTGACAGTTTTAATTCCCGTTTATACATAAAAAACTACTTCTTTGACCACAAATTCCCATAAATATCTCACCAAATATTTATGAACTTCTGTTGGAACAATGATTTTTTGACAGCTTGAAGACTCGCTTGTACATCAGGAAAACTATTCCTTCGACTTGAAGTTCTGAAAAAGTGTTTTAGGAAAGAAAAAGAAAGAAAAAAAAATAAAAACGGTTTAATTCCAATAGAGATGGTACAAAAGTACCATCATTGGTATTTAAAATATCTTAAAATTAATACACTTAGATGATACACACACACGAGTATTGAAAAACTCGTGTCACTAGTCAAAAGAAATGATTGAGGGCAATGAACTCCTAATCTAGCTTAATCTACATTTGATAATACATGTAATGATAGTTGTAAGAGATAACACAATTTCATGGACGATGCATTTTCATTGTGGGGTGAAAACACTTTTGACAGTTTACATGTACATGACATAAAACTTCGCAATTCTTGACGCCAGGAAATAATATATGAAATCGCTTGTTTCGGTCAATGTTCACAAGTGTCATTTTAAGGAAGCATGAAAAAAAAGAAAAATATATATATATATATATAAATATATATCCATATACACACATATGTACATATACGTATGCATGTGTGTATATATCCATACACACACTCACACACACACACACACACATATACATATGTGTATATATAAGCATGAGGACCAAGAAGATTATAGGTTTTGTATTTCTGATTCAACAATTTTAACATAACGGTCATTAGTTAACAAGCATTTTATTTAAATATAAATGGATGATCGCACAACAAATGTATAGTTTTTACATGAATGCTTTACAATACTAAAGATATGACGAGTTAGGTAATGTTACAAGTTGAGAGTGCACAGAAAAAAAGACCATTATCTCTAGTAAAATGCTAGTTGTCAGTCTAGTACACACATATGTGCACGTATACATGTAAATATTTACACATACACATGCCACATATACCCACGCACATATTTACACCTAACTCGTAAGCATACACAAATGCATTTCTATGCATCGAGGCAATACATACGCATTCTACAGAGTGTCATACGCATAGCGTGGACACGTACACATTTACACAAGTAAGCATGTGCGCAAATATCAGCGTAAACTAGCCAGTATAAACCAGAATTCCAATCGAGGGAAACGGAGAAAATATCTTCTATTATAGCATGAATTTTATAAAATTTCGTACTAAAAATAGTGGCACAAAACAGTCTACTTAAGTCAGAAACATGAAAACGATTGTGGGACGTGAATAAGAAAGAAAACATTAATGTCCTATAAAGGTTTCATATTAGAAAAAAAAATCACATTATCTTTGAAATATGGCGCAAATTGTCGTCAATTGATAAACAAACATAGGTATCACATTATTATAAGCATATAACTATAAGCCGAATAAGTATATTACTGCAGTATAAATGGATGATCATACAACGAATTTATTTTTTTTACATGGATGCTTTACAATTTCATATTAGAAAAAATACATTATCTTTGTAACATGGATGTCTGTAATTGATCAACACACACACACATAGGTAGCATGACGGTCTAGTTTGATGCTTGCACAGAAACGGAGAGGAATGACATAAAATGCACCTTCGACTGGTTCATCTACTCTAGTGCACACAGTTGTACGTGCACATATACACACTCATATGCGCACATACACCTATATACGTACACACATATACAAGTAAGCATGTCCGCAAATGACAACGTATAGGCGGTCAAATCATTATACCTACGCATACTTCAAAACTGTTGTTTGATGTCTTGAATAATAAAACAATGAGCGAGGGAGATTGTTCAGCTATGGAGATACCAGGTAAATGAGATTCGTCAGTACTCATTCAGTATGTTCTGTAACTAAGGATTATTATTGAGACACAAGATGACGAGTTATTTTGGCTTTAAATTCTCTCGGTCTTTGAGGGACTTTAATACTCAGGGGAAGTTTGTTCCACAGTAAGGCGCCTGAAGCGGCCTGATATGGACAGAGCCTTCTGCCCTAAGTGAGATGAACGATAGTTGACTAAGACATTATTGTTTCTGTTCGGTTTTTGATTGGTTACAGTGGGTGGATGGAAACGCACTATCTCAGCATTGCTCTGAGGAAGATATAACGAGGAGAATACGTATTGGGCCTTCTGTATGAGGAGCCTTTCTTGGATAGGGATCCAGCCGAGTTTATTGAGGAGAGGGGTTACGTGATCACTTCTTTTGAAATTACCGGTGCATACCACCTTGGCTGCAAAATTCATGCATTTTTGTAAGTCCCTTTGAAGGTATTGAGGTAAGTCTCCCCATACTAGGCTGCAGTAGTCAATGCGCGATAACACAAGGGATTGAATGGCTAATAATCTGGATTTTTCGTCTAGCATACTTTTTACACGATGAAAAAACATTAAAGTTCCGTAGATTTTGTTGCAAGTAGTCTCAACGTGAGATTTGAAGGACATATTTCTATCGAACCAGATACCTAGATTTTTAACTTTTTCTGATGCATTAATTTTATCATTTCCAACTGCAAGAGTAAGATCTGAACTTTTTTTAATTGCATCTTTGGATCCAAAAATATTGCATTGTGTTTTTTTAGCATTTAATTTGAGACCATTTCGGTCGTACCATGATTTTAGGCTAGTCAGTAAAGTTTTGGCTTTAATTTGCTTCTGTGATATTTCCGATACAGAACTTGTTATTGCAATTTGAACATCATCTGCATACATTGAGATACGTGTGTTAGAAGGCATTGGAGGGAAATCATTAATGAAAATAGAAAACAGTAGCAGACCAAGAATGGATCCTTGGGGAACACCAAAATTGTTTTGAATGAAAGGGGACAATTTGTTTTCTATGCGGACTGCATGAGATCGATTTGACAAGTAACTTTCAAACCATTGCGTGTCTATTCCCAAGTTCAGTATTTTACGTAGAAGTCTTTCATGTTGGACGCTATCGAACGCCTTAAAGAGATCGAGTAGTAGCAAGAGTGTTACATTCTTTGAATCGATGTCACTGCATATTTTTTCAGATATATTGAGCAGAGCGTCTTGAGTGCTAGTATTTCTTCTATAGGCAAATTGATTTTGGTGGAGTAAATTTGACTCGTCCAGGTGGAATGACAGTTGATTTGTCACCACTTTCTCCAATAGTTTGGACATGACAGGCAAAAGACTGATGGGCCTGTAGTTTGATGCTGTATTTAGGTCACCACTTTTGTGCAACGGTCTAATAATGGAGTGTTTCCATTGGTTTGGAAACGTATTGGTTACTATTGATGTATTAATTATCAGACGAATCCATGGTGCTGTAACAGGGAAACTGTCTTTGATATATTGAAGACTGATACCATCATGTCCAACTGCCTTTGAGTTTTTTAGTGAGTATAAGATGCTTCGTAACTCTGGTAAATCGACAGGGCGTGGTCTCCACTTGACATCAGTCCTCGAGGGTGCAGTGGGGCATGAATTTTCAATTGTCGTTTCGTCTGGTTTGGTACACACCTCACTGAAAACTTGAGCCCCTACTTTTGAAAAGAATTTGTTGAAATCCGTGGCTGTTGCCAAGGGATTTTCAAAATTACTTATGCGATCTAAATTTTTATAAGGGGCTACCTCACTAATGATTTCCCAAGTTCGCTTCGGGTTATTTTTAGCCGTTATCAGTGCCTGGTGGAAGTGAGTTTGTTTCGCTTCAGTGATTTTCTTTCGAAGAATTTTTTCATGTTCTTTATATCTCTTGTATAAGGTACTGTTTGATCTATTGTTTTTGTACTTTCGCAAGTTAGCTTTCATTATTCTGCTCATCTCTTTAACTTCGTCAGTAATCCAAACAGTCCGTTTTGGCTAGTTTTTTTTGGTGACGTTAGGTGCACATTCGTCGAGAGCTGCTGTGAAGTTCTCGTTGAAAATTGACACTTGTATGTCAACATCGTCAGATTGCATCATTTTCTGGAATTCGGTAGACCTATCGAGTAGTTTTTCTTGAAATAGCTCTGCTGAATAGTGCCTTTTCGAGCGATAGGTCATTAAGCGGTATTTTTGTCTTTCCTTCGCAATATTAATTTCACATTCTATAGAGTGGTGATCGGAAATAGAAGGTGATATTACTGTACTAAGTATTGCGGTGGGATTATTTGTGATTGCTAGATCGAGGAGAGTTGCAGAGACTTTAGTGATGCGAGTCGGTTCTTTGACCATTTGTGATTAGCTTAGTTTATACAATAGTTTGCTTAGCTGATTGTTTTTGTCCGTTAGGTAAACATTGAAAACTCCGAAAGCAAAGAATGATTTTTTTGCCTGAAGGATTTCTTTGAAGGTTTCCTCAATGAAATCTAGTGTTAGATTTAGGGGAGACGATGGGTGCCGGTAAAGGCTGCCAATGATAATTGATTTGTGTTTATTTATTTGCACTTCTAACCAAACCATTTCAATGCCTTCGCAAACTTTATTCGCTAGTAGTAAAGATGTTGAGTACATTTCTTTCACAAAAATACAAGATCCACTACCTCGGCTGGTTTTAGCGCCATCGTAGCGGTACAACACGTAATCAGGAATGTTAAAAAATGAACTTTGGGTTCGTGAATCAAACCATGTTTCTGAGACACACAAAATGTGAATTTTTTCAGTGACCAACATTACTCTGATTTCATCAAATTTACCATTCAGGCTTCGAGCATTTACATGCTTGATTTTGATTTTACCTATATTAGCACTCTTTTTAAAGGTAGCGAGGTTACTATCTCGATGGGATCGTTTAGGGGATTTATCGATTTTGTCTAAGTTGCCCAGGGTGTTTGGCCCAGCATCTGCTATGTAAGAAAGTCTACTATTTGGCTGGGCAGCGGCACTTTGTCAAGATGAGGTAACCCCGGTCTGATTTTTGCCTTGTGTGACAAGAGCACTGTAGTGATCGTTTTTACGATGGAGCAGTAGTGGAGGGTTATTATTTGATAACTCTGAAATGGGAACGACTGATATTTTCGAAACACAATGATCTCGTTCATCCAGGACGAGAAGTTTTTGGCCTGTCACATTTGAAATGATTAGTGGTATAAGGTCTACAGCAGCTTGGTCAAAATGTTTTTCGTCAATGTAATTATCTATGAGGTTTTGCATGTCGCCACTGTTCTTGTCAAAAAACTTAGCATATGTGCTGTAGTTTGCTTTACTCTCTGTTTTGATTGCAGCCTTGAGGGAATTGTAATTCCATTTTGATGCTGGTTGTTTTGTAAGTAGATGAGCTACTGCGTGGAGGAGGCAGTGTCCATCGGCTTTGGTGGGAATCAGTTTTATGTTCCATGATCGTTTCAATTCATCCATTGTGGAATTTATGCGTTCACAAATGGGGCTGGAGACGTTTTTTTTCGCACTTTTTCATCATTAAGAGGTTCTGAGAGGTGCGGGGAATTTACGTTTTTCTGGCTCTGAATTCCCGTTCTGTGGTGATTTCTCGTATGGGGATTTGCAGAGAACTGAGAAATGCTCGTGTCAATTATATTTTTCTGGTGATGATTGTGCATACCGTTGGGTAGTGGATTTTCCATCGATTGTCGACTACAATTTTGCAGCGATTTCTCTCTTCCTGTTGATTTTACTGCTTCCGAGTATGTGATTGGATGTTGATTTATACTCGTGTCTGAGAGGGGCTTTTCATCCTCTTCATCAGCATTGGATAGCAATGAAAACCTATTTTTTGTAGGCACTCCGCAGTTGTTTGTGGCGGATGCAGGAGAGGGCTTGTTATATGAGGGCAAACATCGGGAGGAGAGGGGAGGAGAGGGTTTGTTATATAAAGGCAAACATCGGTTTATGCTGCTGGAGGTTTCACGTGGATAGGCGGTCAAATTAGAACTATCATTCAACTCATTTTGCTGTTTTGAATAATCATTAGAGTATTCAATTTCAAAAGGATCTAAATCTGAGTTTGAATTTCGAGTTTTCAAAGGATGAGTATGTCTGAGAACTACTTTAAAAATGCATTAGGTTCTCAATTCATGTATAAAGAGAATTTTGAAAAGTACTCACATTTTTAATATACGAATTTTTTGTCAAAAATTCAAGAGTAAAGACTTGAAATTTTTTTGACCTTTTAATTCAATGTTTTCAAAAGCGATAAACTTTTCGACAACTCTAATGCTCGGTTTTACATCAAGAAAAACTGATTATTTGACATAAAATTCATTTGATATCATTTTAAGAAAAGATTTACATCTGCAAGTTGAAGTTGGAGTTCATCCTTGGGCAAATCAGTATGAGAGACATTTTAAATCGCGTTTTCATCAATTCTCATATCATTTTTAGGGAAAAGTAAGGAAATTTCTCATATTTGTATAGAAGTTTTTTTTGCCATAAACGGAAGGGAAATCAGTATTGTACTCAAGTTCAGTACGCAATTACATAAATTTCTAGATTACATCTAGTTTTTGATCAAAAAACTGGTTTTAAATTTTAGGTTTTATTTCCTCTGTGGAAACTGGTGCAGAACAGTGTAGCAAGTTTACTGCATATTATAATGCTATTTAGTTCAACACATGTAGTGCTTAAGTAATATTCGAGTTTAGGATGTGTTTTATCGTGTTGATTCAGCACATCGATAATATTGCATGCAAACACAGAATATAAGTGTGTGTATATATATATATATATATATATATATATATATATATACATGCATAGAGTACGCTCGATATGCTTAGCAATGCTCTCAAGATACAGGAGTATTACACTCTAAACTTTTTATTTTCAGTATTATTAACAGTCAACCGCGTCAAATTAGCCCCATCGGGGATTTATCGTTTTGTCATTAGCAAGTAGAGTATAAATTTTCCCAAAATCCTATTAGCGGTGAGGCTATGAGGAAGTAGCTAAGCTAAATAGTATTTCATTGCGAAATTGATACAATGCACTATTACTGAACTTAAGTATACCTTAGATGTGATTAGCTTCACCGAAAGCTGGCTAGATGACTCGACCAAAGACATGATTAAATTTGAAAATTATCATAGTTACCATTCGCTACGAAAAAACAAGCGAGGCGGGGGCATCAGTACATACATTTCTAAGCACATGGATTCGAGAATCATAGCAAGTGCAACACTGAATCAGGATCATATAGAATCATTATTCGTAGAACTGTCTAGAGATGGCAAACGAATTGTGCTTGGAACGGTGTATAGGCCGCCTACAGCCTGTCCTATATCCTTCCTTAATGAGCTTAATCGAATTATTTCTCAGTTCAACAGGTCCTTCTACAATGACATAATAATATGCGGTGACTTCAACTATGATTTGCTGAAACATGAAAGCTATGAACCAATCTCTAATTTCTTAAATGCATTTCATTCTAAATCTTTCCTTCCGATCATCACAAAGCCAACACGAATAACCTCAGAATGTGCCACGCTGCTTGACAATATCTTTATGACAGACCCAAGTGATTTTCTTGCTGGAATAATTACTTCTGACTTATCAGATCATTTTCCAGTTTTTCTTATTAAGAAAAATGTCTATCTTGCGTGCACCAAAGCACGGGCTGAAACTTATTCATATCGTAAAATAAACGAATCAAATTTAGAAGAAATGCGCACCGTTCTAGAAGATTTAATGCCAACATTGCACATCACCCAACAAAACAATAATGCAAGGAGCATTGATGAATCAGTAGTAAAGTTGACTGAAACTATAATGACCGCATACAATCAGTGTTGCCCAATTGTAACTCGTACAGTTACCCCGAAAAATAAACAAAAGCCCTGGATTACTAGAGACATCGTGATAAATATAAAGAAACGCCAAGCGTACCTAGCCCTCCTTTGCGAAGGGCGAATATCTAGAGAAACATATAACCGATTCAGAAACTATGTGACAAACCAGATAAGAACATCAAAAAAGAGCTACTTTACCCTCAAGTTTACTCAATTCAAAGCTGACGTTAAAAAGACTTGGCGCCTCCTTAACTCTTGTTATAAACCGAATAACGCTGAAAAAAAGAAAATTGGTTATATCACTCAAGATAATGTAAAATACCATGAGAAGAATGAAATTGCTAATCTCTTCAACAACTTCTTTGTAAACGTAGGGAAAACTATAGCCAATGGTATTCCAAGTGAACCTACTGATCACCTCGAATTTATGGATCATATTCGAGAACACAACTCCTTTTTCTTTACGCCTACAAACTCCTCCGATGTAATTGCGTGCATAAACAACATGAAAAATAAATCGAGTGGGTTACAAACGTTTCCAACTAAAATACTTAAAATAATTGCTGATATTGTGGCCCCGCTGATATCCAATATTATTAACCAGTCTCTCTTACTAGGCACTTTCCCGAACTCCCTCAAAGTTGCTAGAGTAACCCCTATCTTTAAAAATGGTGAAAAAACCTGTGTAAACAATTATCGACCTATCTCCATGTTACCAATTATTAGCAAGGTATTCGAGAAAATTGTGTATAAAAAAGTGTACTCTTATTTTGAACAAAAATCATTTCTCTATGATAAACAATACGGCTTTCGCTGTAAAAAATCAACAACACAGGCAATATTAAATCATTTACAATTCCTTTATTCTAATATAGATAACGGAAAGACTGTCTTCTCTGTATTTCTTGACTTTCGAAAGGCATTCGATTGTGTGGACCATAACATATTACTCTCGAAACTTCATTGTTATGGCATTCGTGGGGTTGCCCATGATTGGTTCAGATCATACCTAACAAATCGGAAGCAATACGTTGTCATTGACGACGCAAAATCGGACCCACAAAAAATTAGCCATGGAGTTCCACAAGGATCTGTTCTTGGGCCTCTCCTTTTTCTGATTTTTATCAATGATATTATTAAATCTACATCATTTTTTAAATTCATACTTTTTGCCGATGACAGTACGCTTTCTGCGGTCCTTCCGAACGAAAATCCCACTACGATTGCGGAGAGTATAAATAATGAACTCCATAAGGTTTCACTGTGGCTTAAAGCTAATAAAATAAGCCTCAATATCGATAAAACAAATTATATTACGTTCTCATACAAGAAAAATATATCTCTACCATCCATTAAAATTGGCGAAGGTGAAATCAAAGAAACCAACTCATGTAAATTTCTGGGCATCATAATAGATAAACATCTGACCTTCAAAGAGCACATCACTCATATTAGTTCTAAATTATCAAAATCCATCGGAATCCTGAATAAAGTTAAAAATTTCCTGCCTGAAACAGCCTTACTAATGCTTTATCGAACGCTCATTTCACCATACCTGCAATACGGAATAGAAGCATGGCATGGAACTGATAAAAATAAAACCAATATAATTTTTACTCTGCAAAAAAGAGCCATCAGAGCGGTAAAGAACCTAGAATATAATGCTCACACAAATGATTCATTCAAAAATTTACAAATACTTAAACTCTCGGATCTCTACAAAATCTCCATCTGCAATTTCATCTACAAAACATTAGCGAATGATGGCGACAATAGCCTTCAACAGTTATTAACTGCGCAAACTGGTCATCACGACCATTTAACACGAAATAAAAGTAAATTCATGCTTCCTTATTATTCAAAGGCCCGCTCGCAACATAGTATACTATTCGTTGGAACTAAAACCTGGAACTCAATACCTGCGGAGATCCGTGAAAGTAATTCTTACAAGGTATTTAAAAGAAATCTTGAGTCTCACTTCTTATCAGAATACTAGTCGTGTAAGATCACCAAGTCAAATCCTGCCTCCTACATTTCTGGTCCTAATAATGCAATTTGCCATGAGTAATATCGCCGATTTTCAGTCTGCTCCCAAATCGTTATCGAATATACTGTTAAATATTGTCCATATGACCTATATTGTAAAATTAAACATCAATATCGAGTTCATTATCCTGTTGATCAGTCTAATGCGAAACTAGGCTAAGTGAATTAGGTTAAACATTATTGTACGCCCTAGAATAATGTAATGGTAGGATGCCCTAGAAGTCGCTGAACTTATTCGGGCCCACAGGTAGCTATACTCAACTCTGACCATTGTATTAGACTTAAGAAACATTCTACTTCTGTATCTCCTGTGGTAAATAAATTGTTTAAATTGTTTAAATTGTTTAAATTATAAACGGTAAAAATTAATTCTGTCTTTCATAAAATAATGTATTCAAAATGTACTTAAGACGTACTCAAGTTCACCTGAAAGTACTTCGGATTTAGTTCTAGAGTACGAATGATACAATTACCTAGAACTAGTTATTTCGTAGTTTTGAACTATGTGCTTAGTGCTTTGTATTAGGTTTTTTCAATAGTAATGAATTAGTTGGCCTGCAAACTTTCTCGTTTTGAAATTCACAATACAAAGAAAGTTTCTTTTTTTGAGGGAGAACTTTTTTATTGTGGAACTTTTTCTAATTCCTAGTCTTACCTAGTAAATTACACACGTGAGTTCTATATTATGACGGTGCAAATACATTTCTCGATTAAACCACGATTGTTGAATATTATATCAAGCTATAAACATTTTTTGCTCGATGCCATCATGGCAAAATCACAAATAGCCCATGCGCAAAATGTCACCTCAATTTGATGAGATTAAGGCAACACATAAAAATAGATGAAACCCAGTCCAACTTTTTCACCGGAGCATGCATGTTTTTCGCCACCTAAGCGATTTTATTACTTGGGTGGCGAACAACACACATGCAGGCAGCGAAAATGTTAGACTGAGAAGTTTTGCCCGTTAAAACCCTGTTTCAATAGAGCTTCAAATGAATATTTTAATTAGCAAGCTTACAAATCCTCTATCCGTGAATATTGACAGTGAATGTTAACACATTTTTTATATCGAGCAATTTATACTGGTTGAAGGTTTTTGGGGTTATATGTCAATAAATTACATAGAAGAATCGAATAAGTATTTAATATGTATGTAAACTATTAATTTAAAATCAATTTTTTACCGAAGATTTCAATTCTATTTTTCGATACTTTATTATTATTATTATTATTATTATTATTATTATTATTATTATTATATAAGAAAGTTTTAGCCTCCCTTAACTGCACGACAAAGATGTTCTAAGAGAGGAAGGAGGAAGGCACCATTTAGTATGCAGTTGAGGGAACGCGGAATCTATGCACAAGGTGCACAAGAAACAGGAAGCTACGAAAGAAACAAACAAACATTGGCATCTTTGGGATGCTTTATTTCCAATCAAGCCTGATACATATGATCTTAGCATTGGTTTTTCAAATGTCTTATAACTAACCCTATATATAGGACACCATGACGGTTCCCCCGTAAAGCCGGTACCCATTTCCGACACCTGGGTAAAGTGGGGTATTGTGCTTGAGCTTTCCCTTATACCCAACGAAGAAAATCTCTGCGCCAGCGCCGGGATACGAACCCTCGTCTCCAACATACAAGGCTGATCCCTCAACCACTGTGCCACGGAGTGGGATTCATGAAAGAAGTTCATGAAAGGTACAAGAAAATGTTGAAGAAGACATAGTAGGTGCTGAAAAGCAGGAAAGCAGTGAACCGAAAAAAGATGGTCCGTAACAAAACACAAACCTATTCTATTTCAACAAAAAGAAGCCTACCTAACAATTAGCTCAGGCCCTCACATAGCCCCCCTGGGAGCGCTAATTCCCATAGATACAATAGTTGTATCCCTCTGAGGGAATTTTTCGATACTAAATACTGTCATATCTAACAGCAGGAGTCAACTAGTTTTTTTAATTTCTCTTCCAGAAAATTTGGGGGCTTCTAGAAATCGGAAAAATGTTTGTATTTTTATTGAAAAGTTTCACTCTATGCCAGGGAGTGGCAGTTGTTATGTCAGAGAGAAATTCACCACACATTCAATATTATTATTGCCAACTTTTCAAGCTGCACTTGAAAGCTATATCATGAGTTAGTTTAGGCCTCTCTAACCATAACAGGCTACCGAAAAAAAATTTATTTCCAGAAAAGTTGATACATACGGTGCATTACAACACATTGTTTTTAAAAATTTCTTAACATAACCTGATATTCATTTCTACTTCTTCCAATACAATAATACAAAATAGCAGGGGATAAATCAACTAAAGAACACAGCTGTCACGTTCCAGTTTCACAGACAAAATGGGTTCTAAAAATATTAGCATTTGTATGTGCTTGTAAGTTGAGTACACTCGGAGTCAAAAGTGACTCGGTTTAAACTCGAGTTTTTCCTGATAGTTAAACTAGTTGAGGAAGGGCTCTAAGGTTGCTAATCGGTGATGGTTAAAAGTAAATTTGAGAAATAGATTTTTAAGCCCTATACTAACTGATAAACCATTCAAATTTTATCCAAAATCTTGTTAGGAAAGTTATTAAAGCAATAACAGTACATAGATAAAGACGACAAGGTATTTTCAATCTCACTTCGTTCATGGTTACTCCTTCCATTTGGCGAGACATATGCTGCTGACAACTGACACCAGTGGCGCAGCCTGACGACATCTTCGTGGGCAGGATCTCTGACAAATAATTCCGGGGTGGGGCAGACATTACTCATCAGCAATCTTATTATTCTTTTATCTAAAACGGCGACTGAAACTGCCCCCCCCCCCCCTTCTGACGCCCACAATGTTAATATCGTGGATGCACGAGATGGCTGCAAAGACTCACATTAGAATTGTGGTCGATAAGCTGAAGAAATTGGAAACAATGAAGGACTGATGAATAAGGGAGCTGGGTCTGTTTGTTCATAGGGAAAGAACGGGAAAATATGCAATGGAGGCATTATCAGTTTTCATAAGATCAAGTGATTGTAATTTGTTGTACACAATTACCCTTTCTCTAGTGTGTGTTACGAATTTTTACGTTGGATCATTTAGATCAATTTGTGTTACCACAAGTGTGTTCCAAACATGTGTAAGAGAGTATAACGTCGCCAGGCTTTTGAAGATCTTCACTCACAAGTTTTGTTTATGCGTAAAACTTAAAGAAAATACTTAATACATGTTTAATTCAAATTCACTGCTACATATACCTACGTATAACTTAAGATAATATCTCTATGGATAGAATGTTTTATCAATTCTTCAACATTTGTCTGAAACATTATTATAACTGAGCCCAATAGCTACCAGAAAAGAAAGGAACAGCAAGATACATCAAGTTGCCGAGGACTGTTTCTATCTCCGAGAGAGCCCGGAAACAAACGTTTACTTCTATCCAAATTTTTTCAATATTTTTATATTTTCCGTCATCTGGGGCATTAAAATAAACCTCAACCAACATTGGTAGGACAAAAAATATCCGTTGAAATACCACGAGTACTGGCACCCACTGCAACACACCAGCACACCACACGCTGGTATGCCATGGTGATGTATACACATAGACACGCGCAACATCACACAGATCACTCACACAAGTAACACAGGCACACTCAGTGTAACAACACAGTTTAGTCGTAACAATCACACAGCGTACACAATTTAAAAACCATCTAACCATGATGCTATCACACAGGCAACACAACAGTCACACAGGCAACACAACAGTCACACAGGCAACACAACATCACACAGACAACACAACAGTCACACAGGCAACACAACAGTCACACAGGCAACACAACAGTCACACAGGCAACACAACAGTCACACAGGCAACACAACATCACACAGACAACACAACAGTCACACAGGCAACACAACAGTCACACATGCAACACAACAGTCAACAGGCAACACAACATCACACAGGCAACACAACATCACACAGGCAACACAACAGTCACACAGGCAACACAACAGTCACACAGGCAACACAACAGTCACACAGGCAACACAACATCACACAGACAACACAACAGTCACACAGGCAACACAACAGTCACACAGGCAACACAACAGTCACACAGGCAACACAACAGTCACACAGGCAACACAACATCACACAGACAACACAACAGTCACACAGGCAACAAAACAGTCACACAGGCAACACAACATCACACAGACAACACAATAGTCACACAGGCAACACAACAGTCACACAGGCAACACAACAGTCACACAGGCAACACAACATCACACAGACAACACAACAGTCACACAGGCAACACAACAGTCACACAGGCAACACAACAGTCACACATGCCACAAAACAGTCACACAGGCAACACAACAGTCACACAGGCAACACAACAGTCACACAGGCAACACAACAGTCACACAGGCAACACAACAGTCAAACAGGCAACACAACATCACACAGGCGACACAACAATCACACATGCAACACAACAGTCACACAGGCAACACAACATCACACAGGCAACACAACATCACACTGGCAACACAACAGTCACACAGGCAACACAACAGTCACACAGGCAACACAACAGTCACACAGGCAACACAACAGTCCCACAGGCAACATAAAAGTCACACAGGCAACACAGCAGTCACACAGGCAACACAACAGTCACACAGGCAACACAACAGTCACACAGGCAACACAACAGTCACACAGGCAACACAACAGTCACACAGGCAACACAACAGTCACACAGGCAACACAATATCAGACAGGCAACACAACAGTCACACAGGCAACACAACAGTCACACAGGCAACACAACAGTCACACAGGCAACACAACAGTCACACAGGCAACACAACATCACACAGACAACACAACAGTCACACAGGCAACACAACAGTCACACAGGCAACACAACAGTCACACAGGCAACACAACAGTCACACAGGCAACACAACAGTCACAAAATCAACACAACATCACACAGGAAAAACAACAGTCACACAGGCAACACAACAGTCACACAGGCAACAAAACAGTCACACAGGCAGCACAACAGTCACACAGGCAACACAACATCACACAGACAACACAACAGCCACACAGGCAACACAACAGTCACACAGGCAACACAACATCACACAGACAACACAACAGTCACACAGGCAACACAATAGTCACACAGGCAACACAACATCACACAGACAACACAACAGTCACACAGGCAACACAACAGTCACACAGGCAACACAACAGTCACACAGGCAACACAACATCACACAGGCAACACAACAGTCACACAGGCAACACAACAGTCACACAGGCAACACAACAGTCACACAGGCAACACAACATCACACAGGCAACACAACAGTCACACAGGCAACACAACAGTCACACAGGCAACACAACAGTCACACAGGCAACACAACATCACACAGACAACACAACAGTCACACAGGCAACACAACAGTCACACAGGCAATACAACATCACACAGACAACACAACAGTCACACAGGCAACACAACAGTCACACAGACAACACATCACACATACAACACAACAGTCACACAGGCAACACAACAGTCACACAGGCAACACAACAGTCACACAGGCAACACAACAGTCACACATGCAACACAACATCACACAGGCAACACAAGAGTCACACAGGCAACACAAGAGTCACACAGGCAACACAACAGTCACACAGGCAACACAACAGTCACACAGGCAACACAACATCACACAGACAACACAACAGTCACACAGGCAACACAACAGTCACACAGGCAACACAACAGTCACACAGGCAACACAACAGTCACACAGGCAACACAACAGTCACACAGGCAACACAACATCACACAGGCAACACAACAGTCACACAGGCAACATAACAGTCACACAGGCAATACAACAGTCACACAGGCAACACAACAGTCACACAGGCAACACAATATCACACAGACAACACAACAGTCACACAGGCAACACAACAGTCACACAGGCAACACAACATCACACAGACAACACAACAATCACACAGGCAACACAACAGTCACACAGGCAACACAAAATCACACAGACAACACAACAGTCACACAGTCAACACAACAGTCACACAGGCAACACAACATCAAACAGACAACACAACAGTCACACAGGCAACACAACATCACACAGACAACACAACATCACACAGGCAACAAAACAGTCACACAGGCAACACAACATCACACAGACAACACAACAGTCACACAGGCAACACAACAGTCACACAGGCAACACAACAGTCACACAGGCAACACAACAGTCACACAGGCAACACAACATCACACAGACAACACAACAGTCACACAGGCAACACAACAGTCACACAGGCAACACAACATCACACAGACAACACAACAGTCACACAGGCAACACAACAGTCACACAGGCAACACAACAGTCACACAGGCAACACAACATCACACAGACAACACAACAGTCACACAGGCAACACAACAGTCACACAGGCAACACAACAGTCACACATGCCACACAAAAGTCACACAGGCAACAAAACAGTCACACAGGCAACACAACAGTCACACAGGCAACACAACAGTCACACAGGCAACACAACAGTCACACAGGCAACACAACAGTCACACAGGCAACACAACAGTCACACAGGCAACACAACAGTCACAGAGGCAACACAACAGTCACACAGGCAACACAACAGTCACACAGGCAACACAACATCACACAGGCAACACAACAGTCACACAGGGAACACAACAGTCACACAGGCAACACAACAGTCACACCGGCAACACAACAGTCACACAGGCAACACAACATCACACAGACAACACAACAGTCACACAAGCAACACAACAGTCACACAGGCAACACAACAGTCACACAGGCAACACAACAGTCACACAGGCAACACAACAGTCACACAATCAACACAACATCACACAGGCAACACAACAGTCACACAGGCAACACAACAGTCACACAGGCAACAAAACAGTCACACAGGCAACACAACAGTCACACAGGCAACACAACATCACACAAACAACACAACAGTCACACAGGCAACACAACAGTCACACAGGCAACACAACAGTCACACAGGCAACACAACAGTCACACAGGCAACACAACAGTCACATAGGCAACACAACAGTCACACAGGCAACACAACAGTCACACAGGCAACACAACATCACACAGGCAACACAACAGTCACACAGGCAACACAACAGTCACACAGGCAACACAACAGTCACACAGGCAACACAAGAGTCACACAGGCAACACAACATCACACAGACAACACAACAGTCACACAGGCAACACAACAGTCACACAGGCAACACAACATCACACAGACAACACAACAGTCACAGAGGCAACACAACAGTCACACAGACAACACAACATCACACAGACAACACAACAGTCACACAGGCAACACAACAGTCACACAGGCAACACAACAGTCACACAGGCAACACAACAGTCACACATGCAACACAACATCACACAGGCAACACAAGAGTCACACAGGCAACACAACAGTCACACAGGCAACACAACAGTCACACAGGCAACACAACAGTCACACAGGCAACACAACAGTCACACAGGCAACACAACATCACACAGACAACACAACAGTCACACAGGCAACACAACAGTCACACAGGCAACACAACAGTCACACAGGCAACACAACAGTCACACAGGCAACACAACAGTCACACAGGCAACACAACATCACACAGACAACACAACAGTCACACAGGCAACACAACAGTCACACAGGCAACACAACATCACACAGGCAACACAACAGTCACACAGGCAACACAACAGTCACACAGGCAATACAACAGTCACACAGGCAACACAACAGTCACACAGGCAACACAATATCACACAGACAACACAACAGTCACACAGGCAACACAACAGTCACACAGGCAACACAACATCACACAGACAACACAACAATAAACTCGAACTGAGTATCTGTGAATGTGCTTTCTACCTCATTGAATCGCAAAAGTGAAAAACAGTAATCAAGTACAATCATTTGTGACCAATTTAATCGTGCAAAAACAGTCTGGTGCTTTCTGTAAACTTTGTCTCCACTCGAAGTCTGTGTAGCGACCCTCGGTGTAGCCTCCGTCCCTGGTCAACCGCAACACCTGCTCCTCCCTCTTCCGCATATAGAACAAACGTACCACGAATACCAGCATGAAAACAAAAAAAGGCCCGATGCACTAGCAATTTTGAATTTTGTGAAGACAAATATAAAACACAGTGAGACATTTTTTGTTATTTTATCAGTTATTGCTAAAAAAAAAATATGTTGAGTGTCTATGACGCTCAATTTTGACCTTTAATCCTCAAAATTGTGTTCAAATTACTTTACCAGTAAGTAATTCTGTCCTTTTATTGAGAACTTTTGGTGAAACAGTGACGTAAAAAGTGATTTAGAGAAAATTTTTTTGTAAATGTTGAAGGTCGCAAAATGAGTGAATAAAACGTGAAACCCTGAAACAATAGAGCTCTATGAGGGCTCAACTACACCAAGTATGCGCCCGCACCCCTTCCTCTCCCCAACCTACCCTCTCATTGTGAGAATTGCCACGCTGTAATAGTGGCTAACTTAAATCTGTGTTCACTGCTAGAACATAATTCCACAACGTAAGGCGAATTTTCAGCAATATGACGTCTTTTGGATAGCTCACCATAGCAATCTTTACATGGAAAAAAATAGTATTGGTTTCTTCAAAAGCAGACGAGCGAGAAACGCCAAGCTGGATCACCGCAAGCATCCTGCTCCCCGTCCTCCCCCCCCCCCCGTCTCTGTCTACTCCGCCTTCTCTTTTCCTCTACTCCTCCCCCTCTGTCTTACGAGCGGCTTCTCTTCGTCTGGCATTAAAAGGCGGTCTTTTTCGTTTTCAAATGCGAACAAGCAATGCAATCCCTCATTCGCAAATATTTCAATGATGGCTATCTTTCTTGTCGAAAGTTAATCACTCAATTTTCAACCTCCTCTGAATAAACAAAATTAACTTTCTTTTGGTGAAATAGTGACCCACCAGCTAACTTTGGTGAATAGTGACATAAAAAGTGAAAGAGGGATTACAAATTTTTTAATTATGAAACGTTGAGAAACTGAATAAGTAAAATGTGTCAACCTGCAAAGGTCTGAACGTCATTTTCGTCATTATTCACGGCCGACCAACACTCTCCCAGTTTCTCGCCTCCTTTCTCCAGCATTTAAAGGCAACTCTATCTTCTTATGTTCTGGTGATGTTTTTTAGGTGATGTTTTTATGGCAATATTTTTGGGTGTTTCAAATTCTAAATGAGAAGCTAGCCCTCACTCATGTGTAAACGATTACCCTTCTACCCAAGACGATCGTTATTCACTCCGTAACAGCTACAGAGTAAACAAAAGTTTGAATTATCTTCACCTTTATTTCACTCATCCAATACAACTTCACAATGTCTCATTACGAAACTCGCTCAGCTACTCGGAAAGCAGCTCTATCTGGAGAAATAACATCCCTCACAACAGCGCCGCATGAAAACTCAAACCTCAAAAAGCGGAATATATCTGAACCGTTCAGAAAACGAAAGCAAAATCCACCAAAATTCTCGCGTGTAAAATCGCTCGTTCAAAAGCCTAAGCCGCTCACAATGACTACAAAAACTCCGACAGAGAAACGGTATGACGTCGACGAAAGCACCGCAATTCCCAAAACATCACCAGTGCCGACCGACAAAGAATCGACGGAGAGGTGCCCGACAGAGAATCTAGCAGCAGAGTCGCCCGTCTTTGACGAAAATCTCCCAAGCGCTGCTTGTACCTCATCACTGGCGCCAGCTGCCACAGCACCACCGCTAGCTCCTTCGTCTCGTCCCAACGATTGCGTCATGGCGGCATCTCCCCTGTCCTGCGTCACTGAGAAAGCTCAAAATTGTTCACCAACGACGACGACACCGACATCAACGTTGTAACGCGATAAAATTTTCGATGTGAGGAACCATTCAGAGACTAAAATGGGTAATTTTAATCATAATTTTAATGATAAATTGTGTGCAGGCCTTTCAGGCGGTGGAGTTAGGTTTGAAAATGCATGCGCGGCAGCTGACACTGGCAGTAAAGTACCTCAGAGCGTAAACTGCGAGGATAACTTAAAATTTTCAGTGGAGAACAATACAAACAGACCTGCTAAAGCTTTTGATGGGTACTTACATCCTCTCCAAATGACCAGCTCCCAAACTATTCACGAAATAAATAACATGCTGTCTCTTACAGCTGCATTTCTCAATAAAGCTTTGAGACAAAATTGTCCCCCAAGCCCAGCGTCGATTTTTTCCACTGTATCGAATATTCAAATGATTACAGAACAGCTTTTTGCTTTAAATTATTGTATCAGCGCTCATGATTTTACGCCGGTGGTAGCTGCGAGTAACCATCATTATGCGAAATCCCCTCTGGACACTTTTCTCGTTGGAGACAATAGTCTCACAAAAATCAACAGAGATGACATTGATAGCGCATGCAGGATTCAGACCATAACTTCGGAACGTCTTAATGATCTTTATGATGAGATTGAACGCGCACCTCCATTCAGGAACTATATAATTAGTTTCAAAGGCTTGAGCCTCTCGTCCCATAATCTCAACAAGTTAAAAAATTTGATCATGACAAAGAATCTTTTTTCTTGTATTTATGTGGTGAGCGCCTGCAGTGGGCAGCAATTTTACATGGCATCGAGCCTGTGCAGAAAAACTGGTCTTAAACTGATTCCGCTGCGAGCAAATGTAAAAACCGGTCCTGTTAATGAAGCTTACAACAATGTCCGCACTTGGCCCGTTACGCGAGAAGACACGCATCATTTTCTTCAACAAATTGCTCTAAAATCACCTTTGAGACTAACTTCACATTTTATCTCCTGTGTCAGAAACTCCCATGATCTGAATGAAGAAATTGAATACTCTAATGATTATGCAAAACAGCAAAATGAGTTGAATGATTGTTCTAAGTTGACCGCCTATCCACGTGAAACCTCCAGCGGCATAAACCGATGTTTGCCTTCATATAACAAACCCTCTCCTCCCCTCTCCTCCCGATGTTTGCCCTCATATAACAAGCACTCTCCGGCATCCGCCACAAACAATTGCGGAGTGCCTACAAAAAATAGGTTTTCATTGCTGTCCAATGCTGATGAAGAGGATGAAAAGCCCCTCTCAGACACGAGTATAAATCAATATCCAATCACATACTCGGAAGCAGTGAAATCAACAGGAAGAGAGAAATCGCTGCAAAATTGCAGTCGACAATCGATGGAAAATCCACTACCCAACTGTGTGCACAATCATCACCAGAAAAATATAATTGACACGAGCATTTCTCAGTTCTCTGCAAATCCCCATACAAGAAATCACCACAGAACGGGAATTCAGAGCCAGAAAAACGTAAATTCCCCGCACCTCTCAGAACCTCTTAATGATTTAAAAAGTGCGAAAAAAAACGTCTCCAGCCGCATTTGTGAACGCATGAATTCCACAATGGATGAATTGAAACGATCATGGAACATAAAACTGATTCCCACCATAGCCGATGGACACTGCCTCCTTTCACGCAGTAGCTCATCTACTTACAAAACAACCAGCATCAAAATGGAATTACAATACCCTAAAGGCTGCAATCAAAACAGAGAGTAAAGCAAACAACAGCACATATGCTAAGTTTTTTGACAAGAACAGTGGCGACATGCAAAACCTCATAGATAATTACATTGACGAAAAACATTTTGACCAAGCTGCTGTAGACCTTATACCACTAATCATTTCAAATGTGACAGGCCAAAAACTTCTCGTCCTGGATGAACAGGATCATTGTGTTTGGAAAATATCAGTCGTTCCCAATTCAGAATTATCAAATAATAACCCTCCACTACTGCTCCATCGTAAAAACGATCACTACAGTGCTCTTGTCACACAAGGCAAAAATCAGACCGGGGTTACCTCATCTTGACAGAGTGCCGCTGCCCAGCCAAATAGTAGACTTTCTTACATAGCAGATGCTGGGCCAAACACCCTGGGCAACTTAGACAAAATCGATAAATCCCCTGAATGATCCCATCGAGATAGTAACTTCACTACCTTTAAAAAGAGTGCTAATATAGGTAAAATCAACATCAAGCACGTAAATGCTCGAAGCCTGAATGGTAAATTGGATGAAATCAGAGTAATGTTGGTCACTGAAAAAATTGACATTTTGTGTGTCTCAAAAACATGGTTTGATTCACGAACCCAAAGTTCATTTTTTAACATTCCTGATTACGTGTTGTACCGCTACGATGGCGCTAAAACCAGCAGAGGCAGTGGATCTTGTATTTTTGTGAAAGAAATGTACTCAACATCTTCACTACTAGCTAATAAAGTTTGCGAAGGCATTGAAATGGTTTGTTTAGAAGTGCAAATAAATAAACACAAATCAATAATCATTGGCAGCCTTTACCGGCACCCATCGTCTCCCCTAAATCTAACACTAGATTTCATTGAGGAAACCTTCAAAGAAATCCTTCAGGCAAAAAAATCATTCTTTGCTTTCGGAGATTTCAATGTTGACCTAACGGACAAAAATAATCAGCTAAGCAAACTATTGTATAAACTAAGCTTATCACAAATGGTCAAAGAACCGACTCGCATCACTAAAGTCTCTGCAACTCTCCTCGATCTAGCAATCACAAATAATCCCACCGCAATACTTAGTACAGTAATATCTCCTTCTATTTCCGATCACCACTCTATAGAATGTGAAATTAATATTGCGAAGGAAAGACAAAAATACCGCTTAATGACCTATCGCTCGAAAAGGCACTATTCAGCAGAACTATTTCAAGAAAAACTACTCGATAGGTCTACCGAATTCCAGAAAATGATGCAATCTGACGATGTTGACATACAAGTGTCAATCTTCAATGAGAACTTCACAGCAGCTCTCGACGAATGTGCACCTTACGTCACCAAAAAAACCAAGCCAAAACGGACTGTTTGGATTACTGACGAAGTTAAAGAGATGAGCAGAATAAAGAAAGCTAACTTGCGAGAGTACAAAAACAATAGATCAAACAGTACCTTATACAAGAGATATAAAGAACATGAAAAAATTCTTCGAAAGAAAATCACTGAAGCGAAACAAACTCATTTCCACCAGGCACTGATAACGGCTAAAAATAACCCGAAGCGAACTTGGGAAATCATTAGTGAGGTAGCCCCATATAAAAATTTAGATCGCATAAGTAATTTTGAAAATCCCTTGGCAACAGCCACGAATTTCAACACATTCTTTTCAAAAGTAGGGGCTCAAGTTTTCAGTGAGGTGTGCACCAATCCAGATGAAACGACAATTGAAAATTCATGCCCCACTGCACCCTCGAGGACTGATGTCAAGTGGAGACCACGCCCTGTCGATTTACCGGAGTTACGAAACATCTTATACTCACTAAAACACACAAAGGCAGTTGGACATGATGGTATCAGTCTTCAATATATCAAAGACAGTTTCCCTGTTACAGCACCATGGATTCGTCTGATAATTAATACATCAATAGTAACCAACACATTTCCAAACCAATGGAAACACTCCATTATTAGACCGTTGCACAAAAGTGGTGACTTAAATACAGCATCAAACTACAGGCCCATCAGTCTTTTGCCTGTCATGTCCAAACTATTGGAGAAAGTGGTGACAAATCAACTGTCATTTCACCTGGACGAGTCAAATTTACTCCACCAAAATCAATATGCCTATAGAAGAAATACTAGCACTCAAGACGCTCTGCTCAATATATCTGAAAAAATATACAGTGACATTGATCAAAAGAATGTAACACTCTTGCTGCTACTCGATCTCTCTAAGGCGTTCGATAGCGTCCAACATGAAAGACTTCTACGTAAAATACTGAACTTGGGAATAGACACGCAATGGTTTGAAAGGGACTTGTCAAATCGATCTCATGCAGTCCGCATAGAAAACAAATTGTCCCCATTCACTCAAAACAATTTTGGTGTTCCCCAAGGATCCATTCTTGGTCCACTACTGTTTTCTATTTTCATTAATGATTTCCCTCCAATGCCTTCTGACACACGGATCTCAATGTATGCAGATGATGTTCAAATTGCAATAACAAGTTCTGTATCGGAAATACCACAAACGCAAATTAAAGCCGAAACTTTACTGACTAGCCTGAAATCATGGTACGACCGAAATGGTCTGAAATTAAATGCTAATAAAACACAATGCATTATTTTTGGATCCAAAGATGCAATTGAAAAAACTTCAGATCTTACTCTTGCAGTTGGAAATGATAAAATTAATGCATCAGAAAAAGTTAAAAATCTGGGTATCTGGTTCGATAGAAATATGTCCTTCAAATCTCACGTTGAGACTACTTGCAACAAAATCTACGGAACTTTAATGTTTTTTCATCGTATAAAAAGTATGCTAGACGAAAAATCCAGATTATTAGCCATTCAATCCCTTGTGTTATCGCGCATTGACTACTGCAGCCTAGTATGGGGAGACTTACCTCAATACCTTCAAAGGGACTTACAAAAATGCATGAATTTTGCAGCCAAGGTGGTATGCAACGGTAATTTCAAAAGAAGTGATCACGTAACCCCTCTCCTCAATAAACTCGGCTGGATCCCTATCCAAGAAAGGCTCCTCATGCAGAAGGCCCAATACGTATTCTCCTCGTTATATCTTCCTCAGAGCAATGCTGAGATAGTGCGTTTCCATCCACCCACTGTAACCAATCAAAAACCGAACAGAAACAATAATGTCTTAGTCAACTATCGTTCATCTCACTTAGGGCAGAAGGCTCTGTCCATATCAGGCGCCTTACTGTGGAACAAACTTCCCCTGAGTATTAAAGTCCCTCAAAGACCGAGAGAATTTAAAGCCAAAATAACTCGTCATCTTGTTTCTCAATAATAATCCTTAATTACAGAACATACTGAATGAGTACTGACGAATCTCATTTCCCTGGTATCTCCCTTGCTGAACAATCTCCCTCGCTCATTGTTTTATAATTCAAGACATCACACAACAGTTTTGAAGTATGCGTAGGTATTATGATTTGACCGCCTATACGTTGTCATTTGCAAACATGCTTACTTGTATATGTGTGTACGTATATAGGTGTATGTGCGCATATGGGTGTGTATATGTGCACGTACAACTGTGTGCACTAGAGTAGATCAACCAGTCGAAGGTGCATTTTATGTCATTCCTCTCCGTTTCTGTGCAAGCATCAAACTAGACCGACATGGTACCTAGGTGTGTGTGTGTTAATCAATTGCAGACATTCTGCACCATATTAAAAAAAAATAATGTGTTTTTTTCTAATATGAAATTGTAAAGCATCCATGTAAAAAAAATAAATTCGTTGTGTGATCATCCATTTATACTGCAGTAATATACTAATTCGGCTTATAGTTATATGCTTATAATAATGTGATACCTATGTTTGTTTATCAATTGCCGACAATTTGCGCCATATTTCAAAGATAATGTGATTTTTTTTTTCTAATATGAAACCTTTATAGGACATTAATGTTTTCTTTCTTATTCACGTCCCACAATCGTTTTCATGTTTCCGACTTAAGTGGACTGTTTTGTGCCACTATTTTTAGTACGAAATATTATAAAATTCATGCTATAATAAAAGATATTTTCTCCGTTTCCCTCGATTGGAATTCTGGTTTATACGAACTAGTTTACGCTGATATTTGCGCACATGCTTACTTGTGTATATGTGTACGTGTCCACGCTATGCGTATGACACTCTGTAGAATGCGTATGTATTGCCTCGATGCATAGAAATGCATTTGTGTTTGCTTACGAGTTTGGTGTAAGTATGTGCGTGGGTATATGTGTGCATGTGTATGTGTATATATTTACATGTATACGTGCACATATGTGTATACTAGACTGACAACTAGCATTTTACCAGAGATAATGGTCTTTTTTCTGTGCACACTCAACTTGTAACATTACCTAACTCGTCATCTCTTTAGTATTGTAAAGCATTCATGTAAAAACTATACTTTTGTTGTACGATCATCCATTTATATTTATATAAAATGCTCGTTAACTAATGACCGTTATGTTAAAATTGTTGAATCAGTAATACAAAACTTATAATCTTCTTGGTCCTCATGCTTATATGTATGTATGTATTTGTGTGTGAGTGTATGTGTGTGTGTGTATGGATATGCACACACATGCGTACGTATATTTACATATGTGTGCATATGGATATATATTTATATATTTTTTTTTTCATGCTTCCTTAAAACGACACTTGTGAACATTGACCGAAACAAGCGATTTCATATATTATTTCCTGGCGTCAAGAATTGCGAAGTTTTATGTCATGTACATGTAAACTGTCAAAAGTGTTTTCACCTCACAATGAAAATGCATCGTCCATGAAATTGTGTTATCTCTTATAATTATCATTACATGTATTATCAAATGTAGATTAAGCTAGATTAGGAGTTCATTGCCCTCAATCATTTCTTTTCGACAAGTGACACGAGTTTTTCAATACTCGTGTGTGTGTATCATCTAAGTATATTAATTTTAAGATATTTAAAAACCAATGATTGTAATATTGTACAATCTCTATTGGAAATAAACTGTTTTTCTTTTTTTTTTCTTTCTTTTCAACCACACAGGCAACACAACAGTCACACAGGCAACACAACATCACACAGACAACACAACAGTCACACAGTCAACACAACAGTCACACAGGCAACACAACATCAAACAGACAACACAACAGTCACACAGGCAACACAACATCACACAGACAACACAAAAGAAAAAAAAAAAAGAAAAAATGTTTATTTCCAAATTGTCACATGAGATACATGCCAACATATTGGCTTTTAAAAGTTTCTTAAATATAGGGCATCCTAAAACAAATGTTCCATACGAGGAGTACTAATTGACAAACCATCCGAGGTGTACAAGTAGATGAGCCATACGAGGCATAATAATACACAAACTATACGAGGTGTACTAACAGACAAACTGTCAGAGGTGTACAAGTAGATAGACCATACGAGGCATATTAATTGACAAAATATACGAGGCGTACTAATAGACAAACCATTCGTGGTGTGCTAGTAGTCTAACAAAAGTTCTATACAAGGAGTACTAATTGACAAACCATCCGAGGTGTACAAATAGATAAGCCATACGAGGCATAATAACAATAGGCAAACTACACGAGGTGTACTAATAGACAAGCTATCAGAGGTGTACAAAATAGATAGACCATACGAGGCATATTAATAGACAAAATATACGAGGCGTACTAATAGACAAACCACACGTGGCTTGCCAATAGTCTATCTCTGTCAAGGGTAGTTGAATGAGAAATGAAAAATATGCCCTAAAAATATGCAAAGCCCTATCACCACCAAAAACATATTTCGTATCTTCTCGATATTCACCACATCATGCGGACATGGGTACATGGGATAAAATAGAGATACAGTGTAAGCCGGTTACCACTCATGATTGACAAATATCTACAAAATATTGGTAGAAATGGGTAAACAAACATATATTCAATATCAAAATTCATAGCTTGTACAACATACGGACAGAAAGATAATTTTACTACGATTCATATGCTCAAATTGCACTTTATTTCATTAATTATATATGACATTAATCCGATTCACAGAAACGCCCTCTGGGGAAGTGCTAGATCTATTTTTGAATCATTTCGCTATTGCAATAAAATTTATTAACCGAATGGTTTTTGCGTAAAGAAATGAAATAGAAACATGTATATCTATTTATGTAGATACATATATATACCTACACACGTACACACACATATTAATTTATATACTTATTGAAAATAAAATATTAGAAAAAAAAAATACATATATAAGATAAAAGATAGAAGCAACCTACCATCTACTACACAGAAAATGACAGCTGAGCTCACTGTAATCCTAAGAAATTTTTCGCAAAAAAATAACTAAAAGGAAGAGAAGACTTCGAAAAACATAAAAATGAGCTGTTTTTTAGTTTCTTCCCAGAAATTTTTAAGAAAAATCAGGTTATAGTCAGAAAGCAACACAACTCTTCAGCATTATAGGGACATGTGTACGTGGGATAAAATGGAGTAACATTGTGGCCGGATATCACATCTGAGTGGAGAATATTCACAAAATTGGCACATATAGGAAGATTAGGCCTTGATCCAAAATGATAATTTTGATTACAGAAATTTAGAGTTTTTTCCGATTTGAAAGTTCAGTGCTAGTGTGCGCTGAACGCACGAAAAAAAAAATAAAAATAAAAAATAAAAATAAAAATAAAAAGACTAAATGCAATGCTTAAATTACCCCTTTCCCTCCAGCTCAGCCGAAAATCGATTGAAAACATCTTCGAGAATGATTTTGAAATAGCGAGACAACGTTAGCCAAAAATTTAATTCATTATAAACTTTGCACAACCCTCACGTCTATAAACCTGTTTATTGGTGTGCACACAAAATGTATTTCATGGTATATTTGTCATACAGACGTTAAATATTAATACAGAAAAGAGAAAGAAATAACAAAATAAAGATGAGGAAATACTCCTAATTATGGAAAGAACGTTCGTTCTGCTGCACTGAACTGACGGCTGTGGTGCTCATTGTTGTCGACAGAAATAAGTAAGATGAATATACGAATCGCTTAGCAAACGTAAAATGAAATAGTTTCTAAATTTCTAACAGAAATTTCAGGAAAAATTAAAATTTCTGATAGATGGGAAGTTCACACCGAGATGCTGCAGGCCCTATGACAGAGATGCAAAATGACGTGACACATTTACTCTAAATTGTTTTCCAGTTTTAGAGTTTTTGATATGCTGGGGAAGCTTGTTCCACAAAAAAGCTCCAGAAACTGAGAGAGCTTTTTGTCCCACGTTAGATGAACGGTAACTGACTAAAACATCGTTCCTCCGGTTTGGTCTTTCGTTTGGGATATTAGATGGAAAAAATTTTACCACCTCTGCATTACTTTGGGGGAGGTACAGAGAGGAGAATACTCGTCGAGCTTTCTGGATCATGAATCTGTTCGGTATTGGGATCCAATCGAGTTTTCTTAAAAGAGGGGTGACATGATCGTATTTATTAAAATTTCCTTTGCATACCACTTTGGCGGCGAAGTTTACACATTTTTGCAACTCTTCCTGACGACATTTAGGTAAGTCTCCCCACACAAGACTGCAGTAGTCCAGACGCGATAAAACTAAAGACTGAATCACTAATAATCTAGATTTTTCGTCAAGTGTGTTCTTTATACGATGAAAGAACATTAAGGTTCCGTTAATTTTGTTGCACATTGTTTCGACGTGTGAATTGAAAGTCATATTTTTGTCAAACCAAACACCCAGATTTTTAACCTTATCGACTGGTTTAATTGTATCGTCTCCAAATGTTAGCTTGAATGATGGTAAATTTTCAGTCGCATTCTGTGATCCAAAAATAATGCATTGCGTTTTACTTGCGTTAAGTTTGAGGCCATTATGGTCATACCACAATTTCAGATTTCTCAGAAGGTTTTCAGCGTTGGCTTGTGTTTCTGTTAAATCCGCTGTTGAGCTTGTCATGGCAATTTGTACGTCATCAGCATACATTGAGATTTTTGTGTTTGCCGGCATGGTGGGGAAATCGTTGATGAAAATTGAAAATAGGAGTGGGCCGATGATTGAACCTTGAGGAACGCCAAAGTTATTTGGTATGAATGATGACATTTTGTTATTCAAGCACACTGCATGAGAGCGGTTTCGTAGGTAGCTTTCAAACCACTGAGTGTCTATTCTGAGGTTTGAAATTTTTTGTAGAAGTTTCTTATGCTCAACACTGTCGAAAGCTTTGGAGAGTCAAGCAATAGTAAGAGAGTTAATTTTTTTGGTCAATATCTTTGTAAATTTTTTCTGTTATGTTTAACAGGGCGTCCTGAGTACTGGTATTCCTCCTGTAAGCATATTGATTGCGATGCAGTAGATGTGACTCGTCTATGTGAGACGAGAGCTGGTTTGTTATTACTTTTTCTAATATTTTGGACATAACAGGCAGGAGACTGATTGGTCTGTAGTTTGACGCTATGTCGATATCACCAGATTTATGTAATGGCTTAATTATGGATAGTTTCCATTGATCGGGAAACTTGTTTGTGACTATAGATGTATTTATTATCAAGCGAATAAAGGGTGCTGTGACAGGGAAGCTGTCTTTAATAGTTGGAGGCTTATGCCATCATGTCCAGTCGCTTTAGTATTCTTTAGTGAGTATAAGATTTTTCGTATCTCTATGACGCTAACTGGCTTTGGTCTCCACTTGTTGCTACTATTTGGGGATGAAACATCGCTCAGATTTGCCTCTGTAGATGTGTCTGAAACTGTCCTGGATACTTCATTGAAAACATCTTCGCCAACTTTTGAGAAGAAAGTGTTAAAGTCATTCGCCATTTCTGAGGGGTTGTCAAAAGTGCTTTTGCAGTCTGAATTTTTATACTGAGCAGCTTCTCTAATGATTTCCCAAGTTCTTTTAGGGTTTTGTTTTGCCGCCAAGAGTTCTTTGTGGAAGTAGTCCCGTTTTGCTTCCTTAACTTTTCTTCGTAGGATCTTCTCATGATCTTTATATAATTTTCGACGCGTACTGTCTGATTTATTCAGTTTGTACTCACGCTGCAAATTTCTTTTAGCTCTGCTCAACTGTTTTATCTCATCTGTTATCCATTTAGAAATTCTTGGCTTAACTTTATTCGTAGTGAAAGGTGCGCATTCGTTAAGAGCTGATACGAAATTTTCGTTGAAAAGCGAAACTTGTAGATTGACATCATCGGTGTTTTCCATGTCTTGAAATTCACTCCATCTGTCTAATAGCTTTTCTTGAAATATTTCAGGGGAGTAGTGGTTTTTCATGCGATATGTAATGTAACTAGATTTCTGTTTCTCTTTTGCAATATTGATTTGGCATTCTACCGAATGGTGATCAGAAAAGGACGGTAAGATTTCTGTGCTGAGTACTGCTTGGGGATTGTTGGTAATTGCTAGGTCAAGAAGAGTTTTAGAAGTGTTGGTAATTCGCGTTGGTTCTTGGACCATTTGAGAAAGATTAAGTCTGTGCAGCATCTTGCTTAGCTGATTGTTTTTATTTGTCAGATCCACGTTAAAATCTCCGAAAACATAGAAAGACTTTTTGGCTGCAGAGATTGATCTAAGCGTATTTTCAATGAAATCTAATGTTGGACGAAGAGATGCTGACGGATGTCTGTAAAGACTGCCGATAATGAAAGACTTGTGTTTGTTTACTTGAACATTGAGCCAAACCATTTCTATGTCTTCGCATTTTTCTTTTATCGGAACTAAGGATGTAGAGTAGACATCTTTGATGAAAATGCATGAACCGCTACCTCTCTTACTCTTGACTCCGTCATAACGGTACAATTTGTACCCGGTAATGCTGAGATATGAGCTTTCGACTCGTGAATCGAACCATGTTTCAGATACGCATAAAATATCGATATCGTTAGTGATCAACATTACTCGTACGTCATCCATTTTACCATTGAGGCTGCGAGCATTTATGTGCAATATTTTGATATTATTTACCTCAATAGGCAGATCTTTAGTGGAGTTATTGCATTTTTTAGGTCTAGCAGGGCATTTAGTATTCGTCTCTAGGTCTTTATTGCCGCGTTCATTGTTTGTGATTTCAGCTTCATATTCAATTTGATCACTGTTATTTAGTCACAAAATGGGGGAGGGAGCAACACGATTTTCATCACGCATTTTCAAGAGGGCGCTATAGTGGTCCTGTTTCCGGTGTATGTTTACCGGAGGACAGTTTATCAGAGCATTTGATGTAAGGGAGATTGTCGTCTTCCAAATCCCATTGTCTCTTTCATCAAATACGTGAATTGGTGTTCTCGTTACATTAGACAGTATTTGGGGTATGAGGTCTCCAACTGCGTGATCGAAGACATTTCTATCGATGTATTTATCGATGAGTTGTTCGAAACTGCCACTGTTCTTGTCAACGAATTTTGCATACTGGTCCTTGTTTCTGGAGCTCTCAGTTTTGATGGCTTTTTTCAGAGATATATAATTCCATTTCGATTTTTGTTGTGAAGCAAGCTGCGTCGTTACGGCGTGGAGGAGACAGTGTCCGTCACCTACAGTGTAAGCAGGCTCCAATTTGAGCGATCGTTTCAAGTCGTCCAGTGTGTGTGCAACGCGTGTGCAGATTTGATTCACTGTTGATTTTTCGGTAGCAGTATTAGTTTGGTCGTCCGACGGAGGCCCGGCAGAGGCATCAGATTTTTTTCGAATAATTTGATTTTCTTTGGAATAGTTTTGAATATCGGTATTTGCTTGACTTTCCTTGGTTCCTGCGTACTCACTGGAAAGTTGAGAATTGGTTGAAAAGGAGGGCATGTCGCAATCACTATTTGTGTCTGTTGCAAGTAACGCAAATTTATTTTTCGTACTGACATTATATTTGTCTGAGATCGAATCAGGGAAAGGCTCAGGCTTATTTACGTTCCTCATGCTGTGGGTGAGTGAGTTACTCAGACCTCTGCTTGATGTCGCAATCAATTTTGAAGGATTTGGTGTACCATGTGCAGTGATATGCATAGGCTTATATTCTTTTTGAAAGTCTAATGTGAGACTATTTGTCTCATTCCGTGAATTTTTCGATTCATTGGAATGATCTACAATTCCATTTATTGCTTGACATTTGTTGAAACGAGGACAATATGGCACGGTGATTCGCAATGTTGATTTCATTGCAAGTTGTTGAAGAAAACAGAAGTTCTCTTCCTGGGTCCGAGGCCATTGAAAGTTATTGAGTGCGTCACCATTTTCATTTTCTGGGTAAATTTGAAATTGAATCAAGTTTAAACCCAGGTTTTTGCAAAAATGCCTCGCTTTGTTGAATTCGTTTGCACTGCAAGCATTGGCAATATAAATGCTAGAAAGTGCGTACTTTCTTACAATTTGTTGTTTGATTCGAGCAAGGTCTGAGGGCGAGTGGCAGAGACCATCAAAACTTAGTATATAATTTTTAAATCTAGGCATGCAATTTACAGTATGGAGAAGGTCATCGAAGCGCCCTGATGGAACAGTTTTGATCCAGCACGAGCGATCGATGTCCTTTCTTCTGATCGTGCTTAGGATATTATCACCTAGCAGCAAAGTGTCGTAAGGTTCTCGACAATTGGAGTCGATTTCACAAGAGATACTAGCAGGTACCACAGGTGCAAGGTCTTGAGAACTTATATGTGAATTTAAAGCAAAAAGCTGTTCGGTTAGGTTCTGAATGTTTGATACTGTAGAGAAAATCGACGACGGGCTAGGAGGCTCACGTTGTCTTAGGGATTTATTGAAAAACGCTCTTGTTAGAGACAAATTGTGAATAATTTCATGAGTTTTTTGAGAGCTTGTTATTTGAAGCGGGTGCAAGTAGCCATTAAAAGAAGCAACAGTGTTATTTTTATTGCTCTGTACTGGAAATTTTATTTTGTTTTCACAGCTTGCGCTCTGGGGTAATTTACTGCCAGTATCGGTTTGTGCGCGAAAATTATCGAACATATTATCTAGAGAATGAGAAAAGTCTACCACGCTTGAAATGTCCTTATTAGTAAAAACTATTTTTTCTTGTACCACTGATGAAGATGGTGTTTGTGTCCCCGCCGCTGGCTGACAGTTCGGAGCGTTGTTGTTGACGCAGAGCTGGGGAGCTGGCACGCTGTTTTGCTTGTTCAGATGAGGAGCAGGTGGTTGTGGTGCTGCGGCTGAGACTTCACTGCTTCGAACCTTCAAATGATTGCTGGAGGTTTGGCAGACATGTTTTCCCTCATCCGGCGATATTGGTTGCATAGTCTTCACTGACGTTGCTTCGGAAAGTGACACACATTCTTTGACGGGGTAACTGGCAGCTGTTAACAAGTCTCCCGTCTTTTGAGCATTAGAATTTTGTGCGTGAGAGGATGTAGGTCCCCTACTTGCAGGCACTTTGCTTGGTAAAGTCGTATTTTTGCCCCTGAGAGAACCATTTTTTCGGGATGTTGTGTAGGGCAACATTTGTGCAGAGAACGGCACTTTCCGGCCTGCGAGGCGAGTCTCGTAGTGATGCATCGTGCGTTGTAATTGTATAGCTATGATATTTTAAACTATTCGGTGTCAGTAAGGAAACGGAGGTACGAAACACAATAATTCTTCCGTGCACATTTTTCGTCTTGGCCACGTAGGAAGTGAACAAAAACTTCACTGAGATGTTAGACATTACCAAAAATTTATCAAATCAAACGTAATTTCTCTGGTTGCTTGGAGCGAAAAAGTTCATCAGGATTTGCCATGCTCTGAACAGTCGGAGAGACGGGAGGCAGGGGTACGGGAAGAGGGGGGGGGAGTGAACGGGTTCGGTGAGGGGTGATTGAGGGGACAAGGACACTTCAGACAGACAGGCCCATAGGTCGAGACTGGGCTGAGCACACCTTTCCTTCGTGTTGCTAGCACTGCTTTGTTAGCTTCGTATTTAAATTGCACTGTTTCAAGCAGAAATAAGACAAAAGTTATTTTTTTTTCTTTTCGCAGTTCCACAGGTAGCGTCATATACACTCAACATGATGTTTTTTTTGCAATAACAGATGAGAGAAACCGAAGATGAAAAAGTTTTTTATCCTTCTCAGGTTTTACGTCACTAGTTAACCAACATTTTCCATAAAAAAAACAAGACAATAATGTAAGCCAATTTGGTGAATCAGAAATTGATTGTGTGCGTTAGAGATTTTTCAACATTCATGCTCTATTGTAATATAGAAATAGTTCACGAATGATGGTCACTGTTATTTTCCCAAAAGATGCGAAATTACCAGAGTGCACTTTCTATTTTTTTCTATTTTTTTAACATGGCAAATTATTTCCGAAAGTTGCTGGATCAAGTTTTTTCAATTTTTAAATTTAAAAGTTCCTTCAGAGAAAAAGTTTTTTTCCCTTCTCACATTTAACGTCACTAGTTAACCAAAATTGTCCATAAAAAGAACATGATAATAATGTAAGCTAATTTGGTGAATCAATAATTGATTGTGTGCATTAGAAATTTTTCAACATCCATGTTCTATTGTAACAAACGAAACACAATAATTCTTTCGTGTACATTTGCCGTCTCGGCCACGTAGGAAGTGAACAAAAACTGAAACTGAGAGGTTTGACATTGCCAAAAATTGATCAAAACAAACGTAATTTCTTTGGTTGCTTGAAGCGGAAAAAGTTCAGGATTTGCCATGCTATGCTCTGAAAACAACATCACACAGACAACACAACAGTCACACAGGCAACACAACAGTCACACAGACAACACACCAGTCACACAGGCAACACAACAGTCACACAGGCAACACAACAGTCACACATGCAACACAACAGTCACACAGGCAACACAACAGTCACACAGGCAACACAACAGTCACACAGGCAACACAACAGTCACACAGGCAACACAACATCACACAGGCAACACAACATCACACAGACAACACAACAGTCACACAGGCAACACAACAGTCACACAGGCAACACAACATCACACAGACAACACAACAGTCACACAGGCAACACAACAGTCACACAGGCAACACAACAGTCACACAGGCAACACAACAGTCACACAGGCAACACAACAGTCACACATGCCACACAACAGTCATAAAGACAACAAAACAGTCACACAGGCAACACAACAGTCACACAGGCAACACAACAGTCACACAGGCAACACAACAGTCACACAGGCAACACAACAGTCACACAGGCAACACAACATCACACAGGCAACACAACAGTCACACAGGCAACACAACAGTCACACAGGCAACACAACAGTCACACAGGCAACACAGCATCACACAGGCAACACAACATCACACAGGCAACACAACAGTCACACAGGAAACACAACAGTCACACAGGCAACACAACAGTCACACAGGCAACACAACAGTCACACAGGCAACACAACAGTCACACAGGCAACACAACAGTCACACAGGCAACACATCAGTCACACAGGCAATACAACAGTCACACAGGCAACACAACAGTCACACAGGCAACACAACATCACACAGGAAACACAACAGTCACACAGGCAACACAACAGTCACACAGGCAACACAACAGTCACCCAGGCAACACAACATCACACAGACAACACAACAGTCACACAGGCAACACAACAGTCACAAAGGCAACACAACAGTCACACAGGCAACACAACAGTCACACAGGCAACACAACAGTCACACAGGCAACACAACATCACACAGACAACACAACAGTCGCACAGGCAACACAACAGTCACACAGGCAACACAACATCACACAGACAACACAACAGTCGCACAGGCAACACAACAGTCACACAGGCAACACAACCACACAGGCAACACAACAACCTTACAGGCAACACAACAGTCACACAGGCAACACAACAGTCACACAGGCAACACAACAACCACACAGGCAACACAGCCACACCGGCATCACAGCAGTCACACAGGCAACACAGTCACACAGGCAACACAACAACCAGACAGGCAACACAGCCACACAGGCAACACAATAGTCACACAAGCAACGCAACAGTCACACTGGCAATACAGCCACACAGGCAACACAACAGTCACACAGGCAACACAACAGTCACACAGGAAACACAGCCACACAGGCAACACAACAGTCACACAGGCAACACAGCCACACAGGCAACACAACAGTCACACAGGCAACACAGCCACACAGGCAACACAACAGTCACACCGACAACACAACAGTCACACAGGCAACCCAGTCACACATGCGGGAGGGCCCCCAGGGAGACACAGCAGGACTGGCCAAGCCCCTCCTGTGAGGTTAAGTAAGGGCACTCCCGAGTGCCGGGTGGGGCGCGGTCCCTTCCCCCCCCCTTCTCCAGGGAGGGGCTGAAGTGGGGGCAGCCGTAACTGGGGTGGAGGTAAGATACTACCATGGCCGAATTTAGGGCATTCTTTGATGGCGTTTGTAGAGGGTGATGTGAAATTTGAGGTTCTGACGATTGTTTTTGTGCACTTTTTGAGAACATTTGTAGGGTGTGACGTTAAATTCGATGTTCTGACCCTAGTTTTTTGGCACTCTTTGATATCATTTATAGGGTGTGACATAAAAGATGGGGTTATGATGCATGTTTTTTGGCATTCTTTCATATTATTTAGAGAGTTTGACGTGAAAGTTGATGTTCTGACGACTTTTTTAGAGCTCTTTTATATTATTCACAGTTTGATGTGAAAGTTGACGTTCTGACACTCGTTTTTTTGGCAATATTGACACCATTTATACAGTAGAGTATTATGTCGTAATCAATCTTTCCACGTAAAACAAATTTGCGGTTGAAGTTAACAGATGTGATAGAATATCGAATGTCCATTTTAAAACATTACGGAAGCAGCAATAAATGACAATTAGTGCCTAGAATTTTTATTTCACATTAATTGTCGTAAACGCCATTTCACCAAATCCTTTAGTAATAGTCATCTTAGCAATTAATTTTTAAATCATTGTCCTGCATTCAAAACACTAGTCAATTCGGACACGTCACTTATTAGAATTTTTATTTTTTCAAGACAATTTAGTTTTTCTCACTCGAAGATAACAGACAGACATCGAAAATGCCTTCATTAGGGCAGTGGTTTTTGACTTTCTGAAACTCCTTTATGACTCTTGAATATCAGATAATTACTACGTGCACAAATATTCACGCAAAGAACACCACGGAAGCTGTATTAGCCCCAGTAGTTAATAAACAAATAAAAGTGTAAATAAAAAGTTTAAAAAAAGAAGAAAATGAGGTTTGACTGTAAGCAGTGCAAACACATGCATGTATTCTAATTCATTATACCGAAGAATTTGAAGTTCATTACGTGTTAAAATTCTCAGCAAATTGCTTATCATTTTACTGAATCACACTATAGTCAATAGATAAAATGCAACGTTTCAATGCCACTGGCATCATCCTCAGGCTGAAAAGACGAAAAGAAAACTGGTCACTCTACAGAAATGATGCGATCATACATGCAAAAATAAAGACCATTAATAAAATTAATACAGAAACACACATGGATGTAAAATACCAAGAATATCCATGTGTGTTTCAGTATTAATTTTATTAATGGTCTTTATTTTTGCATGTATGATCGTATCATTTCTGTAGAGTGACCAGTTTTCTTTTCGTCTTTTCAGCCTGAGGATGATGCCAGTGGCATTGAAACGTTGCATTTTATCTATTGACTATAGTGTGATTCAGTAAAATGATAAGCAATTTGCTGAGAATTTTAACACGTAATAAACTTCAAATATACCGAAGAGCACTTTCAAGTTTTTCAGCGCTGCTTACAACTACCTGAGCCATGTTCTATGTAGTTAAATGAGAACCTATTTTATTCTTCGCATCAAATGTCACCTAATTTGGGCGGTGGTGCTAATAAACAAATCAAAATTGCATCACTGGAAGATGGATAAGCTTGAGCACTAAAATTATTTTAAATTTCCAATGAAATCCTATTCCGCACACAAACGCAGGAAAAGGCTTAATTTCACAAAAATTTTCATTATTTCCGCAATAAAGTTATTTCCGCCAACTGAGCCTTATATTGTAGTTTGGGAATTCAGATCTGCCAGTGAAAGCGTTAAAATCAGAAAACTCTAACTTAATAATAAAAACCTTAGATTAAGTATATTACTAAATGATAAAAGTATCGCTTGTACAGATGCTGTCGACTTCTAGCATTTGCTTTGTTTAAAAAAAGTAGTTGCGAGTGTTATTTTCCGATTTAAATTGCAAACACCAAGCCGGCGACAACCACATTGCCATTACATCTGAAAGCTCTGAGCCAAAATACAGGCTAAGAGATGCCAGATCTTCCCGTTCGATACTTTAGGAATAGAGATTTAAAACGTTTTCTCTGTAAATATGTGAGCCTCTAATTTCTACCTTGCTTACGCACTGAATCACCAAGGAATAGCAAATCTGAAAACCTTTGAATGTCCAACTGTTTCACGGTAAGGGCAGCAAAAAGTTATCGCTATTGCTGCAATCATGCACAAGGCCGTTTAGGAACAGAACTCGACTATGTTGGACGAAGCATATGAATCGTGTGTCATTTAAACTTTCAATTAGATTAGATTAGATTATTAGTTAGTTTAAGCCTCCCTATCCTCAACAAATGAGATCCAAAGAGAGGAAGGAAGAAGGCACCATTTAGTATGGAGTTAAGGGAACGTGGAATCTATGCCGAAATGGCACATCAACAGTAAGATGAGACAAAAGTTAATGAAACAAGATCAAAGTTGAAGAAGAAAGTAGTAGGTGCTGAAAAACAGAACAGCAGTGTACCGGAAAAAAGTCGATCCGTAACAAAACAAAAACCTATGCTATTTTAATTAACAAAAAGAAAGCCTACCTAACCTTTAGCTCGGGTTCTCACATTGTCTCCCTGGGAGCACTAATTCGCATAGATACAATAGTTGTATCCCCCTGAGGGGTTTGAAGTTTCCAGTGAAGGGACCCACCGGTGGTCACTGAAGGGATTTTCAGGATGCTGGTGACCAGCCTGCAGTCATTAACTCAATTTTTATGAAAACTTAGCGAAAGCTTAATGGAAGTACGATTATTTAAATGTTTATTTTCGAAGATGCATGTCATGATTTACTTTAAATTTGAATTGAATATTGAACTTCAGTATAACCTTTTGCAGAAAACGTGAGAAGAGCAATACATACGGAGAGATGTGCAAGCATTTTAGCAAACGGTAAGCCAAGATACTATATAAAGTACCTGGTGGTTCTTTAGGTGCTTAAAGGGTATTCGAAAAAGCACAGGCTTTTCCAAACGGTTGCGTTAACAATATAGTACAAACACTGAAGATCTAGCACTAAAATCCTATTTTTAATTGCACTTCAATTCCACCAATTATGCTGTTTCATAAACTAAATAAACACATTCAACGTAGATATTTTAACCTATCATATACACTAAATGAATTTAGGGATTATTGTACTGTATAAAAAAGTTTATGAAAGACTAACTGAAAATATTATAACCTTACCGAATTATTAGCCCCTTTCGTGCATACTCTTCCGTGGATTGACAGCAAATGAAACGCCCAGAGCGCACACCGACCTTAATTTGCCTAGGCTAAAATGTGCCTACCGCACACGCATGAGCTTCGCTTAAGCATGAGGCATTACGCAATCAAGAAAGGCGAAAATGTTGGGTATTATTGTTCTTAATGCTCTTCGTGAACCATCTGAACCGTGAACCATCCGAAGAAACTGTCTGCATAAAAGTAGAAGTGCTTTAGTTCTTGGAGCAAATCGATATCCGATGGATTGGCCAAGCTCTTTCAAGCACTTCCATCGTAGTGTGCCACTGCTATCAGGCATGGCTCACTCCGGAACGTGGGAAAGCACTCGACGCAGTGAAGCTTTCGGTGGTTGGGTCACACTGCCTCTTGGATTAACGACCGAGAAAATGCGGTAAGCGGATATCAGAAATAACTAGAAATTCTGTCACGGTGTAGTTGTACATTTATTTTAATGGATCATGTAGAAATAGAATGAGTACCTTGCAGTTTGCTACTTCAAATTGGTGTTGCAAAGTATTGAAATTTTTTTGTCAGAACGCAAAAAGCTATTGTGGCTGTATAAAATTGAATAAAAAATTCGGTGCTATTTTGAGCTTACATGTATTTTTGGAGTAATTATTCAACTGTTATTTTGAGTCATGTATGCGAGGAGAAAGTTTGATGCTTGCCTAATTAATTATCGTGCAAATTTTGCAGAGTATTAAAATCAAAACTTCTGTGGGCCCTAAAAAATATGAAAATATATGAAGAACACATTTCTAATTTTAAAACTCCACCTCATGCGGCGGGAGAAACTCATACGGGAACTAAAATTATTGGAATTTTTTCGAGTCTTGCTAATTCAAAGGAACAATATTCAAGTAGGGCTTCGTTTTTCGAACCTGTGGCGGAAAATGAATCTGTGATACCTCGTTTTTCGCCGCTTTTTGAAGACCTCAAATAATCAATTATAACACGTAATCACAGCTCACTAGTTAGTCGAATTTTAGAGTGCGGATAAAATATGACCTCTTCAAAAATATTTTCGTCAAATATTACCGCAAAATTTTGTTTTGATTATTTCAGCATAACGACGGTTGAAATTATGAAAAAATCATTTAGCTATCAATGGTTGATTATTTTTTGATCGATCAATCTGTGAAAGTATTCGATGATTGATATCACATCATTCACCAATGTCAAAAGCCAAGCCCTCCCTATGGAAATACTATTTTCATTGCTGAAAAAAGTTTCAGGAGGAAAATGTTCATTCATTTCCTGTCAGAAATGTTTAGAGGCCGCAAAGCTCACGTTTGCCGGGCGCTTTGCGCATGTGAAGAACGAGAAGCATTCTTCTCGAGACCAATGCAATTCCAAGTACAAGCCCGGGCTGGCATACAGTTCAAAGTTCGTGAGTGTTCAATCACAATATCAGTGTGATACTCAAACCCAGTCATGTAAATAAGATTGCTTCTTCGACCGCCTCTTCATTCGCGGTCGTGGAACATGCGCGTCCACGCAACAAAGTCTTTTTACGTCGGACTTTTTCTTTCTCGTTCTGCACAATGAACATGTTTATTTGGCTGCGCTCAATTTCCCGAAGGCTAGCTTAACCGTAAGAAGGTTAATACCGGAAAAGTACATTATCACTCAGTTTTTTTTTTATATTATATTGGACGATGGGAGAGATCTCAGAGTGGACGCCGTACTGAGGTACTCTGTTCTACTGACAGATGAGCGTTTCGCAGCCTCCCTGCCGTCGCAGCAGCTGCCTCACGTCTGCAACGCGGCGATTTATGGCCGCCCTTTGGGCGCATCAGCTACGCAGCTCCGGACATATTGCTGCCAAGTTAGATCATCGGCTTTAATTTTTAAAAATCAACTTCTACGATTTCTTGCGTCATCAGTTTTGTGAGCATATGACTTGGCAAATCATCAGAGTCCGTAAAATTAGAGTTTGCATGAGTGAGTGCATGTACAATTTTAGAGCTGTAATTTGCTTAGGTTTATGAGGGCAGGCGCAAGGCTGTCCATTTCTGGATCATGCCATTGACTTTTTACGATGTAATCCTTCACAGCGGGCCGTTCTCATTCAACTTAATATCTGTGTTTCTTTGTAGAACATCATGAATTGCTTTCTTACGCAAACGAATCGTAAATAAAAACACCAAGGTTGCTACTCTCAAAGTCAACATTGTAAAAATTATTTATTGCTTTAAAAGGTAAACGTTTCGAGCACCAGGCTCATCATCAGTACAAGCGTTCTGAAAAGAAGAACAGCGAGATGGACAAAAATATACGAAAATTAAACACAGAATTAAAAAATACTACTTCTAAAATCAAGAGGAAACTATGTACAAAGGGTGGGCACTATTAGTTTCATTAAGAGGCGGCTTACGTTTAAAAATGTACAAGGACTCTAAAATTCTTAAATCATTCTGATGGCTGGCTGAAGCTAAAATGCTAAAATTACTGCACTGTACACTGGAGCCACACTGTTCACTATGGAGGCGCACCGAGGAGTGGGGGGGGATGGGCAAGAATCCCTCCAGTGCGGCTACTACGTCCAGCATGCTCCGCTACTCTAACGCCCAAAGTTCTGCAGGTCGAGCCTACATAACTAGATGCACATTGTGCACAACGAAATTCATATATTAGAGAGCGGCGCATGCTGGAAGGTAATTTATCTTTGTAGTTGAAAAATGAACCTATAGTGAATTTGTTTGTAAGAATAATTTTAAAATCAACATCAGGTAAATATGAGTGAAGAATTTTGACAAGCTCTGTTCTCATTTGTTCAGATTTAGGCCCAAAGTATAAAAAAGGTAAGTATAATCTCTTTCTTGTACTATCGACGGGATTGGCCGGTAAGCTATATTTGGAATTTAAAAAACGTTTTATCAAAGATTGAACTAAACCAACAGGAAAACCATTATTCTTGAAAAAATTTACACAAAAAAGAGAATTCATCGTGAAGTAAATTGTAATTTGAACATACATTAAAAGCTCTTTGTAACAGGGTTTTTATGCTATTAATTTTAAAGAGATTGGGTGTGAAACTAAAAAAACTGGTACCAAGTCCCGTAAAAGTAGGTTTTCGGTAAACGGAAGTTAAGAAAATACCACCACGTTTAGAAATTAAGACATCCAGAAATGAAATCTCATTACCGACCTCTGGTTCAACTGTGAACCTGATATTGCTATGTTTTGAATTCAAATAATCAAGAAATTGAGCAGAATGGGACGGGTCGTGGAAGAGCATAAAAGTGTCATCGATATATCTCTGATAAAATATAGGACGAAATTGAGATGGGCACTCAGCCAGCCATTTGGTCTCATGGTGGCACATAAAAATGTTTGCAAAGGTAGGACCGAGTGGCAAGCCCATACCCAGTCCATCGACTTGTTTGTAAAATTTCCCATTGAAACAAAAGAACGAATTTAAAACAGAATGCTCCAACAAGGTTTTAAAAAGGGAACGAGTTAGGCCGATTACAGTGGAAGCGGGGTTGGTAAATAAAAGGTTTAAACATATATCTATGGTTTCAATAATAGGAACGTTAGTGAAAAGATTCTCTGCATCAAAAGAAGCCATGTGGTATTTTTCGGCATTTGTGAATAATTTAAGCCTGTTGACAAAAGTATAAGAATTATCCACTGAGTGATCATTTACAGTAAAAGGTGATAAAATTGGCACAAGGAACTTTTCCAGTTGATAACTAGCGGTATTATAAGCTGCAAATATTGGACGGAATGGAAAATTAGTCAAAAAATTTGCTTTGTGAATTTTATGGAGTCCGTAAAGAATTCCTGGTCCTGATCCAGAAGTGCAAAGTTTTTTATAAAGATCATCAGCTATATGCTTTTTATTTTTGAGTAGCCGCAAAAAATTGTTAATTTTATCTTCAATTTTACGTGAAAATTTTTCGATAGGTTCAGAAATGACAGAGAATTTAGTCGGATCGGAAATAATACTCTCCATTAAATCAGTATAAACACACTTGTCAAGAAGCACAATTCCATTTCCTTTATCAGGCTTACAGATGATAATAGACTTATTGGCAGCTAAATTCTTGAGAATCTTGAAATCTTCCTTTCTAAAAATGGGGGAAATAATTTGTAGGACTTGAAGCCATGAAAATACCTATGAGCAATTGATTGGACTTTCTTTAAAAAATCTGGCTTTAAAGTGGCAGTGAGATTGAAAATTTTCATTCGGTCAAACATTCGTTCCCAAGATAAAAAATATCTATAAAAATCCAAATGAAAAACAGGAAGGCAGAAATCCAGCCCGAAAGCTAAAAGAGTTTTACATCGAGGAGAAATTTCAACTGAACTAAAATTAAAGATGACTTTATCTGGATCGACAAGCTTCAAATCGTTATCAATACCTAACACACTCGGTTTGTTTCGGTGCGTGCGGGCAGTTTCAGAGTTGAGGATCGTCACGTTGCGCTCAACAAGACGCCGCACAAGAAAACGATCGAAGATAGAGAAATGTTTAAGCATTTCTTGTGCATCCTGGAGTTGTTCAGTAAAGCGGTTGATTGAAGTTTGCTTGCATTTAATTTCGTAGAGCAGAAGTTTTCTTTGCCATTGTTTCCAACTTCCAACCAACCAACTTCCAGCCATTCCAAATATAGCTTACCGGCCAATCCCGTCGATAGTACAAGAAAGAGATTATACTTACCTTTTTTATACTTTGGGCCTAAATCTGAACAAATGAGAACAGAGCTTGGCAAAATTCTTCACTCATATTTACCTGGTGTTGATTTTAAAATTATTCTTACAAACAAATTCACTATAGGTTCATTTTTCAACTACAAAGATAAATTACCTTCCAGCATGCGCCGCTCTCTAATATATGAATTTCGTTGTGCACAATGTGCATCTAGTTATGTAGGCTCGACCTGCAGAACTTTGGGCGTTAGAGTAGCGGAGCATGCTGGACGTAGTAGCCGCACTGGAGGGATTCTTGCCCATCCCCCCCACTCCTCGGTGCACCTCCATAATGAACAGTGTGGCTCCAGTGTACAGTGCAGTAATTTTAGCATTTTAGCTTCAGCCAGCCATCAGAATGATTTAAGAATTTTAGAGTCCTTGTACATTTTTAAACTTAAGCCGCCTCTTAATGAAACTAGTAGTGCCCACCCTTTGTACATAGTTTCCTCTTGATTTTAGAAGTAGTATTTTTTTAATTCTGTGTTTCTTTCATTTAACTCAATTTCTCAAAACTTCGCTGTTCTTTTGTATCTGACATCAATTATTATATCACATGATGTACTGGGGAAGTGTCGTTCGAAGGAGGCATTGAAACGTATTTTATAAAAAAATTTGGTAAAATTTATTTTTGTTTTTTAATATATACTTTTTGCCCGATGCTTAATTTTCAACCAGCATCAAGCACAAGATAGTGAATAAAAAGTGGTCGCTGCGTCTGGAGTCATTAAATTAGAGTATAACTAAGCTCGATCCCCAAAGTTTATTGAACAAGGTCCTTTATCACCCTAACCTTAGGCAGCCTCATTTCTGGGAAGGTTCCAGTGTAAAAATCTTAAAAAATCACATATCTTACATCAGAGCAAAACTTATGGCAAATAAATCAACGCTAATTTTGCATAACTTGCATCTCAAGGTGGCATGCATTATTTGCTGATTGTCACGTATACAAGACGCGTGCTTTTGCATTCATTTCTGATCCGTTGAAAAGTACTGGAGGCAAGGTATTTTTCTGAGATAGTGACAGTGACTTTTTTTAGTAATGGTGAACCTACAGTCATATGTGGATGTGGTTAGCTGGTACGTGGAGTGTCGATATCATGTAGACGTTCCGATGAACAGATGGTGATATGTCGGTACTGCAGCTAATCTGCTGTGAAACGTGGATGTTATGGTAAACCTACGTTAATATGACGGTATTACGGCCAAATCCGATATGTCGTATCATACTCGTAGTTAATCTAGGGTCAAATATTTATTTAGATTTACCCTATAGTGAAATGGTTTCATTATGATGAACCTCCGCAAAAGCTGTGGTGTAGGTCGCAAAAAATTATAGCTAGGAAGAATGTGTATGCAGCCTTTAGCTGCGTCGTGGGGTAGCACTCTCGCTCTATTACGCCTCTGAATGTGTCTCACGGCCGATATGTGACAGAATGATACTCTTCATGTGGTCATGTTATTATATTGATATTGCTTGCGTGTTTATGTAGATTAATTGTAATGATTAGTCAAACGATGCATTTGATGCTACTGTTCGAAAGGTTCGTCATAACCATTTGAAAGTACTCATCTCCGATTCCCAATTTTTCTTCGAAGTCATTTATAATTATATCAAGTTAAATAAGGGATTGATGCATTGTACTTTGTTGAAAATGAGGCTCAAAATTGTCAATTTACGAAAAGCTTCAATGGTTGGCCAGAATGTTAATATTAGGCCAGAGAATGATGGCATTAGGCGAAATGAGGCATTTTGAGGCTAATCATATAATAATTCTTTATATTAAATGAAATCCTTCTCCAGTGAAGGCATATAAGCTTTGAGAAAAAAACTAATCATACATCAGCATCGGCGTAAATTACCGTAGGAACTCATGTACCTAAATCAATTTTTCCTATATGAAGGAAATTTTGAGCACTCAAAGGGGTTCAATAAGCTTGGAAATGTATTTTGCTGCTCTCTTTTCAAACTTCAAAGGTTTCCCTTCAAAGAGGTTTTCCTTTGGCTGAAGCATACTCCGAGGATTTCGTATTTTAGTTTCACATGTTTTGTGGGAGCATGAAGCATTTTTTGTGTCAAAGACTTCAAAATATTGATCAAGCGAAAAATAATTTATTGTTCATGCGAGCAACCGTTCGTAAACTGTTAAGATAAAATTCGCCGAAATACAACACATCAGGTTAATTTTTGACTAAAGCTCAGGATAGAATGTTTTCAAACATTGCTTGTAAAGTCAGTTTTTGATTGCGATTTACGATGGATGAAGTTCGAAGTTCTACTACTTTTGCTTGACTAAAAACTGCTAATGAAATACTGGCTGCGATGTCCGTGGATTTAATAAAAAGCTTATCACAGACGAGCTCAAATCTTGTAAGTCTGTGAATACTACATGTAGGTGCAATACTTATGTGTTCATGCATGGAGTGATCAGCCACGCTCCATTTTTAAAAAATCTGCAATAATATATCATTCTCTGCTTGATAGAATCGTGGTGTCAGCATAGGTTCTAATAGAATATTCATCTTTTATTTTATCATCAGTGTCTTCTTCTGTGACAATAAAGGGAGAAATCTGCTCATGAGTCTTTGTTCAAAGGCACCCCGAAACGAATTATTTTTGAAGAAAGATTTAGGTTGTATTTTGAATTAAAATGTATGAAAATTCGAAGATAATCCAACTACCTAGTGTAACACACTCCCGTAACACACACTAACCTAGTGCTCATACGTGCCATTTAGTAACAAGAATAGTTCTGTAGCAAAATTGTACGAATTTCTAGCCTTAGTTTGGCGTGCTGCCTTGTTTATTTTATTCTGCCAGCTCGCCTATTAGATTTAAACTAGATTTAAGAACATCAGGTTAGTAAATTTATTTTCATGATTTAAAGGGCATGATGTAGGAAACAATTTCTTGGCCCGGCAGTTTCTGTTCTTCTTAGCGACTGACGATCGATGAGAAGTATACTCAAGCTTGCGTTAGCACGAATAACCAGACTTTCGCAGACCTCCAATCTTGCACAACCATCGGTGTCAACTGCTCACTCAAAGTCATATTCTGCGTAATCTACTGAGAGCACCATAGGTATTACTAACCTGCTGGAGACGCTCAACTTCCACGCTGCTCCGTACTTACCTGCTGGAGGCACTCGACTTCCACACTTACCTGTTGGAGGCACTCGACTTCCACACTTACCTGCTGGAGGCACTCGACTTCCACACTTACCTGCTGGAGGCACTCGACTTCCACACTTACCTGCTGGAAGCGCTCGACTTCAACGCTTCTCCTCTTACCAGACTGGGACAGGCGGACGTAAATCCAGTACCAGGGGATCTACACTTCGTCGCGTTCTGCCTTGAGGTGAGGAAGCTTGCCGGACTTGCCAAACCCCTAAAGTTTCCGAACCCATGCCATTTGTATTATGGAGATTTCTTTTAGGACTCGAACCATTATTATACATTCTGAGCAATAAATTGATGGGTCGCGTTTGATGGTGGCTTATCAAACTAACTAAAATTAATTACGTTAATTCTTTTTTCAGTAAATTAAGGATCAAGTGCATGTATGTTCATTATCATTCTTTGTTTCCAGCGCTTGGAGACTCGAGGAAGGAGCGGCGAGCGGCGGGCCTGAGCAGTGAGGGGGCTGCTAGTGTAGCCTGCCCCCAACTTGTACCATTTGCCGCCAAGCGCAAAGCTCCAACTCAATCTATAGTTCATGATAACTTGCCTGCAGAAGCAAATAGATTTCTGAAACGGTACTTTTCCTTGATCCTTTACATTTGCGATCCCATTTTATTTGCTAAAAATTACAGCCTTTTTCATCGTCTGTAATTCGACCTTTATTAATTGGTCAGGATTCACATAAAGATATTACGACTCAACATTATGTCTGACCTTATGATTGATGGATTGGTGCACACATTCATCATGAAACGCCTAGATTTCTTAGGTAATTTCTGTGCACTAATGTTTCTGGGAGCAATAAGTCTAAATGATTCTCATCCTGATACATTTGATATTCTGTGCCTCCGAAATTATAACTTGAATCTTGGTTGGGAGATTTCTTGTTTGGACAAAAATTCTCACGATATTTAAAAAAAATTCTATTTGATCTCCTGGGTAAAATGAAATTCGATTTCTGTCAAATTTCAAATTTCTAGTAAATAAAAAAATTTTCTAAGAAATCTGGTGTTCAACACATGACATTCACCACTTCATGCTCAATAGTTAGCATGGGACTAAGTTTTATACATAGTTTCTCGTTAACAGCCCTGGAATTTTATTTTTTCAGAAGTGGTGTAAATTCCCGAAGACATGCCATTTCCTCATTCTCGTATTTATTTAGGAAAATGCGCTATCAAACAATTTTATATATCCACCCCCAGCATCCTTATGAAATTTCGAAACTGCTTAAATATTTTACTTAGAGTCGATTGTTTTCCAGCTCTACGTTATTCAGGATTGAAAACATGCTTGAAAAATGTTCGGCGTAAAACTCGAAAACACGACGTAAAATTGTTTCTTTCACATCACTGCCCTCAACCTGAAACTGTTTCATAAGATCATCCACATCTTGAAGATTTAGAAAATAAATGAACAAAACAACCTGAGTTCTGCTTTGCGACTACCTCAAAACCTACGCTATATGAGACATTAAATACATATTAGAGGAACAGAAAGTTTGCTACCCCAGAACGAATACACTTCGATTGTATTTCGTTGTCCTATGATATCAGGATGTATTTGGTGTCACCAACTTTTGTACTACTTCTAGTACTGTACATAAGCTCATCCACAAACGTTTAATTCTATGATTCTGGCTTCGATCTCTTCGTACCTATGTAGAATTGTAAACATCTAAGCCCTCAGCTCTTCTATTTTGCCTCGCAACCTTAATTGGTCCAAGTCTTATAAAAAAATTGCTATGAAAAATAAATTTATGTTTCTAAAATGATGCTAACGCCTTTAAAATAGATTTTTGAAATTAGTTTTTATTCGTTGCGAGCAATTATTGTGATAGCTTAACAATTGAAAACTATTTTCGTCTGATGGTTACGACTTTTGAGCACTAGGGCATTAATTGCATAGTCATAACAATTATTTACACACGTACCATTGCCACAAAACAATGCCTGATTGTAAAAGTAAAAAAGAGTGAAAATTAAATGCAAAAAAGTCTTCATGCATGTTCTCTGGCCCGGTTGCATGAAGGTCTTGCTTGAATGAGAGAGAGGGCGAAGGAATATGTACTTCTATGAACATTTTTATCGGCACATGTTGTGTTTTTGATACAAAACTAATCGATGGTGGAAAAACGTGTGAATCATGAATGCTAGATCAAGTATAAATGTTAGATGCTCAAATTATAAAAAAGCCGATCTATTCCTACTCTACGGTTAATTACAAATAATATTCAAGATCTGTGGCGTAATTACCTACAGTTTTAGGAAAACCTCTCGCTGTGAATATATAGTGATTTCTTCGAAATCAACTGTTGAGTTAGAAACGGCGGTGAACCATGAAATCAATCCAAGAAAAAATTTTCATCAGTAATAATATTTCATTTGACGAAGCTTTTATTGCCTCTACACTCAACTATGAAAAATATTGAAACCAGCAATGAGAAATCAAGAAGTAAATATTTCAGAATAATACGCAAAAATCAATTAAATGATTAAAAGTCCAATTTTAATTTCGAATTATCAGAGTAAAATGTGTGTCCGCTGTAGGAATGAAAAACTGAAAAGAAACCAAAGACATGAAAAGAACTGAAATGATACCATCGTTGACTGGTGAAAACATACCTTGCGCATCTTTCATGTCAGTAATGAGTGCCCACATGATTTTAAATTTTTCATTCAACTGGTACGGTCACACGTGGTGGAACGTTCGATAACGAGTGGTTTCTATAAGTTCCTTAATAAAAAACTTCAACTGGAACTAAAGGAAGCATTTATATTACAGCAAGTTGTGTAAGGGCTAGAAATGGAGTTAGAGCGCTAAAATAGCAACATTTATTGTGTTATAATATAGCAATAGTGATATACAATAAACCAATGAACTCCTAGAACTTATCGCACAAACATTTTAAATGATTAAGATGTTAGTTAATGTATTAAGAACTTTGAAGACGAAATTTCAGTCACAGCGGAAAAGAAACGTGCTCACACATTAAATTTTTAAATCTGTTGCAATAGTTCAACGTTGCAAACAGTTAACCGTCGATTTGCAGGCAACATTGTTTGAGTTACCTTCAATTGTAAGAATTATTTGAACCACTTTGTCCTGGTCAAACTAAAATCGCCAACTTATAACATCAACCCAGTTTATAAATGAAGACCGTACTCATTATTTGATTACTACGCAATTTAATTTTTACAGATTCAAGTGTTCAAAAGAAACAAAAATCAATGCTAGAGTGACATTCATGTAGTAATTATTTTGACTCTTGTGGCACAAAAAAAAACTAGTAAATAGTGCACGCGCTTTACCATTGCATGTACGGCGCCCTAAGAGACCGAAAATAGGCTCAGTTTTTTACCTCAAATCAACGATAATAATTAAAACCTTTCATTAATTCTTCGTACAACAAAATGTACTTCACGTTGAGATTAGTAATCAGTGCATGTTGTCCATTCCATCTCAATGAGAGGCAGTATCTTAATAAAGAAAATATACAATAGTAACCCGAACTCTAGCACCGCGAAGTAATACACAGACATTTTTCATTAGAAACTATTATCCAAATCATCTTATTCTGCTAGTGCTTAATGGCCTTCCCTGCAGGTAATTAGACAAGAGCTTAGATTATTTCTGATGCATGAGACGATGTCTAGTTATTCTTGATGCATGGAGGTACGGACTTGAACAATGCAGATGGACCTTCATTAGCAGGAATTTATAGCGATTATTTCCCTATAAATCAAATATCTGCGAATAAATTAAATGTGTGAAATGTAAGATCTTCTTGAACGGGTGATAAACTACGTGAATGAAGTTAGCCTACGACTGTAGAAATGCAATCATAAAATCAGTATAAAACCAATATAAAACCAGCATAAAACTAGTATAAAACCAGTACAGACCAGTATAACATGTATTTCTTTAGGATAACTAAAGTCAACTATAGCAGAGCCTAGAAACCACTGAACATTTTCGAAATATGTTCTTTGCTAACCATCCGTCGATGAACTATAAAACTTAGAGGAAAAATTATTAAGCAAGTAGGCTCTAAAATTCATTAAAAAATGGCAATAAAATATCGTGAACACGGGACAGTGTCCGCCATGCAAAAGTATTCAAATATAATATAAGAATTAGAACGAAAAATTCAGTACTCAATTAAAGACTATAAATTCAAAAAATTTCAAGGAAGAGTTTAGAAAATGAATTATATCTACGAATAATGTAAAACAAATCGACTGCAAGGTGCTGAAATTGTAGTTAAGCAAATATTATGGGTATTATCTTGTTAAATTAATAATATTAGTTGCCATGTTTTAAACGCATATTGCTGTGCTTTTTCTGTACGTGCTATGATGCTAGATATAAAATTTGTTTCGGCACAGCAGTAGCATAAAAAATTTAGCGACTGCAATGACAAATAGTTAGTCAAATCCTATAATAATTTTGAATGCTCTTTTGTAGAGTTACCAAAAAGTTTAGAAATAAAAACAAGTTTACAGACATGTTTAGATTATCCAAAGCACCTTAGCAAAGAAACTTTAACATTTACCTCAGAATTCGATAGTGTTAGAAGTTGGCAGCATACGAAATTAGTTCCGAAAAGAAAATTTGGCTCTAAACATCACATTCTCAGCCTAATTTTCACATAAGTATCAGTTAGGGCGGTTTTGAAAAAGCTTTATTCGTTTGATAGCACTGATAGTTCAGACTGAAACTAGGACCAATAAAACTCACCATATTTAACAAAACATAATTGGCAAATTGTCTGTTCGAACAGCGGGAATGCAAATTCACGGATTGGCCAACATGCACGCTATTATGATTGCGATCTCTTAGCGTATGAAGTGCATCGCCCGCCAGCCGAATACAAAGCCCAAACAAATGTTGTGGGGCATCCATACCAAGGTATTGTCAACACGATCGATCACTTGTTAGCAGGTGGGTGAGAAATTCGAACAATTGAGATTGATGTTCAAGAAGTCTATCTATTCGAGTGGTTTCCCTCAAACTATTGGACGATTGGCAAAACTTTCAACGGCACTTGAGGGCACAAAATGTAGAAAAAAATCTCTCATTGAGAAACTTTTCCGTAATAGTTTCCTGATTAGGCTTTCTGTGTATTCAAACCATAATAAAGAGGATACAGAAAAAAGGTAAGTTAAATGATTTCATTAGAGAATTGCGAATAAATAGATTTATTAGCACGAATAGATTCTCTTGTTAAAATTGTTCTAAAAGCTTGAGGGCAGGCGGCGCGAATGTAGAGCACCTCGGATGGCGGGCCGGTCCGACAGCTGCTGCCTGAAAAACGCAGAAACAGGGCTGAGCAAAGCAAACGTTACAACCACTTACACGCTTAGAGCCTTAAATCCCCAAATCAATTAAATCCCCAAATCAATTAAATCCCCAAATCGATTGAATCCCCAAATCGATTGAATCCCCAAGATTAGATTAGATTATTAGTTAGTTTAAGCCTCCCTATCCTCAACAAATGAGATCCAAAGAGAGGAAGGAAGAAGGCACCATTTAGTATGGAGTTAAGGGAACGTGGAATCTATGCAGAAAAGGCATAGAAACAGTAAGATGAGAAAGAAGTTCATGAAACAAGGTCAAAGTTGAAGAAGAAAGTAGTAGGTGCTGAAAAAACAGGACAGCAGTGAACCGAAAAAAGATGGTCCGTAACAAAACAAAATCCTATTCTGTTTTAACAAAACAAAATCCTATTCTGTTTTAACAAAAAAGAAAGCCTACCTAACCTTTAGCTCGGGCCCACACATTATCCCCCTGGGAGCGCCAATTCCCATAGATACATTAATTGTATCCCCCTGAGGGGGATTGAATCCCCAAATCAATCAAATCCCCAAATCAATCAAATCCCCAAATCAATCAAATCCCCAAATCAATCAAATCCCCAAATCAATCAAATCCCCAAATCAATCAAATCCCCAAATCAATCAAATCCCCAAATCAATCAACTCCCCAAATCAATCAACTCCCCAAATCAATCAACTCCCCAAATCAATTAAATCCCCAAATCAATTAAATCCCCAAATCAATTAAATCCCCAAATCAATTAAATCCCCAAATCAATTAAATCCCCAAATCAATTAAATCCCCAAATCAATTAAATATACTTCTTACACAGGTTATTTCATTTATATCACACATACACGTTTCACATACATTTGAATAAAATAGTATAAACTAATTTTTAGGTAAATCCTATGTTCAACACAAAGATTTGAAATACGATTATGGCACCATTGGCACACCTACAGATCACACTGAAGTATGGGAGCACGCACCCGGGCCTTGATACATAAACAATGCTATTGCTTAGTTCGGGAACACCCACATCGTAAGCCGGATTTGTAAGTTTACCCTAACCCAGGTTCACCGAAGCTAGCCAAGTGTAGGCCACGTCAGACATCGAAGGCAAGCTTTCACGAGTTCGACTTACGTCTGAACTAGCGGGTCTACGGCGCACAGGGAGCAGGTGCAGTGGAGGCCTCCAGGGTCAGCGGCTGCCCAACGCAGGCCGCGCAGAGGTTGACCTCTACTCAGCTGACATGGCGTACGATTTCTCTGCGACACTTAAATGATGAAAATTCCCGGGGATGAACAAATTGTGCCGTGCAGGAATGGGGTTGAAAGATGCAGTGCTTATCGTTCTGCGCCGCTTGTCCAAGACGCTGCTGGTAGAGGCTCAAAATGCAAAACGGTTATGTGACGACTTCCTGGAGCGTAGGGCGTCGAAATTTTAAGGGTTTTATGGGTTTAACTTTTTATCACGGCTTACGAAAAATGGGTTGCAATTTACAATTTTAAAAAGGCTTTTTTAGACACTCCCGGGGCCAAGGTGCATTTTTAGACTAACGAGATTAAAAATGGACGAATATATCAAGGAAAATTTTTTATTTCTAACACCCGACAGGCCCAGGTTCATTTCTATTTAGAAAATGAAGATTAGGCTCTAAAAATGAACTAAATTGTTTCGTACCGAAGAATGGACAAAACAGGTTTTTTTAAAACCTATTTAAGCGCAACACGTTAGTTCAAACACAGAAAATTAGATTAATACAACGAAATACAAGAAAAACCTATTTAGGCTCAACACATTGGTTCAAACATAGACAATTAGGTTAATACAAAGAAATACAAGAAAACATCTAAACTTAACCTAAACTAAATTGCTCTGGAGCATCGATCGAGACGCCTCCGAGCCCTTAAGAGCAGCAGCTCTCTGCGGACGTGCGCAGCGCGAATCATCAGGGCCCACTACGGGATTACTCGAGACGTTGGAGATGTTCGTCGACGGTCGCAAGTAAGGTACAACTGAAGAAACGTGTCTCTTAACAAGCTCTCGGGTACGACCTTTGTACACAGTAACTGCTGTCACTTCCCCTATGTCATTTTCTTGAGTAGAATGAACTACAGCCATGGGAAAGTGGTAAACCTTCAGGTTAGGTTCCTTCAACAACACTGTATCACCCACTTTCAACTTCTCATGGCTTACTGGTCGGTACTTTTCTTTTTCGTTCGTCGCCTGATCCAAAAGAGTGGCAAAAAAATGCTTCATTATAAACAGAACAAAGCCTATTGTCTATGATGGACAACTTGGAAAAACCCTCCTGCAATGATTTTTCTCTGACATTCTCAGGCTGCCAAGTATCCCTGCTGTTCAAATACGGTATAATATTAGGAGAAATCAGCTCGCGCCCTCGAGAAAGTAACTCAGGTGTTATGGGCGTCGGAGTCTCCTCCAAGACTTCTCTAAGAGACTCCTTAAAAGCTAGAGGCCGCTTATTGACAAAATGAATGATCTTAGCCACAAGCAATTCAAACTTGTCTAAAGGTAACACAGAACCTTTAATAGAACTATACAAAAGACGCTTCACAAATTTAACACAAATTTCTACCAAGGATCCTAACGCACTATTTCCCTTGAAATATTGTTCAAATTTCACACATTCAATACCATTCCTATCCAAAAATGATTGAGAGTGCACATTCTTGAGAAAATCTGAAATCAGATTACCAGCCGACACCAGCTGCGATCCCAGATCAGAAAATACACGGCTCGGCATACCGTGTTCATAAATGTGTGTCTGAAAGGCAGTGAGGAATGACTCCACGGAAAGATCAGCACAAATTTTCAAGTTTACAGCACGACTCCACAAGCATGTAATGCATAGAAGCCAAACTTTTTTCTTACCCACTTTGTTACCAACCCACACCGGTCCTAAATGATCCACAAAAATGGATCGAAATGGAACACAAGGCGGATCGCTTCGGAATTCCCTATAGGAGTTCTGATTAAGCCTCACCGTACGAGCATTAAACCGTTTACAAATCACACATTTTTTCAGAATTCGCTTTACAGTTGAGAAAAAGTGCTCAATCCAATATTCCTTTTTCAACTGATTTAACAAAGTATAACACCCAGTATGGGCGGCTTCTATGTGAGCATCTCTTATAATCAACTCCGTTATACGGCTATTTTTTGCAAGCAAAATTGGACAGTAATTGTTATGACTATAATCCCTAGCTTTCCCAAATTTGCTCTTCACTCTCAACAGCCCATCTGCATCGACAAACATGTTTAATTTAAACACTAATCTGGGGGCCTCATTCAAAGGGTTCTGTTTTTGGAAAAATAGAAAAATATCACTAAAATAAATTTGTTGGTCAGTTTTCAGCAAGTCGATCACAGCTTGTCTCCTACTTGGACTTTTTCCCTCGAATCTCTTTCTCACCTCCTCCGATCCAAACTTTTTGACGAATATGCACAGAAATTTTCTTACGTACGCGTATACTCTCACTAATTTATTGAAACTTGAAAATCGTTCAGGCAAGACAACGTATTCACGGTTCTTAACCGCTACCGCCGCGCTAGCAAGGTGGGCCTCTACCGAAAGTGACATCTTGTCCACTCGAGGGTGAGGTAAAGAGACTGTCAAATCACTACGAAACCCAGAGGTACTCGCGAGGAACTCTGGCCCCTTCAGAAATTTACTATCTTGCAGTTTCTTAGGACTAACAGGCCTTGTTTTCAGATCGGCTGGGTTTTCGATTGAAGCAGCAAAAGAGAACTCGACGGGTAATGTCTCCGTTACTAGCATTATTTCTTTCAATCTATTCTGAAGGTAAACCGAATGCTTCTGCATTTTATCTAACTGCAGCGCATATGAATCAAGCCAATGTAGCGCTATCCTACTGTCCGTGCATACTCGGAATTTAACAAAATTTACTTTACACAAGCACGATTCCCCAGATAGTTGATTGCGAAGATCTTCCAACACCTTCACAGCAAAAGCTACGGCTTGGAGTTCAAGGACAGGAATAGTTTTCCTAATCAATTTATTACTGATAACCCGGTTTTTAGCCACAATGAAACTCACAGCCCCGTATTCAAGTTCTTCAAGTAAACAACTACGCCATACATTAATTTACTCGAATCTGAAAATGCAACCATCTCAAAAGGATCTGAATAATGACTGGCATTTCTGGGCAAGGAAAAGTTCGGGCGAGCATTAAATTGGCGAGCAATAGCCTTCCATTCTCTACAGAGTTCGTGGTTCAATACTGTGTCCCATTCTATGTCCCGGGAGCATTGTAACCTATGAACAAACAACTTCGCCCGATTTAAGCAAGGCAGGATTGAGCCAAAAACATCGTATTGCGACGCCAAGGTTTTGAGAATTAATCTTTTCGTATTTGCATTGGCATCCAGTTCAGACCACTGCACGGTAAGCGTGTCGCTGACCTTATCCCACATGATACCGAGTACCTTCGTAACCGCTTTCGGTTCGTCGTCGAGACGAGCCAGGAGCCTCTGCACTACCTCGCAATTTGTCTCCACCTGTTGCACTTCAAATTTGTAGGGATTAAAAATTTGGTTCAGCATAGAAAATGCATATTGTACTTCTTCGACTGTTCCAGCATAAGCACCATTATCCATATACATCAATGAATACAACCTATTTTTCAAGTCTTGCAGCTTGCCAGAAATTCCGCTGTCATCAATGGCCAAAATTTTGTACAATGCTAACATAAGTAACGCTGGACTAGACCTTAGACCAAAGGGCAGTCTTAGATTTCGGTAGGCTATGAGGGAAAAGTCTCCCTTGGCAACGTTTCGAAACCACAGGAACAATAGCCTATTTGAGTCTAGATTATTTAACGAAATCTGCAAGAAGGCCTTACGCAAATCAAAGGTTAGAAGCTTTTCGCCGAACCTAGTCAGTAACAACGCAGTGGATATCTTATGATTTAGACACGGTCCTGGACTTAGGACTTGATGATTCATGGCGCCATTTTTTTCACAAACATTAGACAAAAACACAACTCGGCATTTTGTTGTAGCTCGATCCATCTTAAAAATAGGCATGTGTGCTAAGAAGCTATGCTTGTTAGCCTCACAAAATACACGGAAGTCAGGGACACGCTCAATTACTCCAGACTCCTCTTGCTCTTTAAAGACATTATCTACCATTATCAACTTCTCCGGATCTCTGTGTAGTTTCCGTAGATTGGAACTAAGAATGCACTTTGCTAGGTTAAAATTACTTTCTAATAAATGAGAAAACTCGCCCCTCCAAGCCAAAGGCATGATAATCCTACCATCAACATCTCTATTGCTACCATGTAGCACAAAATTAACCACTTCATCATTTTCTTTGTTAGCCTCCGGGTCACTGTACTCATCACAGTCTACTACTCTCTGATAGCAAGAATCCAACACTTCGGCTGTGGCTAATTGCAAGTCTTTCTCCAAAATTTCCCCCGCATCATTCAAGACAACAAATGCCGAGAAATTAACACAACCATTACAAGTACTAGATTCTACAGATCTGGCTACCATGATCTGCAGTATGTCAAGACACCGAAAGCGGGAGCAAGTTGATGTTCTCCCGGAGCCTCGCCAGATTACCAAAGAGGAGCACCCCTGCTTCAGTATCAGCAAACACCGAGGGAATGGGGTCACCGAATTTAATTTGATTTTCAATTAAAATATCAGAATCATTTGTACCGAGCACAAACTGCAAGCCTGTCAATGTGTCCGAACTAGTCAACATAGAGTCCGCTAATTTGTAGCCTCTCTTCTCAAACTCCGAAGCTACGACAGACAGACCCGGCAACTCCACATTGAGCCTAATTTCAGGAACACACACGGCTTCTATTTTTCGTAAGGTTTTATTCGTCTCAAAAGGAACTTCCACGACGTCAGTAACAAACTCACGGGTATCATTGAAACCGTTGACAGTTATTGGGATTTTAGAACGCACCACATTCAAATTTAGCTCTTTCGCCACTGTGGACAATAAAAAGTTGGGCTGACAGCCTGAATCTTTCATAGCCCGTATCTGTGCGTCATGAATTTTCGTAGTAAAAGTAGGTATTACGGAATGCTCGCCAACCCCCACAGCGCCAGTCCACACCGTACCCGTGAACAGGTTTAGATTAGAATGGTCACCGGCTTTTTGCTTAGCATTAACTTTACCATGATTTGAACTTTCACTAGTGCACAAGAAAGCCATATGGTTACCTTGACACTTGAAACATGGCCTGCTAAATTTAAATGAACATTGCGCCGTGGAATGGTTGGCAAACCCGCAACGTGTACAACAATTCAAAGATTTGAGACGAGAAACCTTAGCCTCAGGAGTTACAAACTTTTTGCACTCTCTAGTAAGGTGCGACGTAACTTTAGAGCGGCCTCGTTCACTGCACAAACTACAGAACTTCATAACACATCTCCTTTGATCTATTTTGGGCTCATACTGAACATTCACCGCAAAAGATGATAGGTCCGGTTCCGCGGAATATGGCAATTTTTTAGGGTCAACACTTCTACTTTTTGCACCACCAACAGTAGCTTCAATTTCTTTACATCGGTTTATAGCATCAAAAATGTTGTCCTGAATTTCCTTAAGATTAGGTTTATTATTATTACATATATTAATAAGTTGAGTCTGCAAATTACTGGTCATAGCGTTCCATACAAAATACTGCTGTATGGCCTCTACATCGATCTGAAGCACAGCAAAAGCGTCCAAAATTACTCTCATTTCACTGACGAACTCAAAGGGTTACCACATGCCGACAATTCCAGCCCAGCTAGACGCTTAATCGCTTCAAATTTTTGGACAGTTTCAGAGGCGAATGCTTTAGTCAACAAATCCTTAGCGTGTTCATACGATTGCTCAGAGACACCCAAATAATTCACCAGAGACAATGGTTCGCCTTTCAATTGCCGCTTTAAGAATATATACTTTTCATGACTAGTTAACGAATACTTGTTGAGGATGCTCTCAAAGCCCCTGAGAAAATGCTGCAAACTTTCATTTGGTGCATGTGCATAACTAGGCAGGGGCACTTCAGGCAACTTAAGTCTGCTAACAGTCGGAGGCTGAGAAGCAACACTTTCATTACCAGCAATTAAAGCGACACTCAATAAACTTTTAGATTCTAAGATTTTATCCTTGTAAGATTCGCAAGACTCCAATTCATCGTTAAATTTCACATCATCAACACCAGACTCCCACATCAAGGAGGCCACCTGAGAGTCAAAGTTAGTCACCTCAGATTCCAAACGGTTAAGCTTCAAAATGTGAGTTTGCTTCTCCGTCTCCGTTAACAATGAATGATCTCTAGAAATTTTATCACACAATTTAATAATTTGAGTTCGAACAAACCCACGGGACTTCACAACAAAATCACTAGTTGACATATCAAAGTTTTACTCACAAAAAATTCCGCACAGCCATGTCCACCAGCCGCCAACCCAGGAAGCTCCATACCCGCGCCCTGCCGCCTCGGTATCCTGTCTACAGCGCCATGTAGAAAAAAAATCTCTCATTGAGAAACTTTTCCGTAATAGTTTCCTGATTAGGCTTTCAGTGTATTCAAACCATAATAAAGAGGATACAGAAAAAAGGTAAGTTAAATGATTTCATTAGAGAATTGCGAATAAATAGATTTAATAGCACGAATAGATTCTCTTGTTAAAATTGTTCTAAAAGCTTGAGGGCAGGCGGCGCGAATGCAGAGCACCTCGGATGGCGGGCCGGTCCGACAGCTGCTGCCTGAAAAACGCAGAAACAGGGCTGAGCAAAGCAGACGTTACAACCACTTACACGCTTAGAGCCTTAAATCCCCAAATCAATTAAATCCCCAAATCAATTAAATCCCCAAATCAATTAAATCCCCAAATCAATTAAATCACCAAATCAATTAAATCCCCAAATCAATTAATGTCAGAATTTTCACTTAGACGGGCGCTAAAGGATGTCTGACACGCGGAAGGAAGGGGATGAAAGAACAGAGAAATGATTCACGCAGATTTTCACTCCGCATTTAGTTTATTAAATTCCCAACAGGGCAAAAGGAAGCATCAAAACGGCTATGCCGTCAACAAGCCCCAAATTATTTAGGGTTTTCAATAACTTTATTTCAATATATAAACTCGGTTTAAAATTTACATTAAAAAATGCCTCGGCTCGAGTCAAAGCGGGGCAGACAAGGAAGGTTAATTTTGAGTAGAGTAGGACGCATGGGGCGCTCCACAGCGCCTCAAGCAGACTCAGTTCACGATTAAAGACGGGGTGGCCGAAGCGAACTCAGCACTGCTTAAGATTGTGGTAAAGTATCCCGACCAAGAGAAGACAGAGGGTGTTCCCGCTGCAGGAAGAATTCGAGAGAGAACAATTAGCGATAATTTAATAAAACCGAATTGGGTCACTAATATGAAAATCAGATGGTTAACTATGCTCAGATAATATCAAGGTAAGAATAAACTTTGAACTGTAACGGGGCACCACCAAGCCTTACGTACCTAAGGCAGAGCGGCCGACAAACTAAAGAAAACACCAGCGGCCACAAGGCCGAATGAAGACCATTGGGAAGAGAACGATACGATGGAGCGGTCACCGCTTACTGAAAAAAAATAAACAAACTAAACAATCTACACAATCTCAACATACGACCGAAGAGAGGATATCGTAAATAAATCAAGTCAGAGCAAACACAGAAGAACAAAGCTAGCACAAACCTGAACTTAATTGTGGCTTCAGTGGAAAAAGTTTCCTTCAAGGCCCGAAAGAATTTAAGGGAAAATAGGTTAAGGTCATTGGACTTTTAATAAGATCAATTCACTTCGAATAGGACACCTAATCCAAACTTTAGTTAGAGTTTAGATAAATTTTTAGAGGTGCACCCATTCAATCAATGCTTAGAAAAGCTTCAAGCGCGGCAAGCCGCAGGTAATGTTAGACACAACGGTGTCGTTTAGTAATCAAATGCCAATGATAAAGACAAGCAAGAATTTCACCTGTTGCAAGAGAGCCAACTAAAACGAAACGAAATATGCCATTCACACAAAATAAACTTAGGACATGAAAGAAGAGCAAGAACGGGCACCAAGGTCAGGATACTTCAACCCTCATAGCACGGGGAATAGCCGGCAACCAGCAGGGTCGACGTGGCTCGGAGAGCACCAGCCAGCGCATCCGCCGTCCGCCCAATCCACAGTGTGGCCCAATCTCAGAGCAAAATGACGTCACAATGAGAGCGCATCTGCCACCTTAACGCCACCATGCACCACACTACTACTGAAAGTTATGATTTATTTCTTGAGGGAAAGTAGGGTTCAAATATTTTGGAAGATAATTAAAGACAAAATTAATTTAGAGCCGATGAGAAATTCACGTTATGGAAAAATTTCTCATACACTGGCAAGAGACAACACAAATTTGCTAAAGAAAACTAATTAGAAGATAGACGATTCATACACTCTACCGCCGCTGCGCGTCGCGGTCGAGAAAGGCGATCACTTAGGTTCGCAAAGGACAGGGAATCCGATAGGGAATCGGATGCTAAAGGAACGCTAGCTTTAACTGAATCACAGTTTATTTCCATAGGGTAAAGCATGCTGATGGCATAGTCGCCATAGGTTTTATCAGGACGCATGAGTTGAACGGAACGAATACTTCCATCACTGGCCGCGTATAGTTTGGTAACCCTACCCATTGACCATAAAGGACGGGCCTTTATCGGAGAACGTATCAATACTATATCATCAAGACGAATTCTATTGGACCACCTGGGCTGAAACGAATGCCTATTTCTATCCCTTAATGAAGTCAAGTACTCCGTGTAGTATGAATCTTTGAAGGATTTTAGCATTTCGTCTCCAAGTTGAAGGGACGCGAGAAGCCGCGCTCGGGAAGGCATCGCCACCTCACTGCCCGAGTGAGCCCCAAAGTTAGGGGCACCTGAAGAAAAGGGAGAAATGAACGAATTTGGAGATACAAAATCTAACTCGTCCCCTTTACCAGCACACAACGGTCTAGAATTTACTGCATTTTGAATATCTGAAACTAAGGTTAAGAAGGCAAAATAATCTAATCGCGTGCGACCAATAGATTTATAAAGGCAGCGCTTAACAGTTCCGATCAGCCTCTCCCAAACTGAACCAAACCATGCCGAATACAGTGGGATCGTAATATGGTTAATATTATTAAACGCTAAATGTTCGCTTAACAAGGAGTTCAGGTGAGATTGATTAAGGATTTCTACCGATTGGGCAAAGGTTGGAGCATTATCGCTATAAATGGCATCAGGAGTGCCGAATCGATTAACGAAACGCACGAATGCCTGCAAGAAAGATGACGCGGACATGTCTTGAACAATTTCCAAATGAATGGCTCTAATGCTTAAACAAGTGAATATGAGCAGGTACATTTTAGTTGGAGTAGGACCTAATTTAATGAAAAAATGACCAGTAAAGTCTACGCCTACATTCTGAAAGGGGTGCACATAAGTAACGCGAGACTCGGGTAACTGGCCCACTCGCGGGTATCTGAATGGTAAAGAGTTGAATTTTTGACAAATTGAACAGTCCTTGAGGACTAATTTTACCGTGGATCGACCCTTAGCGACCCAGTAACCTTTATTTCGTAGGGTGTTAAGAGTAGAGGGAACTCCCAAATGCTTGCAAGTCTCATGACAATCCCGAATAACCAGCTGGGTCAGGTGGCTTTCGCGAGGTAGCAATACTGGATTTGCTACATCATAGCTTAGGAAGCGACAGTTTGCCAATCTGCCTCGAGACCTAATAATGTTATCTGAATCCAAAAATAAGTTCAAATTATCAATCAAGGAGGGAATTGGGTTTGTAGGATTTTTGTTGCACAAGTACGACCGGATCTCAGGAAAGTGCACTTGTTGCTCAAAACGAAGCCAATAAGCCCTGGCCAAATTTATACATTCTCTTCGAGCAGGCGGCAGTCTCCTAAGCCTCCTTGAAAATTCGAAGAGCCGTGAGGTGACGCCAAGTAATTTCTGCAGAGAAGAATAATTAGTTACCGGAAAAACTGAGGGAGGCAGTCAATCTTCGACTGCAGCTGATACGCAAGTTATTAATTTCTGATTAACACGGGAGATGCAGGACAAGGAATAAGACGGCCAGGAATCAAGGTCTTTCAACCACACTGGACCATTTAACCAAAATGAAAGCTTAGATGAGAACTCTTTAAGGGATATGCCCCTGGTCAACAAATCCGCCGGATTCGCTTCCGTGGACACGTAACGAAATTGCACTTTTAAATTAGTCATTGTGCTAACCTCTTCTTTGAAATTGGAAATGTCTTTCACACGATTGTTGGCGAATATATTTTTGCTTTTTATTTTATTGTCCAGAACCCAAGACAGAACCACTTGGGAATCGCAGGCCACTATAATGTCTGTCAAGTTTAAATTAGTCAGAGATGACAAAACTGAAATCAAACACTTAAACGCCAAAAATACCGCTAAAAGTTCCAAAACTGGCAAGCTTTTTGATTTCAAGGGAGATACTTTACTCTTACTGAAAAGAAGGACTGGCAAATTGCCATTACTACAGACGTAAATGCAAAACCCATAGTTGGACTTTGAAGCATCAGTAAACACTATAAGTTTAGAAGGCACATTAGATTCAAAACACTGGCGAGGGAATTTTATCTTTTGCAATTCATTAAAATCTTTACGCAATTTTAGCCAAGTAGCAACTATGTCCTCCGATAGGCTCTCGTCCCACGAGACATGAGACTTCCACACGTCCCGCAGCAAGTTCTTGCCTCTAACAGTGATGGGGGTCAACATTCCTAATGGATCAAAGCATCTGGATACTGCAGAGAGAATTGTACGCTTCGTTACCCTTTCACATTCATCTTTGAGTTTTACCTGTACGTGCATCTGGTCCGTATGCCTGTCATAAAAATATCCGAGCACCTTTTCAAAATCACCGTCATGCGGGTTACATACGCCATCCGCTACGAAGGTCTGCTGAAGATTCTCACAATTCGTGGTCCACGCACGCATTTCAAAACCTGCCTTCATACGCTCGCAGGCCTGCTGATAAATTGATTTCAACTTTTGCTCGCAATTTCCGGTAAAATATAGATTATCGACATACATTAGATTTTTCAGCGCGTAATTGCATTCGTCATCTGCAAACCGCTGCAAATGTTTGGATAAAACAAAATGCAGCACAAAAGAGCTAGATATGAAACCTAACACTAAAGTTGTATATCTGTACACAACCAGTTTTCCATTACGCTCCCAAAGTATACAGAAACGGTTGCGATCGGCTGCATCCACGAGTTTTATTTGAAGATACGCTTTACGGATGTCACCCATCACTAAATTACGGTCACTGCGAACGTTCAGCAAAACCTTAAAAAGACTGTTCACCAAATCAATCCCAGGGTACGCTGCTTCATTCAGGGACGGGCAACCATTCACTTTCAAGCTGCAATTTAAGACTGGTCTCACTTTAGATGTACAAGAGTCTTCTGTTTTAACGACTTCCCGATGGGGAATGTATACACAAGCATCTCTATTACTAGGCTTAATTTCCTCTAGAATCCCCTCCGACAATTGTTCTTGAAACACAGCGTCGTATTGTTCATAGAGCTGTTTGGCTTTCAAACGGGCAATTAGTCTGCTCAACACAGCTCTCGAGACTGCAAAGTTATTAGGAACATCAGCTAAGCAATCCTTCCAGATCAATTTCACGTGGTATTTTCCTTCATCGAATACTATGTTACTCTGAAAATCTGCTATCATTTCATTATCAGGTACAGAAACGTCTTTGCCAGAAATTCCAATGGACTTAAGATCAAAAATTTTATCTAAATTTGCTTCTACTGATCCCTCGCTTGTTACACCCCCGACAGGATCTGGAGAAATTGGTTGCGGATCCAAAACAAAATTTACGAAGGATTGATTAACTTTAGAGAAGGAACGCAACTCCTTATTCCGCATCAGAGACTCTTTGCGAGATAGAAAGTGCTCTATATTGCCAATAGGGATCATTTTATCGCAATACAGATAACCATAACCCTCCAGACAAGGTACAAGCTTGAAATTAGGCAGGTATTGCAAGAGATCAATTCCTAGAATTCCATCTAGCTTAACGGAATCTGAACTACCAGTCGCGAACGAAGTGTCCGCCAAGCAATACTTTTTACGAATGTTTGACATAGCTCTGTCCAGGAAGTGAACACTGAAAGTCAAGTCGAACGAATCGTCAATTAAGATGGGAGCTTGGATTTTATTGACTCCATCCAAAAGGTCAACTTGAAGGCTAATTTTCGCAAACTTACGAGATCCTTTGGCTAAAAAGGAATTCACGGCATACTCTGTCGTCATGACAGTTTCAGTGGGGTCAATACTACGCAACACTGCTCCCGATAAATGGCTCCGCTGGGCTCCCGTATCAATCAAGAAGCGTGCCATAATCTGCTTTCTGCCCTTCCTAACAGGCAAAGTCAACGTGGGCAAAACGTACCCAGCTTGAACATCTGACGACGCATTAATACAAAAGTTGGCATGAACCCCACCGTAAGTAGCTTGAGGACACAAAGCGGTCACATGCGATCGCTGTTTGCAAAGGTTACATTCATAGTCTAGGTGCCCCAGACATCTGCTAGTTAAATGTTTTGAACTAGTACACAATTCACAGAGCTTTAGCTCCCTGCACCTTTCGACACGACTGCGATAATTCGGATACACCGGACATCTCGTCATTGAATGGGTTTTCGCCAAGCACAATTTGCACATCCTGTTAGCTACAGGTGCCACGGCAGCAGCGTTAGAAAACACACCGCCATGGGCCGTAACAGTTTGCTCTTTCTTAACTTTAATTTTTTCATCATGGGAACCATCATTATCGTGCAGATTCAAGAGAGCTATGACACTAACGTAATTGTCAAAAATTTCATTCAAGTCGGGGAATTTTCGATTTAACTTGCGCGACAATTCTCTTCTAAACGAAACCGGCAACCTAGCGAACACTGAATGACTCAACATTTTTCTTCCCACCTCAGAATTCACAACGTCACAATCGTACAACTTGAGATCAGCCAAAACTGCTCGAATTTCAGTTAGAAACAACCTAGTCTCAAGAAATGACTTGTCTACTTTACATTCTAGGTTCAAGAGTTTCAAGGTTAAGTGGTTCACCACCTCTTCTTTATCTAAAAATTCTTGCTTAAGCAAATCTAATGCAACGGCATAATTCTCATCACTAATTATTAGGTGAGAGACTAGCTTGAGGGCATAGCCTTCTAAACAACTCTTCAAATAAACCAGTTTTGAGGAGGCAGACAACCCATCTCTGTTACCAACGGCATTGTTAAATTGAGCCAAAAAATTGTGGAACTCGAACTGACCACTCTTGCTACCATCGAAGTGACCGAGCTTAACTAGCGGCAACTTCAACTGCCTAACTGATTCCGAACAATCAGACCTACAATTTTTATTCAGGCTCTCACGAAGGAGTTCAAACCGAACCAAGCTACTTTCCACTTCACTTTCGTAGGCTACTTGGGCCGAGGTCTCCGCTTCCAATAAGCTTTCATTGCCTAAAATTGAGGTTGTTAGCTCAGCGTCGAAAGTCTTCACTTTCTCTAATCCTTCACGAATCAACTTACACTGGGCTGTTAATTTATCTTTATCCGATCTCTCAACAGCTTCCTCAGCCAACTTCATTGATATGGTAATTTTGCGTTTGACTACCCCTCTTTTTTGAACCACTGTAGGATCCATGATGCACCCCCTGAACACAAAGACAACAGAACTCACCAACCACCGGAACCACCAACTGAAAGAGGACACAGTTTAGAATCACGGCACGCTTTATTACCTAGAAACTACAGCGAAATAAGTAAAGAAAGGATAGAGAGGAAAGAAAGAATTAAGTTCAGTAAGAATGTGTCAGAATTTTCACTTAGACGGGCGCTAAAGGATGTCTGACACGCGGAAGGAAGGGGATGAAAGAACAGAGAAATGATTCACGCAGATTTTCACTCCGCATTTAGTTTAATAAATTCCCAACAGGGCAAAAGGAAGCATCAAAACGGCTATGCCGTCAACAAGCCCCAAATTGTTTAGGGTTTTCAATAACTTTATTTCAATATATAAACTCGGTTTAAAATTTACATTAAAAAATGCCTCGGCTCGAGTCAAAGCGGGGCAGACAAGGAAGGTTAATTTTGAGTAGAGTAGGACGCATGGGGCGCTCCACAGCGCCTCAAGCAGACTCAGTTCACGATTAAAGACGGGGTGGCCGAAGCGAACTCAGCACTGCTTAAGATTGTGGTAAAGTATCCCGACCAAGAGAAGACAGAGGGTGTTCCCGCTGCAGGAAGAATTCGAGAGAGAACAATTAGCGATAATTTAATAAAACCGAATTGGGTCACTAATATGAAAATCAGATGGTTAACTATGCTCAGATAATATCAAGGTAAGAATAAACTTTGAACTGTAACGGGGCACCACCAAGCCTTACGTACCTAAGGCAGAGCGGCCGACAAACTAAAGAAAACACCAGCGGCCACAAGGCCGAATGAAGACCATTGGGAAGAGAACGATACGATGGAGCGGTCACCGCTTACTGAAAAAAAATAAACAAACTAAACAATCTACACAATCTCAACATACGACCGAAGAGAGGATATCGTAAATAAATCAAGTCAGAGCAAACACAGAAGAACAAAGCTAGCACAAACCTGAACTTAATTGTGGCTTCAGTGGAAAAAGTTTCCTTCAAGGCCCGAAAGAATTTAAGGGAAAATAGGTTAAGGTCATTGGACTTTTAATAAGATCAATTCACTTCGAATAGGACACCTAATCCAAACTTTAGTTAGAGTTTAGATCAATTTTTAGAGGTGCACCCATTCAATCAATGCTTAGAAAAGCTTCAAGCGCGGCAAGCCGCAGGTAATGTTAGACACAACGGTGTCGTTTAGTAATCAAATGCCAATGATAAAGACAAGCAAGAATTTCACCTGTGGCAAGAGAGCCAACTAAAACGAAACGAAATATGCCATTCACACAAAATAAGCTTAGGACATGAAAGAAGAGCAAGAACGAGCACCAAGGTCAGGATACTTCAACCCTCATAGCACGGGGAATAGCCGGCAACCAGCAGGGTCGACGTGGCTCGGAGAGCACCAGCCAGCGCATCCGCCGTCCGCCCAATCTCAGAGCAAAATGACGTCACAATGAGAGCGCAGCTGCCACCTTAACGCCACCATGCACCACACTACTACTGAAAGTTATGATTTATTTCTTGAGGGAAAGTAGGGTTCAAATATTTTGGAAGATAATTAAAGACAAAATTAATTTAGAGCCGATGAGAAATTCACGTTATGGAAAAATTTCTCATATTAAATCCCCAAATCAAATAAATCCCCAAATCAATTAAATCCCCAAATCAATTAAATCCCCAAATCAATTAAATCCCCAAATCAATTAAATCCCCAAATCAATTAAATCCCCAAATCAATTAAATCCCCAAATCAATTAAATCCCCAAATCAATTAAATCCCCAAATCAATTAAATCCCCAAATCAAATAAATCCCCAAATCAATTAAATCCCCAAATCAATTAAATCCCCAAATCAATTAAATCCCCAAATAAATTAAATATACTTCTTACACAGGTAATTTCATTTATATCACACATACACGCTTCACATACATTTGAATAAAATAGTATAAACTAATTTTTAGGTAAACCCTATGTTCAACACAGATTTGAAATACGATTATGGCACCATTGGCACACCTACAGATCACACTGAAGTATTTGATCAGGGAGCACGCACCCGGGCCTTGATACATAAACAATGCTATTGCTTAGTTCGGGAACACCCACATCGTAAGCCGGATTTGTAAGTTTACCCTAACCCAGGTTCACCGAAGCTAGGCAAGTGTAGGCCACGTCAGACATCGAAGGCAAGTTTTCACGAGTTCGACTTACGTCTGAACTAGCGGGTCTACGGCGCACAGGGAGCAGGTGCAGTGGAGGCCTCCAGGAACAGCGGCTGCCCAACGCAGGCCGCGCAGAGGTTGACCTCTACTCAGCTGACATGGCGTACGATTTCTCTGCGACACTTAAATGATGAAAATTCTCGGGGATGAACAAATTGTGCCGTGCAGGAATGGGGTTGAAAGATGCAGTGCTTATCGTTCTGCGCCGCTTGTCCAAGACGCTGCTGGTAGAGGCTCAAAATGCAAAACGGTTATGTGACGACTTCCTGGAGCGTAGGGCGTCGAAATTTCAAGGGTTTTATGGGTTTAACTTTTTATCACGGCTTACGAAAAATGGGTTGCAATTTACAATTTTAAAAAGGCTTTTTTAGACACAAAAGAGTCACAACTCGCGTAATTCAAAGAGATTCCAACCGCTCCTCCGTGTGGATACGGCACGGCAGGAACGCTAGGAAGATCAACAAAATTCCTGCTCGATCGCACGCAAATAATAAGGAAGATTTTTGCTCTCCGCAGGATGTTAGGGGCTATTGTACCTAAAAATTCGCGTGGCTTTTCTAATTCATTTTGTTTGCGTGCTTGTAATGGGCATGAACGGTTCACTTGAGCGGACACTAGAACCTCCTGCAGGTACGATCATCGAGCTCCGCTGGAGTGAGAAATAATATTTTATTTCCTTTAGAAAATGAATAAAATGACGAAAGGGGCGGAAGCCTCCCGTAGGCAACTCGGTGGTTGGGGGCCAAACCCCCGTCGTTCTCGGGCGGCAGATGCTGCCCTGAGTACACCTCCCGCCTCAATTTGGACTATAATTCGACGATTATTTTCACTTTGCTACGTATTAGACTGCTAGCAAAAGTTAAACGTTCCGCTAAAATTCGAGGATTACCTTCATCATTCTACGTAGTAGCTGACTTTCAAAATAATAATAATAAATTTAGGGATGAGTTTCCACCAGGGTCACCAGCAATTTGCAACTATGGACCCGCCTAGCTTACACTAGGTAATCATGGATTGAGCTAGCTGAGCCCCCCAAGTGGGGGTTCCAGCAGCCCTCCCTCTCTTTGGCCGAGCGTCTTACCCGTGCTGGAACCCCCTCATAAGATGAGAGTGATAGCACAGAACGCCCGGCCGCTTACTTGGAATACTCTCTGTTGTTGTGGAGCTGGTCTTTCATGAACACACGTCGGTTATAGGGCTTCCAGGGAGCTTTTTCATAGTATACTGTTTGTGGTGAGCGTAACAGTTGATTACGGCAGATGGTTCAAGGCATAGATGCTTTCCACGGGATTGGTTGTACGATTTATACGAGATCATATGCGTTGATTTTCCGGAGATATTCTAGGAGTTCAGCAATAGGTGCTTCATACCCCAACACGTCCTTGATAGAAGGAGGTGGGCTGCTGTTATCCGCGAATAGGCTGATGTAACGACGTCTTGCGTGATGTAAGGCTAGGCAGTCTAAAATTACATGGTGCACGGTAAGGCGGGAACGTAGGCAGAGAGGACAGCCGGGTGGAGGCTCTTGTACTGCGCTGTTCATCAGGTATCCATGGGTAAGGTGTGTATGGCCACATCTGAGACTGTTAAGAATGACTTCATTTTTTCGGGATAGTTCGTTCTTTTTGTCGGGATACGGGTCATGTTGGATGTTCAGTAAAAAATTTCCCTCTTGTTGCCAGTTTTCTTTCCACCGGGTATTGATTTTGCAAGCGATAATTGGGTACCAGTCTCGATAAAAGAGCATTACACTTTCCGCAGGGCGAAGTGCGGCATTTTTTGCAAGCTTGTCGACTGCCTCGTTGCCGTCTATACCCACATGACTCGGAATCCAGCACAATTTAACAGTTTTGCGGTATTTGAATATGTCATCAATTTGGTGTTTGAGGATTCGTACAAGAGGATGGGACGTGCGTGCGTTTCGCAGTGATGTCAGAGCGCTTAGAGAGTCTGAATAGATAACGAACTTATCCCCACTGTGGTCGCGAATGATTTTCAATGCCAGTTCAAGTGCGTGTAGTTCCGCAGTGAATATTGATGCAGCGCTGGGGAGAGATATTGTCCTTCTTGTTCCGCTACACTCCGCCGCAGCACCGACTCGATCGTCGTATTTAGAGCCGTCCGTAAATATCGGTATGTATCCTCGGTATTCCTCCCGTCGCAGCCTCTGGTATTCCTGGACGTATAAGGCTGGGTGGGTGAATTCTTTCTTGTAGAAGGTTAGGTCCTGGTTCACGTCTGCTGGGATAGTATTCCATGTGGGTACATCGACGTTTTGCAATCGGTACGAGAACGAGGGCTTTATCCGCAGTTGGTCAAGCTGAAGGTTTTCAATTAGTTCGTGGGTGCGAACAGCGAAAGACGGCGTGAGCTGCTTGTTTACAAACAGTCTCCTGTTGGTAGGTGGTATAGCCAAATTGCGGGCTGGGTTGGACAAGTGGCTTCTTATTTTCAAGTAGTATTTCAGCGAAAGTTGCTCTCTTCGTAGCTGGAGGGGCATTTCGCCGGAGATGACTTGTAGACTGGGAATAGGTGTTGATTTGAATGCTCCCGTTGCAAATCGTAGGCAGTCGCTTACAATGGGGTCCAGAAGTTTGAGTGTTGATGTTGCAGCGGAGCTGTACACGATGCAGCCATAGTCCAGTTTAGATCGGACGAATACTCTGTACAAGTGGAGTAGAGTGTTCTGGTCTCCACCCCAGTCGTGGGAAGAGATTGATTTGATTATGTTGAAGTTCTTCTTGCAGCTTGATTTGATGTTGTTGATATGGGTTTTCCAGGTCAATTTTCGGTCCCACGTGAGCCCAAGAAACTTAACTTCGTCCACAAATTCGATGGTTTTGTTGCTGATTTTCAGGGTAGGTGGCACTTGAAGGCCTGGAAGGGAGGTAAAATGGACAGCCTTAGATTTATCCATCGAGAAGGAAAATCCATTGTTTTGCGTCCACAGTGCCACTCTGTTGATGCATTCTTGAAGTTTGGCTTCAATGATGCTGATGTCACTGTGTCGGTAGCCAAGTTGGAAATCGTCTACATATAGTGATGCATGGAAACGTGGGTCTTTAGGGATCTGTGAAACTATTTCGTTGATTTTGATAATGAAGAGGGTAACGGAAAGAACTGAACCCTGTGGGACCCCTTCTTCCTGAGGGCATGGATTGGATAGGTGGTTATTTACTCGTACCCTGAAAGTACGGTCCCGTAAAAACTCTTGGATATATAGAGGCAGTCTTCCCCGGAGAGGTAGATGATGGAGGTCTTGCATAATGCCGTAGTTCCAGGTGGTATCATATGCCTTTTTGAGGTCGAAGAAGACACTAACGAAGTGTTCATTGTGGACAAAGGAGTTTCTGATAATGGTTTCGAGACGGATTAGGTGGTCAACCGTGGACGTGTCCCGGCGACCCCCGCACTGGATATTGCTGAGGTGGCCGTGCATATCGCAATAGTCGACGAGTCTATTGTTGATGAGGCGTTCCAGAACCTTCCCGATGCAGCTCGTGAGCGCAATTGGCCTGTAGTTGTGAGGCGAATGTGGGGTCTTTCCAGGTTTTTGAAAAGGGATTATTACTGCTTCTCTCCAGGTAGGCGGGTAATACGAATGAAGCCATAATTTGTTGTAGAGAGACAGTAAGTTTTGTTTACCAATTTCTGGAAGGTGCTTAAGCATTTGGTATGAAATTCCATCTGCACCAGGTGATGTATTTTTCGTAGTCTCCAAGGCAGAATCTAGTTCGGCGAGGGAGAATGCGATGTTGTATGTTTCGTTGTTGTCCGATGAGAAGTCCAATTGGTTAGTTTCTGCACGTTGTTTTCTTCGTAAAAATTCCTGAGGGTAATTCGTCGCACTGCTAACTGAGCTAAATGTTTCTGCTAATTTGTTTGCTATTTCTGGAACGGTAGAGTAGCTTATATTATTTTCTTGTAATATTGACAACTGTCTTTGAGGTCTGCCTTTAATTTTTCTGATGTTTTCATAAATACGGGTCATTGGCGTGTTCTTCGTAAATGTGCTGGTGAATGCTGTCCATGCCTTCCGCTTCTCCTCTCGCAGAAGGTTTCTGTGGATGGCCCTGGCTCTTTTCCAGCGTAGGGCATTTTGTGCAGATTTTGTTTGCCTGAATTTTTGATAGAGGCGTTCGCGGTTGGTGCGTGCTTGTGTCAGCTGCGCGCTCCAGTAGGGCTTCGGAAAGAATTTTGTGAGTTCTATGGTTGGAATACAATCGTTTGCAAGTGCTGGTAAAGTGTCGATAAAGGTGCTGAGAGCTTCAGAGCATGTATGCTCGTCAGAGATTTTAAGTTTTTCCCAGTTTTGGTGCGCCTCGTAAGACGTCCAGTCTGCCTTTTTGTTGTTCCACATTGAGCGTTTCTGATCGTTACGTTGTGCATTAATTAGTCGTACTATGATGGGAATATGGTCACTGTCTTCCGGAGATCTACAAGTCTCCCATACCAAGTCCACACTCAGACGAGGAGATGCCAGGGTTAGGTCAATGGTGGACTCAGAGTTGTAAGAAACTCGTGTGTGTGCTCCTGTGTTGAGGAGAGTTAGGTTATGTTGGTCTATAAATTCTTCAATTATCCGGCCACGGGCATCTGTCGTTTCACAACCCCAAGTTGTACTATAGCTGTTGAAGTCCCCCATCAAAATGATTGGCGGAGGTAGTTGATTCATTAGTTCGTTCATTATTTCCTGGGTTATGGGGTGGCTTCTTGAGGTGTACAGCGACGCAAATGTTATCCGTCGAGTGATGTGGGCAGTGGCTGCGATGGCCTGGATGGCAGAAGTTATGGTGACTTCTTGGAATGGAATTGACTCATGAATAAGCAGCCCGACTCCTCCATGAGGCGTGACGTTAAAGTGGCCATGTTTGGTTAGTAGATTGTAATGGGGTATGGAAAAATTTGAGTTGTGCCAGAGTTTAGTTTCTTGGAGAGCAACAATATATGGGTTATGCAAGTTAATTAGTTCTAAAAGTTCGCTCTTTTTGGCTCTAACACCCTGGCAGTTCCACTGTAGGATGCAGATTCCGTTATTCATTTTGGTTTCCTTTGACTTCTTTTTGGTACTGGTTATAAATTCTTCTGGTTTCGCTTCTAACGGTCGGGTTGTTCTCACTTGTAATTTCGCTGTCGCTCATTGCCGAGTCGTAATCTGGTGTAATTTGTACTGGGGTAGAAAATATTTCTCCTGTGCTTGGATCAGCGTAGACTGCTTCCGCTACCTGCTTTTTTCCTGATGGTTTTTCGTTGCTTTCAGAGTTTTTTCTTTTCCTTTGCGTACCGTCTGAGAGCTGAGAGGGCCCTAGTGGAAGAGCTGGAGGAGCTGTCCCCACTTGTTTAATCGGTGTTGGAGGTTGTCGGCTGGGTGTTTGTGCAGCGGTAGATGTTACGGCAGAAGCGTAGTTCCTGTGATATTGGTGTTGTTCACTCTCCAGCTTTTGTCTTGCTTGCACTCTGCTCAGTTTGTATTTGTGCTGGATTGCAAGGATTTCCTGTTGGTACTTGAATTCAATGCATTTATAGGAGCCTGCGAAGTGGTCTTTGCCGCAGTTGTGGCATTCTATCTTGATGCTCGTGCATTCGCCGGAATCGTGGTTTACATTGTTGCATCTCGCGCATATCGTTTCAGGCCTGGTGCATCGTTTCTGGGTGTGGTTATACTCCAGACATTTCTTGCAGAACATGGGGCGCGGCACGTATGGAAATACCTTGGTTAGTGATTGTTCTCCGGGTATGGTTATGTAGTTTGGGAGGTTTTGCCTGAATGTAAGTAAGATTGCTTGGGAGACAGGGTTTTTCGGTTTGATCCAGGTAGCTCTCACTGCATCACTCAGTCCGTAGTCTTCCATGAGTCCGTCCCGGAAGCACTCGAAATTGGAGAGGTCGTACTCATATAGATATATGAGGCCTTTCACTGAGTTGAAGTAAGGGTGTTCAGCTATGGAGACAGGGATGTTGTTTAAGGTTTTTACATTACGGATTAGGGTACTTTGTTCTTTGGTGGCAATTTCAATGATATATGAGTCTTTATCCTGTGATGTAATTCTCTTTGGCTTTTCACCCAACTCAAGTTGAAGGCTTCGCTCGAGCACCCAGGGTGAAATTTTGCGCTTTTCATTAGAGTCCAAAGTACATTTGAAGTGAGTGGCGTAGGGAGCGGCGTGTTTTTCATTTGACTCAGTTGGGCTGTTCAGCATCTGTCTAGCACGGCGCTTCCCGACCTTGTGATTGTTCTGGATTGTAAGTACTTGTTCCTCTTCGATTTGCTTTGGGCAGGTTTTGTCTTTAACTTGGTGAGGGCCGTGACAGTGGATGCATTCGGCTTCAGAGGCAAGGCACTGACTGCTACCGTGCCCCACTGCCCCGCACCTTCCACAGGTTGTGGCTCGGCTGCAACGCTTTTTGGTATGTCCGTACATCTGGCAGTTGGCGCAGTGCATTGGTTTGTCGATATATGGGTATACTCGGGTGTCTGATCGTTCGCCGGGAATGTATATGAAATCGGGGGGAGACTCTGATTTGAATTCTAGAATTATCGCGCTTGTTTGTTCGTATCTTGTCTTGATGAAGGTGGCGTCAATTACTTCGCTGATGTTATAGTTTTCTTTGAGCCCAGTTTCGAATTCGCTGAAGTTCTCCATGTTGTATTCGTTGATATAAATGAGTCCCTTGGATTTATTGAGTTTTGGGTGGGCGAAGACTTAACATGGCACTCCGTTTATATTAGTGATGGTCAACAGTGCCTGGCCTTGCCTGTTGTCTCTGGCCTCGAGTGTGAAGCTCTCCCTTCCACTGGTGGTGATGGATTTGGGCGGAGATCCGGTGGCTGAGCGAATTACGTTTTTCACCAGGTAGGGGTCTATCTTACGTTTTGTTTCGGGTGTAAACTTCATGGTAAAGAAGCGTGTGAAGCTCCGCTGTGGTGGCTGTTCGGTAACATTGAGAGGGACAAATTTGTTCTTCTTCCTATGTCTCGCACTCTGAGTGACCTTCCCTTGTTCCTCCGGAGGTGACAAATGGGCTGATAGAGCTTGGGTTACTTCCTCGACTGTGTTTTCCAGGTTTTTAATTCTTTCCTCGATGCAGGTTGGGGGTATGTCAGAGTTACTGTCTTCGGTATTCAGTTTCGAGATGTCACGATCCGGTAACACCCTGCTCATCGATCTAACCAACTGGTTAAGGTTCCTCTCTATGTTGGTGATGCGGTCGGTGATATTTTTTTGGTGCTCTCCATTATGAGCTGTATGGTTCGTTGCCATCAGTGAAGATCCACACGTAGTTGTACAGACACTTGCTGGCTCGCCTGTCATTGCGGCGATTGGTGTCCTGATAGATTTTACTTCATTTGGCTGGGTCGTCACTTTTGTTGGCTCCTTCGCTCGCTGCTTCTGGTCCTTCCCGGTGCGTCCCCGGTTAGGCCGCGGGCCTCCACCGCCCCTCCTCATATCGCCTGGTCCTCGGGGCACAAGGCCACCGGGACCAGGGGTGTATGTTTCCTTTTTACTCGCGATATGCGAGTTTTATTCAATGCTCAAAACACAGGTTCAAGATAAACATACAAAACTAAAGATAAAAGACCCGGATGTTAGTGGGCGCCCCCCACGTTGGTTCTACCCACGGACAACACTCGTATAAATAAGCTTATGATCACTATGTTGCCAATTTACATAAACGATATGTAATGAGTTGCAACTCCTAGTGGGTATATTAACGGTACCACCACGGGAAGGTGTGGGTGGGCTGGAATACTTGTTATGGACAAGTAATCCTTATCAAATATCCTTGTCTATAGACTGCTCCCTTTACGATACAAATGATGATAACACAGTTCGGCACCAGTAAACGTGGTAAAGGGAACACGTAAATATTCCTTACGAAAAATGGGTTGCAATTTACAATTTTAAAAAGGCTTTTTTAGACACAAAAGAGTCACAACTCGTGTAATTCAAAGAGATTCCAACCGCTCCTCCGTGTGTATACGGCACGGCAGGAACGCTAGGAAGATCAACAAAATTCCTGCGCGATCGCACGCAAATAATGAGGAAGATTTTTGCTCTCCGCAGGATGTTAGGGGCTATTGTACCTAAAAATTCGCGTGGCTTTTCTAATTCATTTTGTTTGCGTGCTTGTAATGGGCATGAACGGTTCACTTGAGCGGACACTAGAACCTCCTGCAGGTACGATCATTGAGCTCCGCTGGAGTGAGAAATAATATTTTATTTCCTTTAGAAAATGAATAAAATGACGAAAGGGGCGGAAGCCTCCCGTAGGCAACTCGGTGGTTGGGGGCCAAACCCCCGTCGTTCTCGGGCGGCAGATGCTGCCCTGAGTACACCTCCCGCCTCAATTTGGACTATAATTCGACGATTATTTTCACTTTGCTACGTATTAGACTGCTAGCAAAAGTTAAACGTTCCGCTAAAATTCGAGGATTACCTTCATCATTCTACGTAGTAGCTGACTTTCAAAAATTAAACATTTCTCTGAAATTCGATGATAATTTTCACTTTTCTGCGTTATAGCCTATGAGCAATAATCAAACGTTTCCCTGAAGTTCGACGATTATTTTCATCATTCTACGTACGTGGTAGCCTGCTGGTAAAAATTTAACGTACTTAATCTACCTGAAATTTTGAACCGCCTTAGCTGTTTTCAGGGCGTGCTATAGAGCATCATGTTTCTCGAAAATGCAAAAAGAAAACCTAACGCGTTAAATTGAAATTTCAGGAAGAATTTAGCATGAAAAGCGTATTCTAAATCGGAGTTTTTTTCGCAGTATACAGTCGGAGTGCTTTTCGCAGTATACAGTCGGAGTGCTTTTCGCAGTATACAGTCGGAGTGCTTTTCGCAGTATACAGTCGGAGTGCTTTTCGCAGTATACAGTCGGAGTGCTTTTCGCAGTATACAGTCGGAGTGCTTTTCGCAGTATACAGTCGGAGTGCTTTTCGCAGTATACAGTCGGAGTGCTTTTCGCAGTATACAGTCGGAGTGCTTTTCGCAGTATACAGTCAGAGTGCTTTTCGCAGTATACAGTCAGAGTGCTTTTCGCAGTATACAGTCAGAGTGCTTTTCGCAGTATACAGTCAGAGTGCTTTTCGCAGTATACAGTCAGAGTGCTTTTCGCAGTATACAGTCAGAGTGCTTTTCGCAGTATACAGTCAGAGTGCTTTTCGCAGTATACAGTCAGAGTGCTTTTCGCAGTATACAGTCAGAGTGCTTTTCGCAGTATACAGTCAGAGTGCTTTTCGCAGTATACAGTCAGAGTGCTTTTCGCAGTATACAGTCAGAGTGCTTTTCGCAGTATACAGTCGGAGTGCTTTTCGCAGTATACAGTCGGAGTGCTTTTCGCAGTATACAGTCGGAGTGCTTTTCGCAGTATACAGTCGGAGTGCTTTTCGCAGTATACAGTCGGAGTGCTTTTCGCAGTATACAGTCGGAGTGCTTTTCGCAGTATACAGTCGGAGTGCTTTTCGCAGTATACAGTCGGAGTGCTTTTCGCAGTATACAGTCGGAGTGCTTTTCGCAGTATACAGTCGGAGTGCTTTTCGCAGTATACAGTCGGAGTGCTTTTCGCAGTATACAGTCGGAGTGCTTTTCGCAGTATACAGTCGGAGTGCTTATCGCAGTATACAGTCGGAGTGCTTATCGCAGTATACAGTCGGAGTGCTTATCGCAGTAGTCGGAGTGCTTATCGCAGTAGTCGGAGTGCTTATCGCAGTAGTCGGAGTGCTTATCGCAGTAGTCGGAGTGCTTATCGCAGTAGTCGGAGTGCTTATCGCAGTAGTCGGAGTGCTTATCGTAGTAGTCGGAGTGCTTATCGTAGCAGTCGGAGTGCTTATCGTAGCAGTCGGAGTGCTTATCGTAGCAGTCGGAGTGCTTATCGTAGTAGTCGGAGTGCTTATCGTAGTAGTCGGAGTGCTTATCGTAGTAGTCGGAGTGCTTTTTGCAGTAGTCGGAGTGCTTTTTGCAGTAGTCGGAGGGCTTATCGCAGTAGTCGGAGGGCTTATCGCAGTAGTCGGAGGGCTTATCGCAGTAGTCGGAGGGCTTATCGCAGTAGTCGGAGGGCTTATCGCAGTAGTCGGAGGGCTTATCGCAGTAGTCGGAGGGCTTATCGCAGTAGTCGGAGGGCTTATCGCAGTAGTCGGAGGGCTTATCGCAGTAGTCGGAGGGCTTATCGCAGTAGTCGGAGGGCTTATCGCAGTAGTCGGAGGGCTTATCGCAGTAGTCGGAGGGCTTATCGCAGTAGTCGGAGGGCTTATCGCAGTAGTCGGAGGGCTTATCGCAGTAGTCGGAGGGCTTATCGCAGTAGTCGGAGGGCTTATCGCAGTAGTCGGAGGGCTTATCGCAGTAGTCGGAGGGCTTATCGCAGTAGTCGGAGGGCTTATCGCAGTAGTCGGAGGGCTTATCGCAGTAGTCGGAGGGCTTATCGCAGTAGTCGGAGGGCTTATCGCAGTAGTCGGAGGGCTTATAGCAGTAGTCGGAGGGCTTATCGTAGTAGTCGGAGTGCTTATCATAGTAGTCGGAGTGCTTATCGTAGTATCGTGTTATCGTCACCATACAGCAGCAATCCAGCGTCCGTCTCTGAAAGAACAGAATGCTTATCGTCTCCGAAAGAAACCTGCCTTTCCAGGAGAACCTCGGGATTTTTGTTTCCAAGGACAAACGAGAGATTAGACACTTCATCAGATTTCATCAGTAGAGGATCTGCTAAAGTGTAGCCCTTCTTGCGAAGGTTCTCAGCAACACCTGTCAAGCCAGGGACTTTCAGGGTAGTATTAATTGATGGAACACAAATGGCTTCCGGAGTAGTTGTTTTATTTCCTAAAGTTAAATTTACCGACACGATCTTGGTCGTGTATAGTTTCGACTCGTTGAAACCGTTTACCACAATCGGAAAATTAGATTCCAGAATTGGCAGATTTAATTTATCAACGACAGATGAGAGGATGAAGTTTGGTTGGCAACCAGTATCCTTCATTGCTCTAACCAGAAAAGCGCCTATCTTACCGGTGAAAGTAGGCAGGAACACTCCAGTCCCCACATCGCTCTGAAGGGCTGACTCCGTCCAAACCACGCTTGTGTTGACGCTCGCTCTGTGCTCTGTCGAGTATCTGCCTCTGGAATTGGAGCCTTTAGGAAATTTCGAATTAGTTTGGGACGGACACAAGAAAGTCATGTGCTGTCCATTGCACTTGAAACAAGGTCTACCAAACTTGAATTTACAATTACTCGTTGAATGGTTGGTATAACCACAACGAACGCACGCATGCAAAGCTCTCAAGCGCCCTCTCTTTGACTCTGGAGTCTGATACACTGGAAAATCTTTGGTGGAATGAGAGGATTCGCGGTTGCCCTCTTCATCACTGCAGAGAGAAAAGAAAGGGAACCTTTTAACAGCTGCGGGTCTCTCACTAGGCAGACTTGTGACATTGGTGGCCAAGTTGTGCACCAAGGAACTCTGTTTAGCATTACCAATTTTGCGTTTTTCTTGATTGCGAAGTTCCTGGTACCTATCAATAGCACTGAAAATATTATTATTAATTTCGGGAAAGGTAGGCTTATTATTGTTGCAGATGTTAACAATTTAATTTTGCAATGAAGTGTTCATGCCATTCCAGATGAAGTAATTAAGAACAAGATCGACAGAAATCTTAAGGTTACGAAAGAGATCTTGAACAGAGCGCATCTCACTGACATACTCGTACGGGCTCTCATGCTGGCTCAAATGCAACTGTGCCAGGCGCTTGATTGCATCGAACTGCTGCGAAACTGTGCGCGCAAACGCATTCACCAACAGCTGCCTAGCATTGTCGTACGACTGATCAGAGCCTGAAAGAGAGTTGATCAAGATTAGGGGATCATTGCGCAGCTGCTTCTTCAAGTACACAAATTTTTCGTAAATGGATAGTTCATATTTGTCGATGCTACTGTCGAAGTTCTGCAAGAAATTGGTCAAATTTTCGGTTCGCTCGTTACCAAAGGTAGGCAAAGGCACCTCCGGCAGTTTTAATTTGTTGAGACGCGCAGAGGCTTGAGCAGTCAAAACCCTGGCCGAGTCTGACGCGTTCTCTGCAGAAATATGGTCTCTAAGGAGAGCCAAAGCGTCTGATAATTTCACCGCATACATTTCACATGAATCGAACTCAGCAGCCAGCTTACCGTCATCCGTGAAAGTCTTACAAAGCTGAGTAGCAATTTCGCTGTCGAACTTTCGTACGTCCAGGCTCAGCTGCTCGAGACGACTCAGAGAAGACAATTTCTCGTTGCGGGTGAGTGAATTCACGTTCTCGTGAATTTTGTCACAGAGTTTCGTGATCTGGGCCCGAACGTAACCGCGGCACCTTACTGAAAAATCTGTTTGAGACATTATTAGATTACAAGAATTAGCTTGGTGTTAGTACTAAATAAGACCAATTCAGCTATCACGCCACACTGTCTAAATCTGAAAGCACACGAAATATTAGGAGCACTGAACACGAGCACGCTCCCGCACCAGTCACCACACCACTACATGAAGTCCGCTCGAACCCCCTGGCAAGGTCGCCATAACGAAAAAAGCGAGCGGGGGGAATATGAAATACAGATAGTAGAACTAAAGTTTAATAATATCACCCGAAGATTGATATGGTTGGCACAGAAATAAATAATAGTATGCTGAAAAATGAATGGTGTCGGCCGTGAACGATGATGCATGTCTAGGTGAGACGTGCGTTGGAGACGGTCCGAAGAATTGAGCCGCTGTCGTCTCCAGGCCTTCCGTTAATGCACCTAGTTGAAAGAATTAGCAAAATTTAAAGAAAAGGAGTAAATACGAAGTGTGAGGATCTGACTTGCTTGGTGAATAAATCAGTTGAACACACCCAAAACTAACCCCGATCTGATACCTATAAACACCGAAACTAAATTTACACCCACATTTGATCTGCACCTAAACATACGTAACACCCACCGATCTGATCTACAACACCGAAACTAACTAACACCCACCGATCTGATCTACAACACCGAAACTAACTAACACCCACCGATCTGATCTACAACACCGAAACTAACTAACACCCACCGATCTGATCTACAACACCGAAACTAATTAACACCCACCGATCTGATCTACAACACCGAAACTAACTAACACCCACCGATCTGATCTACAACACCGAAACTAACTAACACCCACCGATCTGATCTACACCTAAACCCAGAAATATACACACCCCGATCTGATTCTAACCACTGATCTACTTATAACTAGTTAAAATATAGATGGATTACCCTAGGCGCTATTATTTAACAGGAGGGAACGGAACACTTCAATGAGCTTCAGCCGAACAATCTAATGCTTACGCACGACACACGACAGCACTGCGACTTACTGCTCTAATGACGAAGCGAAGTGTCTTCATGCGGTGAGTGAGGTGATGAAGACGGGTGCGCACTCGCGCTCACAGGGTGCTTAGCCGCCTCCTCCCACGCCGACCGTGGTGCGTCAACAAGACCAGAGCACACTGAATGGACGGACGGCGGATGAAGCCGTGCCGGATGGTGAGGTAGCGGAGCGTCAGAAATCCAGAAGTTGATGCGCTAGAGGTGAAGGCTGAAGATGGTCTGCTGATTTTGGGCACAACAGATCTGAGGTTGGATCTGACGAGTAACTTGGAGGAAAGTTCAGTGGCGAAGAAGAAAATGTCGACAGTGAGAGTCACCATGCCGGTTGTAAGATACGTAATTTTCTGCTGTACTATTGAAATGCTCGTAATTTAAGCTAATAAAGTTTTTCTCCCATATACCCCAATAAATAAAAAGGGCACTTTTTCGACAAAACTAGGCTTGACAATATAACTGTGATTGTTAGCAATAAAATTATCTAACATTGGCACCACGAACGGAGATCACCAGTGTAACTAAATTGTGAGAACAAACAACAGAAAGGCTGTGACAGCATATATTCCAACCACCACTAGGTACTTGAAGTTTCCATTAGCTATCACTGGGTCACAGGATTTATTGCCACTCTTCAGCTGAATGCACAACACAAAACATGCCTTCGATACCAGGAACAACAGCCTATAAAATATATGCCTATATCACTTAATATTCAACACTGTTTTTTTACATTTTCTTCTCTGGAGTCTATACACTATACAGACGGTCTTACATCAGCTCGCCGAGTTTAAATGCCTAAAATCCGGAAGCGAGTGGTTCCAGTAAACGACCGCGCTTGTGAAATTGTTCTATCGCTGTTCGAAGGTATAAATATTATTTATAAAATGCTGCTCAGACAGCACAAGTATACCTCGTATGGCTTATCTATTTGTACACCTCGGATAGTTTGTCTATTAGCACACCTAGTACGGTTTGACTATTAGTATACCTCGTATGGTTTGGTTATGAGTACGCCTCGCATGGTTTATCTATTTGTACACCTCGGATAGTTTGTCTAGTAGTACACCTCGTATGGGTTGTCTATTAGCACACCTCGTATGGTTTGTCTATTAGTACACCTCGTATAATTTGTCTATTAGTACACCTCGTATGGTTTGGATATTAGTATACCACGTATAGTCTGTCTATTTGTACTCCTCGTATGGTACGTTTGTTTAAGGACGTCTTATATTAAGAAATTTTTAAAAGCCAATATACTGGCATGTATCTCATGTGTCATCTTTTTTGGAAATAAACGGGTTTTCTTTTTATTTTCTTCTTTCTGTCAGGAAAGTTCACGCCGATTTTTAAGGAAAAGAAAAAACTCAGATATGAACCATATTGTTGCACAATACGTTTCCATCTATTCTCTAACTTGAAAATACATTCTTCTCAGAATTGAGGTGTTTTTATGGCAAAGAATTCATCAAGGTATCGTTTTATGTCATCCAATTAATGGAAATTTTTACCATTAAGGCTATTCTGCAGTGACCTAAATAGGTGGAAATCTGAAAGGGCAATACCTGGTGAATATGGTGGGTGAAGTAACACATCCTACTCGAATTGCAGCAATTTTTGTCTGGTGCGCAAAGAAGCGTGTGGTCATGTTGAAACACAACACCTTTCCTGTTGGCCAATTCTGGGCGTTTTTCTTGAATTGTTGCTTTAAATCATCCAGTTGTGAGCAGTATTTTTCAGAATTAATTTTCTGGTTACTTGGGAAAAGCTCAAAGAACAGGATTCCTTTCGAATTCCACCAGACACAAAATACAACCCTTTTAGGTTGAAAATCAGCTTTGGGGATGGCTGAGGGTGGCTCATGTCGCTTACTGCAAGATTGCTTTCTCTGAACATTTCGGTAGATGATCCATTTCTCATCCTCGGTCACAATTTGCTTTAAAAAAGAAAGAAAGAGAGAAAAAGAAAACCGTTTATTTCCAAGTTGCCACATGAGATACATGCCGACGTATTGGCTTTTAAAAATTTCTTAATATAAGACGTCCTAAAACAAAAGTTCCATACGAGGAGTACTAATTGACAAACCATCCGAATTGTACAAATAGATAAGCCGTACGAGGCATAATAATAGACAAACTATACGAGGTGTGCTAATAGACAAACTATCAGAGGTGTACAAATAGATAGACCGTACGAGGCATATTAATAGACAGAATATACGAAGCGTACTAAATGACAAACCATACGTGGCGTGCTAATAGTCTAACTCTGTCAAGGGCTAATTGAATAAAAAATAAAAAATATCATCTCTTGGATATTTTATATTCCAAGAGATTGCTAACAACTTATTCGAATACTATTAAAGAAGTCGTCGGAACTTCCAAGTTATCAGTTGAAATTATCGAAGTAAGAAAAAGACAAAAAACGCTATACCGGAGTAGATTGAAACCACATCGTAAATGACAATCATGTATTGAGAAGAGGTTAGTCACTAAGTAATTTATAAAGAACATCGCGCAACATAGCACGCACATCTAGAAATGCGTAAACAAACTTACACTCAGAAATGAAATGCATGGCTTGTTCGGCAAAAGGTACATTTTCATTTCGTTTATTAAGCTGATCACAGATGGAAACGCAATTCTAAAGATTCCTCTCACTCAACTCACGCGACACCCGAACATCGTATTGATTTATGAACCCAAGCTCTACCAGGTGCTCATGAACGGCGAATTTTGAAGGGTTGAGGCTTTCTGCCACTTCTCGGGTTGTGGAATCTGGGTTATCCTCAATTAATGATTTGATTTGGTTATCACTTGAGGTAGATAGTCTGCCTGGTCGCTCTTTATCAATAAGGCTAACAAAACCACTTCCGTACAGTTCTTTCGGATACAGAATCATTACCGTAAACTTAGCATATTTTTTTGGTTGCTCGTGACGCAGTTTTCCATTTATGAAAAAGAAAAGCATTGAGTGCCAAAAATGATCTTTTATCTTCCATTGTGCAGGGTTACAGAATCAACACAAGTCATAAGATCGTAAACCTTCTTCCATGAAAAGATACTTCAAACTGTTCTCTAAATGGAAGTGTAGTCAAATCTTATTCTCTGGACTCAAATATGTTCGAGAGTAAGTCGAAAGGTGAGCTACTAAAAATCGGCACGAATTTTTTGGATAACCAGATCGTGTACCAATCAGGAGACTCGGAGAAAATGTTTTTATCACCCTGCGAGTTGATATTTCCATGCTAATAATAGCGGCACAAAAAAGTTTACCTGAGTGAGAAAAGTGAAAAGGATTGTTGTACAAAGACTACCAAAACATGTATAACATAATTGGAGTAATACGTGAAATTACCCATCTGGATAGTGCTCTCATAATATACTCAAGAGCGTAATAAATGACATGATGAATTGTACCACACAAGGATAACGCGAACATTTTATGTAGAACGGGAAAAAGAGAAGAAAAAATTAATGTCCTTTAAGGTTAACTAATTGGAAAATGTTACATTTTTTCAAATGTCTTTAATTGATAAACATACTTAGATGCCATGACGGTCCAGTTCAATGCTTTTATAAAAACGGAGAGAAAAAAGACAAGAAGTGAAAGTTAAAGTTCTGTAGCCGCTTGTGAAGATGAGCATGATTTTTTCTCCTTTCAAATTGGTTAATTATTTTACATCGTAGTTTTGTGAGAACTGAAATCACACTCAGTTCGTTCCTGTGGAGTAGAAATTAATCAATATCTAGATTAGGAGAACTGTAAGTTTTAAAGCAAAAAGGGGAAAAAATAATTGTAGCGGCAAGGTCTGAAATGTGCTGAATATTCAAGAGCTTCATTTCCTTCATAATGTAATACGATGGAAATGCATAAAAAAAATTATTTTTTAGCTAAAGATGAATTATTATAGTTGCCAGAACACATTGAAATGTGTTCGTGTTGAGCACATCACACGTGAGTGCATGTGATACGAGCAGCTGGGGAAATGATTTTAACAAACATATTGACTAGTACAACAAAAATAGTAAAAGATGCTTGCTGAAGATTATATATTTTGCCTTTTCTAAATACATTAATGAAGGATATAGTTTAATTTTCGCCTCATATTTGGAATCCACAAATCAGTTGGCTTTATGACACTTGGGAAAAAAAGATCTTGTTATTAAAATAAAAAATTCCTTGATGTAACGTACATTGGCTAAGTAATAATTTGAATTCGGTTTTGAAGTGAACAATATTTCCTAAATTTTAGGAGGGATTTACTTTTTTAAAGTTTCAAATGTCTCATACATTAAATTCGTTTTCAGACTTAACAGAAAAAGATTGAGAGGATGATTTTTTAACCAGATTCGTTGTGAACTTTCATACATCGGTTGACTTAAACTGTCTGCGAAACTAAATAGAGGGGTCACGGTGAGCGTAAATACTATGACAAAAAGTGCAAAATTGATCGAAATCGTTGCGGGAAAAGTCAAACTTATTAACTCTTCCTTGTGTACTCGTTGGGCTCATGTTTGTAAAGTTTCGATCTTGTTTTTGACTGATCTACAAATTAGTGTACCAGCTATGCTTTTTTCACCGAGAGTTAACAAAATTATGCTTAAGAATCGATATGGACACTGCTGTGTGAAATAACTTATCTCCTAGCCAAATAGACGCTCAAGGTAGTGATTTTGCGCCTGATGATCGAAAATATTACTACAAGCCTCCGTAAAAGTGGCATTTAACCTTGCAATGAAAATTTTACGCCGTTATTTTCGTCACTAACGCAGTCTCGTCGTTAACGTTGATGGCATTCATTTTCCAAGCGTTCAATTACACCGTGGAGCATAAACCTGCGCCGAAGTCATTCTTGTAATGTAAATAAGATCTTTAAAAACTTGAAGAAGCTTATGAGTATAAGAAACGAGTTTTCAAGATGACTACGTGTGTACACCAAGGATTTACTGCTTCACTCGCCATTGATATACCTTAAGAATGATTTGAAATTAGTGTTCTCGATCTGAACATATTTTACTCCGGGGGATTTGCCGTGTAAATACATAATTTAAAGTAAAATACTGCAAGCAATGTTTTTTTATATATACTTATTGATTTGATGTCATAATGTCTGATTATTTTCACTTTTATTTTTTCTTTTCACAAAAACATTTTTATCATTCTAGTTTGAGTTAACACAAGCCATTTCATTTTCAGGCTTGATAGTACATAAGTAACTTTAAATATAGTTTTCACAAATTACTCTAAACGATAATGACCCATTCCAACCAATAGGTCACAGGTTTGTTACAGATTGCAGATCAGGATTGGTTTTAATGCAATTGCAACTTGATAAGATATCGTGTTGCAAACTCAACATTGAAATGAAATAGGAGAAATTTTTTTCAATATAAACGACACGCTTGAACTACCTGGAACAATACTGGAAATTACAAAGTCAAGAGCGATAACTATTTCTATAATTTTATTTTCAACAGACTAAGAAGCCACAACATAAATTCATATAAAGGATTCTCAAGGTATGTGAGCGGGTTTCTTAGGCCGTTGATGATACAGTTAGCGACGAAATTATTCGTACACCCCTCGTCTTTCAAAACTTGCTAGAAGTATTCAAAAACTGTTGTTGTCACAGGCATAAGGTTTTCACAGAGTGTGAAGCACATGTTAGTGACAATAATACGAAGTTTCTAGAACGAAATATTATTTTTGAAAGTTTTAACAAGCTGAACTTCAGAAACATAATAAGACAAAATTATTCATACAGTGAGTGGTATTACCCTTTATTGAGGTGAATCTACCATTTGAGTATATTTTTAATAATCGATAGCGTCACCTTTCATCTTCATAACATTTAAAAGCCTTTTATTATAGTTTTTGACGAGCTTGTCCGTAGTTTCAAATGAAATCTTGTTCCATTATTCAATGTCAATGCGTTTCAATTCCTGAAGATTCTTTGGAGCTTTCTTGTTGTTGTTGACTTTTAATTCCTGCCACAAGTTTTCAATGGGATTGAGATCAGGACTCATCGAAGACCATGGCTGCACATTTACCTTATTTCTTTGAAGCCAGCTAGTTGTAGACTTGACCGTGTGCTTTGGGTCATTGTCTTGTTGAAATACCCACCGCCTTCCAAGTCCCAAACTATTAGCTGATACTTCCAGGTTTTCGTCCAAAATAGAAATATAGTCATCAGAGTTCATCTTCCCTTCAATTGCAACCAATTTTCCAGTATCCGATGCAGCAAAACAACCCCAAAACATCAGTGATTCACCTCCGTGTTTAACTTTTGGCACAGTGATCTTCAGCAGGAAAGCTTCGCCATTCTTACGCCAAACCTTCTTCACGCCATTGTCCCCAAAAGGTTAAATTTTGGTTTCATCACTCTATAAAACTCTCTCCAAAAGCCTCTGTCTTTATCCAAGTGTGACTTCTCAAAGTTCAAGCTAGTAGCATCATGACATGGTATGAAACGTGGAGTCCTTCGAGGTCGGCGTACGTGTGAATTGGTTGCAATCGAAGGGAAGATGAACTCTGATGACTATATTTCTATTATGGACGAAAACCTGGAAGGATCAGCTAATAGTTTGGGAGTTGGAAGGCGGTGGGTATTTCAACAAGACAATGATCCAAAGTACACGGCCAAGTCTACTAGCTGGCTCCAATAAATAAGATAAATGTGCTGCCATGGTCTTCGGTGAGTCCTGATCTCAATCCCATTGAAAACTTGTGGCAGGAATGAAAAGTCAACATCAACAAGAGAGCTCCAAAGAATCTTCAGGAGTTGAAACGCATCGACATTGAAGTATGGAACAATATTTCATCTGAAACTACGGAAAAGCTTGTCAAAAACTATAATGAAAAGCTTTTAAATGTTATGAAAATGAAAGGTGACGCTATTGATTATTAAAAATGTGCTCAAATGGTAGGTTCACCTCAATGAAGTGTATGAATAATTTTGTCTTATCGTGCTTTTGAAGTTCAGCTTGTTAAATCTTTCAAAATTAATATTTTGTTCGAGAAACTTCGTATTATCACTAATGTGTGCTTCACACTCAGTGGAAATCTTATGACCAGGGCTGCCACTGATGGGGGATTTCCCCTAGATCTGGGGGAAACGCTTGTAGTCTAGGGGAATGGGGGAAACCTATGCAAAAACTACTAAATTTGGGGGAATTTGGCCAGGAATTATTTCTTATGCAAAAAATGTATACTTTGAATAATTTTAAATTACAAGTGGACGTAAGCTCATTCGGATGAAGATATTATGATGCAAAACAGGAAATGCCTCTTTTAACGATGAATAAAAGGCAATATATCGAAGTTTGAACGCGGATGGAACTCAGACTGGCAACGAGATTCACTCCTTCCTCTGAGCGAATACTTTTTGATCAATATTCCTCTCATTAACTTGAATTATGTGATAACTATTCTTATAGATTAATTTTTGAATTCAGATATTTTTATCGTATTTTCTTCGACAAAGGAGGCGGAACGCAGAAGTTCTTAAAGATTAAATACTTGTGTGGTTCAAAATTAACAGATATTACAAATGTAACTTTCAATATTAATGTTTTTATTAGTCTGTCTCGTCATATCTTATACGCGTTACAGAGGCCAACTCTGTTACATGCTCTTCAGCAATTAGTTCAACTTAGAATGTCTAACACAGAAAAACTCTACACAAATGACAAATAGGTTCATTTTAGTTATTAATGCTATTTATATAAGGATTTCATTATTTTATAGTTATTTTGTTTTAGAATGCTGATTATTTTTTCCCAATGGCATACCGAACCGAATCATCTTCTAAGAAACGAAAGTTCTGTATGCAGTCATTTAGTAGTAATTGGCTCGGTGCACAAGAATTAAAAACTCGTCTGTAATGAAATAGTAATCCCAACTGTAGGTATTGTGAGTGCAGCTATATTTTTTTGAAAAATTAAAACAAAACTATGCTCAGTGGAACATAAGACAAGCAAAAACGTTGCAAGTATCAGCGCTGATATCGTAAGAGAGCCGTCCATGAAATCCAGTGGAATTAGCATAAGTGAGCTTACCCTTGTAGAAAATTTTGACCAACACGACCTTTCCTCAAGTGTGTATAATTTCTTACCTGCAGGTAAAACAATTCACTCATGCAGCAAAATAGCTCACAAGTTGTCAATGAAAAGGATGAAATTACATTTAGATTTACAATACATTGAGTAATATCAGTTTCTATTTAATATATATACCATAATACTTTTTTTTTCAATTTTGGGGGATTTTTGCCGGATATGGGGGAATTTCTACCTCAAATCTGGGGGAAAGAGAAAAACCTCAGTGGCAGCCCTGCTTATGACTGCGACAACAATAGTTTTTGAGTAATTCTAGAAAGTTTTGAAAGACGAGGGATGCACGAAAAATTTCGTCGCTAACTGTATAATTCTTCAAGAAGAGCGTACAGCGCACCTCTGAGTGATTTAGCTCCCTGCCGGCAACGTGTGCCGAAGCGACCTTTCAAGCAGCGACGCTCTCGAAAGTATCTCGAATGCTTTAATTAAATCTTTAGCCTCACCTTTTTTGTACTCATATTACCATGATTACGACTGCCGTCATTCGACTGGCTTTGGCATCAGGTCGTCACCGATATCAAGGTAAGGGAGAAACTACCACTCAAAGAAAAAATTGGAGAAGATATTGAACAAGATTGCTATATATTAAGACTGTTTTCAAAAGTAGACCGTATGGTTCACTGTGCGTTAAAGCTTTAAGCGTCCATGTACCGACGAAAGTACTTGTAAGCGGAAACTCTGAAATAATGAGGAAGAACCCAAATCTAGATGAACCCAGGAATTCCAATGCGCCTCTGCAGATCTGCGCCTCTGGAAGTTCTTCAGCTTGAGTTCTGCGGTGAGAGAGAATAAATTAGAGAATCAACCTATATCAAGAGAATCAAGCAACAGCCACGTTCAAAAGGTTGTCTTAAGACCGCGACTCACTAGCCAAATTTCATCAGCGCGCTGACAAGCGTGCTCACGAAATGACCAAATTTCGCCAGCACGCTGACGTTTTCGTGCTCGAAGGTTGTCCGACAGTACGCTGGCCAGCGTGCTCATTTTCAGTGCCGCATAGAAAGTTGAGGAGAAAGGTACACTGTCATGTCGGGCTCCGATGTAGATTGGACATGAGGGCAATCATTGCAATTCGTGGACGCTTTTCCAGAACACGAGTGTTTATGGAAAGTGAAAACTGCTGCGTACAGGAATAAAGTACTGAGGCATCTTGGTACAAAACTGTTGAAGTAGTAATGGACATGAACTCTTCATTTAATGACATTGCAAATAAAATACAACTACTTCGTGAGCAGTTTTAAATGAGCAGTCATTTAATATTACCGATGGTGTAGTAATTTAGTAATTAATTACTAAATGAAGGGATTCAACATTACATGGTAGTTTCGCGAATTAATACTTCCATTTTGTGACTATGTGTAATATACATTTTCAAAAAATACATTTTACCTAATTGCCTCTTATTATTACGACAATATATTTCATGCGAGCACAAGCGAGAGGTGATTAATACTTATAAGAAATAAAATTTAAACTTTAAATATAGAAATAAAATAAGATAGTTATTTTTTTGAGCTTCCTTAAGATGACATTTTTGGACATGTTCCGAAACGAGCAATTCTAATATAATTTCCTGGCGTCAAGAATTGCGAAGTTTTATGTCTTGTATATGTAAACAGTCAAAAGTGTTCTCAACCCACAATGAAAATGCATCGTCCGTGAAATTGTGTTGTCTCTTATAATTATCATTACATGTATCATCAAATGTAGGTTGAGCAACATTATGAGTAGTTTAATCTCAATCATTTCTTTTCGACTAGTCACATGGTATTACAATACTCGTGTGAGTGTATCATCTAAGTCTATTAACTTTAAAAAGCCATTTTAAAAGCCATTGATGGTACTTTTGTAACATCTCTATTGGAAATAAAAATGTTTTTTCTTCTCCCTCACGACAGTTGGACATCGATTGTAGCTCGAGAAGCGGTCTACCAGTACGCTCGATGGCGTCTCCAGTGGAGCACCAAACTCAGAGCACTTGCCAGCATGCTCGCGAGTATGCTAGAAAGATTTGGCCTGTGAGTCGCGGCCTTTAGCCTGATCAAAAAGAAAATTGTTAGTAACGTTGTCCCGTGGATAGGGTAAGTTTGGAAGGGGTAGGGATTAAGTTCATTTAAAGAGCAAGAGCTGATAAGATTTAAAGGCTTGAAATTAATTTTGAGAAGAGAAAAGGTAAAATTATTAGGGCAGCCAGCAAAAATAGGCCACATAACTAAGACATGATGCCAACAACAAAGGGGCACGAGGCTAACAATGTGGCAGAAAGCAAATATTAATAGGAAACAAGGTATTTAAAGGTTTCGAAATTCCTTGCATAAAAAAGTTATTATCGAAGAAGCCTAATATTCATTTTTACATTGAGGTTGCTTAATTGATGAATCTAATTTGGGCATGACGAGATACACTTATTTGCGGTGAAGATAAGCAAAAGAAAAATGAAAATACGAATTGTAGCTGGCTGCAGTAACAAAAAAGATGCCTAAAGAGTTCCAGCTATGCATAGATTGACACATTGTCTACTTACATCCTGTAAGAAACTTTCTATTTATTCTTAGCCTTGTTTAACGAGAGAGGAACTCATTTTAAAAACACATCGAGAAAATAATTCCTTCTTTTTTACATCTACCAGTTCCTCCGTTGGTCTTGGTTGTATGACCAATCTGAGGAATGAAGAATCTATTAAATGAATTAAAATCGTTCGCAGTGAAATGGATGAAGTACATAGCTAATGTACGAGTATCGCCGATCCTCTCAGACTTAATTGACCATTTTTTTTCCTATGTATTACGCCGAACTATAGATTTGGCTGCAGTAGAATGAGAGGCGATGTTAACAACGCAAATAACGAGATCATTGATTAAAAACTGATCAGTGTTTTTCGAACAGATGCTATCGAAGTCAGGCATTAGCGAGCAGAATGAGTGTCGGAAAAATATTTTGATGTTAATAATAATTTGAAGAGTATACGATAAAGAAAAGAAAATTGCATCATGGCGGACCTAAACTCAAACGTACATTTATGTGAATTTTTTGACTTAGTAACTTGTGACTTCGATCAGAAAATGCTTTTTTATTTTTGTTACATTCGGTAGTGTTGATGAGGTGAGCATCGTACTACAAAAAATGCATTGGTATTGTGTGCTACATCAATTTGATGAACAACTTGATAAATGAGGCCCGCTACCGTTTTTTTAAGAAGCTTTCCGAAGGCTCGGCGCTAAAAAGTGATTTCCCAAAGCCACTATTGATCCGTGAACATGTTCAATTCCCCATTGAGCTACGTAAAAGTTTTTGCCTCATAGTCTCAAGCATCGGAGCTATGGCTGTCACGAGCGGCTATTGATTGATCGTGAGGTCATTCAAGGCGGTAGGGCCCGAGTATATAACTCGGCTCGCTAAGCCGCCATGAGCTCACTACACCCGTGCGCTCCGAGACAATTGACGCATCTGCTTGGGGCAACCATTCTCAACCTGTCCTCCATCATTGGCCCCCTCCACTCCATTTACCCCGTACTCCCATATAAAACACACAAACTTTCTTTGCATTCTCTTTCTCTCATTTTACAAAATTAAATTGAATTGAATTGTTTTTTTGAATTATAGGTACTTCAATTATTTACCCGTGACTATACAATTTTTTACCTCCCAGGGTTATATTTAACTCTGGTTGAGAACCTCTGGCTTACGGTAACCAGTTTCGTTAAAAAACTAACCTATCAGATCGAATTCCAGCCCATAATGACAGTGATACACACATACATTATTTAACTGTACTCAAAATGGTTGCAGCTTACCACTTTCATTGGTCAAGTCTATGGTAACAGTTCTCCCATAGTTCTTGAATATCTCAACATATCCTCAGTTTTGTTGATCAGAAATTTCCAGAATATGAGTGCATCAATAAAAGTAAATGCACTTGAGTTATACCTCAGTTTGACCGGAGTGCTTGGGATGCAGTACGAGCTGCTGTACCGTAGCGGCTGTGTGGGAACTATTTTGACCAGCCAGCCCACGCATCGCGTGCTGTCCTGCGCCGGTCTCTGCCTTCTCAGCGCAGGTGCGAAACTGACCTTTATTATACTATTATTACTATTATTTTATAATTATTACTACATAGGACGTTTCAACACCGAAGGCGCTACCGAGACGTTTCATTGGCGTATCCGATATTCCCCAGTTCATCATTTCTATATGCAGGGCAAATATTATTTCTGCGATCGCGGTGTGGCCGCTTAGTTGCAATTTTGAGGTAGTGTTCTATTTAGTGCTGGCATAGTATGCCATTCATTTCACTCAGACTAGGAAAAAGACATTACTGCCAAACTAAGCTCTTTGTTATACATCGGAATCCCGTATACACCACGAGAATTTTCCACAAAGCTGTTGTTGCCTGTGAATCAAAAAGGGAATCCGGAATGGATGTAAGCTCACGAATATTAAAACGATTGAATGAAGATAATGTCATGAGTAAAACAGATGCTGATCGTGGCAAGCATAAATTTAGGAAAGCAATTAGTAGCTGAAGGATTTCTTACAACTGTTTCACTTCTCAAATTTGGAGATCATTGTTTAGAAAGAGTTTGATCTACTCCTGCTTGTGCATGAAAAAGAAACATTCAATCAGTGCAATTCACAAATAAGAAGTGTTAATTTTCAACTCAGATGTTACCTATGTGTGCTTTTGTCTTCGACCAAGGAAGCCAACTTTCTCTACGACCACAACGCACACAGTAACTAATTTTTCCCCAACAGAAAAAAATTGCTGGAGCTCTCTCTTCGGTTGAATCTCTGTATTTTTGTTCTGAGGTAATTCGGAGTATCAATAAATTCAAAATGGGTACAAAAGATGTTTCCACGAAGATATGAGCCTTCTAGTTCAGAGGTGTAATACAGGTTTATCCTGTTTATCTTCAAAGCGTTGAGTCAGTGATGTGCAATGCAACCTACATAACCCGAAAACAGTTAGCTGTCGTACTCAAAGCACTCGTTCACAATACTTCTAAAATATGCGTATTTATATTTGTGGGTCTCTTAAAATAAGCGATTATTAGGGAATCCTGTAAAAATGCCACTCCAACGTAAACAGCTTATTCTAATACATTCATTCTAGACGTAAACTAGATTAACTGAAAAGCAGATCTAAGTTAGAGAATAACACATTATGTTGAAGATAATACTTTGACGTTATATTGGAGTTATAATCGGTTATAACGTAATCATCCCTCTTATGTTGGAGTTGTACTTATTTTCGAGCTGACAGGGAACTTTAGGGAACTATGGAGAACATCAAAACAATAATTTCACAGTACTGTTCGTGAATAAAATTCACACTTGATCAACAGTTATGGTTATTTTCTTCGAGCTTTCTGCCATTCACTTCCGCCATAACCATGAAACCCACAAATAGTTGCATGAACTTGAGAAAAACAAAATAAATTAGGAGCGATGAAGCCTCTTGAAGTTGATATGTGTTGGTTTCGTACAGCGACATCAACCCAGTAGTTTTGCTTGTGCGTTTTCCAACTCTGTTAACAATAGCCGTAATACAATTTGGACGTTTGTGCGAAACAAGAGAAGAAACTTGAGAGATTATACGGGGCCAAAGCTTACATGCACCCACTCGACTCTCTAATTGTGAACCTATTATCCTATCAACTCACAATGTGTTGAGCAGTGGACAATATCCTTTTTTGAAGTCTTTGGTTTACGGAACGAGTTAAAAATCATTCTTGTGTATTAAAACTAAAGAAAGCAATAATATCCAAACTACCGCAGAATCAGACCTCCAGACAAAGCTCATCCATTTTAGCGTCAAAAATTGTCAGAATCAACCAGGCTGTATAGAAAACCCTTCGTCGCGCAATAAAAAAGACAAAGATCTGAAAGGAAATACCTCGTTTATAATTCAATGCTCAGATGCGAGTGAGGGCGAAATCATCTAAACCAAATCACAATGATAAAAAAGGAAACTAGATACATAGGCACCAAAAAGTAACTCCGCACTGCCTTATTTTTTATCATATTTTAAATTATAGCAATATAACTAATCATTTGAAGCAAACTTTACACCATAAAATTCTACGCCTTTTAATCTATAGATATGCATTCTCAAATTTATTTTTCTGCCGCCCAGTAACTGTGTAGGTGTCATTTTATATGAAATGGACTAAGTCCGCAGGACAAAAAGAAACTCCGCACAACAAAAAAAACTTTAAATAAAGAACAATATTGAACAATTCTGGTGATTTATCATATTCATTAGGTTAATATTTAGTGGCATAACCTTTCTGTGCTTTAACAGCCCTCAATCTCTTTGGCATGTTCTCGATCAACCTACGGCAATACTCTTGATCCAGACAGTCCCACTCCTCTTTTATTTTACCCCAAAGTTCTTCCAAATTTTTAATGTTTTCGTGCCGTAGTTTGTGCTTGATGTTATGCCAAACATTCTCAATAGGATTAAGGTCTGGAGATCGAGCAGGCCAATTCAAAAAGAGGATATTGCGCTCCCGAAGAAAGTTTTTCACATTTCGAGCCGTGTGGATAGGCGCATTATCCCGCATAAAAATGCATTCTTCATTTGGAAGACTTTCAAAATAATTATTAAAGTGTTGTCCCAGCATTTGCAGGTACTTCCCGGAATTTACACTGCCTTCCAGCCTAATTAGAGGCCCGGGACCGTAAACACTGATGACACCCCAGACCATCACAGATCCACCAACACCTTGCAGTGTCGATACTGTACACCTGGGTATAAATTCTTCGCCCTCGTAGCGTCTAACGTATTGCCTGCCATCACTTCCAAGCCTATTGAATTTGCATTCATCACTAAACAGAACTTTGCTCCAGAAAAAAGCGTCTGTTTCTTCATGGCTCTTAGTAAAATTCAAGCGACGCTTTCTGTTCTTTGCGGATATCATTGGTTTACGTCTGGCAATGCATCCCCTTAGCTTAAACCCTTTCAGCCGATTCTTGACAGTTGACACAGAGCACTTTCCAATAAGACCACACTCTCTACGTAGCTCAGGGTCACTTTCAAATCTGTTGCGAAGACTCCGGATCTTGATGGCATGATCTTCTCTGGCTGATGTCACCCTTGGACGTCCACATTTTGGGATGTCATGAACGTTGCCAGTCTTTTGATGCTTTTGCAATGTTAGCCGGACAGTTTTTTCGTCACAATTGAATCGATGACCAATTTCACGGTTGGATATTCCATTGTTGTGTAGCTTAATTATCTCCTTGCTGTTACCAACGGAAAGACGAGGCATGACTAAAATTTATTAAGGATTTTAGCACTTTATTATCTTCACTAGCACTGATAACAATTACAAGTGCCCGATCGCAGCTTGAAAGCGGACACTGTAGCATATTTACATCGAAATCCTAACATGCGGAGTTTCTTTTTGTCCTGCAGCCTTGTTACATTTCATATAAAATGACGCCTACATAGTTACTGGGTGGCAGAAAAATAAATTTGAGAATGCATATCTATAGATTAAAAGACGTAGAATTTTATGGTGTAAAGTTTGCTTCAAATGATTAGTTATATTTGCTATTATTTAAAATATAATAAAAAATAAGGCAGTGCGGAGCTACTTTCTGGCGCCTATGTAGCTTAATTAGTGACCCTGTAAAATTTGCGAACATAGAACTTGAAGGATATGTGAACAAAATCGTAAATTCATCTGAAAATAAGTATTAATAATTCGTTCTACAAGACGCTTGTGTTATGAAACATAACATTTGACGTATATAGCCTTTTGCGAAGCTGCGACATTCAGGAATGCCGGGAAAACCGTTGGCTTTAGCGTGAGAACACCGATATGTGCATTAAGGGCGATTTTTCTCTGTTCTAAGTACACCGTTACAAGCCTCCCTTCGAACAAGGAAAGGGGAAATTTAGCAAAAGGACAGCGCTGTTCTCATATTTCGAAGGAACGAGAGGCTGGCTATAAGTCTGTAGAGCTCAAGTGGTTAGCGTTTCGACCAGACGGCTGGCTCAGGCGTCCACATAAACACAAGCACACAAGCTGGCACACAACACACACACACAACACAAAACGCAAATCACACATACGTAGGCGCGGGAACGCCCGTACCTCAGCAAGCGCCGCATTTCTTCGGCCAATCAGCGCTCTGGAAGGCATCACGCGTGGAGGTGTGTCAGTGGACGCACCAATCAGATGTAGAGACGGTAGGACAGTCAAGTGCTCTACCAATCAGAGTTGATATGTTGTGGTAGAAACGTGGAACAATCTCGATCGTTCTCGAAAATGCCAAGTGGAACGCTTTAGAAGGGCGCGACGAGAAAAATCAAGGCTTTTTGGTGGAAGACTGGTGCAGAAGAGGCGTACGTGTTCTGAGGGCACACCCAACGTAGCATTCCGGCCGCTGCCGGAATGCATCCAACGCAAGCAGCAAAATTTAATATATGAGTAAAGTGAACATCGAGGTTTCAAGAAGATAATCATCGACACCTGCAACCGTCGAAGTACTGACGTGTAGGAGCAATCTGCTTGAAGCACATCAGTGGAGCGGCAACTACGCTAAGGACAGCTCCGTAACTACGCCTCTGAAAACATTCCAAATGTTTGAACTTCAACACCAAGCTCCCAAATAGCTCTTACAAGCAAATGATAACTGCACAGTGACGAAGTTTGCAACGCTGCGAAGCAACAATGAGAGCTCAATTTAGAGCACTGGATGAGAGCATCAACACCGAGGCAGCAGACCAGCGAAGAGGGTCGTCATTATGTTGGGCGTTCAGCCGTAGCATCGCCGGAAGTAGCAGACGCGTGAGAAGACCACGGGGTGGCCTACTCAGTTCTCAAGAAGCATTGGAAGTGTATTAAGTCATCGTGATCTACAATTGAAAGAAACGTGTTAATACCAAGTTATTGTTTGAGGGCTCAGAAAGTGATTTTAAGTGGAAAGATTCAAGTACTGCCAGCACATGGAATAGTGCGTTCCGAGTGGCGCGCAATCAAATGTGATTTGTCTGATGCGGGTATTCAGCTCATGTTCTGATTCTGTGTTGGGTATAATGCGAAGCATTCTGTATTTTGACACCTTGCTGTAAGTCAAGGTTCTACCTTTTGGCATATCCATTTTATTTCATGTGTGCGCTAGCCAGGGTGTTCATTTTATGTTTCTAATGTTATTTTTGTACGTAAATTCCCTGTTTGTGGGTTGCCAAGAAATGCTGTGTTGCGCTAAATCATGTAATCGTTCTCTGACGTTCATTAATTTTTAGCCTGAATCTCTCATTTCATGTGTCATTTTTGGGCCACGTGTTCTTAGTTAAATAAAACCCATTTAATCTTTCATTTCTTTTATTTCTCATGCTTAATATGTGAGTAGCACGCGAACACAAAGGTGTCTTATTATTGTTGATTTGTGGAGGTTGAGAGTCCTCCTGCGTTACGTGCTTACGTGCTTCACGACACTTGAAATGACTGGTAAATACTCTAAAAAATCTTAAATGACCGGCCAAAAATTGATAAGAACAATAGTGATATGCTCCTGAATCAATAATCAGCAAGCTGAGACAACCACAAATGATATTGTACAGTATTTCAACAATTTAATTTGGCCACATTTGAACACTACGCACATGGTACGCGCTGCCGACGAAATTTTACTACGTGAATAAGATCGATGTAAAATTGGTTCTCTAACTAGTGAATCCCATGACGTAATAAGTTTGTTCACAACGTCCCTAAGAAAGACCCAACTTCATCATTGACGCCGTGAACTCACATCCAGCGATACCAAAAACGCGCTTTTCTTCACCAGCTTCTCAAGATTTACGCAACAGACACGGAACATCTTCATCCAAATTCATTACGTCTCAATGACCCGTTGGGCTGAATGTCCGCTAGTTTTCGTTCTCCTAATTTGAAAAATTTAAGTGTAAAAACTTCTTTAATGTCAAACCCAGTTTCATTTGCTGGATTTGTTGATAATATTGTTGAGGTTCTCAACTCTGACCTTCGCGATTCACTTTAAAACATTTTTGAAAGACGCTGCGGATATGGGCGATGCCAGCAGGGAAATTTTTGCCTGCATCATAATCCACACCAATTGTAACTTACGCTGTTAAAATAGGTGTAATTGATAATGCGAGATGTATTCAACATTTCAGGCAATTGAATAATCTACTGATTTTCGTATGTGAATGGTTCCATCCGTTTATACAAGGTTTTCAATATTAGCTTCATTTCTCTCAGTAGGTAGACTTGTTAATATTTATATTCATTATATAACTTTATTATGTTTACATATAGTGTACTAGTCCACCCCCTATATTTGAAATAAGAAAGAAGGCGAAAGGAAAGATAGGCCTTGAAAAATAAAATAAAAATTCAATCTCTCGAGAGTTGATGAGGCCGAGTGCACACGGCCCGTCAAAATATCATATTAAGACTGGAGCTTTTATCACAGATACGCTCATTACGCACTTTCGGCTGGCTTCGGACAGACAGAGAGACGGACGGACGCGGCTCTTATTATAGTATAGATTATTTACAAATACTATATTTTATTTGTATTTATTATATTTATACGCGCAAATTACGTTTCATCTTCGTCATTGCCAAAGATTCTGTTGTGAAGTAATTTTCTTCATTTAGAGAAGAAAATGACATTGTGCTGTGATGGTAGAATCGTTCCTCAAGTTCCGCAATTTCATGAGAACCTATGCGTAGAAATCAGTAAAAATTCTGGCATATATTTCATATTTTGAATTGGTATAAACGAATAATCACATTTGACGCTGTGTATTCGTCATCGAAGTCGTTGCTTTTGATTCTTCATTGTACTACGAATGTGTTGAATGGATGTCAAATTGTCAACTTTCAATGCTTTCATGTACGTCATTTTTTCAACATGCGCAGAAGCTGGCTGCGCTGGCTTCGAGCTGAGCAGTACATCGGGGTCATGCGTGTTGTACAGCGCGGTGGACCCTGATGTGGCGGGGACGGCAACTGGAGCGCGCTGCTACCATGCAGGTCTGGCTGCATTTCGGCCAGACATGTACACAAGCATGTCGGCTTGTGCACACCCTTTTTTACAGCGGCACCTACTGTTGAGTGATCAGTATTATATCGTAGGCTCCATTCCTGGATACAGGTTTGCCTCTGTCATGTTTATATAATAAGACATCCATTGACATTGTCGATACCGTTGTGCGGGTCGACGTGTGGGTTCGAGAAAAGGGGCTGTCTTCTGTACAGCTACCTTTCCGAGGCGCTTGCATTTCCGCGCAGCTGCCCTTCCTGAGATTTGTGAGGGAGCCGCCTACGCCGTAATCAGTCCCTTAGAGCAACAGAAAAGAAATCTCTGTGCTGAACTCCCATGTTTTGGAATAGTGCATTTCATAGACACAGGAGGGTCATCAGAACACTTCCTACATAAAAACATTTAAGTTTTTCGCATTTCTGAACGAGCAGGTGGGTAAGATAAACTTTCAAAAAATACTTTCTTTACTCGTAGAACGGCCAGACGCTAATTAGACACAAGAAAAGATGGCCGGCTCATTAGTTTGCATTCATTGCTTTAGTTGTTTAATGACTGAGATGATATTGCTTTCGAGTGGCTACTGTCTTCTTCCGACAAGAGAACTTTTGAGTGTATTCATATGTATTTTGATCCAAATGCATTCTGCACTTGTACTAGTCGGATAGCATCTACTGAAACTTCTTAAAAGTTCTATTTCACATTTATGAAATGGAATTAGTACAAGTGATTCTATTTTAATGAGTTATCAGCGAATCTTAAATGAAATATTTAAAAATTTCATGCATTTATTTCCATCGAAATTTCCTAATTGAACAGACACAACGACTGCTGCCGCCGCTTCCACTGGCCTGCACGTGAATGGAAGCGAGAGCTGTGCTGCATCTCAGCGCCCCATTGGAGCCTACATGGTCCAGATCTCGCAATCTGACGGCTCCGTGCACAAGGAACATTACATCCTCTGTGAGGGTAACAACGGAAGCCTGCCGTTCCGAAACGATCTAACAGGTGGGCTTGAAATAAAATAAGTTGTCAGGAATGTTTGTGGCTCCCCGCGTACATTCGAGAGCCGAGCCGCGTAAAAGCGCTCGTCGTGTCTGAGCAATCGCATTTTGATGAATGCTTCGGATGAATTCGCATTGAGAAATGAAAACAAGGGAAACATGAAATACTACTGCGCATGTTAAAATATCGAATTCTAAAGAGTTACAAGCACTAGAAAATGTTTGGTCACAAGTAAAAATTATTACAAAGACATGTACACAGAAAAGAATCTCAACCTTCTAAAAATTCAGTTGATCCAGAGTACGCTAATAAGGGTACGCGCTCTTGCAGAGTACGCTATGCTTGCGAATTACCATAGAAACTCATGGTTACAAAAGTTAAAGCTACGAGATTATATAGGTTATACTATTATAAAACACATCGAGTATACGTTTATATGAAATTCGGGTTAGTTTTACACCCAACAAAACAAAAAGAAATCATCACTAAACACTTTCAAATCGTAATTCAATCGTAATGAAAATGGAAACAGAGTCCATAATTCCTGAACGATTCTGAATTTATAATTACCAAATTTCAAGTTTCTAGATATGCTTAAACCACGGTTGGACACTACGTTTCTGGTAAACGTAACACCGCAAAAAGTAAACACTCTTTTTCAAGTTAACACCAAATTAAACATTCAAAGTAAGTTACTCTATTGGCATTAATAATTTAGCGTCGCTATCCTTCCCTTGCACGAAGGTGATTTACCCCTAATTATTTTGAAATCACTGCGCGCGGAGGTTAATAACTGCAGTCAAGCTGTTGACTGTGCGTGGAGGTTAACTGCCGTCAAAGCCGTCTCTGTTAGTTGACAGGCGCTCGGCGCCAGGCTGTCTGGGAATACGTGACTCGCCCGTACTCGCTGTGCTTCCTTGCTCGCACAGCAGCATGAAGCTGAAAATGGAAACGAAAACAAAGAACTAATTAGCATGACCATGTATGAAAAACAGTGTCATAAAGAAATAATGATCTAACTAAATCAAAATGCAATCAATGAATAAACGTTACTTGTCCTCTAAACTTGAAAGTAAAAAACGTAGTACTAACTGTTTCCGAATCAGTTAACTGCAAGTGAAAAACAATTAAACTAATTGTCATTTAATAATTGAACAACAGTGGCCTGATTCGAATCGAAATGATTTTTGATTAAAGATCCCACGAAGTACTTCGTCTCATCAATGTAAGGCCTTGTCAGCGATTGCTTTTTACATTTGCGGAAGTCGCTCTCCATTTTTAAATTGGCTATTTAGCATCAAGATTTCAATCAACGTGCCGTCGACTGGCATCAACAAAAAACTAATTAAAAAATGCAACTGCACAGATCGTGAGAACATTCGTTGAAGGACGTGATCTGTGATATTTGTTAACCTTGAAATTTAAAGTGCAAAACCTAAGCTTAACATGGGTTAACCGGTTCAGAAGGTTATTTCATCTGCTGTTATCAATGAAAACAATAACACTAGAACACATACTTTTTACGGTACACTTACACGAATAGTTGTCAAAGTAAAAATCAATGTTGACGTTAATGCTCTGAATTTTCAATTGTTCAATCAGTAGTAACTTGTTCCGTGGAAACTTTGGAGGACTTCGATAAATTAAATTTTTCTACCACTGATATATTTCAAATTACAGAGCATAAAACTTTACTGATCACGAAATTCGAGTAGGCTTGCAAAATGACTGTTATGACGCACTTGATCGTAAACGTGCTCAGAAAAAACATTAAGTGCATTTTCTCTCATTCAACACATAACTAAGAAATAAATTAAATTTTGCTCTTACTTTTAGTTATTGTGTACTAGTCAATTATTCGTCAATTGTCAAAAACACATCTTATTCATGACTATTCAGCTAGTCGTATCCGTGACTATTCACCTAGTCATATTTATGGCTATACACCTAATCATATTTATGGTCACGCTGACGTCTGTCAGGGCTAGAGATTTGACTAAAAAAAACCATGCCGTTTTATAAAAAAACACGTTTTTTACAAAAAAAAACATGGCCAAAAAAACGTGGATATTTTTTATTTTCAAATATTTTGTCTGAAAATAACTCAGCAAGAAAAAGAACCACATTACATTATTTGTTTTCATGTCAAATTACAAAATAAAACACCATACTTCTTAATTTATGGTTTTCTATGGTTTTATGAAATTTTTCGTTTTCTGCGGTTTCATGCTTTGGTATTTCATTTATTTTACAATACATGTGAATGACCTTCAACTCCCAAAATGGTGTGTTATAATAACATATCTTTACTTATGGTCATTGATAGAGATGTGACTAAAAAACCATGCTGTTTTTTTTAAAAAGCATGTTATTTATACAAAATTATGAATAAAAACCATGGATATTAATATATTTATGTGACCTTAAAAATCCAATGTTGTTTTTTTAAAACATTGTTTTTTAACAGAAAAATCTTGACAAAAAAAACATGGCTATTATATTTTATGGGACCAAAAAAATTGTTTTTTTTAAAAACATTTTTAAAAAATCATGACTAAAAAAACACGGATATAAATATCGGGAAAGTTATTTTTCTTTCATCGAATTGTCTTAAGAAACTTATAAACAAAGAATGCTGTTAATATTGAAATCATGTTTATTAGAACTGTACTAGGTCTTAGAATAAAATATCTACAAAGAATCTATTCACTCCATAAAACCTTTCGGAGACCCGCTCCATCCTCAGTCATTCAGTAAAATTTGGTGAAATGGACAATGAATTTTCACTATTCCTTTGAAAAACATTTGACTGAATGACTTACTGAGGATGGAGCTAGTCTCCAAAAGGTTTTATAGAGTGAATAGATTCTTTGTGGACATTTTATTCAAGACCTGTTACGGTTCTAATGGATATTAATATATCTTATGTGACCAAAAAATCCATGCTGTTTATTGAATGTTTTTGTTTCAAAAAAGTCATGACTAAAAAACGCGGATATTAAAATACTTTATTTTACCATAAACAACCATGCTGTTATTTGAAAAACATATTTTTTACAGAAAAATCATTGTAGATATTAATATTTTTTATGTGCCAAAAAAAACCATGCTGTTTTTTTTGATCATGTTTTCCTTGCCAAAAAATCATGACTAAAAAACATGGATATTAATGATTTTTGGTGAAAAACATCATGGTTTTTAAAAGGTCATGTTTTTTTGGTCAGATAAAATTCAATAACACTCATGTTTTTTGTAAAAAATCTTTTTTTTTCAAAAAGCATGGTTTTTTGGTCACATAAAATTAATTAATATTCATGTTTTTTTTACAGATTAGATTAGTCATTAGTTTTAGCCTCCCTACCCAGCAACAAATGCGATCCAAAGAGAGGAAGGAAAATTATGAAACAAGATCAAAGTTGAAGTAGACAGTAGTAGGTGCTGAAAAATAGGACAGCATTGAACCGAAAAAAACGGTCCTCAACATAACAAATACATTTTATTTCAACAAAAAGGAGGCCTACCTAACTCTCAGCTTGGGCCCTCACATTGTCCCCCTGGGAGCGCTAGTTCCCATAGATACAATAGTTGTATCCCCCTGAGGGGGTGTTTTTTTTTTACAAAGAAGTCGTGACCAAAAAATGAATGATAATAACTTTTCAATAAAAAAAACATGTTAAAAAAAACAAAGATTTTTTTGCTAACATAAAATATGTTAATATCCATGATTTTAAGACACGATTTTTTATGAAAAATATATAAAATAAAACAGGATGGTTTTTTGGTCACATAAAATATATTCATATCCAGGTTTTCTTATACATCATTTTTTGTAAAAAAAACATTTTCTAAAAAACAGCATGGGGTTTTTTAGGTATATATATATATACATGTTTTTTTAGTCATGATTTTTGGTCTCATTTGGTCTCATAAATATATTAAATTTATGGTCTCATAAACATTTTTGGTCTCATAAATATATTATTCATGTTTTTTCAGTCATGATTTTTTAGTAAAAAACATGTTTTTAATAAAAAAACTGCATGGGGCTTTTTAGGTCACATAAAATATATTGTTTTTAGTCATGATTCTTTGTAACAAAACAGCATGGTTATATTTGGTACCAGAAAATATATTAATATTCATTTTTGTTAGTCATAATTTTTGGTAAAAAAAACATGTTTTAAAAAAATAGCATATTTTTTTGGTCACCTAAAATATTTTAATATCTATGGTTTTTAGTCATTTTTTGTAATGAAAACATAAAAAAGAAACCATGCAGTAAAAGTGGTGGCAGATAACCCACAATTACCTAGTGGAGGCTAAGAGGTACGCAGTAGCCACAGAACTCACCACAGAACTTATATTGATGGAGTCAAAATTCAGAGCTTATTATCTCTGCAAAGTCTGATTTTTTTGGTCACATAAAAATAAAATCAGACATAGTAGAGATAGCAAGCTCTGAATTTTGACTCCATCAATATAAGTTCTGTGGCTCCTGCTGTTCCTTTTAGACGCCTCTAGGTAATTGTGGGTTATCTGCCACCACTTTTACTGTATGGTTTCTTTTGTATGTTTTCATTACAAAAAAATGACTAAAAAACATGGATATTAATATATATTAGGTGTCCAAAAAAAAACAGACATATACCTAACAAAATTTAGGTGTGCAAAAAAAAAACAAAAATAAAACAAAAAAACACATAAAAACACGTTTTTTTGCAAAAAAAACGCAATCAAAATACAACCGTTTTTTTTGCATCACTAGTCAGGGCACTGTTGCCAGCCAGAGCCTCCAGAAATACAGCGCTCACGGCCTTGGTAGAGTTCAATGCCTCGTACAGCCTGTGCTGCGTGCTGCTCTGCACACTCTAGCTTTCTATTACCCGTTACTCTTAATTAATTACCAGACCACCACGTGTGGTTAGTTAATGGGCGTCTATCGCCTCTCATTATTCCTAAACTGGTACTTCTTCTGTTCGCCAGCACAATGACAACCGCAATCTACAATGCTAACCTCTGACCGTCATGGTGTCAATGGTATTACTTTCACCACATGAAGTTATGAACTAAAGTCAGAGTCCCATCGAAAATCAACGGTAACAGCTTCTCCTAAAGCTTATTCACTGTCTGCTTGCATTTATTCAATACTATTCCTCAACATTATTACTCAACCTCGCTGGTAAATTTACCTGGTAATCTTAAACCATTTACCAGATATATTCACAGCCTTGTAATGCAATTATTTACCTCTCTGGGCTTACCCTCCCTATTAAAATTCTGAGCCTTTTACAGAGCGTTTTCAGGCAGTTATAGGCCAAGAGAAAGTCGTTTTCAAGCAGTAAATTAGCCCTTTTCGGTGCAAATGTCGCTTATTTTAAGCCCTGTTAAACGGCTATTTCTGGGCATCGAAACGGCTAAGGCAACGGCCATTTTGGGCTTCTCTACTACTTGAACGAGGCTAGAGTTTGTCGAAAAAGGCTTGAAAACGACTTTAAACGACCCGAATAAGCCCGAAAACAGCCATTGACTTGACCTATAAAAGGCCATTTGAATGAAGGGCCCTTTTCAAGCCCTAATAGGCCAAGTATAGGTAGGAGTCGGTTTGAAGTCGTGCTTTTTGGCCCTTTTGTGCCGTTTTTGACCTTTTACGACTAATTTACCAGCTGAAAAGGGCGATAATTTTCAATTGGGAGCTCTACGTACACTAGAAGAGTCTTTCTCTTCTTTATTTTTATTCTCTCGTGGACACTAACTCTGCCGCGGGATCTGCTCTGGCTTCTCTACTTATCGTAGGCTTATTTTCTATTTCGTTGAAAGGCACCGTGGTTCCTTCCCACTCAAGGGAAAAATTCTAGAAATCACATTGCATTTCTCAGTACATATTTCATCATTATTACCTCATCATTACTTTATATTTCATCATTATTATTTCTCTTGCTAGGCTTAGTCCTCAGCTGCATTGTGTTAATCGTACGCTATCAATTCCTGTTCTCTTAACACAGCCAATTGTTCTCTCCATAAATACTGGATTCTTTGATCAGTAGTACTTTCTCGAAATTCTAATGCAATGATTCTCTTACAACAATTTTCTTCTTATTCTCTAATGCTAGAACGTTGGGTTTTACAAAGGTCTTCAGCATTACCTTTGGGCAAAATGACACTCACTTCCCACCAGCAACATCCTACCAGACGCAACCAGCAAAAATAACTCTGATATGAATTTTTAAAATGACACAATAAATGTCCAAAATATAGTCACCCCATAACTGTCCTTCCTAGAAAGCATTTAAAGGTACATACGTCTCTTTCGCCAATAAATCCACGCCAGTTTGCCCATGGTAGTCATTGTACTCGTTCCACGCGCGCTGGTTACCGAAATTTCAGGCATGGTTACGTTTCTAGTTTGGTGTCTAGGTATTACACATATTACATCACTGCTCAACACAGTTTAACGGTTGCTCAAGCGCAAATTTATACAACAGTGACTAAAACAATACAAAATTGCTTGAATCACTTATAGCAACACTCCAAGAAAATAGCGCCCCTCACTTTAAAAAGACAGCTCTCTTTGAACTCTTAAAAACAGCGCATGTCCAGGGGCTATTGAATACACTGCTTGCACTCACTGCAAGTGTAGCATTTGTTAGGCCTTGACGCCGGCGCGCACTGGTCCATGCAAAAAAAAACCTGCCTGGCAAAATCTCTACCTCTGCTGCTGCATGCTCTTTGCCTCACGCGCAACGAATATTTAAGCTGCAACAGTACTGTAACAATTATAACAAATAATTGTTGCTGCTTTACTTATCTTAAATTGTAGGTTTAGTTGTCGCACGATGTCGCGATCTCCGCAGTCGTTGTAGGCGATGCACCGTTCTTGCTTCGTCCGCAGCACGAAGATAACGTAGCTGTAGTCGGCTGACTCCACGTAGATGTAGTTCTTAGCTCTGTAGTCGCCCGTTCCGTATGCGCAGTCCTTATTCTCGGTTTCTTGTTGCTCTAACTGCCTCTGCAGATCCTCTTCTTAGACGCTATAATTCTTGTCGTCACCAGACGATCTTCACGGTAGATCTCTTGATTTCTTTTTAGTTATCAGTTAAGTAGTTCTGTCTCCTCCGCCGTGTAGATTTGCTGTAGTCACCAGATATTCTCCTCAAACTTCTGTAGGCTTCTCGTCGAATTCTATATCTTCTTGAAGTCTCAATTATATCTTCTTAACTTCGTGTGTCCGTCAACTTTCTGGCCACCAAATGTAAGCCCCGAGGCTGGGGTTACCGTCGTCGTCAGGCAGGGAAGGAAACGCTGGAAGGTTTCTTTCAGTTTACTGGTGATCGGAGCCTACTAGTAAGGTGCAACCGGCGGGAAATGTTCAGTCAAAATGCGATTGCTCAGACACAACGAGCGCTTTTACGCGGCTTGGCTCACGAATGAACGCAGGGAGCCACACGTTTATGGGGTACGAAGTCCGAGCTAAAATTACAATCACATCCTATCATTTTATAGAATGCACTACAGCGAGTGAGAAAATATTATCAGCGAAAACTGAGAATTGTTAAGGCTCTCTCAAATCTTACGCCAGGCGTATGGAGCTTCAATTAGAGAATGGACTTTAAATAAGTTATTATGGCAGTTAAAGAAAATTTAGTTGTCCACAGATTCTTTGTAAAAATAGGGGCACTTAGAAAGCTTGAGCCTTGCTCGGTGTAACAGCTGCGTCGACAAGACAGTCACTTCTGTCCCTGGTCTTCCGTATCGATGGATTTTGCTCCATTCCTTTCTTTGGGTTTGTCTCATTTCACTCTCTTTTATTTTTCATTTTTTTTAGGAATACTGAGGGTAACTCAAGTTGGCTCTTACTCGCAGGTGTCTTCTCTATTACGTTTCATAAAATTATATCATGATTTCGATTAAAAGAAATGTAATAACTTTACTACTGCTCGATCTATGATAATTTCTAAAGCAGAATTACCAAGGGCGCAACTACCGAAAGACTCGAGTAGCTGGAAATAGGGAAAACCCAATTGTCAGGATCTAATCGCGAAAAAACAATACATTCATTTCAGTCTGAAAATGCGTTTAAAAGGTTACCAAAATAGACTCCAAAGCTTGGAAAAAATAAAATGACCCCGAGAGAAAAAACGAAAAATTCAAGCATTCGGTTATTCAAAACAAGTACTTTAAATCTTATGTAGAGAAAGCGTACCGAAGAATTAACGGAGCCTCGTTGTTTTTCGTGGCATGAAAAGTATGCTCGACAAAAAATCTGTTACACTGAGAAATAAATTTCAGGTTTAACCCTTTACCTGCGGCTCCCTGGGTATTCATCAAAATTTGATAATATTAAGAATACTATGCTCAAATGACCTAATTAGAATAGGTTTGAAAGCATTCCAAATAAGGTTCAGGCAACACAGATTTTTAGCATGTTCCCAAAATGAGAACTTTGGCGGTTTCTGCTCCCTTATTAAACATGTTTTTAGGAAACGATACAAAACAGTGTCAACTATATTATTTTATTTGAAAGACAGAATAAGTGAATTAAATCACAAACGTAAATTTAGAAAACATTTGTGGGTGTTGAGATAAGTGAAGCGATATTGTGATGAAATCGCTTTAACCGTAAATTTATCGCTTATCGTTTATCGCAAGGCTAGAAAAATTTATCGCTTTCAGATTCCCCGCGATAAATCCAGCGATAGAGTAGAACGCATCATTGTTACGCGGTAAACTGATGCGGCCAGGCGTCTGACGGCCCGCGCTTCTGTTGTCACCAGGGTTGCCAGATTGTATTTTTAGGCGAAATTTCCGAAATCTGGCTTTTTATCAGTCTAACTGGGATAGAAAATTCTGGCTTTTTTGGGACCTTAGTTGGTTTATTATGGAAAGTTTAATCTGCAACCCTGGTTGTCACTGTTTATTTGAATAGCAGCCCCCAACTGGACGCATTTGATCTCAGCTCTTTATTTCAATGTGCTACCAATGATCAAAGGCTTCTTTTTGTGTTATTACTTATACATAGTTAATTCTTATTGTACATTGCTATCTGGTGTGTTTTAACGTTTCCTTTTCAGGAAATTGTTTTTGTTTTGCGTTTTATATTGCGTTATCAATTAATGAAGCGGCGGCACGCTTCAGAGTTCGAGAATAATGAATTTAGAGATTAGTGAGTTTCAGGATGTCAGGCAAGAGGACAGTGGAGGACTTTTTCCGCTTGGAGGCCAGCAGCAGTGATGTGACTCTTAAAGAAGCGGAACTTTTCCGGGAGTTCGAGACCTGTGGACATTCTCACCATCTCCCTCTTGAGCTCCCTCATGTCCTTGGGCCGTGAGCCAGAGGACAGTTATTAAACAATATTTGGCATTTCAAGTCAAAAAAGCGGTTTCTGAATGCATGAGTAGGAAAAATAGAGTATCATTGGATTCATCGCAGGATTTCCAGCTTATCGATCTAAAGTATATTGGAAATTTATCGCTTTATCGTTATAAGACTGAGTGAAAGAAAATATAGCTTTATCGTTATCGTTTGATCGCGAAATTTATCGCTGCTCACCACGTGTAGAAAATGAATAACAAACATACAATGCAAACTGGTCTCCATTTTAACATCAAATATTGATGACTCATGAACAATATAAACAAAATATTTTCAATTATAACAATGCAACAGTATACTAGAATGACTCAATGATATATTTATGTTATCAGAACAGTTTACAACTACAGGAAAAAATTTTTTTGTCTTGTTGCTCCACACCATATTGCTAAGCTTTGATATTATGACTAAAAAATAATGTCTCTTTTCTCTATTCACGACCACTCCAATCACTGCTTGTGATACAAGTCGCTATAGGCTTTGTGTAACCTTTAAGTGCACTTCACACAGCTGAGTCTCGTATTCCTTTGGCACATGACACATCTTCCTTGCTATAGTTTTCCAGGAAGGAAGTGGCTTACTTCATCATATCAAACAAGGGCAGCAGAGGCCCAGGCTGGTCCTCCTCTGCGGGTTCTATGAGTTTGACGAGTCAAAAGGGTTCTTGAAACCTCCTTTTTGAATTGAAGACGACTCATCTTTTGGTTGGGTTGGCCATTGAATAGCATTTATACGAAGCAACAAATTACAAATTCAAAGCCTGCGCAAAAAGATCCCACTACCACTTCTTAGAGCGAATTCTTGGTTTGTACGAAGACAAAAGATATCAACCCCACCCAATCCAGAATTGTACATTTTGATAGCATGAGGCTTTGGAATCGTTTTCTTGCCAGAGCCCCGTAGTTATCGCTCAACCTTGTGCAGTGGGCTGATAAAATAGTTTGTAGTGACAGTTATTGCTTTATTGTCGTTCCAGCTCATACAGAGCACTGCGCAATTGGACTTAGAATCATGTGAGCCCCGTGGCTTCTTCTCAATCGAATTGATTGATTCAAGAGGACGGTGACCAGTACGTCCATCTCTTATTGTCCCGCATCACGCATATTTCTCTCCGCCAATTCTGCCAGAAGCTTGTGACTTGTGAAAAAAATTGTCGAAAAAGATAACATGAGAGTCAACATGAGTAATGGGTCAAGCATTGTATTCACCACATGGGTGCCAAGTGGCGCCTTCCTAATGACATCTTTACCACTGTAGAGGTCAAAATTTTAAGGATATCCACTTGCACTGCACAAAATCCATATCTCATAGCCGAATTTGACAGGTTTGTTCTTCATGCACTGTTTTGCACTATATGCAGTCCGCGGTATGGTATCATCGACTCGTCTGCACTGAGTTGCTCGTTAAACACGCCAAACTGCAGACACCTCTCTTTGAACATATTGAACAGGGGCATTACTTTCTCCACGTTCGATTTAGTTAGATTGTCGTTGTCGGCGATATGCAGATATTTCTTAATGGATCTAATTTTTTCTACTCATAGTTTTCTACTCATAGGGGCCTCCAAATCTTCGCTTGTCTACCAGTACCAGTTTTGGGATGGCAGGTGATGATAACCACTAACTATAATGAGTCCTAAAAACTTGATCTTTTCCTCTTCGGTCACGTTGAAACCGTAGTCATTTTTTATCTCTTAGAGCGTACAGACATGTCTGAGCCGTTGTGAATGTTATTGTTTTTGGAGTAAGATACTTTGTAAAAATTCTATAAGCAGGAAATATTCTCTGCAATCCCGTCTGGGACGGAAAGGAAGTCGTGTGGATCCAAAGATAGCCTTGCTTTTTTCTCCAGCGCGTGCTACCTGATGATGCACTTCCCTCCGTGTTGTTGTCTTCCCTATCATATAGTATCTCGATTTCGGCTTAAATTTCTTCAGGCAAGTAATTTTGAATAAGTATGTCATAATCATCTGGTTCTTCATCACTGGGCACACTCCGATCACCATCCGTAAGAGGTAGACCGAGAATATCAATCCTGCTACTGCGAATATTTTCCATCTCATCCGCAGCAGGGCTTAGGAAGCGATGCCGTGATATACGCGTTGATCGTCTGAAAACAATAAGTACATTTAAGAAACAGCATTATTAATTAATCGCTGATGATCGACAAACAAAAAGAAACACATGAAGAATGCATGACCATATTTTATTGAAACGCTGTACAACAGGAGCTCGCGCGGCCAGGGAATTTATGATCAGCACAACTCAAGACAAGAATGATCCTCGAAAAATCACCGCTCCGCAATGACTGCTATGTAGACCGTCTTCTTTGACCGTTCAAGTGGACCACGACGCCTGCGACGGTGTTCCTACAGCCAAACGCAAACCGAGATAATGAACCCAGTAGAGTGTTTTTGGTGGGAGCCTCGCCTTGCTGACCAGGGTTTAGCCATGACCAATACGACCGTTGGTCACACGCTCGGGTCTTCAGTCGGGGACTGAGCCGGCGATCGTTTTTATACTAATGTCTTGAGATTTTGCCATCCCTGACGAATTTACATAGCCAGCGCTAGCGAGCGGTGCGGCATCGTCATTGCTAATCTGGTGAGTTTTCATTAATAAGTTTTCGGCGACTCTGCGCTCGAAGACTAATGTTTAAAACAGGCGTTAATTCTTTTATGACACCGTCGTAAAGAGAGAGCCGGCCTCTGCGTCGGGCTCCCACGCACAGCAATATGCCCAGAATAAAATTCATTTTATACACTATAACTATATATTATATTATTTTAGCTGCACATAAAGCTATGCAACATTATATGCATGTTCCCAAAATGGGAACTTTTGCGGGTTAATAAAGTACATGTTATGTAAGATCTGTTTCGCAGTAAAAAAATGCCTTACTTGTGAATCTCACCGTTATTATGGATTGAGGCTAAGCTTGTTTATGAGTTAGCTCATTTTCGCCAGAGAAAGCATTCAAATTAAATTTTACTACATTTAAGGGCTAGTGATGCATAAACTGTTTACTGTGATGCTGATAAACTACCCGTCGAGAGGTGACAAAAACTGACAGTTAGCCCTGGAAAACATAACCTGGAGATTATGTCTGAAATTTCACGAGTTTCGTCACGGAAATTGAGATCCGTAAACTGAATTGCAAAGAAATTTAAACTTGATGGAATGTAACTTAACAATCAAGGCTGCCTCGCCAGACGAGCCACCTTTCATCTTCGTTCGCTGTTCACTCGCAAAGTGAGTCGACTCTCGTGAGATGAGAGAGGAGAATCACGAGGCTCGAAGTTTTCGACATTTATTGGGGGTGCTCGCCATAGCCGTGTGTCTATAAGCCCTGCCTGCCGTGCGGGAAACGCGGGTTCGAGTCCCGACGCTGGATGGCGATTTTCTCTGTTGGGTATAGGGGAAAAATTCTATGCATAATACCCCACTCTACCCAGGTGTCTGAAATGGGTACCGGTCTTGACTGGGGGAAAGCGTCATGGCGTCCTGGCGTTAGTTTTAAGGCATTTGAAAATCCAATGTACAAGGTGATATGTGTCCGGCTTGAAATTGGTAATAAAGCATCCGTAGATGCCGTTGTTTGTTTTTTCGTGTCATTTCTTTGTATCACACTCAAAAAGAGGGGCGAGATTGATGTGTAAGGGTGAGAGGGGGCACTCATCACTCAAGCCTAATGGCATGAACGGTGACCACGAGGTTTTTAATTTAATAATATTTGATTTACGGTGGTCGAATATTTGAAATACAATTTTTGATGATCGAAGAGAAAAAGAATCGCTCTCTGTGTATGGCGATTATTTCAAAATCGCTTCTGGAGGAGGCCTTCACTACACTGACCGGTACGCCAAGCGAGTGTGGGGTGTATCTTTTACGATCCCGATCGGAGAGCCAAGTCCGCTACAAAAGTTATTATTAGACGCTCGCTCATAATCGTCAGCAAATAAAATATTACTCACGTCTATTAGCGACCGCCTAGATTCCTTTCTCGTGCAGAATAAAATACATTTCATTCAACATCATATTTTTGGGCTCAAACATCAATATAAGTAAACCTCGATTTTACGCACAAATATTATTCCCAGTTAATCATAGCATCAATCAAGCTTCGTGTTTTTTGAATAACGGCGACTAATTTTTGTTCTCATAAGTTGACGTTCGCATCAGATGATATAGTAAACTCAAGAATTGATTTTGATATTTTATATCCTACTGGACAGGGCTGCTTTCACTCGCCATGCGTTTCGTCAGCTCCTAGTATCTTTATGACCATGTATGGTCAAATCAAATTTCAAAGTGGTCAAATTTTGTTTTATTATTTTCACATTTTATGAACCTCATGTACATCATGAGGTACGTACATCAAATTGATTCTAGTTTATAGATGAAAAACCACACTCCCGATGAGAATTCAATCTGTCAACACTCTTAAGTTAATTTTTTCAAGGTGTTTTGATGGATTTATGGCAATCTTCACCGATTGATTTCGCTCTTTACATGAAATGTTATAAGGCCATGAATTTGAAGTTTCAGTTTTCACAAAATGTGAACAAAAACTAAAAACCTATTCAAAGTTTCTTGTTTTCTTTAGTATTTCTAGCTGACTTCGAAACGCTTAACACGAAGAGCAAGTTAGTTTTCTTTGACCTGCCAATAATTTTGTTTAAGCTTCTTCTCATTTAAAGAACAGGGTTTCTTCTGATAATAATTCTACTGTAACAAGTTTAAATGGACACATTTTAGAAACGAAATGTGGTCACACATTCACACAAATTCAAATGCATGAAGCACTTTCAAATTTTGTTAAAACGATCTTCTTTGTGGTGCAGTGGCAGGGCGTTACATTTAGAAGAAAAATGTCAGAGTTTGATTCTCGTCATCTACATAGTGTGTTTCAAGGAGCATGCAATTTCTATGGTTGTATAGAAAACGAATAAGACTTGTGAGAAACAACTTTCTTTTTTATTGATCGCTGCCTCATAACAATTTGGTTGAAACAATGTTTTTTTAGTTTCTCAATTTAAGGAGGAGTGCGTGAGTCCTGAGCTAACTCAATGAATTGCTGAATTCTCTTACTTCTCTCAACTGCTATATCCATTATCTATTATCCTCAGCGAACTTGAAGTCGGGTGAAAATACTATGGGTGCAAAATTGAGAGAGAAACAGTCGTCTTTCTTGTCTGCAGTCTGATGCTTAACGGCCCACGCCAAGGAGAAAATTACGAAAAAAGTTGATGAAAAGCCTCTTACTCAATGAGCTAACATTTTAATTCCTTTTAATATGAGGTAATAAAGGAGAAAAACAAAGACTTACAGTCAAATGAAGTTATAAAATTAAGCTTTCAGTATTGGTTGTTTATTTTTTTGTTTTAGACCGTTTTACTTCGAGAGAAGCATTCATGAGCGAAGAACCTATTTGTCTGAGAAAGAAATTTTACGGATTAGACCTCAATAAAAAAAGGAGTTCGAATTCTTAAAATAACTGAAGGAATTTTTACAGGACCAGCATCTCCGCGCTCAACCAACTGCATTGCCAATGGCAGCATCTACGCAGGTATTGAAGTGTCAGTTCGTTTGTTCTACAATGGCTTGCTCATTATTGGAATAACACTTTTGAGAGGTCAGGGTGGCTTCATGAAGAGAGAGTTAGCTCGGTTTGGCTGGGTGTTGCACCGCGCTGTGCAGTGGTGCCCTTTAAACCATAAGAGTTGCATGGCTTCTCGCTATTCATGTTGCACTAATGCAAATGTACCTCAGCGAAGAAAAATGTTTTAAGGCAATTCCGGTTGTGAACATTTACAAGAGCTCATGCGGGAGATGTGAGCGAATGAAGGAAATTCTAATTGTTGTATAAGGTTGAGAGGGAATCGCATTCGTAAACTGAACATCTGTAGCACTAGAACAGGGTTTTTTTTGTTACCGATTTTCCTTGTTCAATAATAAACATCTACATGTGCAGATAAAATAATTTAAAATTTATGACTAGTGATGAGATCTATGACCACAACCAGGAGGTTATTTTGAAAATAAAGAGCCTATTCATGGAAAGTTAACTCACGCTATAACTTGAATAGAGTATCACGAATTAAACAATTCAATTTACTTCGTATGTTATTCACTTAGTCAATTCTTTCAACGTCTTTCGAATGCAAGATCATGGAGGATCCAAAAAATTTTGACAAAAATGTGCTATAACTTGTGCAGGCATTTTTATTTATTTTACCCCTCGCGTAAACTGAGGAGGAAACACAAAAGACAAAGTTGCTACCAAAAGGAAAGATCTTAGTGCTAGAAGCTACGTAGCAACGCAATTAAAATATAAAATAGGTGCACGTTAGGTGGCGCTTAATTGTGTTTTCTCGCGTGAGTAAAATCGTGCACGCTTAATATTCCTCTCACACTTCAAAATGTAATTCACCTTGCACTAATCCTACACCAGTCAATGAGATAGATAACTGTATCTGAGAACATTTTTTAAGCCTTCCAGTTTTGCTTGTAGAACGTCGTTTACTAGAAAATGTAGAACGTCGTTTACTTACCGTGGCTATTCACCACATTCAACAGAACTTTGAGTTAAATTCTTAAAATATCTCATTGACTGTGATAATATGAAGAGACGTATTCCATTCTACTTCTCCCTTCAATTTCACGGAGTGGAGACAAAGAATAGCAGAGCTTGTTTTCCGATTATCTTCGAAAATGTTTCGGTGTACTGCCAAACGATTAGAAACTAAAGATACAAATAATTTAGTTTCCTTCACTGAAACACGAGGAAAGTAGGAAAATAATGCTTCAGCATCAACCAAATGTGCGTTACTATTTTAAGATACGTTTTTAAAGCGTTGATATCACTTTGGAAGCATGAACCAACAGTAAGCATTGATAACCTTAGGAATCCAAGGCAAAAATTGCTACGGGGAATGTGCGGCAAACCTAAGTAGAACGAACGCTCCACCAGATTCTTTAGGAAGCAAACATTTATTTCTGAGTGATGCTGTCAAAATATTTTAACTGAGGAAAGCTGCTTTTGATGCTAGAAATAGGTGAACATTTTCGAATTTCCATAAATGGACGCTCCGTTTATGTTAAAATGAATTGCAAAATGAAAGTCTTACGGATGCGACCAATCCATTGAGGAAGGAAAAATATTAGGTACTCCAACTACTGAACAAATAACAAGTAACAGCTGAGATCGGATCATCTTGACTCTTGACTCATAAACACTTATTCATAATGAAGGAAACTCACTCGTATCAAAAAGAATAGTCTAGTATCAAGTCTATAAGAAGTAACATGCTGCCACTGTATGTGACTCTCACTTGGATATTTTTGTAGCCGTAATTTACTCCTCGGCTCAAAACCGGTGTTAATATTGTTAGTGGATACGAAAACAGAAGCTCAAATTTATAACTAGGGTGACAATATTACTTATTTTGAGTATCATCACAAATATGTCCGAGGGGCAAGTGATAATTTCATAATTTCAAGCTCCACTAATTAAATTCATTGGATTCTGGAATAGTTTTATGATTTTTTTTTGCAGAAGAAGAAAAACATTCGCATTACAAAATTTGAATGCTAAAATTTGTCAAATACAATTATCATGAAGTATAAAGTTTGTATTTTCTGGAACGTGAGCTCGGAATGCAAAAAAATAAAATCATACTAGTGTCACGAGAAACTTCTGTCCTGTCTCTCATTAGTTTGCAATAACAAGGAAACCGAATGCTCGTTTTGAGGAATTGGCTCACCTCCATGAAATACACAGAAACACAAGAAAACTCATGGGCAAGCCCAAAAGCCAAATAATCAACATTACAGTATATACTAAAACAAAACGTTACTCACCGATGAAAGACGACTCAACTTACTCAGCGCATTTTCTGAGCGCACCCGTGATGTTGCGAGCTGTCGCTTCTAATGTTGGGGGCATAATACACCGGGTGAAATTCGCTTAATATTTATGATTTTCGGCCATACGTCATACAAAACATCAACAAGCGTACGCACAATGAATGTTATTAGGAATGATGCAATTTAAGTAATGGAATCTAGAAACTGCATACGCTAAATGGCTTACATCACAGAACTATAGTGAATGATTCGGCTGGCCAGCCACCCTAAGTTAACGAGAGCTACACATGAGACATGGTCTATTCTGGTGTATTCTATCTCAGCTATTCCAGCAGCACAGTAGGTGATCGTCACTTCAACCCACAAAATCATTCCTCCACGACTCGCTTCAGTTCAAATTCCTGTCTTATGCACTGTTCAGAAAATGTCTATTGATGACGTTATACTGCTCACTCTGCTTCAGTATCTTCACACGTCAATCCCCTTTTCATCCGAGCAGATCAATCCTTCCCGCCTGTTAAGATAAAAATTTAACTTGTTACTTTTTTAATCTCGTCAATGACGTATCCTCAAAATATCTCAATTTTTACTACACTGAATGCCATTGAATTTTCACAATATTTATTTCAAAAATATCTTTTCTAAAGGAAACTACATCTCTCTTACCCTCCCATCTAATGTGGCATCTCCATGTTCCATTAAATGACTCCTACGATTTGGTTGGGTTTGAAATTCCCCTCTGCACAGAAAAACAGAGAATATTTACTCTATTGAGAAGGAAGAGAAATTTTGATAATTTCAACTTCCTTTATTTGAAATACACTGTCACATTATTTCAGATTGGTATTTTTCTTTTAGAGTAACTTTATCTCCACCACCTCCTATTTATAACACGTACTTTCTCCGACGATATTCGGCTCCAAACTGGAATTATTTCATTAGCTTCTACCAAAATGTCTGGGAGAGAGCGATTTTCTGCTTTTTGTACAGCCAATCAACTGTTCCAAAGTCCGTACGTAATGTTCGAAGCTCCGCCTGTGTGTTGCTTTTGCTGTATTATACGTGGCTTCAGCCCTTCGAATTTCCCTTTCCTGGTATCACTGTTCCTTATTGGCTGAAGCTCTTTTGCCGAGAACGCGTCAAGTCCTGCCCTATTCAAGTCTTAAAACATCCGAAACCGTTGCTATGTTCACCCTCGTAGCTTAAGTGTAGCGATCTGTCTCTGTCAAACCCGCGGTGCTGCTTGACCACAGCGTCGGCACTTTCGAACGTCTCAAGTGTGTAGCTGATTAAATTTCTCGTCCCAAGGGGCCGACCGAAGCCTCTCGAAAACTGCTCACACCATAAAATTCTTGCTAACATAATATACACACACATCGCTAGAACCAACACAGCTTATGGCCCAAACGTACACAATACCTTTCCCACTACACATAACATTTGTTGAGCCCAAACATACAGGCATGTAACATACATGTTGAAGCGACCCATCTGTACTGCTGGAATTTACTAAGATATTTCAACGAACAAATTTTTTTAATTAAGCACAAAATTTATTACACACAATTAAAATTTATTACACACAATTAAAATTTTCCTAAATTCTCAGCTTTAATTTGCAAAATTAATCATTCCTAAACACTAGAAAGTGTTAACGAAATTGAGCAGGCAGTTCTACCTAGGTATCGATAAGTACGCCAGTAGCACGAGCGTGAGCATACATCAACGGCAGCGTAAGCTTTTGAATGTATGAATAATAGCGCGAGAGGCAGCACTGGCGTTCACATCAGTTCCAGCACAAGCGACACGAGCGTTGATGCAGTAGCATGCAGCAGCACAACACAGCACTATTTGCAGCAGCACCATCGTTTAGAATTAGAACATTTCCGTCATTGTGAAGGGTTGATTTATAGATTTAAATTTATACATTGTGTTTCATTTCACTAAAAAATTCGGTTGCTGTTAGGCTGGAGTGTATGCATGAGTGTATATTATATGTATGTATTCCTTGATTCTTTTGCCTGACTAGCTGCTGAGGGCTTCTATGAATATAGGTATTCTTTCTAACGAGGAATATTTCGATATATTGTCAGAGAAATTTAATATTTTTATTACTTATTATTTATGTGATGGATCATCGTTTTCAGTTGAAAATCGTAAGACTTTTTTCGTATTCAAATGCATATTTGTGTACTGTTTTGAGCGTTTTCAACATGTATGTAAAATTTTTCTCCATATCGATTGATACTTCACACGTTATTAACACATCTTTCTTTACTAATATACTCTAAGAGTATATTATCATTTGACCACGCTTACATTTTGCATAGTTTCTTAGCTTCCGCACTGGTTTTATTCTTTTCAGTGTTGCATAGTGTTTCAATCGTAAATTCAAAAAATTCTGTCGAAGCAATATGCGTCACAAGCTACTCAAGAAAACAATGGTCATTTACACAGCTCATTTCCGCATTTTGAAGCACCTTTCGAAACGTTGCCACGCGAAATAGGATTATTGACTGTAAAATATTTCCTTTACTTTCAGTTACCTGTGGCTCTTGAAAACAATTTTTAGGTTGCTTCCTTTTTCAGGTACAAGAATATGCTACCCTTTGAAATGTGAGCTTGTCTGGTATGCTCTTGCAGTTATGTGCAGTGACATCGTGGTACGTCGGCATGACGCCACGAAATTTTTGTATCAGAGTAGCAGAGCATCGGAGTAAAAGATTTCGTACTGGAATTCAACTACCACACCCATCGCAATCTGCAGTGTGAAATCATGTTGAAAAATGCAATGTACGCACATCTCCTACCGACTTAAAAATTATAAATTCACTTTCAAACCCCAACGACGTCAGGATTTCAGAGTCGTTACGTATTTTTAAACGAAAATCTAAATGTAAACAATACGACAATTCATAACCTTTGCAAATAATCAATAGCTAACCCACTGTTTACCACCTTCTCAATTTTATTTTTTGACGCGTTTTTGTTTATGTCACCTCTTTACTATTGTTTGATTTTTTATTTATGATATATAATAATCTTTTTTGAAGAGATGATGGAACTGGACTCCGAAACATTATTTTAGTAAATAGGATTAATTTCCTTCGAATTTGATTTGTTTTCTAAGTGTCAGATAATGAAAATAGTTCCGGTAGTACCAGTATTAATATCATACCTGCCAACCAATCCACCTACACTGACTGATCACATTAACACTGGTATTGTGACCGGCTATTAATAACTGAAGAGCAAAACTTAGAGATTTCTTCCAATAACCAGAAGAAGACTGACTAATGCAATTTTCATTTTCTTCGATTTTGTCTGCGAAAAGCTTTTTTCTTTGTAGATTCCTGTTCAATTCTCAAGTTGATTAAGGAACATTTTAAAATTATGAGTTCTTACACTGATACCATGCTGTGTAAGTTTTTTTAGTGATGAGCTTCAGTAAAGCACTTGTTTATAATTATGTGGAGTTAAGTTTAGAAGCAGGTCTTAATATGATTATAACTTTTCAATAGGTAGAAATTGTGAATAACTGTTTAAATGCTTTTTAGAAACTGTAATGCACATCTAATTATAGCTAAACGCTTTTAAATTTTTGCGCACCAATTTCCCCACCCGGGAAAGTCAATAATAGGATGCCTGTAGGTCGCTGCTGAGCTCCTCTGTGTCCACCTAATTTTCAGTATTGTGCTCCAATTTGTACATACGGAGTCGAATGAATATCCCATGATCAAAACTTTACTTAATAATAAATCATACAAAAAAGTGAAAGAAAGTACGGAATTTTAGTCGAAATAATCATAGAATTGACGCGGTAAGTGCGCGGATTAAAATGAAGTTCAATATTCAACTGAAATCATACTAGGTTTTAGACAATTTAGACTAATAATCTCTGTGTGTTTTTAGTTTCTCTTTTTTCAATTTAATTATAAGTAGGAATGTCCTTATTTTTACCTTGATCCTGTAGTTTGTATCATTTTTATTTTTACGGTACATTTTACTTACTGTCTCTTGATTCTAATGACTGACCATGTTGATATATTCGATAATATTGATCCAGATCTCAATCATTTGAATAGACTGCACCTAAACCTAAATGAAACTGGAAACTGTAAATACCTATATATTAAAAAATTCAATGAATCGATGAGGAAGACCTGTAACGATTTTTCTCTATTACGTTGGAACTGTAGATCCATTTATCCGAAAATAGATGAAATATCTTGTACTATCACTGAGCTGAACAGCAATTTTGATGTTCTCAGTTTCACCGAAAGTTGGCTAGACGACTCATCTAAAGACCTGATTCAAATTCAAAACTATCATAGCCATCATTCACTCCGTTGTAAAAAACGTGGTGGTGGCATCAGTACGTACATATCTAAACAGATATCTTCGAAAGTCATTTTAAGTGCAACTATGAATCGTGAACATATTGAGACTTTATTTATAGAACTAACGAAAAATGATAAACGGATTATGCTTGGGACAGTATATAGGCCACCAACAGCTTGTAACGTCTCTTTCCTGAACGAGCTTCAAAGCATAATATCTCAGTTCAACAAGTCTCTATATAATGACATAATAATCTGCGGGGATTTCAACTACGATCTTTTACAAAATGATAGCTGTGAGCAAATCTCAAACTTCATAAATGTTTTTCAGTCTAACTCCTTCCTTCCAATCATCACGAAACCTACACGTGTTGCTTCTGAATCGGCTACGTCACTCGATAATATTTTTACGTTAGATCCGGCTGATTTTCTTACCGGAATAATAACTTCTGACTTATCTGACCATTTCCCGGTGTTTCTCATCAAGAAAAATGTCTATAGTCCTTGTACCAGCCCACAGGCTGATACTTATTCATTTCGTTGTGTAAACGGATACAACTTGGGAACAATGCGAACTGTTCTAGAAGAATTAATGCCATCATTAGACATCTATGAACGGGACAATAATGCGATTAACATTGATGAAGCAATACTAAATTAAACTGAAATTAGAACAGTGTTGTCCAATAATCACCCGCACAATTACGCCGAAAAATAGACAAAAGCCCTGGTTTACTGAGGATATCGTGATCAATATAAAGAAACGTCAAGCGTACCTAGCCTAACTATACGAAGGGCGAATATCTAAAGTAACGTATAACAGATTCAGGAATCATATGACAAATCAAATACGAACCTCAAAACGAGACTACTTCACGCGCAAATTTACTGAATACAAAACTGATATTAAAAAAACTTGGCGCCTGCTTAATTCATGCTATAAACCGAATAATAATACTACGAAAACAGTTGAGTCCGTCGTTCACGAAAATGTAAAATACCACGAGAAAAAAGATATTGAAACTGTGTTTAACAACTTTTTTGTAAACATAGGAAAAAATATAGCTGATAGCGTCTTCAGTGAACCCAGAGACCACTTGCAATACATGGACCATGTCCGTGAACCTAACTCTTTCTTTTCCACGCCAACTAATCCCTCCGATGTAATTACGTGCATAAACAACTTGAAAAATAAATCAAGTGGATTGAAAAATTTTTCGCCTAAAGTTCTTAAGGCTATAGCTGATATAATAGCACCGTGCATATCTTATATTATCAACAAATCCCTTTCTCGAGGTATCTTCCCCAACTCATTCAAAATTGCGAGAGTCACCCCTATTTTTAAAAATGGTGATAAAAACCGCATTGACAATTATAGACCTATCTCTGTACTACCAATTATTAGCAAAATATTCGAGAAAATTGTGTATAAAAAAGTGTATTCGCATTTTGAACAAAAATATCTCCTCTACGACAAACAATACGGTTTTCTTTCTAATAAATCTACGACACAAGCTGTATTAAATCATTTGCAATACCTTTATTCTAATATAGATGAAGGAAAGCTTGTTTTCTCCGTATTTCTTGACTTTCGAAAAGCATTCGATTGTGTGGACCATAACGTATTACTCTCGAAACAACACTGTTATGGCATTCGAGGGGCTGCCCATGATTGGTTCAGATCATACTGGGCAAATCGGAAACAGTACGTTGTCATTGACGACGCAAAATCAGACCCACAGACAATTAGCCATGGAGTTCCACAAGGATCTGTCCTTGGGCCTCTCCTATTTCTAATTTTTATCAATGATATCATCAAATCTACATCATTCTTCAAATTCATATTTTTGCCGATGACAGTACCCTTTCTGCGGTCCTTCCAGACCAAAATTCCGCTAGGATGGCGGAGCGTATAAATAATGAACTTCATAAGGTTTCATTGTGGCTTAAAATCTAATAAAATAAGCCTTAATATCGATAAAACAAAATATATTACATTCTCATACAAGAAAAATATATCTCTCCCACGCATTCAAATTGGCGGAGGTGAAATCGAAGAAACCAACTCAAGTAAATTCCTAGGCATCATAATAGACAAACATCTAACCTTTAAAGAACACATCGCTCATATTAGTTCTAAATTATCAAAATCTATCGGAATGCTAAATAAAGTTAAAAATTTCCTGCCTGAAACAGCCTTACAAATGCTCTACCGAACGCTCATTTCACCATACTTGCAATACGGAATAGAAGCATGGCACGGAACTGATAAAAATAAAACCAACAAAATTTTTACCCTGCAAAAAAGAGCCGTAAGAGCGGTAATGAATCTAGAATATAATGCTCACACAAATGACGCATTAAAAAATTTACGAATACTTAAGCTGTCGGATCTCTACAAAATCTCAATTTGCAATTTTATTTACAAAACATTAACAAATGAGGGCGACAATAGCCTAAAACAACTATCAACTGCGCAAACTGGTCATCACGACCATTTAACCCGAAATAGAAGTAAATTCATGCTTCCTTATTACTCAAAGGCTCGGTCACAACACAGTATCCTCTTCGTTGGAACTAAAACTTGGAACTCAATACCTGCAGAGATCCGTGAAAGTAATTCTTATAAGGTATTCAAAAAAATCTTGAGTCTCACTTCCTATCAGATTACTAGTCGTGTAAGATCACAGAGTCAAACCTTGTCCCCTACATAACTGGTCCTAATAATGTAATTTGCCTTGGTTAATTTCGCCGATCTTCAGTCTGTTCTTGAATCGTTTGTCGAATATACTGTTAAATCTATAGTCCATATGAACTATATTGTGAAATGAAGTATCTAATTTCGAGTTAGTTATCTCATTGATCAGTCTAATGCGTCTCTAGTTTAAGTGAATTGGGTTAAACATTATTGTACTCCTAAGACTAACCTTGATGGTAGGATGCCCTAGAAGTCACTGAACTTATTCGGGCCCACAGGTAGCTATACTCAAATTTGACCATTGTACTAGATTAAGAAACATTCTATCTATGTATCACCTGTGGTAAATAAATTGTTTTTTTTTTTAAATTGAAATCAGGGTTAATTTTTGAGATTAATTTGGAAAATAACGAACATTAAATAGATTATGCCTTCATCTAGTTCCCATTACGTATTTATGAAAATTGAGTTTGTGACTGCTGGCTGGTCCGCAGTATTATGAAAATTCTTTCAGTGACCACCGGTGGTCACGTCGCACTCAAAGTGTTAAGCGTATTTCAGGTTTAATGGCGACTCTTCAGGTACTCGTAAGTACAACTGAGAGGAAATTACGATGAAGGTTCTTCTTGTTCTTGGTGTTGCTTTTTGTTGAAACTTTAAAAAATGTTTATCTGAATATAGGTTACAAAATATGAAACAATCACGTAGAAAAAAGAAATTAATGTCATCAAGACGAACTTTACCGCTGTACAGACAAGTTTATCATTTTAAATTAGGAGAATTTTCTGTTCATTTTCATTGAACTTAATCTGTGCTGTTGAAAGCTGATTTTTCATAACCATTGCTGAATTAAACTGAAAATAAAAAGCTTGATTTGAAGTAATATAATTTTAACGTCGGTAAAAATAATAAAAATTGGTGAGTGAACATAAAATTTGCCTTGCAACTGAGTGTGTGGGACGTTGGAGTCGTCGAAGCCAGCACGCATACCTGTAATTTGACTTGGGTGGAGCAATTACAGATAGATACTCTGGGGTTTAAATCAGGGTTAGCATCAAAAACACCAAAATAAAAACACATCAAAAAGCACCAGTCAAGTGTTTTTTTTACATATAAAGTCGATTATGAATACACAAACCTGTAAGAAAAGCACAATGCAGGTTTTATTGTTTTTTTTCATTACCTCTATTTTGTAACTTAATATCTTGAGCCTAATTTAAATCTTAATTACTTCCCATGGGTTGTACAACACAATTTGTGCCATCATGTGGAAGTCTTTGTTGGCAGTGGTAGGTCTTAATTGCATCATTTTAGAGATCAGCTTTGGCCTCAAATGTTTGAATATTTTGAGAGACTTTGAGCTTTCCCTCCCCAAACCTATACCAAACATTGTGACAAACAATTCCGACTGGCGGTATGGTCTGGCAGTATGTATACAGGTCCCATCACATAACAGAACTCGTAAACTCTTTACTTTTTGTCACATTAGTATTAATATTTGAACTAAAGAAAAATGTTCCCAGTTGAACATCTATTTTTTTCTTGGGAAGTGCAAAGGAACTCAACAGTTTCACTCCGTTTCACGGGCGGTAGTGCAGTGAATTCAACGTAGTTGGATGCTAAGGCAGAAGAAAAGGATATTGTAGTCAGGAAACTAGTAAGCCTAAAAAGCTAATGCAGAGGCCGAGCCTGCAGTATCATGTTACACTTGACGACACTGGCAGATAGACTGAGAGAACCTGAAAATCAGAAATTTATAAGTTACTGAATCATACTCCTGATAGGTTGGTAGCTGCAGTATTCATGCTGCACTCACAAATCATTAATGCATGCGTTGAAAAAATTACTTATGTGTAGAATTAAGGATACCGTAATCCAATAAACACAATAAAAACAATAAAACCCAATAAAACTAAAAAAAAGCCGCCTGATTTTTAGAAACTCAAAAAAAATATTACTCTTGTTCCACGCAGGGAGCTCGTGCGAGCAAAAAATGTAATTCTTACAACGAGAATAAACCTCCCATCTACCTAACGAAGATAAACTGGGACACACTTAAGAGATCCGTGTAGAAAGAATGGAATTCCTACATTTTTTAACTATATGAAGTTAGTATGGAAAATTTGATAAATTCAAATTTTGAGCAAATTGCTGTTAAAAAACACTTAATTAGATGTTGCTGGACATATCGAAGTGATCTAAAAATTTAAATTATTTTGTCTTCCCTAGAAATTCAATTTCTTGAGTATAATTCTAAAGAAATATTTCAGTGAATTAACATTTTTCATGTAGTTGGTAATTGCGATTGAACCCTCGTAAAGGACGAAAAATATTTTCGCCTCAGGTTTCGGCGGCGGCGCAGGCCCATGCGCAACGCTGGCAGCTCCATGCACTGTCGACAAAGTTGACTGCTTTCCAGGTAATGTCACGTCACTTACCTCAAAGCTTTTCAAATGTAATGATATGATAGAATGTAAGATATCTGTTTCAATAGCCATGTTCCAAAGTTGTGACTAGAGGCCATACATATTGCTAACTAAACGAATGTTCTTGTATTGAGATGCACATCATCGCGCGTCTTCGTGTGCAACATCTATTCGCGCGTACGTCATTCGCAGTTAAGTGAATGACACAAAATTAACTAAATACTTTAGTAAGCCAGTAGTTTAAGTGAGGGTTCTTAGTCACCAAAGCAAAACCTGTACGTTAACGGTTGACAAATTAAGTTGCTCTTGAGCGTCATATATTTCATGGTGATTTGAAATTTCGGTAAAGAATAAACCAAAAAAGTACGATTCTCAGAATTACTTCCTCACGATGTTGAAAATGAGATGATTATGATGTTACAAACTGTTATAATAGAAGATCTAATTTTCAATATTGCGCTCCAATGTCTTAATGAATTGGTTGAATGACAGTTCAAAGACCAACGATCAAGGGTAAATTTAACAAAGGAAGCTGGAAAAAAAGAAAAATTCGTTTAAAATGATAGTGAAATTAGGTGGAGAGAAATGAGCATACAATTTCACGTTTTATAGCGACAATACAGGTAAGTTTGTACAGCCTAGAGGGAGGAGAGACCGAATATTAGTAGCTGAATTCACGGGGTACTCAACAATAAAATAGCATAAGATACACTCGCGAACTGCTTAAATACTCCATACTTTAATTTTCACTACTGGGAATTCTCAGAAAATAATCAAATGTTTGAACTTATGACACATATCAAGTGGCTGCTATCATTATTAAACTTAGAATTTTTGAACAAAATAAATGGATAACTTTGATTATTTCCTAAATTGAGACTGGTGCAATTACCTAGGATGTCGAACCTTTTTCGAGCCTTTATTTGAATCAAAAATCTCTAAATTGTCAAGACATTTAGTACTCCTTTATAGAACCCTTATTCTATGTCAAAACTAGGGTTTGCAACCCCGGGATAAAATGAAAATCACAGAATCCCAGGATTTCCGGAAGACAATCCCGGGAATTCCCGGGATTTCTTTATATTTTTCCATTTATGCTATTGCAATTTGTTGCCCATGCCCCTCACAGTATTCGGCGTTTTAGGGAGCAAAAAACCGTTATGAGAGAAGGATTCTCTAATGAAGTAACTCTTTCTAACTTTATTTACTGAAATGCCATCAACTGCTGCAAGCTTGGTCATTTGTTCTTCCTGAGTACTTTGTTACATCTATACGAAATTTGTTATTTTTGTGTGTTTAGGCTTAGTGCTTTCACTACTGCTCTCCCTTGCACGAGGGTGCTTTGTTCCAATACGAATTCTTTTATCTCAGAAACTAGTTGACGCATCAGGGTCTACAGTTTAGGCTTCACTATGTTGTGTTTACTCTATAGGTGATGTAACAAACCAATGGAAGACCAGCCTTTGCAAAGTAAATTCTTGGCGCAATTTACACACTTCGCACTTTCTCCAGTTGCATCTTGAACATAGTATCTACACTCAATGGCTATAGTTTCTACAACATCGGCCGTTGCCATCGTATCATATATATTACAGTTTATTCTTTATTACATGCAATGCCAAACCACAAAATATATTCTGATGCAATAGTTGATCTATATTATGAATTGGTGCAAACTACACTGTGTAGTGATGTAAATTGCAATAATATTAAAACACTAAAGTTCTACCTTGAACTATCTAATTGATTAATCATATTAAACAGCACGATTTTAAGTTATTTTCTCATTCATATCTTGAAATACATATGCTATTTAGAATCCTGGGAATTCCCGGGAAAAAATAAATTCCAGGACAGGAAAATTTCAGCTCCATATCATCCAGGATCTCGGGATGTAAACCCTAGTCAAAAATTTATATTATCTGGATACATCGATCCCTTATCGAGCATCTATTTCAATTTAATGCGTCTAAATTGCCATGAAAGGTGATACTCTTTCACGGCTTTTACTTCATATTAACATGTTTCAATTGTTATGAAACACAGAACTTTTTTGCAGTCCATATATCATTTGACCATGTATAAATGACATTCTCCTGCAAAATTCTTATGATCTTGCACATCAGGTGACGACCAGGGCACCAAACCAAGCGGTCTCCCTCAAGTATATGTGCGCTTCAAAGCCTGCCGGACCGTGAACGACCGAAAGAACTACGTGATGACATCCCTCACCACCACCACCGAGGGTTATGATGGGGAATTAAGTGGTATCACATGTTGCTATGCAGGACCCTGCTGAAGCCCTGCAACTGCGCTCCCTGCTTTTTCGAAAGAAATTGTTCGAAAAATAGATCATCGTTAGAACCGTGAATTATCCAGCGTACGAGGAACTGAACTTGAATGAATAGTTTTATTGGTAGTGTTTGCTCTGCGATCAGAGAATAGAAGAACATCCTTCATTTTTATTCATACTGTATCGTTGTATGCACTAACCAAATTAAGCGAGGAAAATTAGTTCTTGGACATCTATCACTGCGATAGTAAATTCCTTGCTCACGGCAATGAAATGATGAAATGTAACTTTTTGCTTATGCATTTTTTACTTCGTTGGCATTAATCAGCTACCGTTCTGATGGGAGGTTTGTCCTGAAACTGGTGCATAGAGTAGCCTCTAAGCTTTAAAACAGGGAAAAGTAACAAAATAGGCTCTAAAATATGACTATTATCAATAAATTACATGAAGGAAAATGAAAGGAACTTTGTTAAAGAATTTAATACTCAAAAAATGCACAGTTAAACTTTAAACAAAAAAGGGAATAAAATGAAAAAATATAACTAAAGGGATGTTTTATTTTGTCTTCCTATCAACAAATATGTCAAACATGTCATCAAATATCCCAAGTGGAAGCTTTCGTTATCGTGGACAAAAGCCATAAATTTATTTTGGAGTACAGTCTACAGACAGAAAATTGCTTCTCATAGACCTAGTTCTATTACAACTAAAGCGTACATCATTGACCGACACTAGAACAAAAATCGATGAACATTTTTGTTGATACTATCTTAATAGCAAGTAAATGATGATTTCAATTAATTCAGTTGAATCTCCTACATGAACTATAAATGTTTATGGTGAGGCATCAATAGCCATTATGTTTTCATATTAGCCATTCCAATGCATATATAAACACTTATGGAAACAGTCACCCAAAAAAGTCTACCATTTTATACTAAATAGTCTTATAACTTACAACTCGCACCAACTTGATAGAAGAAGAAATACTACTGCCAAGCAACAAAAATAGCAAAAATTGCCTGTCTTCTAAGTTTTATAGAAACACTCTTGGTATTGAAAATAAGAACATCAAGCGTGAAAGGAAAAAATCTGAATGCTCTTATAAATTGGCGTTGACGTACCACATAACCAAACGAAAAATGTGTTGTTTTTCCTAATTTTTGCTTATTTATAAAGATAATTGATAGAAAACAGTACTAGAAAAGTTCAATACTATGAGCATGTTCTACATAAAGTACCTGATCAAGTTTCTATTGAAACTTAAACCCTTAAACTTAACCTTTGTTTAAAAAAGCATGTTGTTTTGCCTGGTCAAAATGATAAGACCATGAATGAAATACTCCTTATCTTGACAAAAAGTAAACAAAACAATCGGTAAACAGACTCTTTAACTACCCTGCAACGTGTAAGTGCCTGAAAACGTCTGTTGCTAAATTATCAATGGCAAAAGGAAAACCTTTATCGGAATTAATGTGAGCAGGGAAGAATTTTTGAGCTCGAAAGGCGTGGACTTTCACACAGAGCCATTGGAAACGAAATAAATCGTAGTAAAACGGTCATCACTAACTTTTTGAAACATCCCGATGAATATGAAAAAAGAAAGCCCTGGTCGTCCCAAGAAAATTACCCAAGAACTCGACCGCCGCATCAGAAGAGAAGATAAGAAGAACTATAGCATAAGTTCCAGTCGAATAAAAGACAATGTCGGAGCAGAATGTAGTCCTCGGACAATTCGAAGACACCTACGAAGTAAGGTGTTCAAGAATTTGAAACGTTTACAGAAACTACGGCTCCTTGCACGCCACAAAACCGATCGATTAAAATACGCTGCTGAATACCAAACGTGGGATGCTGAGAAATGGCAAAATGTAGTGTTCTCTGATGAGAAAAAATTTAACCTAGATGGTCCGGATGGGTTTCAGCATAACTGGCATCACAAGGATTTACCAAAAGAAAATTTTTCTATTAGGCACAGTAGAGGAGGGTTCTTGATGATCTGGGGTGCTTTTTCATCTGCTGAACCCTTAGGTCGCAAATAGTGCAAGGCCACCAAACAACATCGAAGTACATTGCTATGCTAGGAAAGACTTCCCTCATTACTGAAGGGGCTCGGTTGTGCTGTGCAAATTGGGGGTTTCAGCAAGATAACGCCGCCCTTCACACCTCTCGTCAAGCAAAGGAGTACTTTGCTTCTAACTACATCGAATCATTGAACCACCCAGCATGTTCTCCGGACCTCAACCCGATAGAAAATCTGTGGGGATGGATGGCAAATGACGTCTTCAAGGATGGCACCCAATTTAACACTATAAAGAACCTTTCTGATGCTATTTTGAAGACTTGGGATGAGATCCCTCCTCAACTCTTGGAAAGCTTGGTTGCAAGTATGCCGAAGCGAGTTTTTAAAGTAATTCCTAAAAATGGAGGTTACACTAAATATTAAGACCTTATGTACTTGAAAATAAGTATATAAAATGATTTTCCTTGATTTCTATGTGGTGGTCTTATAATATTGACCTGCAAAATTTCTATTATATTTTATTATGTTCCTGTGAAAACCATTAAAACTGCTGAAAACTACGTATATTGTTTGTTCAAGTCCTTTTATATCTTTTTCATGTTTTACATGCTGGTTATCGATCATTTTATCAGTATAAAACACACTAAATATAGAATTTCCGTTTTTTCTGTTTTGGTCTTAAGATTTTGTCCAAGAGTTATGATGATTTGCAGTTATTAAACAGGTTGAAACATAGAACTTGATTTCCTTGATTAAATCACAAGATCAAAGCCCTGGATAAACACGGAGTAACTCATCCTAGCTAACTCTTCTGGTCAAGAACAAAATGTATGAACAATATGTTCGAATGCTTTAGTCATATCTCTGCTACTAAATGCTATTTCTGTGGTAGCCACTCAGCCTCAGGATCAAGCATGGAGAAACAGAAAGAAAGAAAGAAAGAAAGAGAAGAGAAAAACCCGTTCATTTCCAAAAAAGTTTATCAATGAAATGTATCACAGCAGATTAGATTTTAAATATTTTTCCAGCATGAAGAACCAAAATTGAAATACAGACCATATGGTAGTGGTATTCATTACACGGCTCTTGAAAAATGTATGTATTAATTAATATATAATTAATTTAAAATACGCGGACTTACAGTAGCTGCAGCCGTCTCAATCAATGCGTTTAACCGAAGTGGCTCTCTTGCAAAACTTAGTGAATAACACTGCCATATGGGGTGGACAATAGCCGTGTCATGGGTTATTATATTATTGGGAGACTCGTTTATAAATGTATTCTCGCAGATAATTTACAGGCATTTTTTATGAAAGCGCTTTTGCATATTACTGATATCACAGAAAGAAAACAAGTTTTTCCGAACGCAGAAAAAAAGACTGAAAAAGGAAAGAGACCGATGCAAATGCTCAGCGTGACATTTTCCCCTCCCTGTCACTGAGAATAATTTAATTTGCTAGATGTGCTATTCCTTGATATTTCATTTGATCCATCATCTCCCGTCTTTTGTGCCTGATCTCATTGTTTCTTTAAAAAATAAAATACCCCATACTCGGGAGAAACTCTCGGTTAATAAAATAATCACGACCGTTGTCTCAGAAACTCAAAACATCTGCGACCTGGTTATCCAAAATACTAAATAGAGTACAACCTATGACATCAACCTGCAATGTTTTCAAGAAACAAATAGAACGCAGCTTATACACCGAATTTCCTTAAGACTGACCAGTCATTCATTATGAAGACGTCCATGTTCACAGAAAATTATTAGAATAATCGATAAATACATCAAAATTGCTTCATTCTCAGATTTTAATTATATATTTGTACCATTCATCCCCAATGCATTTTTACCCAACTCGCTTCACAGTTTGGAAGTGGTTTTATTTAGAAGAAAACTGCCCTATAACACACACAGGTAAAAGGTATTTTGCCAAGACCGAAATACATCCTTACTAAGCTCAATGCCTGCAAATAAGCCATCACCGTCACTTGATCCTAATGTTCAAACGGCATGAGATTCGCAGATAGTCGGTAGCTCTCCCAAAAAAAAACGTATGCGGCCAGTGAACATGACAAGATCTCGTCTGGAAAGAGCATCGCATCCCATCTGTCTTGTGACATCACAAGCATGCCGCTCTCCAGGGCAAGTGATTTCGGCGTCGAGGGAACCAAAAAAAAAAAGTTAGATGCTCGACTGCGAGAAAAACATTGGCTCACGAGATAAAAAGGCCCCGAAAGATCATCCGAGAAGCTGCTGTCGTCTGCACTCTCGACTAAAGTCGAAACTGTGGCAGTAATCGCATCAGATTTTACTGCCTGGAGACCCACCATATTGTCGAGGTTTTCGTTTAAAAATATGTAACGGCTCTAAAATCCTAAGGTTATATGTACATGAACTTCATATGACCTTAGGATTTTAGAGTCGTTACATATTTTTGAACGAAAACCAGCACTCAACAATACCGATAGTTCGTATCCATTGCAAATAGTAATTAGATACCAATTTTGTCGATTTTATTTTTGTGATATGTTTTTATTTTTGTTTTCGTAATCTGCTGACAGTCTACAACATTTTGTTTCTTCTTTTATTGCAGACATTATGACTTGCATTTTTGAACTGATGATGGATGTACACTCTGAAACGTTTTCTAATTAAATATGATCAGGTTCCTTGGAATTTCCTTCGTTTTTAAATTTGTAATTATCGTTTAGAATACAGTTATTAGATTACGTAGAATATTACTGAGAAATTCATTAGTTAGAGAAATCATGCGTTTCGAGCAGGGCTGCCACTGATGGGGGATTTCCCCTAGATCTGGAGGAAACGCTGGTAGTCTAGGGGAATGGGGGAAACTTTCGCAAAAACCATTAAATTTGGGGGAATTCGGCCAGGAATTATTTCCTATGCTAAAAATGTATACCATGAATTATTTCGAATTACAAGTGGACGTAAGCTCATTCGGATGAAGATATTATGATGCAAAACAGGAAATGCCCCCTTTTAATGATGAATAAAAGGCGATTCAACGAAGTTTGAACGAGGATCGAACTGGTTAGACTGGCGACGAAATTCACATCAGAACAATGAACAGTCTCATTACTCTCATTCTCACAGCTCACAGAGCTAAGTCTCGAGAGTTCGCTCTGTAAAAGGAATAAAAAGGCAAACAGTGACCGTGACGGTTGCTAGCTTCCTTCCTCTGAGCGAATACTTTTTGATCAACATTCCCCTCAATAACTTGAATTGTGTGGTAATTATTCTTATATACTAATATGTGAATTCAGCTATTTTTATCGTATTTTCTTCGGCAAAGAGGCGGAAGCATGAGTTCTTGTAGATTAAATACTTGTGTGGTTCAACATTAAGAGATGTTAAAAATGTGCAGCACGCGTAGGTTTCAATCAGTAACTTTCAATATTAACATTTTATTTATCTGCCTTGTCATAACTTATATGCGTTACAGATGCTAACTCTGTTACATGCTCTTCAGCAATTAGTTCTTCAACTTTGAATATTAACTTAACGTTTTAACGAGCAAAACTTTACAAAGATGACAAATAGGTTCATTTTAGTGATTAATGCTACTGATACAAAGATTTCATTATTTTATAATTATTATTTTTGATTTAGAATGGTGATTATTTTTTCCAATGGCTTACCGTTCCGAATCATCTTCTAAGAACCGAAAGTTCTGTACGCAGTCTTTTAGAAATGATTAGCTCGGGGCACCCGAATTAAAACTCGCCTGAAATGAAATAGTAATATCAACTGTAGGTATTGTAAGTGCTGCAATATTTCTTGTAAAAATTAAAACAAAACTATGCTCACTGCTACATAAGAGAAACATAAATGTTGCAAGTACCAGCGCTGATATCGTAGGAGAGCCGTCCAAGAAATCCAGTGGAATTACCATAAGTGAGCTTACTCTTGTAGAAAACCTTGACCAACGCGACCTTTCCTCAAGTGTGTATAATTTCTTACCTGCCGGTAAATCAATTTACCGCTACAGCAAAATAGCTCACAAGCTGTCTATGAAAACGACGAAATTACATTTGTATTTAATACACATTAAGTAATGTCAGTTTCTATTTAAGGGGGTTCTCCGGGGCCCCTTTTCTCTCCGATGGTCATTTTTCATTTTATTGTTGGAAAAGAACCCTTAGGAGGTGGACTATTCGGTCCTAAAATTTTATGGCGCTACGGACAATAGATCCCCCCCAAGGGGACCAAAATCTTAAATTTTCGAGCCCATTTCGACCCCATATAAAAAGAAAACAAAAAAAGAAATAGAAAATTTGCGAATGTACTGTTGTTAGATGTGTTTCAAGGATTCTAAAACTGTCTTTGCTTTTGTTCTAGCCTGAAAACTCAATGAGTTCTATTCTTTTGAAATACGAGTATCAATACCAGTGGACTAAAACCAATATGTCAATTTTTTTCAAAAACTAAGACTTGAATCAAAAAAATGTATAGAAGAAATTGTGTTTCTTTTCAAAAGTTACATATTTTTTCATAAGAATCAAAGTGAAAACGAAAAATTTCATAATTTTTATGTAAAAAATTTTTAAATTTTTAAATTTTTTTTTTAAATTACAATTCACAGAGTGAATATGATGTTATGCATGGAGATAATCGAAATAAAAATGAAAACAGCATTCAATTACATAAATTTTCCATTATATCACACTAAAACAAAAAATTTAGTTTTTGGCCTATACTGTAAAGTCACTTATTCTCAAAATTCAAAAGAATAGAAGTCATTGAGTTTTTATGCTAGCAAGAAAACAAAGACAGTTTTGGAATCCTTGGAACATTTCTAACAAAGTTATATCCCCCTTTTTTCCATTTTTACATTTCATTTTTTTATAATGGTTCAAATCCAAAAATTTCGTTTTTTCTTTATTTATTGGTAAATTTTCGCATATAAAAAAATTAAAACAAAAATGCAAAATCCCCGAATATATCTTTGTTAGAAATGTTTCAAGGATTCCAAAACTGTCTTTGAATTTGTTCTAGCATAAAAACTCATGACTTCTATTCTTTTGAAATATGCATAAAAATGACCCAAAATACCTACATTTCAAATTTTTCGGAAAAACTAAGGCCTAAATAAAAAAATTTTAAGTTCAAATATGTTTTTCTTGCAAAACTACATATACTCACCAAGTTTCAGACCAATCGGATCAAAAATTTTTTTTTCGGAGGACCCCCTTAATATATACAATAATACGTTTATTCCTCTATTTTGGGGGATTTTTGACGAAAATGGGGGAATTTCTACCGCAAAACTGGGGGAAAGAGAAAAACCTCAGTGGCAGCCCTGGTTTCGAGGCGACGCTAAGTCGCCGGTTCTGTGTTTAGCCTAATTAAGGGTTGATTCACACCATAGGTCCGGTCAGGTTCCGTTCTCGCTCCAGTCACAGTTCGTTCCCAGCCCTGGGCATTCACATGTTCGGTCTGGCCACGGACCGTTCTCGCAGCAGTCTCTTCAGTATCATCAGTGGCGAAGCATGTGTGACTTTACTTCATCCGATTTGGCAGTGATAGCAATTGCACTTGATGATGAGGAGGAAAGAAAGCAAAGAAGGATGAGATTGTGGGTTCATCCTATGCTAGAAGATGGAAAGGGTAAAGGAGAGTTCCTCATGTTATATCCCCATCTTATTGATGATGAGACTAAATTTTTTAAATATTTTTGAATGAACACTGAAACAAATGAAAAAATGCGATCAAAAATTAAAAATGACGTGAAAAAATACCAAACAGAGAAGCAATCACTCCAAGAGAAAGATTGACTGTCAAAAAAAGGCGTGACTCAAATGTTTCTTTGCTATTCAAGGATAAATTAAAACTAGCAGGACTCGTGTAAATTTCACGGACAATGTCATCAATAAGCCAGGTGAACCCATGAAAAAATTAGGTCAACATTACTCGACAAATTTTAAAATACCACATATTAACCTAACCTATCTTAACCAAAAATATTCTAACCTATCTTGTCCTAAACTATGCAAACCAAATCTATCATAACTTATTTTAACCAATCCTAAACTATGCAAACCAAATCTGTTCTAACTTTTCCTAATTTAACTTAACTTAACTTAACTTTAACCAATGTCATCGTTAGGCTAGGTGGATCCGTGAAAAAATTCGGTCAACATTCCCTGACAAATTCTAACATATATTCTAACTTAACCCATCCTATCCTAACCGAAATGCCTTAAGTGATTGAACTACTAAGAAGGCCTCGAAAAGAATTAAAATACACAAAACAGAAAAATGTATCCTTTTTTGTGCACTATTTTTCTATAATGCAGACAAATCATATTTATCCTGGTGGTTAGGCTACAGACTGGACCGGACCGCGCTCGTGTCAAAAGCTGGCCTCTGCCTCCACTCTATCACCGCCACCATCACACACACCACCACCATCACCCCTGCACCTGTGATGGCTGTCAAATACCGCCATTCTACTCAATTACGACAGCTCTATCGAAACTACATGTTTATTTGAATAAGAAGACAAAAATAGTACGAATTGTACAATTATATATTGCTGTCGTAATTTTCGTCATGGTAAGTTGTGAGAATTTCATTAGTATTTCATTCATTTAAGGGAATATAAATAACAAATATCAACTGAACACGCATATTTAAAGACTGTTGTTCGTTTTGTCTCACAATAGTTCGTCGCAAGCAAAGGGAACAATATTTTAATATACAATTGTTACCTGCTGTCTGATAACTATACGTAGATAATGCTAGTTTGTGCACGATGTTTCAAAATCTAACCGCATCATCGCCACCATCACACACACCACCACCACCCCTACACCTGTGATGGCTGCCAGATACCGCCATTCTACAGATCATTATCTATCGAAACTACATGTTTATTTTGATAAGAAGACAAAAATATTACGAATTGTACAATAACTACCGTATTGTGTTCACTTATTTCTCTTATAAATGCTATAGACTAAGTGTTAACGACAGCAAGATATTAGTAAACACGTCTGGCATTTGAGAAATCTCTCCAGCGGCCTCTGAAATTTTGGCCACGAGATCTTCCTCACAATCATTCAAAACGTTTTTGCTTAAACCTTTTAATCGAATATCACTAAAAGGAAATTTCATCATTGTGCACTCACGTACATTAGAAGTGTTTGTAACGTAAATTCAAAATAATATTGCGAGTAATTGTATCATCAAATTTCATACTTTAAAACAATAAACTGCTAATATCTCAAAACATAGAAAAAAACGTTCATCTGGCCATATTCTGCTTGTGTGGAATTTTCACTGTTCCCTTTACCACGTTTTACTGACGATGTGTTTCTTGATCCTGCAAAATTTTCTGCTTAATAACCGCAGCGAAAGGAAGCCCATCCGAACGAAGGAAAAGACTGAAGATGAGGCTGCATACTAAGATACGCTCCCCTTTATAATCAATGAGACTAAAATGTAAAAATTGTGCTGTCCCTCAATATCATCATATCACATTTTGTACCAGATCTCATTCTGTTGAATAATTAAAGCGTCCCTCAAATAGAAAGAAACTCTCGGTCAAAAAAAAAAATCACGACTCGTGTCAGGGACTGTGACCTGGTCGTACAAAATGCAAAATTGCGTGTCATTGTTCACGCCCGACCCCAAAACTCCCAGTTCCTCGCCTCTGTTCTCCAGCATTAAAGGGCAACCCCTCTTCTCTCAGCTGTAAGCTTCAATACCTCGATGAACGGCTTGGATTTACCTCACTTTTCATATAATACTTGCTGAGCGAGAATTTGAGCAAATCAGTATCAGCGATATATATATACAAAAGCTACTTCGTTCTCAAAATTCAGTCATAGCTATGCAAATATAACGCACGATGCATCATTACGAGACTCGCTTCGCAGGACGGAAAGTGCCGTTCTCTGCACAAATGTTGCCCTACACAACATCCCGAAAAAATTGTTCTCTCAGAGGCAAAAATACGACCTTACCAAGCAAAGTGCCTGCAAGTAGGAGACCTACATTCTCTCACTCACAAGATTCTAATGCTCAAAAGACAGGAGACTTGCTAACCGCTGCCAGTAACCCCGTCAGAGAATGTGTGTCACCTTCCGAAGCAACGTCAGTGAAGACTATGCAACCAATATCGCCTGATGAGGGAAAACATATCTGCCAAACCTCCAGCAATAATTTGAAGGTTCGAAGCAGTAAAGTCTCAGCCGCAGCACCACAACCACCTGCTGCTCCTCATCTGAACAAGCATAACAGCGTGCCAGCTCCCCAGCTCTGCGTCAACAACAACGCTCCGAACTGTCCGCCAGCGACGGGGTCACAAACACCATCCTCATCAGTGGTACAAGACAGAATAGTTGTGATTAATAAGGACATTTCAAGCGTGGTAGACTCTTCTCATTCTCCAGATTATATGTTCGATAATATTCGCGCACAAACCGATACTGGCAGTAAATTACCCCAGAGCGCAAGCTGTGAGAACAAAATGAAATTTCCAGTACAGAGAAATGGAAAAAAACACAGTATTCACAATTTGTCTCTAACAGCAGCGCTTTTCAATAAATCCCTAAGACAACGTACCTCCTGGCCCCGTCGTCGATTTTCTCTACAGTATCAAACATTCAGAACTTAACCGAGCAACTTTTTGCTTTAAATTCACATGTAATTTCTCAAGACCTTGCAACTCTGGTACCTGCTAGTATCTCTTGTGAAGTCGACTCCAATTGTCGAGAATCTTGCGATATTTTGCTGCTAGGTGACAATATCCTAAGCACTATCAGAAGGAAGGACATCGATCGCTCGTGCTGGATCAAAACTGTTCCTTCTGGGTGCTTCGATGACCTTCTCCATACTATAAATTGCATGCCTAGATTTAAAAATTATATACTAAGTTTTGATGGTCTCTGCCACTCGCCGTCAGACCTTGCTCGAATCAAACAACAAATTGTAAGGAAGTACGCACTTTCTAGTATTTATATTGCCAATGCTTGCAGTGCGAAAGAATTCAACAAAGCGATGATTTTTTGCAAAAACCTGGCGTTAAACTTGATTCAATTTCAAACTTACCCAGATAATGAAAATGGTGACGCACTCAATAACTTTCAATGGCCTCGCACCCAGGAAGAAAACTTCTGTTTTCTTGGACAACTTGCAATGAAATCAACATTGCGAATCACCGTGTCATATTGTCCTCATTTCAACAAATGTCAAGCAATAAATGGAATTGTAGATCATTCCAATGAATCGAAAACTTCACGGAATGAGACAAATAGTCTCACTTTAAACTCTGAAAAAGAATATAAGCCTATGCACATCACTGCACATGGTACATCAAATCCTTCAAAATTGATTGCGTCATCAAGCAGAGCTCTGAGTAACTCACCCACCCACAACATGAGGAACGTGAATAAGCCTGAGCCTTTCCCTGACTCGATCTCAGACAAATATAATGTCAATACGAAAAATAATTTTGCGTTACTTGCAACAGACACAAATAGTGACTGTGCCATGCCCTCCTTTTCTACCATTTCTCAGCTTTCCAGTAAGTACGCAGGTACCAAGGAAAGAAAGCGAATAACGATATTCAAAACTATTCCAAAGAAAATCAAATTATTCGAAAAAAATCTGATGCCTCTGCCAGGCCTCAATCGGACGACCAAACCGATACTGCTACCGAAAAATCAACAGTGAATCAAATTTGTACACGCGTTGCAGACACACTGGACGACTTGAAACGATCGCTCAAAATGGAACCTGCTTACACTTTAGGTGACGGACACTGTCTCCTCCACGCCGTAACGACGCAGCTTGCTTCACAACAAATATCGAAATGGAATTATGGAATAGTGGAAATGGAATAGTGGCAGTTTCGAACAACTCATCGATAAATACATCGATAGAAAAGTCTTCGATCACGCAGTTGGAGACCTCATACCCCAAATACTTTCTAATGTGACGAGAACACCAATTCACATATTTGATGAAAGAGACAATGGAATTTGGAAGACGACAATCTCCCCTACATCAAATGCTCTGATAAACTGTCCTCCGGTGAACATACACCGGAAACAGGACCACTATAGCGCCCTCTAGAAAATGCGTGATGAAAATCGTGTTGCTCCCGCCCCCCTTTTGTGACTAAATAACAGTGATCAAATTGAATTTGAAGCTGAGATCACCAACATTGAACGCGGCAATAAAGACCTAGAAACGAAAACTAAATGCCCCGCTAGACTTAATAAATTCAATAACTCCAATAAAGATCTGCCTATTGAGATAAATAATATCAAAATATTGCACATAAATGCTCGCAGTCTCAATGGTAAAATGGATGACGTACGAGTAATGTTGATCACTAACGATATCGATATTTTATGCGTATCTGAAACATGGTTCGATTCACGAGTCGAAAGCTCATATCTAAGCATTACCGGGTACACATTGTACCGTTATGATGGAGTCAAGAGTAAGAGAGGTAGCGGTTCATGCATTTTCATCAAAGGTGTCTACTCTACATCCTTATTTCAGATAAAAGAAAAATGCGAAAACATAGAAATGGTGTGGCTCAATGTTCAAGTAAACAAACACAAGTCTTTCATTATCGGCAGTCTTTACAGACATCCGTCAGCGTCTCTACGTCCAACATTGGATTTCATTGAAAATACGCTCAAGTTAATCTCTGCAGCAAAAAAGAATTTCTATGTTTTCGGAGATTTAAACGTAGATCTGACAAATAAAAACAATCAGCTAAGCAAGATGCTGCACAGACTTGATCTCTCTCAAATGGTCCAAGAACCAACGCGAATTATCAACACTTCCAAAACTCTTCTTGACCTAGCAATTACAAACAATCCCCAAGCAGTACTCAGCACAGAGATCTTCCCGCCCTTTTCTGATCACCATTCGGTAGAATGCCAAATCAATATTGCAAAAGAGAAACAGAAATCTAGTTACATTACATATCGCATGAAAAATCACTACTCCCTTGAAATATTTCAAGAAAAGCTATTAGACAGATGGAGTGAATTTCAAGGCATGGAAAACACCGATGATGTCAATCTACAAGTTTCGCTTTTCAACGAAAGTTTCTTATTAGCTCTTAACGAATGCGCACCTTTCACTACGAATAAAGTTAAGCCAAGAATTTCTAAATGGATAACAGATGAGATAACACAGTTGAGCAGAGCTAAAAGAATCTTGCAGCGTGAGTACAAACTGAATAAATCAGACAGTACGCGTCGAAAATTATATAAAGATCATGAGAAGATACTACGAAGAAAAGTTAAGGAAGCAAAACGGGACTATTTCCACAAAGAACTCGTGGCGGCAAAACAAAACCCAAAAAGAACTTGGGAATTCATTAGAGAAGTTGCTCAGTATAAAAATTCAGACTGCAAAAGCATTTGGGACAACCCCTCAAAAATGGCGAATGACTTTAACACTTTCTTCTCAAAAGTTGGCGAAAATGTTTTCAATGAAGTATACAGGACAGTTTCAGACACATCTACAGGGGCAAACCTGAGCGATGTTTCATCCCCAAATAGTAGAAACAAATGGAGACCAAAGCCGGTTAGCGTCATAGAGATACGAAAAATCTTATACTCACTAAAGAATACTAAAGCGACTGGACATGATGGCATAAGCCTCCAACATATAAAAGACAGCTTCCCTGTCACAGCACCCCTCATTCGCTTGATAATAAATACTTCTATAGCAACAAACAAGTTTCTCGATCAATGGAAATTATCCATTATTAAGCCATTACATAAATCTGGTGATAACGACATAGCGTCAAACTACAGACCAATCAGTCTCCTGCCTGTTATGTCCAAAATATTATAAAAAGTAATAAAAAACCAGCTCTCGTCTTACATGGACGAGTCACATCTACTGCATCGCAATCAATATGCATACAGAAGGAATACCAGTACTCAGGACGCCCTGTTAAACATAACAGAAATAATTTACAATGATATTGACAAAAAAAATTAACTCTCTTACTATTGCTTGATCTCTCCAAAGCTTTTGACAGTGTTGAGCATAAGAAACTTCTACAAAAAATTTCAAACCTCAGAATAGACACTCAGTGGTTTGAAAGCTACGTACTAAACCGCTCTCATGCAGTGTGCTTGAATAATAAAATGTCATCATTCATACCAAATAATTTTGGCGTTCCTCAAGGTTCAATCATCGGCCCGCTCCTATTTTCAATTTTCATCAATGATTTCCCCACCATGCCAGCAAACACATAAATCTCAATGTATGCTGATGACGTACAAATTGCCCTGACAAGCTCAACAGCGGATTTAAAAGAAATACAAGCCAACGCTGAAAACCTTCTGAGAAATCTGAAATTGTGGTATGACCATTATGGCCTCAAACTTAATGCAAGTGAAACGCGATGTATTATTTTTGGATCACAGAATGCGACTGAAAATTTACCACCATTCAAGCTAACATTTAGAGACGATACAATTGAACCAGTAGATAAGGTAAAAAATCTGGGTGCTTGGTTTGACAAAAATATGACTTTCAATTCACACGTAGAAACAATGTGCAACAAAATTAACGGAACCTTAATGTTCTTTCATCGCATTAAGAACACACTTGACGAAAAATCTAGATTATTAGTGATTCAGTCTTTAGTTTCATCGCGTCTGGACTACTGCAGTCTTGTGTGAGGAGATTTACCTCAATGTCGTCAGGAAGAGTTGCAAAAATGTCTTAACTTCGCCGCCAAAGTGGTATGCAAAGGAAATTTCAATAAATACGATCATGTCACCCCTCTTTTAAGAAAACTCGACTGGAGCCCAATACCGAACAGATTTATGATCCAGAAAGCTCGACGAGTGTTCTCCTCTCTATACCTCCCCCAAAGTAATGCAGAGGTGGTAAAATTTTTTCCATCTAATATCCTACACAAAAAACCAAATCGGAGGAATGACGTTTTAGTCAGTTACCGTTCATCTAACGTGGGACAAAAAGCTCTCTCAGTTTTTGGAGCTTTTTTGTGGAACAAGCTTCCCCAGCATATCAAAAACTCTAAAACTGTAAAAGAATTTAGAGTAAATGTGTCACGTCATTTTGCATCTCTGTCATAGGGCCTGCAGCATTTCGGTGTGAATTTCCCATCTACCAGAAATTTTAATTTTCCTGAAATTTCTGTTAGAAAATCAGAAACTATTACATTTTACGTTTACTAAGCCATCCGTATATTCATCTTACTTATTTCTGTCGACAACAATGAGCACCACAGCCGTCAGTTGAATGCAGCAGAACGAACGTTTTTCCATAATGAGGAGTATTTCCTCATCTTTATTTTGTTATTTTATTATTTTTTCTCTTTTCTGGATTAATATTTAACGTCCGTATGACAAACATACCCTGAAATACATTTTGTATGTACACCAATATACAGGTTTATAGATGTGAGGGTTGTGCAAAGTTTTTTATGAACTAAATTTTGACTAACGTTGTCTCGCTATTTCAAAATCATTCTCGAAGATGTTTTCCATCAATTTCGGCTGAGCAAGGGGGAGGGGGTAATGTAAGCATTTCATTTAGTTTTTTTATTTTTTTCCGTGCTTTCAGCGCACACTAGCATTGAACTTTCAAATCGAAAAAAACTCCAAATTTCTGTAATTAAAATTATCACTTTGAACCATTGCTTAATCTACCTATATGTTCAAGTTTTGTAAATATTCGCCACTCAGATGTGATATCCGGCCACAATGTTACTCCATTTTATCCCATGTGCACATGTCCGTATAATACTGAAGAGTTGAGTTGTTCCTTGACTGTAACCTGAGTTTTCTTAAAAATTTCTATGAATAAATTAGAAACCAGTTCATTTTTACGTTTTTCGAAGTCTTCTTTTCTTTATAGTTATTTTTTTCCGAATAATTTCTTAGGATTACAGTGAGCTCAACTGTCATTTTCGGTGTTGTAGTTGGTAGGTTGTTTTTATCTTTTTATTTTTTATTCTATAAATGTATTTTTTTTTCTTAAAAATCATTTTCAGTAAGTAATATATATTAATATGTGTGTGTACGTATGTAGGTATATATATATATATATCTATATATATACGATATATATATATATATATATATATCTATATATATATATATATCTACATAAATAGATATACATGTTTCTATTTCATTTCTTTACGCAAAATCCATCCGGTTAATACATTTATTGCACTAGCGAATTGATTCATAAATAGATCTATCACTTCCCCAGAGGGCGTTTCTGGGAATCGGATTAATGACAAATACCATTAATGAAATAAAGCGCAATTTGAACATATAAATAGTGGTAAAATTTTCTTTCTATCCGTATGTTGTACAAGCTATGAATTTTGATGTTGAGTATATGTTTGTTTACGCATTTCTGCCAAAATTTTGTAGATATTTGTCAATCATTAGTGCATGATAACCGGTCTACACTGTATCTCCATTTTATCCCATGTACCCATGTCCGCATGATGTCGCAGAGAATATCGAGAAGATATGAAATATGTTTTTTTGTTGTTGTTGTTCCTCGGCGGTAACTTGAGTTTTCTTAAAATTTCTTTTAGGAAATAAAAAAACGATTCCATTTTACGTTTTCGAATTCCTTTTTCAATTCCTTATTTTTCCTCAGGTTATTTCTTACGATTCGTCAGAGCTTTGGCTGTCATTTTAAATATAGAAAGAGCAAGATTATTTTTCATGTTTATTAGCATTTCTCTTACATTTCATTTTCAATACGTATATATATGAAAATGTGTGTTAGTATGTGCATGGGTGTGTATGTGTGAGCACGCAAACATGAATGTCTATGTATCAGTGTACACATGCACACGTTTCGTGTATATATATATATAATAAGCACATGCACATATATATGTTTCTATTTTCTATTTTTTGCGTAAAAAGCAAAACCTCATGACACATTACATTTTACCTAAAGCTCTGCGATCAGTTAACACTGAACCAAATTCCAGAAATAAACAAATTGATTGCGCTTGCTTAATGATTTATAAATCGATCTATCACGGCCCCGAAGGGCATTTCTGTGTATAAAAGAAATTAAAAGTATAAACAGATAAATGAAATAAAGCGCTAGTGCAAAAATTATCTCTATATTTGTATGCTGAACAAGCCATGCATTTCATTTTGGAGTGTAAGTTTGTTTACGCATTTCTATATGTGCGTGCTGTGTTGCGCAATGTTTCTTTATAAATTACTTCGTGACTAACCAATACTTGATTGTCATCTACGATGGTGTTTCAATCTGCTCCGGTATAGCGTTTTTTTGTCTTTTTCCTACTTCGATGTTCTTTATAAATTACTTCATGACTAACCTTTTCTCAATACTTGATTGTCATTTACGATGGGGTTTCAATCTGCTCCCGTATAGCGTTTTTGTCCTTTTCCTTCTTCGATAATTTTAAAAAGAAATTGGGAGTTTCGAATAATTGCTTAGCAGTATTCGAATTATTTACAAGTTGTTAGCCATCTCTTGGAATATAAAATATCCAAGAGATGATATTTTTCTTTTCTCATTCAACTACCCTTGACAGAGCTAGACTATTAGCGCGCCATGTATGGTTTGTCTATTAGTACGCCTCGTATATTTTGTCTATTAATATGCCTCGTGTGGTTTATCTATTTGTACACCTCTGATATTTTGTCTCTTATAGTACACCTCGTATAGTTTGCCTATTAATATGCCTCGTATGGCTTATCTATTTGTACACTTCGGATGGTTTGTCAATTAGTTCTCCTCGCATGGAACTTTTGTTAGACTATGAGCACGCCACGTATGGTTTGTCTATTAGTACGCCTCGTATATTTTGTCCATTAATATGCCTCGTATGGTCTATCGATTTGTACACCTCTGATAGTTTGTCTATTAGTACACCTCGTATAGTTCGTCTATTATTATGCCTCGTATGGCTTTTCTATTTGTACACCTCTGATGGTTTGTCAACTAGTACTCCTCGTATGGAACTTTTGTTTTAGGACGTCCTATATTAAGAAACTTTTTAAAACCCAAAATTTCGACATGTATCTCATGTGGCAACTTGGAAAAAATAAACGTTTTTGTGAAATTGTGTACCTCTTGTCGTAAAACATCCTGCACAAACTAGCATTATCTCCGTACAGTTATCAGCCAGCAGGTTGTAATTATACCAACTTAATATATCTGAACACATCAGTGATTTGCTTAAATCGCAACCTCATCAGAAACTTAAAACGAAGGAAATTCCGATATAATTTATCATTTTTACTAAGAAAACGTTTCGGAGTCCAGCTCCATCATAAGTTCACACGAAAAACAAAAAAACGACTGAAATATATGATCGAAGTTAAATGAATTGCGGGTACTATAAATATATCATGAAAGTAAAGTAAAGAAGCACAAAAAGAATACATGTGACACATAAGCATGAAATGAAATTAGGCTGGTTCTGACGAGTAATCTGCCTATTCACTATTTGCAGAAGGTACGAACTGTCCATATTGTTCAAATGAGGGTTTCGCTTGAAGATATGCAAGGACTCTAAAATTATGAGGTCATACGGGGTTGAAGCTGAGTGTAATATTTTGAAATCGGCAGGAGTTATAGGAACATTGCATTATTAACTTAATTATGTAATAACTAAGTAACGACAGCTTTTTGAATATAAATATTGTTCACTTTGCTTTGCAAAACGAACGGCAGTCTTTAAATGTGCGTGTTCAGTTGATATCTATTATTTATATTCCCACAAAAGTATGAAATACTAATAAATTCTTACAACTTACCAAGACTAAAATTACGACAGCAATATGTAATTGTACAATTAGTAATATTTTTGTCTTCTTATTCAAATAAACATGTAGTTTCGATAGAGCTGTCGTAATTGAGCACAATGGCGGTATTTGGCAGCCATCACAGGTGCAGGGGTGGTGATGGTGGTGTGTGTGATGGTGGCGGTGATAGCGTGGGGGCAGAGGCCAGCTAATGACACGAGCGCGACCGGACCTCGTTGTTAGTTCACACTAGCAGTGCCGCTCTGGTCTCGCTCCGTTCATGCCGCGGTCAATCTATCTTTCGACGGTATCGCGACCGGAGCGTGACTGGAACGAGACATGACCGGCACTGGCAGTGTGAATGCTTGCACTGAAATGTATTGACAATACATTTAACAATATTATTGGACCGGACCGTGACTGGATCGAGAACGGAACGTGACCGGATCTTCGGTGTGAATCATCCCTAAGCCGTGATTTGCCGTGCCTAGAAGTCCCCATGACCCGACAGTGCCGTAGCGTAACTTTTAATGTGAAAAAGAAGTGTTGTGCCATAGTTTAAATGTACTTGTTTCGTAAGATTTCCTTGAAATTGATAGTCATGATAAATTATATCGTACGTGTTAGTATTTTAGTAATTAGACAAGTAACAATTTTGTAGTTGATGGATACGTTTACAAGTAAGGTTCGTATTGTGTTTATTGAAACGAGCGGACCTTCGACCCACATTAGTTTTACTGAAATCTCAGAGTTAGAGCATTAGCAGAATTATAATAAATAACCGCTTACCTCGGTATCCCGTCTAGTAATCCTGTATAACGCTTCATATGTCAGTAAATTGAGATAGTTAATTAAAGCCGTGTTCTAAAATGCATCTTGCACGATAGTCATTTCAGTTTTAAAATCAGTTAAAATTCGTGTTATTCCTCTTTGTTGTTTGAGTTCGGCGTTTTTGCGAATTTAGTTAATATTGTTTATTAGTCATTTGTTCTTGTTCTTTACTATATTTTATAATTGTATTGTAATTAATTAACGTTCTTTTGTTCTTCGCTAGGTTTTAGTTACCCTTTCCGCACATACTACCTAACAAAGAATTGCTAAACCCAAACCACTGACTATTCTAAACCTACCGTAGGGCCATTAAATACTTAAGCGGGGGCGGGGCCGTGAATGTACCCTAGTAGTAGTAGTAGTAGTAGTAGTAGTAACATGAGTTTGCTAGCGCTTGTTACCCAAACTATATCGCACCGAAGGTCACATAATTTAATTTGTATCAGACTCTTCCAAATAACCACTCAAAATGAACATCACTATTATTTGAAACATCAAAACATATGAGCATCATGATCAAAATTACAACTTAAAATTACATGTGCCTCCCCATTAAAATTTGTACACAACACAGTACATTCGAAAGCACTGAGCAGCCAAACCCCGTAGGGGGTTTCAGCTGCCCACCCATTTTTGGCCGGACGCCTTACCCACGCTGAAACCCACGAGGTACCAACGCAGCGCGCCCAGCCATATTACAGTTTCTTCAACTTCAAACTTCCAAGACGATATCACGTCTGGCTATAATGCGTTACAGCACGGCTTCCCGTTAAATCTTTTCAAGTAGTACAACAAGGAATACATACATTTCCGAGCACGTGAAAGTATGGATAACAAATACTAAGGCGAATGTACCCTAGCTAGTCGACTGTAACCATAGACCAAGCGCACTTTTTATACGTACTTAAATTCACCTATACCAACTTTATACCCCAACGTTCATTTCGTTTTTTTTTGCCTTTAATAGTTCTCTGTAGCAAGGAGTTTCTTTTGCTTATGTGGGTTTCTTCTGAACAGTTTTTCATATATCATATGTCTCGTGCAGGAAGTACTGTTTCACCTATTTTGTGCACTCTCGCAAATAAGTATTCTTTATTCTGCTCAGCTCGTTCTTTTCGTCTGTAATCCAAACAGCGCTTTTTGGCTTAATTTTTTCTAGTCATGTAAAGTGCCCATTCATTGATAGGTACTGTAGAATTTCCATTGAAGATTGGAACTTGAATGTCAACATCATCATATTACATCATGTTCTAAAGTTCGGTGGACCTGTTTAGTAGTTTTTAATGAAATAGATCCACCGAGCAGACGCTTTTCAAACGATAAGTCATATAACTATAATTTCTTCTTTTCCTTTACGATGTTAACTTGATATTCTAAGAAGTTGTGATCGGAAACGGTGGGTGATATTGCTCTATTGAGTATCGCCGAGTGATTATTTGCAATTGCCAGATAGAGGAGAGTTTTAAGGGGCTTTCAAACGGTCAGTTTTTCCGTCAGTCACACTGACACTCACAGCTCCGCAACACCATATTTGGGCATGCGTGCTCTCTTTGCTCTCTAACCGTCACTCACTGACTCTAATTATGCTTATGTATACCGTGCTGTAGTGTTTTGACTGCTGCTTGCAGATTTTAAACACGGTGCCTTTGCTCCTATTCGAGTGTCAGTTTCTGGCCTTTTTTTCGTGCGGATGTTGTGGCGCTATAGGACGTGGTGGCTTATCAGACGGAACTTCTGAGAAATTTACCTGTTATCGGCAAGTGATTCAATTAAAAACCTGTCTGTTAGTGGAAAATTGATCATAGTCAAACGGTTTTACCTCCTTTCTTGGTGAACAGCCTCCTTTCTTGGTAAAACAGAAGTACTAATTTAGGTTTACTGGGGCCTCAGGCCCCCAGTAAACCTAAATTAGTACATCTGTATTGCCGTAATTTTGATAATACTGATACTTAAAAAGGATATTATCTTACAAATAGCACAAAACAACACAAATCAATAATCAACATAACAGCAATATTTTTGTAAGTAAAGTAGTACACCGGAACAAATCACCACCAAGCAATAGATACTATCAAGGAGAAGCTCTTAAAAGTTATCAAAAGACTTGATAATTCAATGCCTCCCAGAAGCAAACTTCCGGATGACCCTGGGGGGAGGTAAAACTAGTGTCAAGGGAAAATTTACCAGCACTTACACTCAACCTATCTCAGAGTAAGAGAAAAAAGAATTCAAAAGGGCAAGAAAACCCAACAAAAATAACCCCATGACCACCTCTACTCCTAAGAGTAAATCGCAGCCAGCTACAAGGCAAGAAAGCCAAACAGCAAATCCTAACAACGGGAGCCCAAAACAAAATAGTAAAGGATCCTGTCACAACACATCTAAGAGAACATTGGAAAGTAGCCAAGAGTTTTTGGACTTGCAGAGCAAAAAAAAAGAGGGAAACTCATAATGTCTCGAACTCAGAAATGTCCCAGCACAATCTATCATTCCGCAGTGATTCAGATCTCTCAGGAGTCCTCTCCAGCAATATATCACTATCTGAATTAACTTTGGTGATCCCAAACAATCAAGAAGAGCCAAATCGAAACCTTAAATACACTGCAGGGACAAAATCTGCTAAAGTAGATCTTACTTTATCAGAAAATGCAGACAAAATTCCAAATACAGTTAGGCATGTACTAATAAATGACCAAGATGATAGCCAAAACTTGACAAAACTGAGTCCTTTTAAGTACAAGCTCCAATAAATCAAATTTGTGAGGAAGTTGAAAAAATGGAGTACAAAAGATCAGGCAACCTCATTATAAAAGCTAAAACGGAAAGCCAAGTAAAAACGTTGATGAACCTAAACAAGTTTGGGGAAATACCAGTTCAGACTCAAATAGTATGGGGGCTTATACCTCCTATGGAAAGATTCATGCTCCAAAATTTTTGTCAGACTCATTGGAAGATTTGTTGCAACAACTTGCCTCCTCTGGTGTTGTCGGTATAAGTAAGATGTACATGGACCAAAAGCGCGCCAATTCACCCTTGTTTGTACTCACTTTCCTTGAGACTTACCCTACAGAGCTAAAAGCAGTCTATTCAAATTACAAAGTGGATCCTTACTACAACAATCCCATTCGATGTACCAAATGCTGGCGATGGGGACTCACTACCTCAGTCTGCCGAAACCAGAAAGTCTGCAAAAATTGCTCATCTCGAGAACATGATGAAAAGGACTGCACCGCTGAAAATCTAGTATGTACAAACTGCAAAGGAAACCACACAGCTGCCTCAAAAGAATGTCCCATTTATGTACAAAAACACAATGTCAGTAAACTCCAAGCAAGTCAAAATATCTCATTTGTAGATGCAAGGAAAATAATTCAAAACCAAACCCCAGTCCACTCGCAGCAAGATACCCACTCCAGAATTAGAATCAAGACACTCCTTCCCCCCACTTGTACTATCAGGAACCCAAACAGAATCTCAAAATTTTACACAAAAAACATATGCAAATGCAATCAATTTAGAGAACTCGCGTCATAGCTGTGGCATATCGACACAGAATCCTGGCACCCTTATGCATGCTCATAAAAGGCTAGAATTGCGGCAGTCTACACAAAAATATCAAAGGAAAACAAAGCTATAGAATTTAGTCAACTTGTGAACCATAATACACCAAAATTACAGAACACAGAAGAAACTTACAACTTAATGGCTACTAATAGTGACATAGCAAATTCTCAGTTGAATAAAAGGAACCCCCCTGCCTCTAAAAACCAGTAAAGCAATAAAAGTATCTCAGGAAACGAAATTGAAATATCTTTCAAAACTATAATATTTAAACTTCTCCCAACAATTGTCAAAATGCTAATCTCCAATTCAATCACTGAGCGCATTGAACTACTAACAGAACATGGTAACATCCTGAATGCAGAAGACCTTATATAACAGAAGTGCTAACTAAACTAAATGTCACCTCTTTAATAAGCCCATAATGAACCTATCATTATTGCAATGGAATATGAGAGGATATTTCTTTAAACTTCCCTTCCTACAGCTGCTTATTAATCAATATGAACCAAAAATTATTTGCCTACAAGAAACCCACCTACAACATCACAATCAAACTAAACTAAATAACTATGTTTCACCCTGCAGGATAGATAGAGATAATAGAGGAGGTCGGGTAATGACTTATGTTCATAATACTATACCTGTATACCCATTCAAATCGACATTCCTTTAGAAGTTGTAACATGTAGAGTGTATATTAATCAGAAGCCAGTCAATATTATCAATATGTATTTGTCACCAACACTTGATAATGATATAATCGGTCACAATCTACAAGAGATAAGCAACTTGAATAGGGGATCCATCATCATTCTGATGGATTCAAATGCTCACAACGATTCCTGGGGCTCAGATTTTAAAGATAGAAGAGGCAGAATTATAGAGAACTGGATTATCGACAACAATCTGATCGTGTTAAACAACACTGCTCCTATCTTTTTCCCCTCAAATGGAAACTACACTAATATTGACTTGACACTAGTGACAGAAGATTTGCACTTCCTTTTAACATGGGGAAACTCATCCAGACACCATGATGTCAGACCACTTCCCAGTGTGCATGGGCTCAAATATAGAAATTTTGCAGGTAAATTTTCCAGGTAGGTGGCTCCTTAAATCAGCTAACTGGCCCAAGTTTAGAGAAACCATGATCTTCCCCATTCTTAGAAACCTAACATATGATGAAGCTTGCAGAGCGGTGACACAGTCAATTATTGTTAATGCAACAGAGGGCAGTGTAAAAAAGAGTAGCATGGGCCCAGCTACATGGAAAGTGGATTGTTGGTGGAATGAAAAATGTAAAGAAAGTCACAGGGAATATCGTAGGGCATACAATCAATATAATAATCGCCGTGGAAATCTACAAAAATGGATAGCATTTGAAAGGGCTCTAGCTATTTTTAGAAAGGCAGTGCTCGAAGCGAAAACGGAAAGTTGGAAGCCAGTCTAAATGATAAAAGCTCGTCAACAGAGGTGTGGAGAAAAATCAGAGCAATTAATGGGAAACGAAACAGAAGTCAAATAACATTGAAAATCCGTAATGAAGTGGTCACATGTCCTAAAGATGTGGCTGACATTCTAGTAGAACAATATAAATTCTATAGCACAGGTGAGACTCATGATCCTTTATTTTTTGAAGATAAGGTTACCAGTGAAAATTTGCCTTTACATTTCACTCCTGCTCCTCATCATCAATATGACCGACCAATTACCAATGCTGAACTTGAAAAAGCGCTGAAAAGCTCCAAGGCCAAAACACCAGGCCCTGATGTGATCCCTATAGACTTCATGAAAAATATTGATAAAAGCCAAAAAAGTACAGTTTTACAGCTATTCAACATAGTTTGGAACTCAGAAATTCCCATGCCTTGGAAAGAAGCAGTAATTTGTCCAATTTTGAAACCTGGCAAAGATCTTACAGACCCAAAGTCATATAGGCCAGTTGCCCTCACAAATACATAATGCAAAATATTTGAAAAAATCATTAATTGGAGACTCCTCGTTTATCTGGAGAGTAATAATTTAACTGATAAAAACCAAAGTGGCTTCAGAGCTAGTCACTCCACTTTAGACGGAATGTTTCGCCTAGAAAATTCAATTCTTAAAGCCCTCATGCTCCAGAACTATTGCATTGTCCTATTTATTGATATAAAGCGTGCTTTTGATACGGTGTGGCATCATGGACTGCTAAAAAATTTAGAAATTATAGGTCTTCAGGGAAATTTACCTAAAACGATTGCATCCTTTATAAAAAATCGCAACATCAGGGTAAGGATAAATAATGTCTTGTCTAGAGTATGCACATTAAATACTGGTGTTCCTCAAGGATCAGTCATAAGCCCTACTCTATTCAATGTTATGATCAATGATATCTTTCAGGACTTTCCTCTAGTGCTATAAACATCTCTTTATGCAGACGATGGAGCATTCTGGGTAACTCATCCAAACTTGGCTCAGGCTCTCAGTATCTTGCAGGAAGCTCTGAGCCTCTGGACATTCAAATATCAGCTGAAAAACCAAGTGCATTGTGCTTACTCATAAACATACAAAACCTTCCTTCCAACTGAAATGCAACAACACAAATATAGAATTTGTAAAGAAGTTCAATTTCTTTGGACTCAACCTCGACTCACAACTGAGATGGGGTTTGCACATCAAGGACGTCACACAAAAGTGCCAAAAAGACCTGATGCTTCTGTGCATTTTATCCTATCTGAAATGGTGTACAGAATACAACATACTAAAACTTATCTACCATACCATTAAATTGCCAAAACTAGAATATGGAAGTTTTCTGTTTGACACTGCCTGTGCAACCCACCTGTTGTCCTTGGACAGAGTCCAGTATGTCCAAGGTCCTAAAGCTGGAGCAGGAGTTTGGTCCCAACAAGTTAGTATGCTGGCTAGAATTCCAGATAGGTCTACAATTCTCACAGCGGGGCTTACTGCTATTTACTAAGCATTGAAATTTGCAGAAACCCAAATAGATGACTTCATTTTGTACACAGACTCACTCAGCGCTATTCAGGCTATAAATCAATTGCATCCATCTAAACTCCATCTAGTTGCCAAAATTAAACATTTGCTTCAACACCTTCCTCCTAAAAGACTAATCATTGAATGGATCCCAAGCCATGTAGGAATAATGGGAAATGACAAGGCAGATCAGTTGGCAAGAACAGCTTGTCTTCTTAATACCAATAGTTCTAATCTAATTCAATACCCAGATCTGGGAGTATGAATACACTTGCACTGTAGAGGACAATGGCAAAAAGAATGAAATAGGGAACAATCCCCGTATCACAAAATAAAACCTATATTAAAACCAACCGTGAACGCTGAGGAATCAAGGAAGGATCAGGTGATACTAACCAGGCTAAGGCTATTTACTACTCAAATAACGCATAAACACTTATTTACCAAAGAAATGAAACCCAAATGCAGCCACTGTAGGTGTAACTTAAACATTTTTCATGTATTGATTGATTGCCCTGCGTTTGAATGTCAACGGAAAATAATGAGAGAACTTGCCAGAGACCAAAGAGCAACCTTTGATACAAATAGCGTGCTTGGCAAAGGATTTAGTGCTGAGCTGATCCTTGAATTCATTGCCAATATTGGGATGATAAATCAAATCTAAATGCCCCACGTTCTAGTTGCTGTGACATCTGGCACTCTTATCTGTGACTGGTGATGTGCCTAATTGGATCAAAGTAACCAAAGTAAGTAAGTTTCTGCCTACCCGGCGTCAAGAGACGCTCCTCCGCATCAAATTGTCTCTGCATGGTCTCGAGAAGAGACGGCTCCTTTTATTAACTATATTCGAAAGCAGCCTGCTTTGTGGATAGTGTAAAGCTACGAACACAAAAGCAGGGATATAAGAAGCAAGTCGCTCAAATATGTTATTGTAGCAACACAAAATTTGTTTAGATGAGAATGTTTGAAGAAAAATTAATACTTTTCGAAGCCAGGTTTACAAATCCATTATTTCACAGGGGATGGCACCTGATCTATATGGATAGCACCTATCAGGGGGTAGCGCTTAATTACCGGTGAGTATTTTTTCAGTATTCATGATGATGTGGGAAAAAATAGTTCATTTTGTTACAAGCATATCATAATGCATTTGTCTTGTTGTAGCGTCAGCGCCATTTACAAAGGATTTCCATTATTATTTAATATTCACCCAAGAAATACTGTAAGGGTGTATTATTTTTGTTTATTAGAATGAAAACAGATCAATATTCAACCCAAAGTACGATTTCAATAATTTATTCAGCATTTTCATAATAATGGCGAAAACTTTGCTTATGAATTCTTAACATTTCATTTCAGCAAAAAAATATTTCGTAAAATAAATCTAAACGTTGATTAGTTTATCCGTACCGCTGTCACTTTCGCAAACAAAATTAGATATTGTCCCGCAGCAATTTGAGAGGCTTATTATATTTTAAACTATTTGCGTACGGAGGCCATTTTTACGCCTGCAGTCAGTTCTAAAAAATTGTGCGTAAGATTCCAAATGCTATTTATATATCCTAGTCACTGTGATGTTATGAAATGAACGAATCAAGTTCTTTAAGAAAAAACTCAATTTGCAAGCTGCGCCCATGCTGGTACATGCAAAACTGCTTAGAACGGGCAAAAAATATTACCTGGACTTGAAGTTATTATGAATTAGATTATTACATTCGTAGCAGTTGTAGTATTTGTTAGATTTAGAGTGACCAAATATTACAAATACTGAAACAAGGAAGGAGGAATGCGCAAATAATTACTAAACGTAATTTAGATATTTAGTCTTATAACTCCCTGCAAATCCGGTTATTACTCTCATTTTGTAGATGTTTAGCCAGCCAATTTTTACCCACTATTTATTTGCGGTGTTTCTTTTTCTTTATAACCGCAAAGCCGATGAGTATGTTTGTTTTGACCGCGACGAACTCCTCCTGACGACGCATAGTAAAGCACTGCCAAGCTTGCACTAGCTTGCACTAGCACTGAACTTCCAAATCGAAAAAAACTCTAAATTTCCGTAATTAAAATTATCACTTTTGAACATTGTTTAATCTACCTATATGTGCCAAATTTTGTAAATATTTGCCTCTCAGATGTGATATCCGGTCACAATGTTACTCCATTTTATCCCATGTACACAAGTCCGTATAATGCTGAAGAGTTGTGTTGTTTCTTGACTGTAACCTGAGTTTTCTTTAAAATTTCTATGAAGAAATTAAAAACCAGTTCATTTTTACGTTTTTCGAAGTCTTCTTTTCCTTTTAGTTATTTTTTCCGAATAATTTCTTAGGATTACAGTGAGCTCGACTGTCTTTTACGATGTAGTAGATGGTAGGTTGTTTTTATCTTTATATTTTATATATGTATTTTTTTCTTATATTCATTTTCAATAAGTATATATATTAATGTGTGTGTGTACGTATGTAGGTATATATATATATACATAAATAGATTTACATGTTCTATTTCATTTCTTTACGCGAAAACCATTCGATAAATAAATTTTATTTCACTAGCGAAATGATTCAAAAATTGATCTATCACTTCCCCAGTGGGCGTTTCTGTGAATGGGAAAAATGGCATATACAATTAGTGAAATAAAGTGCAATTTGAGCATATGAATCGTGGTAAAATTGTCTTTTTGTCCGTATGTTGTACAAACTATAAATTTTGATGTTGAATATATGTTTGTTTACTCATTTCTCCTAAAATTTTGTAGATATTGTCAATCATGAGTGGTAACCGGCTCACACTGGATCTCCATTTTATCCCATGTACCCATGTCCGCATGATGTTGCAGGAAATATCGAAATGATATGAAATGTATATATTTTTTGTTGTTGTTCCTCGACGATAACTTGAGCTTTCTTGAAATTTCTTTTAGGAAATTAAAAAACCATTTCATTTATACGTTTTTCGAAGTCCTTTTACTATTCCTTATTTTACCTCGGGTTATTTCTTACGATTACACAGAGCTTTGGCTGTCATTTTAAATGTAGAAAGAGCAAGATTATTTTTTATGTTTATTGGTAGTTTTCTTATATTCATTTTCAATACGTATACATATGAATATGTGTGTGTGCATGTGTGTGTATGTGTGCGCACGTATATATGAATGTCTATGTATCTGTGTGCACATGCACACGTTCGCACATATATATACACACATGTGCATATACATGTTTCTATTTCAATGTTTTGCGTAAAAAGCAAAACCTCAAGATACATTAAATTTTACCTAAAGCTCTGCGATCAGTTAACACTGTACCAAATTCCAGGAATAAACAAATTGATTGCGCTTGATTAATGATTCATAAATCGATCTATCACGGCCCCGAAGCGCATTTCTGTGAATAAAAGAAATTAAAAGTATATACAGACAAATGAAATAAAGCACTCGTGCAAAAATTATCTCTATATTTGTGTGCTGAACAAGCTATGCATTTCATTTTTGAGTTTTAGTTTGTTTACGCATTTGTAGATGCGCGTGCTTTGTTGCGCGGCGTTCTTCATAAATTACTTCGGGACTAACCTTTTCTCAATACTTGATCGTCATTTACGATGGTGTTTCAATCTGCTCCGGTATAGCGTTTTTTGTCTTTTTCTTACTTCGATAATTTCAACTAATAACTTGGGAGTTCCGAAGAATTCTTTAGCAGTATTCGAATTATTTATAAGTTGTTAGCCATCTCTTGGAATATAAAATATCCAAGAGGTGATATTTTTCATCTCTTATTCAACTACTCCTTGGCAGAGTTAGACTATTAGCACGCCACGTATGGCTTGGCTATTAGTACGCCTCGTATATTTTGGCTATCAATATTCCTCGTATGGTCTATATATTTGTACACCTCGTATAGTTTGTCTATTATTATGCCTCGTATGGCTTATCTATTTGTACACCTCGGATGGTTTGTCAATTAGTACTCCTCGTATGGAACTTTTGTTTTAGGACTTCTTATATTAAGAAATTTTTAAAAGCCAATATGTTGGCATGTATCTCATGTGGCAACTTGGAAATAAACGTTTTTTCTTCTTTTTTTTCTTTCTTTCTTGCCTGCGACGCGCCACTTCAGTCATGAGAACGTACGTGGGAACGCAAGTGTTTTGACCACAGTCCGTGAGTGTGAGTGTGACTACGGGAAAAACTGATCTTGTGAAAGCTCCATTTAGAGGCTTTAGGCTACGAGTTGGCTCTTTGACCGATTGGAATGCGTTTAGTTTGTAGAATAGTTTGCATGACTGATTATTTTTATTTATTAAGTCATCATCAAATCTCTGGAAGCAAAGAATGAATTTTTCGTTGCTTGAATTCATTTGAAAGTTTTCACAATGAACTCCAGTGTTGGACGTAGGGGGGCCGATGGATGCCTGTTAACGCTGCTGATGATGATGGATTTATGTTTATAGATTTATGGGTTCAGTTAAATCATTGCTATATCTTCGCAAACACACAGATGCTTGAAATTGAGTTTTTGAGTATATTTCTTTCGCAATAATACATGATCCACTACCTCTGTGATGTTAAACGCCATCAAAGCGGAACGACATGGAATCGGGAATATTAAAAAATGAACTCTGGGTTCGTGAATTGAATAAAACCATGTTTCGGAAACATTAAATATAAATTTCTTCAGTGAGCAATATTGCTTTGATGTCATCCAATCTATTTGTAGGTAAGAAACTGAGAAAATAGAATTAACTCATCTTATACGTGATAATGCTCTCCCAACTGATAAGAAAAAATAGTTATTTGCGACACCAGAAGCAATGAACAACGAGACCCAGTGAGTTCAGACCTCTTACCTGTGCCCCAAAAACGAAAACGGTACCTGACCAGAGATCCAGCTCATACGATCTCAATGCACCACTTCTTTTTCCCGACTGCCGTCCCAAGCCGTCACCACCTCACCGCAACGAAAAAACATCTAACCACACTATCATACAGGCTACGAGCATTGATATTTTTATATTTTTATATTTTTTAGGGTGCCTCTACGAGGCAGCAAAAGTTTTTATGTTTTGGGGACAGCTTCGTGGATTCATCGATCCTGTCAATGTTGCCCAGAGTGTTAGGTCTAGCATTTGCCATGTTTGAAAGTCTTCTACTAAGCTGTGCAACAGTGTTGTGTCAAGATGATGCATGTGGATCCAGTCTTATTTCCACCTCGTGCAACAGGACACTATAGCGAACGTTTTAACGATGCAGCATCAGTGGAGGGTGGCCAGTCGATAACTCTGGAGAGGAATCGTCTTCTGCCCGCCAATCATGTTCATTTTCATCGAAGATTAGAATTTTTTTGCTTGTCACACTTGATATGGTTTGGGGCATGGGGGCTCCGAGAACATGGTCAAAATGTCTGTCTTTAAAATATTTATTTACGAGCCTAGAGAGTTTCTACTGTTTTTTGCCATGAAACTTAGCGTGTGTGTTTTTTCGCTACTTTTTATGCTTTGGTTGCGATTTAAAAATGATAATTTCACTTTGAAGTTGACTGTGTGGTTAGCAGGTGAGGTACTGCATGAAGGAATCAGTGTCTAACGTCTTGGACGGAAAAAAGCTCTATTTTTAATGATTACTTTAATTCATCCATAGAACAACTCATCCAAGCACAAATGTTGCTTGGAACTCTTTTTGTTATGCTTCTCACATTATTGGAATGTTTTAAGGAAAAGAGGAATCTTTCAAGATTTTTGTTTTCCCGGCTTTTAGTGGAGTGGGTATGACAATTTCTGGTAAAGGGATCGACAGTGGAATGAGGGGTGCTTTTTTGTGATGATTGTGCATGTGGTTAGATGGTGGGTTTTCCATTTTTTTCATCCATTTTTTCCCTACCCTAGTGAGAACGATAGTGGGAACGCTGATTTTTTGCTAGGTTTACGCAAACGCACCTAACTTTTGAAGGCAAGTTTGCACTTCTACGATCCGATATCAACATTGCTTTGCTTTAATATATAATTGAAGCTCACCAAAACTCTCATTCATTTTATAAGCAGCTTGTATTTTAGAATATGATATATTGCTATTGCTCATAGAATCTAGAATCTATTACTATGAACTGATTATTAATAAACAATCATAATGCATGGTGTGGTGTTCTCCCTCAGGCAGCTTTACACTCGGGGCAGACTTTGTAAACCTTTAGACTTTGTAAACCTTTAGACTTTGTAAACCTTTAGACTTTGTAAACCTTTAGACTTTGTACATCTATGCCCGGAGCGAGTGCCTGAAGTGCAAACGAACCCGACAGGGTAAGGAAAACACAACTGGAATTAACGCCGTATTATTGAGAAGAGCGCCGACAATAGTGGCACACAACGAAATATTGCAGCCGGGTAGTACAGCAACCGAGGACGTCTTGGCCGGCCGACGGTTTAGGGGAGGCGCAGCGTGGTTGTAGGACGAGAGCAGACCGGTGAGGCGGCTACTGACCGAGAGTCTCCGACCAAGGAGTATCAGAGGCGCTAGCAGGGAACTGGCTCGAGTCGAGGGAGCGACGAGGAGTGGCGGCTGGCAGTCGAGGCGGCGGTGACAGTAGCAGAGGTGGTGCTTGCGGAGCGTCGAAACTTTGTTGTAAACATCAGGGACGCTGCGAGTGCACTGAGGCAGCGCTGGCTGCGCGGCTGTTTATATAGGCCTCGCTGGAGCCTGACTCTGGCCCGTCCAGGTCTCCGATTGGTCAAGACGGGGGTGCCCACTTTTCGCCGTCTAGGCTTGTGCTATACTTACGAAGGTTTCTATCGACGTTGCATGACTGTTCGAGGCAGGCTGCTTATAAAGCTCGGTCCGGCACCCCAGCTCCAAACTTGAGCTCTGATTATTGGTCGTTTAGCATTGGCGCTTTGAGGCTGTGAGGTGGCGCTTTTAAGCTTGTGTGGTGGTGTGTGTTCATACCACCACAATGGCACTCCTATGTATTTATCACATCTCATACCTAAGATACGATTATTATTATTAGTAGTAGTAGTGACACCCTTAGACACGATAGCACATCAATATTAGAAGTGCGGACATCAATAGTAATTAGCAAAACAAGATCACTAGCACTTGTGATACATCATTAATATATATTAGCAAATAGGGACTAACCTCTTTGATAGCCCTAGCTACAAATATACGCAAAAAGACATGTGGACAGTAAGAGCAGAGCGGAGATAGGTTGGAAAAATATAGGATAGTAGAATAGAATTAGTAGTAGGTAGTTAGAAAAACCGGAGAGGAGTACTAACCACTTTCTGGATAATATATATACACACTTGCAGCCAACAAGCACTGTTTAGCTGGCTACGACCAATCAAGAACTGGGTGCGATCTTGCCGTATCGAGCGTTGCCAACTTTAGGTCTCTCTAACTAGAACTTACATTACTCGCTATATTACACCCCTCCCTCCTCAATTAGAAGCCCCCCCCCTTGTATCCCAACCCCCTTATTTAATCTAGTCAATCCTAAAGGTCCATTCTCACCACAGGCTTCCGAGCTCGGGTAGACCTGCGTGAGATGCTAGCACTTGGAGGCTCGTGCATCCTTGCCTCCTGGGTGGGAATCGAGTAATCAGGTGTTTCGGGGTCAGGTTCATTAGTCAGAGATGGTGGGTATGAATCTCGAGCAGGTTGTGGGATCAACACGGTATCCTCATTGGGTTGTTCCCTGGGTCTGGGGATGGTGTTCGAGCAGGTAATAACTTGGTCCTGGTTTCGACGAACGACCTCTCCCCCCTGCCGTTGGCACTTGTAGGACACCGGGCCCGTTTTCTCAACGGTAGTAGCAGGGGTACATTCTGGGGAACCCGGTGTGTATTGACGGACCCTCACAGTTGACCCCGGCGGAATGTCATCCGCGCGAGACCCTGGGTGGTATCTTTTCTGAGCGTCCTTGCGTTGAGAAACTTTGAACGCAATTGCTTCTGACGGCCAAAGCAGATCAAGACGAGAGCGCATTTTTCTGCCTAACATCAGTTCGGCGGGCGTAACACCTGTTATCGTGTGGGGTGTTAGCCGGTAGTTGAAAAGGAACCGGTCTAGTGCTAGGCGTAGGGGTTCCGTTGACTTTTTCATACTCTTCTCGAACGTTTGTACCATGCGCTCTGCCAGTCCATTAGTTGAAGGATGGTATGGTGCGCTCGTAATACGTCGCATACCACGTGCCTTCAGAAATTCTTGGAATTCAGCCGATTTGAAACACGTTGCGTTGTTCGAAACAATTGTTACCGGAAATCCAAATGTCGCAAAAGTGTGTTTCAGGCACGAGATCGTTTCGCTAGAGGTTGTAGTAGATGTGGGAAAAATTTCAACCCACTTAGAGCGTGCGTCCACGATCACTAGATAGTATTTTCCATCCATTGGGCCCGCGTAGCCGATGTGTATGCGATGCTAAGGCTTCGCAGGCCATTCTTACGGATGGAATTCAGCTTCTGCCGGTGCAGCTCGAGTGCTCAGGCACTCGCTGCATGACTTAGTCATTTCTTCTAGATCTTTGTCTAAATTGGGCCACCAAATATAGCTGCGAGCTAGTTCCTTCATCCAGGATGATCCTGCATGGCCAGAGTGAAGTTCATCCACAATAGCTGGTCTGAGGCTTTGGGCACAATTATTCTTGCTCCCCAGAGCACACAGCCATTTTGTGTGGACAATTCGTCTCTTCTCCTAGTGTACGGAGCGAGATCAGGGTCCCCAATTACCGTCGAAGGCCAGCCTACCTGGCAGTATTTGTATACCTTTGAAAGTACTGGGCCCCTTAGGGTACCGTCGCGAATGTGGGTGCTGGTGACCGGAGCTGACTCAAGGAAGTTTACTAGGGACGCCCATTCCAGCGGAATGGACGTCCCTAGTAAACTTCCTTGAGTCAGCTCCGGTCACAAGCTTCCTCGGACAAGGCTAGACGACTGAGAGCATCAGCCGTGCCCAACAGCACGCTAGACCGGTGACGCAAGGTGAACTTGTAGGACTGCAGCAGTAGAGCCCACCTTTGAATGCGCCCGGATGCCATCGGAGGGATACTCCTACCCGGATCAAATAGTCCTAATAATGGTTTGTGGTCGGTAATTACCGTGAATTCCTGTCCCCACAGGCAACAATGAAATTTTCGGAGTGCAAACCCCATAGCCAGAGCTTCTTTCTCAGTTTGGGAGTAGTTACGCTCTGTTGCTGTTAGAGTTCGGGAGGCAAAATAGGCGGGGCGTTCAATTCCATCAATAAGGTGACACAGCACCGCTCCCACACCATACGCACTACTGGCAGCTCCTACCACTATGGGTTTCTTAGGGTCGAAATGGATTAAAGTCTAGGGCTTGTTTAGACTTCTGGAATGCCCTCTCCTGACTTGCATCCCATTTCCAATGAATTTTATTCCGCAGTAAGGCATTTAGGGGCTCCAACATAGTCGCAGAAGATTTTAGGAATTTTCTGAAAACATTCAAGAGCCCTAGATAAGCCCTCAGCTGAGTCACATTAGTAGAAGCTGGGGCATTCCGGATAGCTGCTACCTTCTCGGCCGTGGGGTGCAACCCATCCTTGTCAATCTGATATCCAAAGTAGGATACCTGTGATACTCCTATTTGGCACTTCTCCATTTTCAGTTTTAGCCCTGCCTCCTGTAGTTTAGATAAGACTTGATGGAGACGCTCGGAGTGCTCATGCTCATTAGTAGCACTAATTGGTACGTCGTCCAGGTAGCAAAACACTCCTGGGAGACCCTGCAATAGTCCTTCCATGGCACGCTGAAAGATTCCAGGTGCCGAGGCTATGCCGAAGCTTAGCCTATTATAAGCAAACAAACCTCTATGAGTGTTGATCACGGTGAGTTCTTTAGATTCATCGTCCAACGGAAGTTGGGCGTACGCTTGAGACATGTCTAGCTTGGAGTATATAACTCCTCCGGCTAACCTGCTGAATAAATCTTACACCCTGGGTATAGGGTAGGTATCAAGCCTAGTGCTCTCCGTGGCACAGTGGTTAAGGGATCGGACTTGTATGCTGGAAGTCGCGGGTTCGTTCCCAGCGCTGGCGCGAAGATTTTCCCCGTTGGGTATAAGGGAAAGCTCAAGCACAATACCCCACTCAACCCAGGTGTCGGAAATGGGTACCGGCTTTACGGGGGAACCGTCATGGTGTCCTATATATAGGGTTAGTTATAAGACATTTGAAAAACCAATGCTAAGATCATATGTATCAGGCTTGATTGGAAATAAAGCATCCCAAAGATGCCGATGTTAACCTAGTGGCCCTATTGACAGTTAGTTTGTAGCCACCACAGATTCGGATGCTTTGATCAGCCTTGAGCACGGGAACAATAGCCGCTGCCCATCTAGAGTACCGTACAGGGGTGAGGATCCCTTCCAGCACCAGTCTATCTAGTTCTGCCTCCACCTTAGGTCTAAGCGTGTAAGGCACGTTCCTAGCCTTACAAAACTTTGGTTGTACCGATGGGTCAACCTCAATTATGAAATTCCTCCCCTTAAAGCAACCTAGGCCTGGCTGAAAAAAGGTCTGGGAATATTTCCATTAACTCTTCAGGGCAAGTGGTCAGTTTGTGTATTTCATTAGCTACTATAGTTAACCCTAGGGAATCAATCAGATCCCTACCCAGCAACGCTGGACCTCCCATGTCTACCACTACAATAGTTGCTAGTTGAGGAGCCCTACCACTAGCTTCGCGCTGGATGTTAGCCCTGATCTCCCCACAAACCACTGTTTCTCTCAGTTGGGTTTCTTTGGCAGTTGCTAGATCCACGGCTTTCTGCCATGTCAGGATCTAGCCATGTCTGCCATGTTCATTCAGGAAACTATTTTGAATGTCACTACTTCGCACACCCAAAATGAACCGGTCTAGCAACGTTTCTTCTAGCACCTCTTGTTTGAAATTACAGGTATGTGAAATGGCCTTCAAGCTAGCCAAAAAATCAGCAATGCTTTCCCCTTGTTTCTGGTTCCGCTTATGGAACCTAAACCGCTCGCAGATTTGGTTGAGTGTTGGCTTAAAATGCCGCCTCAAAGCTTCCACAATCTAGTCATAATAAGCATCTAAGGTTCTTTTGGGTGATACCAAGTCTTTTATCAGCCTAGCAATTTTTGGACCCACTAGTGAAATTAGCGTGGGGGCTATTTCACCGCCTCCTATTTTGTTTATTAAAAAATAGCAGTGCAATTTAGTTCCATAGTCTCCAAATTCTTCCTCTAAAGGATTAAACTCTCCCACTGAACCTATCAATGGCATATTGAATTTTAAAAAGTTTAAAATCCTGTGAAAAAAAAATTCACATCACCAATAATACAATCACTTGATAAATTCTGAGTTCTTTCACTAGTCAAGTCTCTCCCAGTAGCACCACCTAAATCCTCGTCGCCAATTATCACACTCCTACCTAAGATATGATTATTATTATTAGTAGTAGTAGTGACACCCATAGACACGATAGCACATCAATAGTAATTAGCAAAACAAGATCACTAGCACTTGTGATACATCACTAATATATATTAGCTAATAGGGACTCACCTCTTTGATAGCCCTAGCTTTAAATATACGCAAATAGACATGTGGACAGTAAGAGCAGAGCGGAGATAGGTTGGAAAAATATAGGATAGTAGAATAGAATTAGTAGTAGGTAGTTAGAAAAACCGGAGAGGAGTACTAACCACTTTCTGGATAATATATATACACCCTTGCAGCCAACAAGCACTGTTTAGCTGGCTACGACCAATCAAGAACTGGGTGCGACCTTGCCGTATCGAGCGTTGCCAACTTTAGGTCTCTTTAACTAGAACTTACATTACTCGCTATATTACAGTATTGTACCAAACACTTTCGCGGAGCGCTAGCCAAGGAACTATGGAAGCTTATGGTACATTTGCCTTGATTTATAAATGGGTAAAGGTTGGTGAATTAAGCAAATACAAATAGAGCCGACATTTATAAAGAGGATATCACCTTAGGTTTTGGAAACAATTTCACATAGCAAAGTTTCTCCAGTTTGTATGGCGTTGGTGGCGCAAGAATTTTAGTTCAGTAAGGCCAAGCACCGTGAAGAGAGGCGTATGGCTCGTACCAATTTTTTATGTAGTCTTGTAGTGAACTCCCTCAGCCGCACTCCAGCCTAATTTCATAAATTATTAAAACTATCATCTAAAAATTAAATAAGATTAACACAATCATTCATACAATTTTATGTTAAAAAATTCATTTAAAATTACCCCGAAATCTATTAAAATTTGAACCTAAAATACTTCGACATTGCCAAAAATTAGCTCTCATATGTTTTGATGTAGAACCATTTCGCAAGCGCTATCCCGTTATCGTACGTATATGAAGCCAGCCCTCCAGGCAGAGTCCGGCATTCACGTTAGAGATTCGTCTGAGTGTAGTGCTTGGGCCCCAGAGGGGCATATGTAAGTAACAAGTGTTAAATCTTAAGTGTTAAGTTAGAGTTACCTTATTTAGTCAGTTGGATGTGTCTAGAGACTCCAATGTGCACAACTTATCTGAGCCCTTTCTTGTGATTAACTTAGGAACATTCTCTGTGTTGTATTTGTGTGCCGGTGGTTAACGATGAACAAGCTTACTGTGTCCTCTTGGTCCTGTTGCCTTCATGTTTTTGCTAATTAGTTGAGTAGTTCTAGTTCAAAAGTGCCCTAAAGTGATTCCATCTTATAAGAATGAGAGTTTTTACCCCTCACATATTACCTCGCTTATTGCACTGTATTATTCATCTCAACTTAGGAGTCATAATTATAAATTCACTGACTCTGTTGTCTTTGTGCTCTTATTGCTTACATGATATTATTACCTCACCTTTTCCTCATATTTTTTGTGCCAAGAGTCTGATTGTGCTTTGTGCTCGTATTGTTTACAAGATATTATTAGCTCACTTTGTAGACATTCGGTATGTGCTGAGCCATTTTTGCTTCTAGTTTTTAGCCCATTAAATGACATACTCAGTTGTGTTTAGCCTTAGGAATTAGTTCCCGTCGTGGACAATTGTAAGTTTAGTCCCAGCATCATGCTGAGTAATAAGTATAGTTATGAGTGACTCAAGTCACAACCGCCAACTGACAGCAGTTAGCTAGCTACTTTCAGAATACCTGGAAGCCATGTAGTGAATCTCCAGTCCCTACCGACCAAAATTTTATAAAATATTTAAACTATCAACGTAAAAATAAATTACATCAAAACGATCATTCATATAATTTTTCACTAACAATTCCATGCATTTACACCCTAAATTGTATTAAAATTGTGTACCAAAAAATTCAGTCTCTTAAGAATTCAGTTTTCAAAACTTGAAAGACTTCTCATTGACGCTGCGCAGCAACACTCGTCGCGAGCAAGCGCTAACTTTTCCAAATCATTTCCTTGTGTGAGCGTCACGAGTTCCTTATCTCCACGGGTGAGATTCTTATTTACATTAGTGCGTGTTCACTTGTGCTATACGGTTAAGTATTGAGTGAAACTATCCTAATCACCATTCGTGTCTATATTGATCTTACAATTATTTTGTGATTGTGCCAGGTTTGTAAATACTGTGGTATATGTCATTCCTTATGTCACGAGCATTGTGTTCGTTTATGTTCCTTATCCCAATGTGCCTAGTATTACTATTTTTGTTAGCTTAAAAATTATCGAGCAAAATTAGGTTGGTTTTTGGTTAAGTTACTGTTGTTAGCCAGCAATAACTGCCTAGATTCTTTCTAGAATCAAATTAATCTTAGGACCTAGCAAGGGAAGTAATTAGGTGTAAATATGTAATCATTGATTATATAACAACCCTTCTCCATACAATTAGTGCTTGATTTAGGCATATTTTGGGCATATTTTGAGAAGCTAGTTAGTTAGTTTTCCAAAGTTCAATGCCAAAAATATCCCCTTAGTTGGCCGACTCTATTCTCAACTTTTTCCCACTGACGGCTTAACTTCTCAAGTCATGCTTGAATATTTGATCTAATGATGGAGTCATTTCCATTTAACCTTAGCTTTAAGTCGACTAGCACACGCAGTTTCTCGGTGTTTGCCTTAATTGATTTCTCGTGACATCTTGGAGTGATAATTTTTAGAAATTGATTTTGCTCAACTAGACATTGCTTGTCAGCGAGGATAATATTAATAGTAATCGGGAGTAAACCTAATTCAGTTAATAGGGTGATTTTTTGGTTTATTTCTAAAAATTGTCTAAATATTCTAGAGTACCAATTCCCAAAATTTCATTCCAAAATACCCTAGTTTTAGCTGCATAAAGTTTAGTGGAAGTTCCCATGTTATTTTTCAAATGGGATAAGTTAGCAGTGATCCTAGTTAATCTTAGGCTAAGATATGGTGATTGTAGACAGTCCTTGACTGTTTGCTTAGTGTAAATGGTTCTAATGTAACAGCTGCCAAACCTTAAGCACTTGTGTATTCCAGTAAGTGTACCCTGGAGTATTTAGCTGTGACATCCTTGATTTAAATCAGTAGATCCCCTTGTACATAGGCTCATCCAGTAACAGCTTTTGAGTCTCGTAGACTGACCTTGCACTCAATGTTGAAGACAGTCAATAGATATGCCACGCTCACTTCTAGTAGTACTCTGAGCATAGCTTTGGGTTAGGTAAATGGGGAGACTTGCACCTGGGAATTTCATGATTGTCCATACGACGTTGTCAATATTGCGATTACCCTCGGCCGTATTCGGGCACCAGAATTACGGTTGATGTTGTTGCATAGAGACTCCTCGATCCGAGGCAATTCTGTGAATCGGCAGTCGTTCACAGCCTGGCTTGTGCAGCGACTATTCTCCCTCTTTAACTGTGCTTGAACAAGTAACCCAGCGTCCCTTTCCATTGCGAATCAACCGAAAAATCAACATTGCGAATCCCTGTGCCATATTGTCCTCGTTTCAACAAATTTCAAGCAATAGATGGAATTGTAGATCATTCCAATGAATCGAAAAATTCACGGAATGAGACAAATAGTCTCACCTTAAACCTTCAAAAAGAATATAAGCCTATGCACATCACTGCACATGGTACACCAAATCCTCCAAAATTGATTGCGTCATCAAGCAGAGCTCTGAGTAACTCACTCACCCACAGCATGAGGAACGTGAATATGCCTGAACCTTTCTCTGACTCGATCTCAGAAAAATATAATGTCAGTACGAAAAATAAATTTGCGTTACTTGCAACAGACACAAATAGTGATTGCGACATGCCCTCCTTTTCAACCAATTCTCAACTTTCCAGTGAGTACGCAGGAACCAAGGAAAGTCAAGCGAATAATGTTATTCAAAACTATTCCAAAGAAAATCAAATTATTCGAAAAAAATCTGATGCCTCTGCCGGGCCTCCGTCGAACGACCAAACCAATACTGCTACCGAAAAATCAACAGTGAATCAAATTTGCACACGCGTTGCAAACACACTGGACGACTTGAAACGATCGCTCAAAATGGAGCCTGCTTACACTGTAGGTGACGGACACTGTCTCCTCCACGCCGTAACGACGCAGCTTGCTTCACAACAAATATCGAAATGGGATTATATATCTCTGAAAAAAGCCATCAAAACTGAGAGCTCCAGAAACAAGGACCAGTATGCGAAATTCGTTGACAAGAACAGTGGCAGTTTCGAACAACTCATCGATAAATACATCGATAGAAAAGTCTTCGATCACGCAGTTGGAGACCTCTTACCCCAAATACTTTCTAATGTAACGAGAGCACCAATTCACGTATTTGATGAAAGAGAAAATGGGATTTGGAAGACGACAATCTCCCCTACATCAAATGCTCTGATAAACTGTCCTCCGGTAAACATACACCGGAAAAAGGACCACTATAGCGCCCTCTTGAAAATGCGTGATGAAAATCGTGTTGCTCCCTCCCCCATTTTGTGACTAAATAACAGTGATCAAATTGAATTTGAAGCTGGAACCCCAAACAATGAACGCGGCAATAAAGACCTAGAGACGAATACTAAATGCCCTGCTAGACCTAAAAAATTCAATAACTCCACTAAAGATCTGCCTAATGAGATAAACAATATCAAAATATTGCGCATAAATGCTCGCAGTCTCAATGGTAAAATGGATGACGTACGAGTAATGTTGATCACAAACGATATCGATATTTTATGCGTATCTGAAACATGGTTCGATTCACGAGTCGAAAGCTCAAATCTCAGCATTACCGGGTACAAATTGTACCGTTATGACGGAGTCAAGAGTAAGAGAGGTAGCGGTTCATGCATTTTCATCAAAGATGTCTACTCTACATCCTTAGTTCCGATAAAAGAAAAATGCGAAGACATAGAAATGGTCTGGCTCAATGTTCAAGTAAACAAACACAAGTCTTTCATTATCGGCAGTCTTTACAGACATCGGTCAGCATCTCTTCGTTCAACATTAGATTTCATTGAAAATACGCTTAGATCAATCTCTGTAGCCAAAAAGTCTTTCTATGTTTTCGGAGATTTTACCGTAGATCTGACAAATAAAAACAATCAGCTAAGCAAGATGCTGCACAGACTTAACCTTTCTCAAATGGTCCAAGAACCAACGCGAATTACCAACACTTCCAAAACTCTTCTTGACCTAGCAATTACAAACAATCCCCAAGCAGTACTCAGCACAGAAATCTTACCGTCCTTTTCTGATCACCATTCGGTAGAATGCCAAATCAATATTGCAAAAGAGAAACAGAAATCTAGTTACATTACATATCGCATGAAAAACCACTACTCCCCTGAAATATTTCAAGAAAAGCTATTAGACAGATGGAGTGAATTTCAAGGCATGGAAAACACCGATGATGTCAATCTACAAGTTTCGCTTTTCACTGAAAATTTCGTATCAGCTCTTAACGAATGCGCACCTTTCATTACGAAGAAAATTAAGCCAAGAATTTCTAAATCGATAACAGATGAGATAAAACGGTTGAGCAGAGCTAAAAGAAATTTGCAGCGTGAGTACAAACTGAATAAATCAGACAATACGCGTCGAAAATTATATAAAGATCATGAGATGATCCTACGAAGAAAAGTTAAGGAAGCAAAACGTGACTAGTTCGACAAAGAACTCTTGGCGGCAAAACAAAACCCTAAAAGAACTTGGGAAATCATTAGAGAAGTTGCTCAGTATAAAAATTCAGACTGCAAAAGCACTTTTGAAAACCCCTCAAAAATGGCGAATGACTTTAACACTTTCTTCTCAAAAGTTGGCGAAGATGTTTTCAATGAAGTATCCAGGACAGTTTCAGACACATCTACAGATGCAAATCCGAGCGATGTTTCATCTCCAAATAGTAGCAAGAAGTGGAGACCAAAGCCAGTTAGCGTCATAGAGATACGAAAAATCTTATACTCACTAAAGAATACTAAAGCGACTGGACATGATGGCATAAGCCTCCAACATATAAAAGACAGCTTCCTGTCACTACACCCCTCATTCGCTTGAAAATAAATACATCTATAGTCACAAACAAGTTTCCCGATCAATGGAAGCTATCCATTATTAAGCCATTACATAAATCTGGTGATATCGACATAGCGTCAAACTTCAGACCAATCAGTCTCCTGCCTGTTATGTCCAAAATTTTAGAAAAAGTAATAACAAACCAGCTCTCGTCTTACACAGACGAGTCACATCTACTGCATCGTAATCAATATGCTTACAGAAGGAATACCAGTACTCAGGAAGCCCTGTTAAACATAGCAGAAAAAATTTACAATGATATCGACCAAAAAAAATTAACTCTCCTACTATTGCTTGATCTCTCCAAAGCTTTCGACAGTGTTGAGCATAAGAAACATCTACAAAAAATTTCAAACCTCAGAATAGACACTCAGTGGTTTGAAAGCTACCTACTAAACCGCTCTCATGCAGTGTGCTTGAATAACAAAATGTCATCATTCATACCAAATAATTTTGGCGTTCCTCAAGGTTCAATCATCGGCCCACTCCTATTTTCAATTTTCATCAATGATTTCCCCACCATGCCGGCAAACACAAAAATCTCAATGTATGCTGATGACGTGCAAATTGCCATGAGAAGCTCAACAGCGGATTTAAAAGAAACACAAGCCAACGCTGAAAACCTTCTGAGAAATCTGAAATTGTGTTATGACCATAATGGCCTCAAACTTAACGCAAGTAAAACGCAATGCATTATTTTTGAGTCACAGAATGCGACTGAAAATTTACCACCATTCAAGCTAACATTTGAAGACGATACAATTAAACCAGTAGATAAGGTTAAAAATCTGGGTGTTCGGTTTGTCAAAAATATGGCTTTCAATTCACACGTCGAAACAATGTGCAACAAAATTAACGGAACCTTAATGTTCTTTCATCGTATAAAAAACACAGTTGACGAAAAATCTAGATTATTAGTGATTCAGTCTTTAGTTTTATCGCGTCTGGACTACTGCAGTCTTGTTTGGGGGAATTTACCTCAATATCGTCAGGAAGAGTTGCAAAAATGTCTCAACTTCGCCGCCAAAGTGGTATGCAAAGGAAATTTCAATAAATACGATCATGTCACCCCTCTTTTAAGAAAACTCGACTGGATCCCAATACCGAACAGATTTATGATCCAGAAAGCTCGACGAGTATTCTCCTCTTTGTACCTCCCCCAAAGTAATGCAGAGGTGGTAAAATTTTTTCCATCTAATATCCCAAACGAAAGACCAAACCGGAGGAACGATGTTATAGTCAGTTACCGTTCATTTAACGTGGGACAAAAAGCTCTCTCAGTTTCTGGAGCTTTTTTGTGGAACTAGCTTCCCCAGCATATCAAAAACTCTAAAACTGGAAAAGAATTTAGAGTAAATGTGTCACGTCATTTTGCATCTCTGTCATAGGGCCTGCAGCATTTCGGTATGAACTTTCCATCTATCAGAAATTTTAATATTCCTGAAATTTCTGTTAGAAATTCAGAAACTATTTCATTTTGCGTTTGCTAAGCGATTCGTATATCCATCTTACTTATTTCTGTCGACAACAATGAGCACCACAGCCGTCAGTTCAATGCAGCAGAACGAACGTTCTTTCCATAATTAGGAGTATTTCCTCATCTTTATTTTATTATTTCTTTCTGTTTTCTGTATTAATATTTAACGTCCGTATGACAAATATACCATGAAATACATTTTGTGTGTACACCAATAAACATGTATTGTTGTGCGCTAGCGGAATTTCTATTTTCGCTTCGGCACACAATAGAACGGAAGGCGCAAGGATTCCAAAAGAATGCGAGGTTTCTTCGGTTTTATTTCTTATCCAGACGACTCCGTAAATCTGCCCAGACAGGTATGATTCAGACTCGGACCAGGAATTGCATGACAAGAAAATCCTAATTTGAGATCACAGTCGAATAAGCAATTGATGTATATGGTGCTGCATAACGAGAAAGGAATCTTCTACTTCCTGAGCAAGACACAGAGAACGGCTAAATGTTGTTAGAACTAGGTATGATATTCTAGTGACGGAATTAGTAACATATTACTAGTATTATTATATAAGAAAGTTTTAGCCTCCCCCAACCACGACAAATATGTTCCAAGAGAGGGAAGAGGAAGGTACCATTTATATAGCACCGCACAACAAGAAAGTAAATTCATACCTCGAGGGTACACGAGAAATAGCTGAGTGAGACATAAGAGGCCATATAATAGTAGCACATAAAAAAGGGAATTCGCCGCCCTGCTAACGACGTAGCACAACAACAATTCGCATTACTATTACTAGTATTATTATATAAGAAAGTTTTAGCCTCCCTTAACCACGACAAAGATGTCCCAAGAGAGGAAAGAGGAAGGCACCATCTAGCGTGGAGTTGGGGGAACGCGGAATCTACGCACAAGGTGCACAGGAACAGTAAGCTAAGAAATAACTTCACAAACAAGAAAGGTTTCCGTTGCATTGACAGGTAAGAGAACAAGTCTCCACCTACGGAGCACATTGCTAGGAACACATTTCTAAGGACACATTTGCAATACCACTGGTTACCCCTTGATATAACAACCTGACAATACTTCTTAGAATACTTACAGACGGTGGGGGAAGGTCCCTCACGCTAGAAATCACGTGAAAACTTAATTATATCTACAAGAGAAGTGGCTACTTATTTTTCTTTGCTCTACCTGTGGGAGGGGAAATGATTAAAATTAGGTCTCTGATGCAGGGATAGGCTACTTAGGTTATAGTAGATCAGTCAGGAACCCTGTCCTTAAAGATAACTACAGATATCTCATTGGCTAGCCTAATACTGAAAAAGTCTGACACGCCTCGCCAGTTTTTCTTTTCAACTGGCTTGATTTTAAATACAGGGCACAAGTACGCTGACCAACATCGCCCTGAAACACAAATCACCTGGGCTAGTGGTCTCATAAATTTCTGTGAGACAAATATTTTACTTTATTTTACATCTGTTTCTTAATGAACATTATAGGAACTACCATACAACGACAAGAAAATCACGTTTCCAAAGTTGGTACAAAGTTTAGCACGACATGCCATTGTAAATTTCTCACTATCAACGACTGATGTCTAATCCATGGAAGTACCACCACATAGTTTGAATTTTTAATACACAGATCTTTGAATAGTAAAGCAGTGGTTGATTTGTATTCTCAATTAAATATGAAATTGTGTTATTTCTGTGTTCATCCATGAAATGTAATAAACTTAAGATAAATCTTCTGTGTCAATTCAAATGCATTGAAATGTCAGTCTCTACATATTACATTTACTGCCTATGACACTGTTTACAACGTTATATTTACTTTCTATGACAACATAGCTGACATGGCTTGACTATTATGCAAATGTTGCTGAGCAAAAAGAAAAAAAACATTTGGACGTTAATACAGAATCACTTGAAGCAGTGAAAGGAAAAATAGGAATCGGCAAATCTGTGAAAACCACACACTCACTGAACCTGTCTGACACTCCAGCTTTCCCCATGCTGAGTTGTTAAGACTCAGCATGAGAATGCACATATTAAACCTAACCTCAGAGTTAAATTATTTAACTGGCAAATCTGTAAAATCACAGTGTTCAGCTAAAATACCGTTAACCCAGAATCTGATTAATTTCCAGCATCACACTGCAGCTGCAGAGCGCACCAGATTACCTACATTACAACGGCTAGTCTGACTCAATGTGGGCGACTCACCGGCCGCCAGAAGCATCCTCGAATGCTCTAGAAACCGGCCATTCCCCGCTATCGACACGAGATTTGTAAAGCAATCGACAAATATAGCTAGTAATGGAACACGTTCAAGTTAAAATAAATTTCTAACACGAATTCACTTTTAAAAGACACAGAAACTTAAGATTATCCGGGAACCTGTTCCTCCCACGAGCACTTCAATTCAAATAACACACTGCGTCACCCTTGCGGACCAGCGCGGATCAGCAAAATGTTGCCGAAATAACATTGTCAAAATTCTTTTATTTTTCGTGTCTTGTAAGGCGCGACAAAACAGGTTTATAGATGTGAGGGTTGGGCAAAGTTCATAATGAGTTAAATTTTGGCTAACGTTGTCTCGCTATTTCAAAATCATTCCCGAAGATGTTTTCAATCGATTTTCGGCTGAGCTGGGGGGAAGGGGGTAATTTAAGCAATGCATTTAGTTTTTAAGTTTTTTATTTTTTTTTTCGTGCGTTCAGCGCACACTAGCACTGAACTTTCAAATCGGATAAACTCTGAATTTATGTAATTAAATTTATCACCTTGGATCAAAGCCTAATCTACGTATATGTGCCAAATTTTGTGAATATTCTCCACTCAGATTTGATATCTGGCTTCAATGTTACTCCATTTTATCCCACGTACACATGTCCGTATAATGCTGAAGAGTTGTGTTGCTTCTTGATTATAACCTGATTTTTTTCTTAAAAAATTTCTGTGATGAAATTAAAAACCAGTTCATTTTTATGTTTTTCGATGTATTTTTCCCTTTTAGTTATTTTTTGCGAAAAATTTCTTAGGATCACAGCGAGCTCAACCGTCATTTTCTGTGTAGTAGATGGTAGGTTGCTTTTATCTTTTATTTTATATATGTTTTTTTTTAATATTTCATTTTCAATAAGTGAATATATTAATATGTGTGTGTACCTGTGTAGGTATATATATGTATCTACATATATAGATATACATGTCTCTATTTCATTTCTACGCAAAAACCATCCGGTTAATAAATTTTATTGCACAAACGAAATGATTAAAAAATAGAACTATCACTTCCCCAGAGGGCGTTCCTGTGAATCGGATTAATGTCAAATATAATTAATGAAATAAAGTGCAATTTGAGCATATGAATCGTAGTAAAATTATCTTTCTGTCCGTATGTTGAACAAGCTTTGAATTTTGATACTGAGTATATATTTGTTTACCCATTTCTACCAATATTTTGTAGATATTTGTCAATCATGAGTGGTAACCGGCTTACACTGTATCTCTATTTTATCCCATGTACCCATGTCCGCATGATGTGGTGAATATCGAGAAGATATGAAATGTGTTTTTGGTAGTGATAGGGCTTTGCATATTTTTAGGGCATATTTTTCATTTCTCATTCAACTACCCTTGACAGAGATAGACTATTGGCACGCCACGTATGGTTGTCTATTAGTACGCCTCGTATATTTTGTCTATTAATCTGCCTCGTATGGTCCATCTATTTGTACACCTCTGATAGCTTGTCTATTAGTACACCTCGGATAGTTTGCCTATTATTATGCCTCGTATGGCTTATCTATTTGTACATCTCGGATGGTTTGTCAATTAGTACTTCTAGTATAGAACTTTTGTTAGACGACTAGCACACCACGAATGGTTTGTCTATTAGTACACCTCGTATATTTTGTCAAATAATATGCCTCGTATGGTCTATCTACTTGTACACCTCTGATAGTTTGTCTATTAGTACACCTCGGATAGTTTGTCTATTATTATGCCTCGTGTGGCTTATCTACTTGTACACCTCGGGTGGTTTGTCAATTAGTACTCCTCGTATGGAACATTTGTTTTAGGATGTCCTATATTAAGAAACTTTTAAAAGCCAATATGTTGGCATGTATCTCATGTGGCAACTTGGAAATAAACGGTTTATCTTCTTTCTTTTTCTTTCTTCCCGCACAGAAGGACCTACGAGCCAACACACAAGCACAACCACCTAGTCCTCAATCCCCGCCATTGAGCCGAAAACTAGACCTACCTCAGATTCACTTGAGACGTTCCTCAGATTCGCTCAGCCACACGGCTCCACACGCAGTAACCAGACCAAGGTACTGCCTCTTTCGAGACTTTCTAATTCTCGGGGAACACTTCAATCCTCCTCTAGTGCCTCGCTCCAAGCGTTCAGGCTTCACCTTGTCCTTCTCGCCCTCCATTCCACTACGGCCATCTCCACTCGTTAAGCCACCCTAATCACCCGCATCAGCGGATAACTACACTCACATTCAAGTCCTCACCTGGACCCACAACGGACTCCACGAGCCTCCGCGCGCGGTTGGAGTACGCCGCCAGGACTGGATCCGGAACCCCGTCTCAAGAAGCGGATTCACCCCATTGAGTGGACCGTGGCCATGGCACCCCTCAGCGTCAAAAATATAGAGAGGCGAGAATAGTCGTTGTTTTTCACTATCCCGCAGAGGTAAAGTTCGTGCAAGTACCTGAAAACCTCGGTGCCAGCAGAGCACCCGATTACCTACTCCTTCTGAGTCAAAGGGCCAAACAGACTTTCAATCTAAAATCTTAAATTTGTATTTATGTGCCTAGCCATAGGCACAGTAAATGCTGGTGACCCTGTCAAGCCTATTTGTCGAAACTTTGTTGATACCAGAACATCAAACTGGTGTACTTAAAACAAATAAGTAAAAATTGAATTACTCGCACCAAGCAAAACACTAAACTTTATACAGTCAACCATAAAATTCATACTAGTCATCAAACTTCATAGCCAAACCAGTATAATTAAATTCCATTAGCCAATTACTTATCGATTGTGTTACTGCTTGTGATATCAAGATAGAGCTTATGACCAGTTGGTCTTGAACACCGGTTCTGGTGTTAAGATTATTCAGGCTGCAACTCGGGCGCTGGAGCTGCGGACTGACCTTAGCACTAGACTTCTGCCATTGTTCTTCTTGTAAGCAGCAGATTGCAGCAGTCTTGAACATGTGTATGAATAGGCTCGTTATCGTGCAAATTAATCCAGCTCGATGCTCCCTCGCAGGATCTACTGGACCACACACTCCACGCACTCACAAACACGTTAAGGAGCCAAACCTTAACCTTTTAATTGCAGCCACCCTGCATTAAGATTAGAAGGAGATTATGAAGCAGTCGCTACAAAATGTCTCTTATCATTAGAATTTTCATTAACATTTAAATAACATGATTATTGGCATTAACTAACTTAATTTAAATTATTATTAATAATTTTCTACTTATAGTCATTAATCTTAAATGTTTTTGTGTAAACCACACGAAGAGAATAATATCAACAGCCGTTTGAGTTAAGCTAGCCGTTGTGGCAACATCCCAGCGCACGCCGTTCCCAGAGCGTCATTTCCTATTGTGATCTGGTGTTGTGCAGAGCTCATCGCGTAAGTGGAAATAAAGTGTTTTAATTCAGTTAGATCTTACTTAAAAGTATTATGTGCTTCGTAGTAGCTCCTAAGTGTATTTTACTAGTGTTGTTTAGCATTTCTAAGATGTTCTGGTTAATGGCGTAGCCGTGGAGTGTGTTCTACGTTTCCAATTTTATTCAGCACCCTGTGCAGTGTTTCAGTATTTCCAATGATATTCAGCACACTTGTGCAGTGTTCAGTATCCCATTATATATTCAGCATACTTGTGCAGTGTTCAGTATTCCATTTTATATTCAGCATACTTGTGCAGTGTTCAATATTTACATGTATAGTCAGCACAGTGACAGTGTAGTGCTGCCTGGGGGCTTCGTAAATAGTGGAGACTCTTTGTGCCAGAAACATTGGTTGTAGCGTCACACGGACGTATTATAGGTTTACCAGGATTCATATTGATGATCGTTGGCTAAAAATTATTACGCCCGATCGCGTACAGAAATCGCATGTAGTTTCTAATAATATCTCTAACCATTTACCACTTTTGACACAATTAATTTCTTGTTCGTGTCCGGCTTATATTGAAATCGAGAGCATAGAGAAGAGTATATTGCTAGCATGTTTAATCTGTCCTTATTCTATCATTGAGCTTGAAAAGAGAAATGAAAACGCGATGATAAATCTGTAGAAAGAACTCAGGGTTTCCCCGTGATGTGAATTTAGAGCTGCTAGGGAACAGCTGTTTGTGGGTTTTTCTTGGTGTGCTCTTCCGGAATGTTGTCATCCAGCGTCCTTGAATATTTCCAGATTCTCCGACGTCACCAACACCACAAACATCAATCCCTGGGCCTTTAGCCTTGTATATTTTCTAATTACGGGCCTTAATTCTAAACTGCCTCCAATTACGGGCACAAGTTAATTAGCCTCTCATCTGCTGAATTCAGCATGCCTTGATCTTTAATTACTACCCAATTAAGATCTATCATCGTCATCAGTCACGGCTCAAAGTGATATAACTCACCTGCTCAAATCCAGCAGGCTTCGCCTACACATGAAATCGCACCGATTCTCGTGCCTGTCTTAAATTGCCCTCATAGAACTGAATACCTTAAACACACAATACACCTTCGACCTCGTCAACTTGCCGGAGCCGTTGCTTTCACGGACTGCGAAGTATCTTCAGCCAAGATCTGCAGAAACAAGTCTTGGCGAACCCCACTCCTCCTTCGAATAAGCCTCTAACACAAAAGCTGAGTTCCCCGGTGTTCTCATTTGTCCTTTGTTACGTAATCGAAAACCATCTCGAGATCTTTGTGTTTTTTGTGTAGTTGGAATCAACGCTAAAAGTCTAACCAACCATCAAACATAAAAGTGGTGACAACCAGAGTGACCAAATAAGTGGGTGACTCCCAAGTTTAAAAACTATTTGACTCGAGAAGTGTTTGAAAAAACGTGAGAGAGGAAGATGTTGGCATACCATTGCAGTGATAAGTTCTCATTATTGTGTTGCCCTGAGAATTTTTTTTCTGAGGATTTACCGTGCTAATTAAGTTTCTCAGAACAGCTCTAAAAATTTTTTTTCTCTCTCATGCTGTTTCTTGTCTCATGTCTCATGTGCCACAGTAGGTAGGAAATTTTTTTTCACTTTCTTTCGTTCCTTATGGTTATTTCTGACGACCGCAAAAAAATTTTTTTCCCTTTTCTCATTTCATGTCTTCATTTTGAATAACTGAGTAGGTGCACTCAAAAACAGACCCTTTGACACTGTAATACTGAAGTTATTAGGTTTTGAGTACGTAAATTCCGTGCCGTTATAGAGTAATTTTGTTAATTTTGCATTCAAAACAAAAATTGCCAGTATGCCCGACGAAAGTGAAGTTGCAAATCCAGCGCGCGCTAAACCCATAACCCTTCTGCCTTTCACACCAGCAGAAAGCACGACTTAGTTTAGCCAAATAGAAGCCATATTTATATATAATAATATCGACAACCAGCGTGACAAGTTTTATGCGTTAATAGCCGCTATGCCCACGCAGATGTTATCAGACTCTAATGATATAATCAATAATCCTCCTCCAATAAACCCTCATACGATTTTAAAGGACAAGTTGTTAACTAAGTTGCAAATGTCCGATGCGGACAAGTTTAGGTCCCTTGTTGATGCCTCAGCTATTCCATGCGTTTCGGTCGCATTTCCTCCAACATCGTTGGTAAAAGAACTAAAAAAACTCGCCGCCGGCGTTGACATAGCCGAAAGATTCCTCAAAGAATTGTACATGACGAAAGTGCCGAACAACGTGCGGCCTTTCTTGTCAATGATAGGTCCGGACGAAAGCCTTGAATCGCTGGCTCAGGCCACAGAAACAGTGATGAGGAACTTAAATATGTTCCAAAATTCTCATGTAGCTTCTTTGAACGCATCAGCTGCGATTTTTAGCCCGTCAAATACTCCCAATATCCAACCCCCCACCTCAATGGAATCAATGCAGCGTGAGATTTCGGAGCTTAAACAAGTCTTCCAGAGTTGTCAGTTAGGTCATAGTGTAGCTCATATTCAGCAAGGCCCAGGTAGATTTCCACGTTACCAAAATGATTATGGATACGGTCCTCCTCCCCAACGTTTTAAGAGAGGTAGGTCTTATTACAGGTCAGCTCAAAACCGCCGCTTGAGGTCGCGCTCCCGCGATGCTAACAGTAACATTTGTTGGTATCACGCAAAATTTGGTGACCAAGCGCGAAAGTGCGCCTCACGATTCTGCCCTCGTTATGCCGAAATGACCGGGAAACGCGAACAGCGACGCACAGAAGCGAGTACTGCGTTGCCTAACCCCCAGACTACTCGCCTCCTTGTTTTGTTCGATCCCATCACCAGGTATCGATTTTTGATCGATACCGGTTCGTCAGTATCGATTATTCCAGCCACGGCGAAAGATGAAAATAATAATTTGTTGGCGACATTAAAAGCCGCAAACGGCACGCCAATAGCGTGTTATGGGCACAAAGTACTAACTTGCGGTCTGGGGTTACAGCGAAATTTCAATTTTACCTTCTTAATCGCCAGTGTCGACGAACCTATAATAGGAGCTGATTTCTTAGCAATGTTCGGTATCATTGTTGATCTCAAGAACAGAGTAATTCGCGATGAGGAGACGCGGATCTCAATTCCCGCTTGTGGCATGACTAGAGCTAATGTCTTGCACTCCTTCTCTATCGAATTCAATAAAGAGTGCATTTTCGAGCAGGTTCTCGCGGAGTACCCTGCATTAACGAACTCTAATTTAGCTTCTAAAAATATGCAGACTAGCACTAAACATCCCACAATCAACACTGGTCCTCCAGTTTACTCTAAAGCTAGACGTTTACCGCCTGATCGATTAGCTTTAGCCAAGAAAGAATTTGCAAGAATGCAGGAGGGCGGTATCATCCGCAGTTCCAAAAGCCCTTGTTGGGCTAGCCCTCTTTTGTTAGTGCCCAAAGCTAATGGTGAATTCAGACCGTGTGGGGATTTCAGAAGGCTAAATGCTGTTACGCAGCCTGACCGTTTTCCCATACCTTACCTTCACGATTTTAGTGCAAATTTATAGGGAGCAACAATTTTCTCAAAGATAGATCTACAACATGCCTTTCATCAAATTCCACTTGAGGAAAATGCTATACCTAAGACCGCGGTAATCACGCCGTTTGGTCTCTTTGAATTCTTGAAAATGCCTCATGGGCTTAGAAATGCTCCTCAAACCTTCCAGAGACACATGTCTGAGATATTCTCGGATCTCACCTTTGCCTATGTGTATCTTGATGACATTTTGGTAGCATCCGCAACCCCGGAGCTACACAAAGATCATTTGCGTGTAATGTTTGAGAGATTATCGAACCATGGACTCCTGGTAACTCCAGCGAAATGTGAGCTCGGAAAGTTATCACTAGTTTACTTAGGACATGAAATCTCTAGCCTAGGTCTTAAACCTCTGCCTTCCAATGTAGAGGTCATCAAAAACTTTCCGCTTCCAAAGACCCAGAAGGAACTTAGAAGGTTCCTAGGTTCTGTTAATTTCTACCACCGCTTCATCAAAAATTGTGCTCAAACTTTAGCCCCTTTGTCAGATTTGCTGGAACCAAAGAGAAAAGGTAAATCTACTGATGTCAAATGGACGGATGATGCACTTAAAGCTTTTGACGAGATAAAAATTAGGCTAGCTACTACGACAGAGCTATCCTATCCGATCGCCAACACTGATTTCAGTTTGGTGGTTGATGCCTCCAGTACTGCCGTAGGTGCTGTGCTGCAATAAAAAGTAGGGACTAATATCTCTCCTCTTGCCTTCTTTTCCAAAATACTATCGCCCACTGAGCGTGCTTACAGCGCGTTCGGTAGGAAACTACTTGCTATCTACTTATCTGTGAGACACTTTCGTTACGCTTTAGAGGCAAGGCAGTTTGTGATCTACACAGATCACAAACCCTTGACCTCAGCGATCAAAATGCCATCTGAGCGTCACTCACCAAGAGAAGCTCGACATCTGTCTTTCATTAGTCATTTCACCACGGATATTCGTTACATTAAGGCTTAGAAAATACAGTTGCTGATTGTCTTTCTAGAATCAATTCTGTCAAAACCAGTGGAGAAATCAGTTTCGGTAACATTGCAAATGCTCAGAAGGAGGATCCTGAACTCCAGGACCTTCTCAAACCCTATAATAACACCTCCTTAAAATTAACTTGTGTGGACGGCGTGTCCCGTGACGCTGAGGGACTTTCTCGTTTGTATCTGCCTGCGGCTCTCCGCAGAGTAGCCATTCTTCACTATCACTCTCTCTCCCATCCTGGCGTTAACCGTACATTGCGTTTGATTTCCGATCGTTTCGTCTGACCAGCGATGCGTAAGGAGGTCAAGCAAATTGTGCAAAACTGCCATGCATGTCAGAGCAGCGAAGTTGTGAAACATAACCGCGCAGCACTACACAGTTGTGCGTTTCAGGTCAGAAATTCGATGCGGTACACCTAGATTTGGTGGGTCCCTTGCCCTTATCGCGTGGTCATTCCTATTTGTTAACTATCATTGACAGGTTCACAAGATGGGTTGAGGCCGTGCCTCTTCCTGATATCCAAACAGATACTGTAGCTCGTGCCTTTGTGAGTAATTGGATTTCCAGATTTGGGGTTCCCCTAAGTGTCACTCATTACCGGGGATCCCAGTTTACCTCCAAATTCTGGAGTGAGTTTAGCGCCGCCTTAGGTTGTGCAAATGTAAGTACCACTGCGTATCACCCGCAGTCGAATGGACTCATTGAGAGGGTCCATCGAGATCTCAAAAGCGCGCTGCGTTGCCTTAATTGCAGTCACGATTGGACCGACAGACTTCCAGTAGTATTATTGAGCATTCGAAATTTGTATAGGCAAAACCAGCAGTGCACAGCAGCAAAAATGTTGTATGGGAAGACACTTCGCCTCCCTGGCGACATTGTTGACCCAAAACCGTTGCCTGAATTTTCCCCTGCTGATCAGTCCGCATATGTAACATGTCTCAAGGATTGCATGCGTCAGATCAAGTATGTAGTTCCACGAATGCCGCACTCGGAAGATAAATTAGACCCTGCCTTACAACATTTCACCCATGTGTACGTACGAAATGATTCAATTAAACCGACCCTCACCCGCCCTAATGATGGCCCATTCAAAGTCTTAAAAAGAACGCCAAAATACTTCGTTTTAGAAAAATCGGGTTCATCCGATTCTGTAAGCATAGACCGACTCAAGGCCGCTTACATCTCTGAGAATAGTGTGATTACTAACTCTTCATCCTCTCCACAGAAATTTCTTTCCACTGAGACTCGATCATATCGTCCACCTCAGTTTCCTCATTTGACTGTATTGTTGCCTAGTCAACTTGAGTGTAATCCTTTTTTTTGCCTGTATCCTCAAACTCTATCGTAGATCCTAATGCTAGCACTCTTAGTGAAACAGCAACAAGTCTGAAGAAACCAGATGAGCCCGCTGCAGTCACTTCATTTCCTACCACACTCTCAGACCTTAATTTGCAGACCCGTTTGGTCAAACTTCCCCGCTCAGTAACATTTTCCGACCGCCAGACTCGGCATGGTCGTGTAGTTCGCACTCCTTCTCGCTACAAATGATTGTAGCGGGTGGACCTTTCGTTCTGCGTCTTGGGGGGTAATGTAGCAGTCGCTACAAAATGTCTCTTATCTTTAGAATTTTTATTAACATTTAAATAAAATAATTACTGGCATTAACTATTTTACTTTAAATAATTATTAATAATTTTCTACTTATAATTATTTATCTTAAATGTTTTTGTGTAAACCACACAAAGAGAATAATATCAACAGCCGTTTGAGTTAAGCTAGCCGTTGTGGCAACATCCCAGCGCAGGCCGTTCCCAGAGCGTCATTTCCTATTGTGATCTGGTGTTGTGCAGAGCTCGTCGCGTAAGTGGAAATAAAGTGTTTTAATTCAGTTAGATCTTACTTAAAAGTGTTACTTGCTTCGTAGTAGCTCCTAATTGTATTTAACTAGTGTTGTTAAGCATTTCTAAGATGCTCTGGTTAATGGCGTAGCCGTGGAGTGTGTTCTATGTTTCCAATTATATTCAGCACCCTGTGCAGTGTTTCAGTATTTCCAATGATATTCAGCACACTTGTGCAGTGTTCTATAGTAGCGCAGGTAACCCTACACTAGAGCACAGTATAGTTTCCACATAGACACAACACAGTCATAGTGCTGACATATATACACAATGCAATGACACATCACTTTAGGTAAATAATGCACTCACCTCTTGGATACCTTATATTAAATACTCAATTACCAGACATGTGGCTAGCAAGAGTAGAGCGGAGATAGTTGGGAATATATGCAAAAGAGTCGAGTAAAATTAAGCACATTAGTTTAGAAATTAAGGAGTTAGATACTAACCACAGTAGGTAATTATATACACACTCGGCCAACATTTACTTGTTGTTGAGCCCGAGACCACTAGAAAACTGGTTGCGAGTGTTGCTCTCACGAGCGTTGCCAACTTTAGGTCTCTCTAACTAGAACGTACACTACTCGCTATATTACACCCCTCCCTCCTTAATTAGAAACCCCCCTTTGTATCCCAAGTCCCCTTATTCAATATAGTCAATCCTAAAGGTCCATTCTCACCACAGACTTCCGAGCCCGGGTAGACCTGCGTAAGATGCTAGTACCTGGAGGCTCGTGCATCCTAGCCTCCTAGGTGGGAATCGGGTAATCAGGTGTTTCGGAGTCAGGTTCATTGGTCGGAGGTGGTGGGTATGAATTTTGAGCAGGTTGTCGAAATACAACGGTTTCCTCCGTAGGTTGTTCCAAGGGTTCAGGGATGGTGTTCGAGCAGGTAATAACTTGGTCCTGGTGTCGACGAACCACCTCTCCCCCCTTCAGTTGGCACTTGTAGGATACCGGGCCTGTTTTCTCAATGGTGGTAGCAGGGGTCCATTTTGGGGAACCCGGCGTGTATTGACGGCCCATCACAGGTGACTCCGGCGGAATGTCAAACGCGCGAGACCCTGGGTGGTATCTTTTCTGAGCGTCCTTAATTGCGTTGAACAACTTTGGACGCGATTGCTTCTGACGGCCGAAGTAGATCAAGACGAGAGTGAACTTTCCTGCCTAACATCTGTTCGGCGGGCGTAACACCTGTTGTCGTGTGGGGTGTTAGCCGATAGTTGAAAGGAACCTGTCTAGTGCTAGGCGTAGGGGTCCGTTGACTTTCGTATATTCTTCTTGAAAGTTTGCACCATGCGCTCTGCCAGTCCATTAGTTGAAGTGTGGTATGGTGCACTGGTTATATGTCGCATACCACATGCCTTCACAAATTCTTGGAATTCAGCCGATGTGAAACACGTTGCACTGTCCGAAACAATTGTTACTGGAAATCCAAATGTCACAAACGTGTGTTTCAGGCACGAGATCGTTTCGCTAGAGGTTGTAGTAGATGTGGGAAAAATTTCAACCCCCTCAGAGTGTGCATCCACGATCACAAGATAGTATTTTCCATCCATTGGGCCCGCGTAGTCTATGTGTATGCGATGCCAAGGCTTCGCAGGCCATTCCCACGGGTGGAGTTCAGCTTTCGTTGGGGCAGCTCGAGTGTTCAGACACCCGCTGCATGATTTAGTCGTTTCTTCTAGATCTTTGTCCAGAAGCGGCCACCACACGTAGCTGCGGGCTAATTCCTTCATCCTGGATGATCCTGCATGGCCAGAGTGAAGTTCATCCACAATGGCTTGTCTGAGGGCTTGAGGCACAATTATTCTTGCTCCCCATAGCACACAGCCATTTTGTGTGGACAATTCGTCTCTCCTCCTAGTGTACGGAGCGAGATCGGGGTCCCCGATTACCGTCGAAGGCCAGCCTGCCTGGCAGTATTTGTATACCTTCGAAAGTACTGGGTCCCTTCATCCTGGATGATCCTGCATGGCCAGAGTGAAGTTCATCCACAATAGCTTGTCTGAGGGCTTGAGGCACAATTATTCTTGCTCCCCAGAGCACACAGCCATTTTGTGTGGACAATTCGTCTCTCCTCCTAGTGTACGGAGCGAGATCGGGGTCCCCGATTACCGTCTAAGGCCAGCCTGCCTGGCAGTATTTGTATACCTTCAAAAGTACTGGGTCCCTTAGGGTGCCGTCGCGAATTTGGGTGCTGGTGACCGGAGTTGACTCGAGGAAGTTTACTAGGGACGTCCATTCCGCTGGGGTGGGCGTTGTTTCCTCGGGAGTTGTCAAAGGTAGACGGCTGAGAGCATCAGCCGTGCCCAACAGCGCGCCAGACCGGTGACGCTAGGTGAACTTGTAGGATTGTAGCAGTAGAGCCCACCTTTGAATGCGCCTTGATGCCATCGGAGGAATGCTTCTACCCGGATCAAATAGTCCCAACAAAGGTTTGTGGTCAGTAACCACCGTGAAGTCCTGTCCCCACAGGTAGCAATGAAATTTTCGAAGTGCGAACACCATGGCTAGGGCTTTTTTCTCAGTTTGGGAGTAGTTGCGTTCTGTTGCTGTTAGAGTTCGGGAGGCAAAATAGGCGGGGCGTTCAATCCCATCAATAAGGTGACACAGCACCGCTCCCACACCATACGCACTACTGTCAGCCACTACCACTATGGGTTTCTGAGGGTCAAAGTGGACTAGAGTCTGAGAGTCCAGGAGGGCTTGTTTAGATTTCTGGAATGCTCTCTCCTGACTTGCATCCCATTTCCAAGGGGTTTTATCCCTCAGTAAGGTCTTTAGGGGCTCCAGCATAGTTGCAGATGATTTTAGAAATTTCCTATAGAAATTTAGCAGCCCAAGGCAGGCTCTCAGTTGAGTTACATTAGTAGGAGCTGGTGCATTCTGGATTGCTGCTACCTTCTCTGCAGTGGGGTGCAATCCATTCTTGTCGATTTGGTATTCAAGGTAGGATACCTGTGGCACTCCAATTTGGCATTTATCCATTTTCAGTTTCAGCCCTGCCTCCTTTAGTTTAGATAAGACTTGATGGAGACGCTTGCTGTGCTCCTGTTCATTAGTGGCACTCACCAGGACGTCATTCAAGTAGCAGAACACTCCTGGGAGGCCCTGCAATAGTCCTTCCATGGCACGCTGAAAGATTCCAGGTGCGGACGCAATTCCAAAGCTGAGACGGTTGTAGGCAAATAAACCTCTATGGGTGTTTATTACCGTGAGTTCCTTGGAATTTTCATCCAAGGGTAATTGATTGTATGCCTGAGACATATCTAGCTTGGAGTATATAACTCCTCCTGCTAACCCGCTAAATAAATCTTCCACCCTGGGTATAGGGTAGGTATCAAGCCTAGTGGCTCTGTTGACGGTTAGTTTGTAGTCGCCACAGATTCGGATGCTTTTATCAGCCTTGAGCACAGGGACGATAGCCGCTGCCCATCTCGAGTATTGTACAGGGGTGAGGATACCTTCCTGCACCAGTCTATCAAGTTCTGCCTCCACCTTAGGTCTAAGTGTGTAAGGCTCGTTCCTGGCCTTACAAAACTTTGGTGGTACGGATGGATCCACTTCTATTTTGAATTTCCTTCCCTTAAAGCAACCTAGACCTGGTTGAAAAAGGTCGGGGAATTTATTTGCTAACTCTTCGGGGCAGGTAGTCAATTTGTTGACCACATTTGCTACTATAGTTAGCCCAAGGGAATCAATCAGGTCCCTACCCAGCAATGCTGGACCTCCCCTGTCTACCACTACAATAGTTGCTAGCTGAGGAGCCCTACCACTAGCTTCACGCTGGATGTTGGCCCTAATCTCTCCGCAAACCACTAGTGTGGTTCCACCATAAGTCCTAAGCTTAACATCAGAAGGTCTCAACTCTGGCCTTGTTTTTGTTGGTAGCTTACAATATGCAGCTTTTGATAGGATAGACCTGGCAGCACCAGTGTCTACCTCCATTTCCAGTGAAGTATTGTTTTGCAATAATTTTATTTTAATGGGAGGGTTTCATTTCCTCGACAATTGAGAAAATCTCCTCATAACAGCCTAGATTAGCAACTGGGTAGTCTGCACGGATTGCATTGTTAGTTCAATTAGGGTTAGGGTGGTGTTCCCTTCCTCTTTTCTCATGCATAACATGCACAAAATCATTTTTGTTGCCTATAGCAGAATTTTGATTTTTTAATTTAAAGCAACATTTCTCAAGGTGACCTTTTTGGCCACAACCATGACAAACACTGTCTTTGTATGGGCAATCTCTACGCCAGTGCAGATTACCACAGCCGCTTCATGCTGATTTGGGGCTAGCTTGAGCCTGAGTTTTGCCCTGAGGCTTAATAGCAGTTTGCTTTACTCTATGCTGGCCCATATTCAGTATGGAATTAGGTTGCCTCAACACAACTGTCTCCCTCAGTTGGGTTTCTTTGGCAGTTGCCAGATCCACAGCTTTTTTCATGTGAGGTCAGCTTCATTCAGCAAACAATTTTGAACATCATTACTGGCCACACCCAGTATGAACCTGTCTAGAAGTGTTTCTTCTAGCACTTCCTGTTTGAAATTACAGGTGTCTGAAAGGGCCTTCAAGTTGGCCACAAAATCAGCAATGCTCTCCTTTTGTTTCTGGTTCCGCTTATGGAACCTAAACCTTTCAAAGATCTGGTTGCGTGTCGGCTTAAAATGCCGTCTTAACGCTTCCATGATCTCATCATAGGTGGCATCTAAAAGTCTTTTCGGGGAGAACAGGTCCTTAGCTAACCTCACAATTTTAGGACCCACCAGAGCAATTAATGTTTTGGCTTTATTTGAATCTTCCACTTTATTAATACTCAGGAAGCAGTTTAGCCTGACTTCATATTCCGGGAATTCTTCCTCTAAAGGATTGAATTCTCCCACTGAACCTAGCATTGGCATTTTTACCCAGCTTTACAGCTAATTACACAGCTAATTTGTCAGATATTTACCTGAAATAGTAGTAGCAACAATAGCAGTTGCAAGAGTAGCTAATTCAAGAGACTGTAATAATACACATTGTTAAACAGAAATTTACAGCACCAATACTCTAGTCACTGAATAATTCTGAGTTCCTTCACTAGTCTAGCCTCTTGTGGTGATCCCAGCGGCAAGCCGCGGACCCCCACAAGACCTGAGAAAAGCTGCCTCCAGACTACAACCGCATCCGTTCCAGAGCACCTCCGGACCCGAAGCGCCTAGTCAACCAAACACGGGACCTGAGAGAAGCCGCCTCGCGACTATGAGAAAAGGTGCCCGTAAGCTACAACGGCTTCCTGCCTCCAGCACCCCAGGCCCACAAACTCGCGACCAATCAGGACTCACGCCCGGACTCAGGGCTTGCACTCGAGGCCTACATAAGGCGACCCCAACAAGGCTCGCACTCACTCAAGCCCTCGTCCTCGTTCAAGTCACATCTCCAGCACCAGCCTCGTGTTCCGGCATCTAGCTTCCGAGATCGACTTTGTCTCTCGCGTACCTGCACCAAGCTCCGGAGACCGGCCCTGCCTATCGACGCCCCAAGGTGTTGCAAGGTCTTAAACCTAGTAGCGTCTTGAAGCTTCAAGGTGTTTCAAAGCCAAAAAAAAAAGTCACGTTGCAACGCCCCGCGCCGGCGTCGTCGGCCAAGCCGCTCTACGACACCTCTCGCCCGCTCCGGCCGGCTAGCCTCGCCGTAGCTACTTATCAGCTACAACGGTGAACCGCGTGGCGGCTGGGCCCGACCCAGCTGACTAGCCTCGTCTCGGCGCCCCGCTAGCACCAGCTGACCTGTCGCACGACGTAGCACCAATCATCACGTCTCGCCGCTGCGTTCGTAAGTAGCGTCCTCGCGGACGTTACCCGCTATTGGTGCTTGTGTCATTCATTACGTAAATTCTCGCATAGTATTGTATTTCAATCATCACGTATTAGTGCTATTCTCGCATAGGATTGTGTTTCAATCATTTACGTAATTTATGTCATTTTCGAATAGGATTGTACTTCAATCATCACGTATTAGTACTATTCTCGCATAGGATTGTGTTTCAATTATTACGTCATTCCCGAATAGGATTGTGCTTCAATCGTCACGTATTTGTGCTATTCTCGCATAGGATTGTGTTTCAATCATTACGTCATTCCCGAATAGGATTGTGCTTCAATCGTCACGTATTTGTGCTATTCTCGCATAGGATTGTGTTTCAATTTATGTCATTCTCGAATAGGATTGTACTCCAATCACCACATATTTGTGCTATTCTCACATAGGATTGTGTTTCAATCATTACGTACTTCTCGAATAGTATTGTATTTCAACCATCAGGTATTAGTGCTGCGTTCCAATCATTACGTAATTTACGAGTAACGAACAGTGCCCATAGTAGTCACCGAGGGCCCAGTGTAATGGTCCGTGTTCCGTGTACCTAACAGGCACCAATATAATTACCGTTTTACCCCCGTGTTGTCCATATCCTGCCGAATACGGTTGAACCTCAGGCACTCGCTTCGGGCTATCCTATCACGGAAAAGATAGCTCAAAGTCTGCCCGAAGCGTGTTGCAGCCTGTGGGAGAACACCACACTGGTTGACCCCAGAGGTATTCGGCAGGCAATAGGAGGCATGGCTGGGAAAGATATCCGGTTGCCCGCATTCAGCGGAGATGTGAAAGGATGGTTACTGCATTGCGACGTGTTCCTCGCACAAGTACCAAACCTGGACGACGGCGCAAAGTTCGGAGCGTTACTAGGAGGACTCCCAACACACATCGTATCCGAGATCCAAGAAATACTCCTGAACCCACCGGCAAACGACAAATACGACGCATTAAAAGCCGCATTAACGCACCGTTTCGTGCGACACGACGAGGAAGCAAACTACGACACCATCGTCAAAACTACCATGGGAGACAATACGCCATCAGAATTGCTCCTCGAAATGAAACGACTGAACAGCTGCAGGCAAGCACCCCTACCACCGTCCGTCATCCGTTCCATGCACCTCGCAAAGCTACCAATCACAGCACAACCGCTGATCGAGGCACTAGGCAGGGGAAAAACGGACGAAGAATACAGAGTAATCGCAGATCAGATCATAGCAAGGCAAACCGCTTGCCAAACTGCCATGAGTGAACCCATCGCCGTAACTGCCATCAAACAACCACCATCTCTTACCGTCTCAAGAGCGGAATTTGACAAAGCCCTACAGGAAATAGCAGAACTCAAGAAAATGCTGGCAAACGCTTTACGCCCACAGGAAAACAAGAAGCAAGCAGAAGATTGGCGAAACCAAACCCCAGGACCTAGGTACGGAAACAGAAGCAATACAAGAATCAAGCAGGACCAAGCAATCTGCTATTACCACCAAACTTTCGGTAACCGAGCAAGAAACTGTACCCAACCTTGCAGTTTCGCGGGAAACGACGACCGCGGAGAATGGTAAACGCTCCAGTCTCCGCACAGAAAAAAAGGCGAGCTAATGTACGTCACAGACACCGGCAACGTATGATACCTCATCGACACCGGTTCAGCCGTCAGCCTAGTACCAGCTAAAAAGAAACACACGCTCAAACCCCCGTCCTACGACTTACTCGCCGCCAACAACACCCCCATAGCTTCTTACGGGACGACTGAGCGCATCATCCTGCTCAACCCACTATGGCCCGTAAGTTGGAACTTCATAGAAGCGGACGTGGGACAACCGATCATTGGCATGGATTTCCTCGCCGCACACCAGCTAAGCGTCGACACCGCAAACGCAAGCCTATACGCACAAACTTCCGGAACCAAAGTACCCTGCAAACGCGTCGTTTCAAGAAGCCAACGAGTGCACAGGATTGAACATCAAACACCCCCGGAATTCAACACATTGTACGAGGAATACCCCGGAATACTACCGACCTCCCAACACATCCGGCACACACAAAAGAAAATCGACGTAGAACACCACATCGAAACAACCGGACCCCCAGTATATGCAAGACCAAGGAGACTGTCTCCGGAAAAATTGGAAGCGGCGCGACAAGAATTCAAGGAAATGCTGGAACATGGCATCATCAGGCCGTCGAAGAGCGCCTGGGCATCACCCATGCACATGGTACCAAAGGCAGCCGAACCCGGGGCTTGGAGAATCTGCGGAGACTACAGACGACTGAACGCAAGCACCAAACCTGACCGTTACCCAATACCACACTGTCAAGACTTCCATTACAAACTGCATAACAAAACAATCTTCTCCAAAATCGACCTCGTCAAAGCCTATCACCAAATACCCGTCAAAAACGAGGACATCCAGAAAACGGCCATCACCACACCATTTGGGCTGTACGAATACACCGTGATGTCATTCGGGCTGCGGAACGCAGCCCAAACGTTCCAACGATACATCGACGCGGTAACAAGAGACATGGACTTCGTAACGGCATACATCGACGACATACTGATAGCGTCCGCAAACGCAGAGGAGCACCAAAAACACCTCCGACAACTCTTCCAACGGCTACAAGGAGAAGGACTGCGCGTGCACCCCGCCAAGTGCATTTTCGGAGTGCCCGAGCTAGACTTTCTCGGACACAGAGTGTCAGCCGGCGGAATCTCACCACTCCCTCAGAAAATAGAGGAAATATGCAGTTTTCCCCAACCAGCAACAGTAAAAAAGCTACGACAATTCCTAGGAATAGTCAACTATTACCACCGATTCCTCCCAGCCGCAGCAGAAAAGATGCAAGCTCTGACCGGATTGACAAAAGGATACTCCAAAAACTCAAAGAAAATTATCAACTGGACAACAGAACTAGACGCAGCGTTCACTAGCCTAAAACGCGAGATCTCGCAACTCACCTTGCTAGCGCACCCCGCTCCAGAAGGCAAAAGCACCTTAATCACAGACGCATCAGGAACCGCAGTCGGCGCCGTACTACAACAAAAAGTCGGGCAAGAACAGCGCCCCGTAGCATTTTTCTCCAAAAAACTAGACGACACCCAACGTAAATACAGCACCTACGACCGCGAACTAATGGCGATATTCCTCGCAGTGAAACACTTCGAGCATTTTTTGGAAGGCCGAAGCTTCGAAATCAGGACAGACCATAAACCGCTCTGTTTTGCCCTGCAAAAAGCCACGGAAGGCAACAGCCCCCGGGTAGCAAGACAGCTCTCCTACCTCTCACAGTTCGACTGCGAAATCAAGCACATCAGCGGCGACAACAACTCGGTCGCAGACGCGCTATCACGTCTGGTGTCAACAATAATACCTAAAGGACCCGCGATCAACTACGACAAAATAATGACCGAACAAATCAGAGACGCAGAATTAGAAGAACTGCTGCACCCAGCATCAAAGAACGCGCTCAAACTACGCCCCATAATCAGACAGACCGGTAAACCACCCCTCTGGTGCGACGTGTCAACAGGCCTACGGAGGCCATACATCCCGGAATGCTGCAGAAAGGACGTATTTCAGCATTTCCACGGGGCGAGTCATCCCGGCATACAAGCAACAAGGGACCTCTTGAGGCAGCGAGTAATCTGGCCCGGACTCAACAAAGACGTCGGCAAGTGGACACGCGAGTGCATTCCATGCCAGACAAGCAAAATAATAAGGCACACCAAATGCCCGCCCGGGAAGATGCCGGTACCCAAGGAACGGTTCCAGACGATACACATCGATATCGTCGGACCACTACCCGTGTCACAAAACAAACGGTACCTGCTGACGTGCATTGACCGCTTCACCAGATGGTGCACCGCTACCCCAATGGCCGATTGTACGGCAGAAACAGCACGGGCATTCCTAAAAGACTGGGTAGCATCATTCGGCGCTCCAACAACAATCATCACGGACCAAGGCGTCCAGTTCGAGTCTAACTTATGGAAAAACTTGCTGACGGCGCTGGGCGCTGAGAGACAGCGAACGACAGCGTACCACCCGCAGAGCAACGGACTGGTGGAGAGGATGCACAGAAGATTGAAGGAGGCGTTAAAAGCTACGGTCACTGACGCAGACTTGGCAGACGCACTACCCCTCATACTGCTTAACATCCGAGCCACGCCACACACGGACGCAAACATCTCCCCCGCCGAAATGGTATACGGACAAACATTGCGCCTCGCAGGAGAGCTACCCGAGAAAGAAAAAGGAGACCGGCCCGCCAGAGAATTTCTACAATGCCTAAAAAAACGAGTGACAAACCTGCAGCCAATACTGCCACGACAACAGGGACTCCAAAAAGCCAATGTCCCGAGAGCCCTATACAAGGCGACCAACGTCTTCGTGAAACACGGGGGGCACAGAAGACCCTTACAGAAACCCTACGCAGGTCCCTTTCCCGTGCTCCAAAGGACACCAAACTACATCACCGTAGATATACAAGGCAAAAAAGCTAACATCGCGACGGAAAGGGTCAAAGCAGCGTACCTACCCACCATCGAGGATAAACCTCAACAACAGGCTAAGGCACCGAGAGCAACAAACTACGAAGTATACGAGGGAGTTCCGTTCCCTGGAACAGGCACAGCAATCCCCACAACAGCAAAACAGGCAGTATTCACTAAATACGGCAGAGAAAGCAGACCACCAGTGAGGTACTAAGTGTTAAAAAAAAAAAAAAAAAACAGGAGAGGGACACCTGTGGTGATCCCAGCGGCAAGCCGCGGACCCCCAAAAGACCTGAGAAAAGCTGCCTCCAGACTACAACCGCATCCGTTCCAGAGCACCTCCGGACCCGAAGCGCCTAGTCAACCAAACACGGGACCTGAGAGAAGCCGCCTCGCGACTATGAGAAAAGGTGCCCGTAAGCTACAACGGCTTCCTGCCTCCAGCACCCCAGGCCCACAAACTCGCGACCAATCAGGACTCACGCCCGGACTCAGGGCTTGCACTCGAGGCCTGCATAAGGCGACCCCAACAAGGCTCGCACTCACTCAAGCCCTCGTCCTCGTTCAAGTCACATCTCCAGCACCAGCCTCGTGTTCCGGCATCTAGCTTCCGAGATCGACTTTGTCTCTCGCGTACCTGCACCAAGCTCCGGAGACCGGCCCTGCCTGTCGACGCCCCAAGGTGTTGCAAGGTCTTAAACCTAGTAGCGTCTTGAAGCTTCAAGGTGTTTCAAAGCCAAAAAAAAAGTCACGTTGCAACGCCCCGCGCCGGCGTCGTCGGCCAAGCCGCTCTACGACACCTCTCGCCCGCTCCGGCCGGCTAGCCTCGCCGTAGCTACTTATCAGCTACAACGGTGAACCGCGTGGCGGCTGGGCCCGACCCAGCTGACTAGCCTCGTCTCGGCGCCCCGCTAGCACCAGCTGACCTGTCGCACGACGTAGCACCAATCATCACGTCTCGCCGCTGCGTTCGTAAGTAGCGTCCTCGCGGACGTTACCCGCTATTGGTGCTTGTGTCATTCATTACGTAAATTCTCGCATAGTATTGTATTTCAATCATCACGTATTAGTGCTATTCTCGCATAGGATTGTGTTTCAATCATTTACGTAATTTATGTCATTTTCGAATAGGATTGTACTTCAATCATCACGTATTAGTACTATTCTCGCATAGGATTGTGTTTCAATTATTACGTCATTCCCGAATAGGATTGTGCTTCAATCGTCACGTATTTGTGCTATTCTCGCATAGGATTGTGTTTCAATCATTACGTCATTCCCGAATAGGATTGTGCTTCAATCGTCACGTATTTGTGCTATTCTCGCATAGGATTGTGTTTCAATTTATGTCATTCTCGAATAGGATTGTACTCCAATCACCACATATTTGTGCTATTCTCACATAGGATTGTGTTTCAATCATTACGTACTTCTCGAATAGTATTGTATTTCAACCATCAGGTATTAGTGCTGCGTTCCAATCATTACGTAATTTACGAGTAACGAACAGTGCCCATAGTAGTCACCGAGGGCCCAGTGTAATGGTCCGTGTTCCGTGTACCTAACAGGCACCAATATAATTACCGTTTTACCCCCGTGTTGTCCATATCCTGCCGAATACGGTTGAACCTCAGGCACTCGCTTCGGGCTATCCTATCACGGAAAAGATAGCTCAAAGTCTGCCCGAAGCGTGTTGCAGCCTGTGGGAGAACACCACACTGGTTGACCCCAGAGGTATTCGGCAGGCAATAGGAGGCATGGCTGGGAAAGATATCCGGTTGCCCGCATTCAGCGGAGATGTGAAAGGATGGTTACTGCATTGCGACGTGTTCCTCGCACAAGTACCAAACCTGGACGACGGCGCAAAGTTCGGAGCGTTACTAGGAGGACTCCCAACACACATCGTATCCGAGATCCAAGAAATACTCCTGAACCCACCGGCAAACGACAAATACGACGCATTAAAAGCCGCATTAACGCACCGTTTCGTGCGACACGACGAGGAAGCAAACTACGACACCATCGTCAAAACTACCATGGGAGACAATACGTTATCAGAATTGCTCCTCGAAATGAAACGACTGAACAGCTGCAGGCAAGCACCCCTACCACCGTCCGTCATCCGTTCCATGCACCTCGCAAAGCTACCAATCACAGCACAACCGCTGATCGAGGCACTAGGCAGGGGAAAAACGGACGAAGAATACAGAGTAATCGCAGATCAGATCATAGCAAGGCAAACCGCTTGCCAAACTGCCATGAGTGAACCCATCGCCGTAACTGCCATCAAACAACCACCATCTCTTACCGTCTCAAGAGCGGAATTTGACAAAGCCCTACAGGAAATAGCAGAACTCAAGAAAATGCTGGCAAACGCTTTACGCCCACAGGAAAACAAGAAGCAAGCAGAAGATTGGCGAAACCAAACCCCAGGACCTAGGTACGGAAACAGAAGCAATACAAGAATCAAGCAGGACCAAGCAATCTGCTATTACCACCAAACTTTCGGTAACCGAGCAAGAAACTGTACCCAACCTTGCAGTTTCGCGGGAAACGACGACCGCGGAGAATGGTAAACGCTCCAGTCTCCGCACAGAAAAAAAGGCGAGCTAATGTACGTCACAGACACCGGCAACGTATGATACCTCATCGACACCGGTTCAGCCGTCAGCCTAGTACCAGCTAAAAAGAAACACACGCTCAAACCCCCGTCCTACGACTTACTCGCCGCCAACAACACCCCCATAGCTTCTTACGGGACGACTGAGCGCATCATCCTGCTCAACCCCCTATGGCCCGTAAGTTGGAACTTCATAGAAGCGGACGTGGGACAACCGATCATTGGCATGGATTTCCTCGCCGCACACCAGCTAAGCGTCGACACCGCAAACGCAAGCCTATACGCACAAACTTCCGGAACCAAAGTACCCTGCAAACGCGTCGTTTCAAGAAGCCAACGAGTGCACAGGATTGAACATCAAACACCCCCGGAATTCAACACATTGTACGAGGAATACCCCGGAATACTACCGACCTCCCAACACATCCGGCACACACAAAAGAAAATCGACGTAGAACACCACATCGAAACAACCGGACCCCCAGTATATGCAAGACCAAGGAGACTGTCTCCGGAAAAATTGGAAGCGGCGCGACAAGAATTCAAGGAAATGCTGGAACATGGCATCATCAGGCCGTCGAAGAGCGCCTGGGCATCACCCATGCACATGGTACCAAAGGCAGCCGAACCCGGGGCTTGGAGAATCTGCGGAGACTACAGACGACTGAACGCAAGCACCAAACCTGACCGTTACCCAATACCACACTGTCAAGACTTCCATTACAAACTGCATAACAAAACAATCTTCTCCAAAATCGACCTCGTCAAAGCCTATCACCAAATACCCGTCAAAAACGAGGACATCCAGAAAACGGCCATCACCACACCATTTGGGCTGTACGAATACACCGTGATGTCATTCGGGCTGCGGAACGCAGCCCAAACGTTCCAACGATACATCGACGCGGTAACAAGAGACATGGACTTCGTAACGGCATACATCGACGACATACTGATAGCGTCCGCAAACGCAGAGGAGCACCAAAAACACCTCCGACAACTCTTCCAACGGCTACAAGGAGAAGGACTGCGCGTGCACCCCGCCAAGTGCATTTTCGGAGTGCCCGAGCTAGACTTTCTCGGACACAGAGTGTCAGCCGGCGGAATCTCACCACTCCCTCAGAAAATAGAGGAAATATGCAGTTTTCCCCAACCAGCAACAGTAAAAAAGCTACGACAATTCCTAGGAATAGTCAACTATTACCACCGATTCCTCCCAGCCGCAGCAGAAAAGATGCAAGCTCTGACCGGATTGACAAAAGGATACTCCAAAAACTCAAAGAAAATTATCAACTGGACAACAGAACTAGACGCAGCGTTCACTAGCCTAAAACGCGAGATCTCGCAACTCACCTTGCTAGCGCACCCCGCTCCAGAAGGCAAAAGCACCTTAATCACAGACGCATCAGGAACCGCAGTCGGCGCCGTACTACAACAAAAAGTCGGGCAAGAACAGCGCCCCGTAGCATTTTTCTCCAAAAAACTAGACGACACCCAACGTAAATACAGCACCTACGACCGCGAACTAATGGCGATATTCCTCGCAGTGAAACACTTCGAGCATTTTTTGGAAGGCCGAAGCTTCGAAATCAGGACAGACCATAAACCGCTCTGTTTTGCCCTGCAAAAAGCCACGGAAGGCAACAGCCCCCGGGTAGCAAGACAGCTCTCCTACCTCTCACAGTTCGACTGCGAAATCAAGCACATCAGCGGCGACAACAACTCGGTCGCAGACGCGCTATCACGTCTGGTGTCAACAATAATACCTAAAGGACCCGCGATCAACTACGACAAAATAATGACCGAACAAATCAGAGACGCAGAATTAGAAGAACTGCTGCACCCAGCATCAAAGAACGCGCTCAAACTACGCCCCATAATCAGACAGACCGGTAAACCACCCCTCTGGTGCGACGTGTCAACAGGCCTACGGAGGCCATACATCCCGGAATGCTGCAGAAAGGACGTATTTCAGCATTTCCACGGGGCGAGTCATCCCGGCATACAAGCAACAAGGGACCTCTTGAGGCAGCGAGTAATCTGGCCCGGACTCAACAAAGACGTCGGCAAGTGGACACGCGAGTGCATTCCATGCCAGACAAGCAAAATAATAAGGCACACCAAATGCCCGCCCGGGAAGATGCCGGTACCCAAGGAACGGTTCCAGACGATACACATCGATATCGTCGGACCACTACCCGTGTCACAAAACAAACGGTACCTGCTGACGTGCATTGACCGCTTCACCAGATGGTGCACCGCTACCCCAATGGCCGATTGTACGGCAGAAACAGCACGGGCATTCCTAAAAGACTGGGTAGCATCATTCGGCGCTCCAACAACAATCATCACGGACCAAGGCGTCCAGTTCGAGTCTAACTTATGGAAAAACTTGCTGACGGCGCTGGGCGCTGAGAGACAGCGAACGACAGCGTACCACCCGCAGAGCAACGGACTGGTGGAGAGGATGCACAGAAGATTGAAGGAGGCGTTAAAAGCTACGGTCACTGACGCAGACTTGGCAGACGCACTACCCCTCATACTGCTTAACATCCGAGCCACGCCACACACGGACGCAAACATCTCCCCCGCCGAAATGGTATACGGACAAACATTGCGCCTCGCAGGAGAGCTACCCGAGAAAGAAAAAGGAGACCGGCCCGCCAGAGAATTTCTACAATGCCTAAAAAAACGAGTGACAAACCTGCAGCCAATACTGCCACGACAACAGGGACTCCAAAAAGCCAATGTCCCGAGAGCCCTATACAAGGCGACCAACGTCTTCGTGAAACACGGGGGGCACAGAAGACCCTTACAGAAACCCTACGCAGGTCCCTTTCCCGTGCTCCAAAGGACACCAAACTACATCACCGTAGATATACAAGGCAAAAAAGCTAACATCGCGACGGAAAGGGTCAAAGCAGCGTACCTACCCACCATCGAGGATAAACCTCAACAACAGGCTAAGGCACCGAGAGCAACAAACTACGAAGTATACGAGGGAGTTCCGTTCCCTGGAACAGGCACAGCAATCCCCACAACAGCAAAACAGGCAGTATTCACTAAATACGGCAGAGAAAGCAGACCACCAGTGAGGTACTAAGTGTTAAAAAAAAAAAAAAAAAAACAGGAGAGGGACACCTGTGGTGATCCCAGCGGCAAGCCGCGGACCCCCAAAAGACCTGAGAAAAGCTGCCTCCAGACTACAACCGCATCCGTTCCAGAGCACCTCCGGACCCGAAGCGCCTAGTCAACCAAACACGGGACCTGAGAGAAGCCGCCTCGCGACTATGAGAAAAGGTGCCCGTAAGCTACAACGGCTTCCTGCCTCCAGCACCCCAGGCCCACAAACTCGCGACCAATCAGGACTCACGCCCGGACTCAGGGCTTGCACTCGAGGCCTGCATAAGGCGACCCCAACAAGGCTCGCACTCACTCAAGCCCTCGTCCTCGTTCAAGTCACATCTCCAGCACCAGCCTCGTGTTCCGGCATCTAGCTTCCGAGATCGACTTTGTCTCTCGCGTACCTGCACCAAGCTCCGGAGACCGGCCCTGCCTGTCGACGCCCCAAGGTGTTGCAAGGTCTTAAACCTAGTAGCGTCTTGAAGCTTCAAGGTGTTTCAAAGCCAAAAAAAAAGTCACGTTGCAACGCCCCGCGCCGGCGTCGTCGGCCAAGCCGCTCTACGACACCTCTCGCCCGCTCCGGCCGGCTAGCCTCGCCGTAGCTACTTATCAGCTACAACGGTGAACCGCGTGGCGGCTGGGCCCGACCCAGCTGACTAGCCTCGTCTCGGCGCCCCGCTAGCACCAGCTGACCTGTCGCACGACGTAGCACCAATCATCACGTCTCGCCGCTGCGTTCGTAAGTAGCGTCCTCGCGGACGTTACCCGCTATTGGTGCTTGTGTCATTCATTACGTAAATTCTCGCATAGTATTGTATTTCAATCATCACGTATTAGTGCTATTCTCGCATAGGATTGTGTTTCAATCATTTACGTAATTTATGTCATTTTCGAATAGGATTGTACTTCAATCATCACGTATTAGTACTATTCTCACATAGGATTGTGTTTCAATCATTACGTCATTCCCGAATAGGATTGTGCTTCAATCGTCACGTATTTGTGCTATTTTCGCATAGGATTGTGTTTCAATCATTACGTCATTCCCGAATAGGATTGTGCTTCAATCGTCACGTATTTGTGCTATTCTCGCATAGGATTGTGTTTCAATTTATGTCATTCTTGAATAGGATTGTACTCCAATCACCACATATTTGTGCTATTCTCACATAGGATTGTGTTTCAATCATTACGTACTTCTCGAATAGTATTGTATTTCAACCATCACGTATTAGTGCTGCGTTCCAATCATTACGTAATTTACGAGTAACGAACAGTGCCCATAGTAGTCACCGAGGGCCCAGTGTAATGGTCCGTGTTCCGTGTACCTAACAGGCACCAATATAATTACCGTTTTACCCCCGTGTTGTCCATATCCTGCCGAATACGGTCGAACCTCAGGCACTCGCTTCGGGCTATCCTATCACGGAAAAGATAGCTCAAAGTCTGCCCGAAGCGTGTTGCAGCCTGGGGGAGAACACCACACTCTCCCAGTAGTTCTACCAAAATCCTCGTCGCCAGTATAGTAGTGTACAATAAATTTACAGGAGTTCCTGTATCAGTTTTCACGTTCGTTGACTTTAAGCTTTTCTTGTTCTTGAACTTAATTTTAAGGATATAAGTAATTAATAATAAACCATAAATAGCCCTTCAAACCTTTCAATTAAAATTAGTGCAGATAATTTAGGCAAATTAAATAACGTAAAAATTTATATACCCAGCTCTAGGCTTGTCTTTGGTTCTTGAACTTTCGTTTACTATCCTGAATACATCCTAATGAATACACCATATGAGCCAAGCCGTACTTACCTCGTAAATTTTCTGGATGCAAATTCAGATCGCCTCCTACCTCCACTAAGCAAACATCTTCCATCAACTTTATTGCTTATACAAACTTGAGCTTACTCAGCCTTCGTCTCGAACACCGTGTGGAACCTGCCTGCAACCAGCCCAGGGACGCCGGTGGTCTTACGTCAGCTTCGCTACGCTATCCGTCTCTTCTTCCGAGGACCGAGCGGACTGAAGATGAGAGGCTGAGGCGCCTTCCTTGCTGCTGACCTGCACCACTCACCGTCCACTCGCCTGACTACGCTTCCCGGCACGTCCTGATGCTCACGAGCTTATTGGAGGTTCGTAAACTATAAGTTTAAGACCAAATACTTGCCATGCCGTGAGCTGGGTACTTAGGACGACGTTTCCCCATGCATTCTTATAACTTATAACTTATAACGATAACTTACCTTATAACTTAAAACTATAACTTACCTTATAACTTAAAACTATAACTTACCTTATAACTTATAAAACTTATAACGATAAACTGTGCTAAACCTATGATTAAAATTACATCACGACTAACCGCAACTATCTCCACAGAGCACGGTTTGCTTCCTACGACGGCACTGGCGCAGACCGAAAATCCAGCGCCCGCCTGTCTACTTGAAGTCCTGCTCCGAAGAGTTTATAGTTTCTTGGTTCATTTAAGTTTAGCGGTTTGTCCTTCTTCCAAATGTCGGACATTTTGACCTAATAAATTACGGTAAATTTTCCCATTACGGAACTCCGCATATTTCAATATCCTATATAATATATTAATCAATCTTTTTTTCTATATGGTGGCCAGTATGGGGAAACGTGTGTTGCCGGGAGCTCAGGTTTGTCGGCGGGTGTGGTGCAGCGGCAGCAGCATTTCATCGTAACTTAATTTCTAACCCTTGCGACTTCCACGCTAATCAATTGTAACTTGATAAACTAACGTAATCATAACTTTGAATTACAGGTATTGCTTCCAAAAAGGAAGCTCTTCCAACAGCGCCTGGCGGTGGCGATCTTAACATCTTGACTAAAACTCGCAAATATGTGCGGCAGCGTGTGACCCGTTTGCACAATACCGTAAAATCTGCTATCAATGAAATCTCGAACCATGACAGATTACTTAACCCTTTAACGACCGAATTTTTGTACTCATATTACCGTTAACACAACCACCGTCACTAAACTGGCGCTGGCATCAGGCAGTCACCAATATCAGGATGGGAAAGGAACTGCCACTTGGCAGAGAACTTCAAAGAACAAATTAGGGAACTAATTGAATAAGAAATACAATATATTGAGGGTATTTTTGAAAGAGGACACTGGTGTCCTCTGGGGCGTTAAAGGGTTAACATTTCTAAAGTGACTTCCTTGCAGACGGAGCTGAAGGATTTAGACAAGTCAATTTTTGACTTGCTGCTTCGCAGCGACGCTGCGGACGACGTGCTGGAGACTGCTGCCAACGAGCAGGAGTCTTACGAGGCGCAATTGTTCGATTGCTTGGCCCTCCTGCAGTCGCAGCCCTCTACCTCTACCTCTACATCTGCGAGAGAGGACGCAGCTGCTACTTCCTCCGTCTCAAACGCAGGTATTGTCAATGTACAGCAAAAATTAAAACTTCCCGATGTTCCCTTGCCTAAGTTTAGTAACTCAAAGGACGAAAGTTTTGAGAAGTTCTTGTTCAATTTCGAGGCAATTTTTGGCAAGCACAATTTAACTTCGTACGAAAAATTTGTGTACTTGTACAATCAAGTTTCGGGCTCGCCCAAAATCTTGTTGAATTCTCTTGATATTGCCGATCAGACGTACGAGACTGCTAGAGAAGTATTGCAAAGGGCGTTTGCTTCTGTCATCGTTCAAAAATACGATGCGATAGACAAACTTTCGAAAATTAAGCTAACCGAATCTGATGACCCGTATGTGTACATTGGTGAACTAAAAACTACAGTTGCAGCTTTCAAGAAACTAGAAATTGATGTTGACACCGTCATGGCCTTCTTTTTCTGGAACGCGCTTAACGACACGTTCCAGAATATTCTAATTCAAATTACGAATACTAATAAACCGTCTCTTGCGCAAATCGAAAATAACTTGTTCGAAGCTACGGAACGCTATAAGAGAGAAGTTGAGCCTTGTGACGTTCCTCAAAGGAGGGACCGTAAACTAACAAAAACTCATCCCACAGTTTCTTCAGCCGCCGCTGTAAAACCGAATAAACAATTCTGTGTCTTATGCAAATTTGATGGCATTAACTCTGATCATAGTCTTAGTAGGTGCTTTGCCTACGACAATCCATCTAAAAAATGTGACAAACTGAAATCTATTGGTGCTTGCACGAAATGTTCGTTCCAGAACCATAACGCTGCAAATTGCAAATTTAACTTTTCCTCGGCTTGCCGGACTTGTGGCGGTCAGCACATGACCTACTTGTGCAAAAAAGGCATGCATGAGGCTAATTCTTCTTCTTCTTCTTCCAGCGGATGGAGCTATTAGTGGGCGGCCGACAAGCTCGAGTGAACTATCATCTAAATTAGATGTGCCTAATGTTGTTCTCTAACAGAAAGCTGCCGTTGCAGTTGAGCGTAAAATACACTCTCGGGTGGCAGACGACACCGTAAATTTAACTTAATTAACTTTCATTCGCCTTCATTTTCAGTGAAGCCGAATCCCTGGCTGGGAATGTACAATAAATTTACAGGAGTTCCTGTATCAGTTTTCACGTTCGTTGACTTTAAGCTTTTCTTGTTCTTGAACTTAATTTTAAGGATATAAGTAGTTAATAATAAACCATAAATAGCCCTTCAAACCTTTCAATTAAAATTAGTGCAGATAATTTAAGCAAATTCAATAACGTAAAAATTTATATACCCAGCTCTAGGCTTGTCTTTAGTTCTTGAACTTTCGTTTACTATCCTGAATACATCCTAATGAATACACCATTTGAGCCAAGCCGTACTTACCTCGTAAATTTTCTGGATGCAAATTCAGATCGCCTCCTACCTCCACTAAGCAAACATCTTCCATCAACTTTATTGCTTATACAAACTTGAGCTTACTCAGCCTTCGTCTCGAACACCGTGTGGAACCTGCCTGCAACCAGCCCAGGGACGCCGGTGGTCTTACGTCAGCTTCGCTACGCTATCCGTCCCTTCTTCCGAGGACCGAGCGGACTGAAGATGAGAGGCTGAGGCGCCTTCCTTGCTGCTGACCTGCACCACTCACCGTCCACTCGCCTGACTACGCTTCCCGGCACGTCCTGATGCTCACGAGCTTATTGGAGGTTCTTAAACTATAAGTTTAAGACCAAATACTTGCCATGCCGTGAGCTGGGTACTTAGGACGACGTTTCCCCATGCATTCTTATAACTTATAACTTATAACGATAACTTACCTTATAACTTAAAACTATAACTTACCTTATAACTTAAAACTATAACTTACCTTATAACTTAAAACTATAACTTACCTTATAACTTAAAGTTGTAACTTACCTTATAACTTAAAACTATAACTTACCTTAAACCTTATAAAACTTATAACGATAAACTGTGCTAAACCTATGATTAAAATTACATCACGACTAACCGCAACTATCTCCACAGAGCATGGTTTGCTTCCTACGACGGCACTGGCGCAGACCGAAAATCCAGCGCCCGCCTGTCTACTTGAAGTCCTGCTCCGAAGAGTTTATAGTTTCTTGGTTCATTTAAGTTTAGCGGTTTGTCCTTCTTTCAAATGTCAGACATTTTGACCTAATAAATTACGGTAAATTTTCCCATTACGGAACTCCGCATATTTCAATATCCTATATAATATATTATTCAGTCTTTTTTTCTATAAGTAGCGCAGGTAACCCTACACTAGAGCACAGTATAGGTTCCACATAGACACAACACAGTCATAGTGCTGACATAAATACACAATGCAATGACACATCACTATAGGTAAATAATGCACTCACCTCATGGATACCCTACAACTTAAATACTCAATTACCAGACATGTGGCTAGCAAGAGTAGAGCGGAGATAGGCGGGAATATATAAAAAAGATTCGAGTAGAATTAAGTACATTAGTTTAGGAATTGAGGAGTTAGATACTAACCACATTAGGTAATTATATACACACTCGGCCAACATTTACTTGTTGTTGAGCCCGAGACCACTAGAAAACTGGTTGCGAGTGTTGCTCTCACGAGCGTTGCCAACTTTAGGTCTCTCTAACTAGAACTTACACTATTCGCTATATTACAGTTCAGTATCCCATTATATATTCATCAAACTTGTGCAGTGTTCAGTATTCCATTTTATATTCAGCATACTTGTGCAGTGTTCAATATTTACATGTATAGTCAGCACAGTGACAGTGTAGTGCTGCCTGGGGGCTTCGTAAATAGTGGAGACTCTTTGGGCCAGAAACATTGGTTGTAGCGTCACACGGACGTATTATAGGTTTACCAGGATTCATATTGATGAACGTTGGCTAAAAATTATTACGCCCGATCGCGTACAGAAATCGCATGTAGTTTCTAATAATATGTCTAACCATTTACAATTTTTGACACATGTGGTGTTGAAGTGTTTGCCGCCGCAAGAGGGCGCTGCAGCGATGTACGCTCTACCGCCAAGACTTTGGGATCTTGCCGCCGCTGCCGGTAGGCGGCCGCTGGATGGCAGCAGTGTATTTCAGGCAGTCGTGGAGTGCAGACGCGTGTGTTTTCGTTCTTCGTTCGTTTTTGTCTTCGCCGCGGTTCGGTCCTTGTGCAAGGCCGGCAAGTGCCTTGCTTTCCTTCCTCTGGGACAATTGAGGAAGGTCAAACAGCTGCGGCAGCTGGTTGGCGGTTGCTGTCGGTGTCGGAACCGGGCAACGTTACAAGGTAAGGCCACAAGCTATCTAGGCTTTTGGCGGTGGTAGCCATCTTGTTGGTAGCGAGATGGCGGCGGTTGGAAAGGCTGCGTCAGCTGAGGTAGCTGACGCAGCTGAGAAGGCTGTGGCACAGGGTTGCCAGATGGTCTAACCTGAATTTCCCTGTTTTAGTCTCAAAATTTCCCTATTTTGACTAAAAATTTCCCTGTTTTGTAGACTCTTCAAACATACATACGTACATACATAGAATCACATTCCTTTTATAGAGTATCCCTATTTCAGTGAATAGCTCTTTTATTTTTCCATGCAAACATGTTGTTGCAGCACTAATGAGTGGGATGATAGTCAAATATGGATCTTTAACAATATCTTTTTTAACAACCCTCGCCACCAATGCCAAATACTTTGTACTTCGTTTATATGTTTATTCATCCGTTATCATTGAAAAATAATGATTCTTCAAGAGCTCATAAATATTATCACACGCCGCCTCTTAAAACATTCTTCACAATTGCAATACACCTAGGGTAATTCACCAAATATCGAACAGAAACCACGTGCGTCTAGAAACAACCTTCATAAATCGGTAACTTTTGCTCTGAATAACTGTTGCGGGCCTCAAGATTATTCGTGAACAGTTGCTTTCTTGTTCTGTGATGTCGCTTTAAAGACAACGTAGATTGTTGGAATTTATTTATTGTTCTAAAAATCGAATTCTTTAATAACATAATTTCATCAATTTCGAACATGAATCGAACAAGAATTTTGATTCGAACAGGATGGTTTGTCAATTAGTTCTCCTCGTATGGAACATTTGTTAGACTATTAGCACGCCACGTATGGTTTGTCTATTAGTACGCCTCGTATATTTTGTCCATTAATATGCCTCGTATGGTCTATCTATTTGTACAGCTCTGATAGTTTGTCTATTAGTACACCTCGTAGAGCTTGTCAATTATTATGCCTCATATGGCTTTTCTATTTGTACACCTCTGATGGTTTGTCAATTAGTACTCCTCGTATGGAACTTTTGTTTTAGGACGTCCTATATTAAGAAACTTTTTAAAACCCAATATGTTGACATGTATCTCATGTGGCCACTTGGAAAATAAACGTTTTTCTTTCATTCTTTTTTTTCTTTGGTGCACTGGATTTTCTTGGAAATGCTCGCGGTGGCACAGCGGTTAAGGGATCGGACTTGTATGTTGGAGTCGCGGGTTCGTATCCCGGCGCTGGCGCTACGATTTTCCCCGTTGGGTATAATGGAAAGCTCAAGCACAATACCCCTGTAGTGATCGCCTTCAGCCGCATTTCAGTCTAAATTTCAGAAATTATTAAAACCATCTTCTAAAAATTAAATAAAGTTAACATAATCATTCTTAAAATTTTAGATCACTATTTTCATTCAACATTACCCTTAAATCTAATAAAATTTGACCAAAGAAATACTTCGACAAGAAAGAACGGCGTTTTAACCTAGAACCATATCGCAAGTTCATCCGTTTCCGGAAAATTCCGGAAACGCTCGTCCGCTCAAAGCGCATATAAGGCCGGCTTCCCAGGCAAAGTCGTCATTCTCTTATAGATCCTCCTAGCGCTTGGGCCCCAGAGCGGGCAATTGTAAGTATCAAGTTTAACGATAAGTGTGTATTATGTCTTAACTTTCCTGTGTTATGTCTTAACTTGTTCCGTGTTAGGGAGCTCTCGTTATTGTGTCGTAGAAATATTCACTATGTTGTCTCTGTGCCAGTGCTAGTTAGTCACCAGCCTCAAGCTCACTGCCACATCTTTGTCATTGTTATCGTGTTTGCTATTCTCCGATGATGCCGTATTGTGCTGTCAGTATTAACCGATGTTGGCATTTGCTCCTTAGATATTTTTTAGTGCTGAGCATAGTGTTAAGACACTTTGCTGTCCACAGAGATCATTTTTTGGTTTGCTCATCTTTTGTATGTTCCAGCTTCTAATTAATTGTGTTCTCAACTTTTGTATTTTGACTAAGTCAGGTTTAAATAATTTTGGAATTCCTCTGCAATTTTTAGTCAATGTTTAAATTCATATCTTGAGAAATAAAGCTATGATAGGTTATTTAAACCAATAGAGATTGTATCTTCCGTAGTCACTCACTCAAGTCAAGTCACATAAATAATCATTCTTTCTTGCTCATCTGAATAATAGAGTATAGAGACTTCACCTTTTCTCATACTTATATCTTAGTACATTAATTATCTAATTACCTCAGTGCTTTAGCTATTATTTTTGGCTGTAGTTCATTTAAACTCAGTTGTGCTGCTGCTTGTAATGTCAGGATAGAGCTTGTGACCAGTTGGTCTGGAACACTGATTCTGGTGTTAAGATGATTCAGGCTGCGACTCGGGCGCTAGAGTTGCGGACTGATTCTTATCACCGGACTCCTGCCATTGTTTATCCTGTGAATGTTGCAGTTTGCGCAGCCTTGCACATGTGTTATGAATGGACTCAATTTATGTGTTCAAAATAATCCAGCACGAATTCCCCTGACAGGATCTGCTGGACCATTCATTCATGCACTCACAAACACGTATGGAACCAAACCCTGACCTCTTAATGTAAGGAGCTTACCTCCTCCAAGTTCTCGCCTCCAAGTTCTCGCCTCCAAGTGTTCCCTCCAAGTGTTCCCTCCAAGTGTTCCCTCCAAGTGTTCCCTCCAAGTTTCGCCTTCAAATCTCCTCCGGGTTCATCCTCCGGGTTTTGCCTCTGAGTTGATTCTCCAAGTCCCCTCCAATTTACTGTATGAAACTGGAAGGCCTGCATCCCTGCAGCTAAGCCGCTAAAAAAACTCCAGTCGTGATTGCCATTGGGTCGAGAGTCCCATTATTACCGAGTTTTCCCAACCGGTAACAAATCCCATACTCAGCACCCAAAATCACCAATCACTTAGTGTCGGAACCTCCACACTTACACCTTCATAGACTTCACCCTCCAGCACGCGCTTCACAAGCCTGAGCTGAACGAATCGTCTGAAGTCCTCCAACCTCCTCGGACTCTCCCCAAGAAGTCTCGCAACAAGAGTCAAGCCTCGCACTTCGGCGTGCAACCTTCCCTTCAATAAATTCCCATACCGGCGAGTGAAACTATTCTCTCATTTTCCTCCGGTGTTGGCTTGTGGTAATTTTGTTGTTTCATGGATTATTAGACGCTTGAAATATTGCGTCCGAATACCCCGAACTCCTTCTGAGTCAGAGGCCGGAAATCATTCAATTAGCAATTAAGTGTGCTTGGAAAAGCACTGGTGACCTCGCCATTGTAAAAGAACATCCTCTGGTGAATTCGATAAATTCCTTGATATTCAACCCTTAAAAATCAAATTCAATTGATTCCCCCACTAGGGAGGACTTTATACCCCACTCGACCCAGGTGTCGGAAATGGGTACCGGCTTTACAGGGGAACCGTCATGGTGTCCTAAATATAGTGTTAGTTATAAGACATTTGAAAAACCAATGCTTAAGATCATTTGTATCAGGCTTGATTGGAAATAAAGCATCCCAAAGATGCCGATGTTTGTTTTGTTTGTTTGTTTGAAATAACTGTCTCATTACTTATTTTCAAGATGCATTTGAATGGAGAGTTATCAAAATTTGAATATGATGTCGATGTTTCATTTGCAGTGTTTGTTGAACCATCATTGTGATCATCAACCTGTGTGACCTTTTTTGGATTAGAGTGTAAAGCACTCGTCAATGATTTATTATTGATGCTTGCATCAATTTTCTTGGCAAGGGATTGATCATCAGTAAATGTAGCCAGACGAATCATTGATGATCTTGAGGGCCTTGGAACACCAGCAGCTGATTGGTAGCCCCTCACCAGAATTCCCATCTTCAACTATTCAATGTTATTATCAAGCGTTAATACAATATTTTAATGAAATAAAACAGGCGTTCAATAGATCGATTCAGTTATTTAAAAGAATTAAGAATCGAAAAGCCTTGTTCGAGGCATAAATTCATGATTTTTAAGGAATTTTGATTCGAACACCTTTGTTCAGTATTTAATACTGACATGAAAAAGGAACTGAATGTCGAACATGGAATAATTATCAAGTTTTTGGCGGAAAAGAAAAAAATACAGCAACAGAACATCATATGACAACACTACTCTCTAGTTATGACGGGAGGTTGACGGTGACCCAACAACAATTAAACCGTCGCAATTTTCCCGAGGTGCGTAAGATTTTTCGAGTGAAAAAATTCGACCAATTTGTAAGGGTCGTACAAAAAATGCGTTCGCAACCGCTGGTAGCAGTTTGCAGCTCACATAAATGAATTTTTATCACTAAAATAGGAGTTTTAGATGTAAGATCACTGTCACTGAGCAAGTTTGGATGCTTATTAAATTTATTACACGCATATTTCCAAAGTTGTTCGATAATCAGTTCAGTTCGATATTTGATGAATTACCCTAGTCATACACCATTTGAAGCCTTTTGCAAGCTCCGAATCAGGACAAGCTGCTTTCACAACTGGGACTAAATGTTTAACAATAGAATGCGGAAGATTATGCTCATATAGGAATGCAAGTCTAATTTCACCTTCTTCTACTTGTGTATTTTTTCTTCGTTTACTGCCGTTGTGCGTATCAAAAGAGCTTGTTTTTTTCTAATTTCTACATTTTTTGTATTTGTCCTTTCCGCATGGTTTTCAATCTCTGATCTGGCAGCTTTTCCATCTATTTACATCACAAAATTTACGTGGAAAGTATTCTGCTCCTCTTTTTATTTTTACTGAGCCACCCTTTGAATTTCATTTTAGTTTCCCACAACTCTAGGTACTTTTGAGTATGAATTAAACGTTAATGTCTTACTTTTGATTGTCGGGTTTCATTCTCACTGCTCTACATATTACGTTGATCCAATTCAAAAATTTCAGAAATGCTGAAGCGCATCTCTTCAATTTCCTCTCGCTACAATCATTACAATGACTAATGCATCTGTGATGATTAGGATCTGCGACTCAGTCAAGCGTGAACCGCGTTAAGTTGAACTGGCGCTGCGAGGTTGCGACGCATCTATGAAGTTCTCCCAAAGTGGGGAAAACAAATGGAATTTGACTTTTAAAGGTTGAATATCGAGGAATTTATCGATTTCACAAGGAGATGTTCTTTTACAAAGGCGGGTCACCAGTGCTCCTGGTAGAGCACACTTAATAGCTAAATGAATGGATTACGGCCTCCGACTCAGAAGGAGTTAGGCGGTATTCGGACGCAATATTTCAAGCGTCTACAATCAACAACAAAATTACCACAAGCCAACACCGGGGGAAAATGAGAGAATAGTTTCACTCGCCGGTATGGGATTTATTGAGAAGGAGGTTGAACGCCGACGTGCGAGGCTTGACTCTTGTTCGCGAGACTGCTTGGGGAGAGTCCAAGGAGGTTGAATAACTTCAGACGATTCGTTCAGCTCAGGCTTGTGAAGCGCGTGCTGGAGTGTGAAGTCGATGATGTGTAAGTGTGGGAGGTTCCGACACTAGTGAGTAGTGAATTGAGTGCTGAGTATGGGATTTGTTACCGGTTGGGAAAACTCGGTAAGAATGGGACTCTCAACCCAATGGTCTTAACTGGAGATTTTAGTGGCTTAGCTGCAGGGATGCGGCCTTCCAGTATAGCGAAATTTGAATATGAGGAGAAGCTTGGAGGGAACACTTGGAGGAGGTAAGCTCCTTAAATTAAGAGGTTAGGGTTTGGTTTCATACGTGTTTGTGAGTGCTTGAATGTGTGGTCCCGTCGATCAATTGCCCGCTCTGGGCCCAAGCACTATTCAGGAGGATCTGTACGAGAATCACGCCTCTGCCTGAAAAGTCGGCCTTATATGCTCTTTTGAGCGGAAGCTTGCGAAATGGTTCTACGCGAATGTTTCCAACGGAAGTGACGGAAGGAAACGTGAACGGCAAATATTTTCGAAACACATTTTTGGTAAAATTTTGAGTTTAACCGAATTAATTTGGTCTTGTAAAATTATAAAAATAATTACATTTGTATAATTTTATTTTAGGATGTTAGTTTTTAATATTTTATAAAATTAGGCTGAAGTGCGGCTGAGGGCGATCACTACACATCGACGCCTCTGATTGCTCCTAATCAGTATGTACGCGTACAATACGTGTATCAAAGTTCGAACATGTCCGACAAGTGTTAAAAACTATAAATACTAAGTAGCTTCGCACAAAATGCTAGGTAGCTAATTACTTACATATAATTTTACATGAAAATGAAGCCGCATAGCAAAATTTCCCTGTTTTCATTCGGTTTTCGAAGTTTTTTCCCTTTTTCCCTTTGGGACCCAAAATTTCCCTAAAGCAGGGAAATTTCCCTGCATCTGGCAACACTGCTGTGGCAGCCGGAGCTGGCGATGCGGGATCGCCAGTGCCGCCGGCGGGGAGCACGTCGGGAGTGCTTGTGGATGTTAGCCTGGTGGCTAACATCCTGACTCAGGCGCGTGGTCCGATCCTCGACCGGTTGTCTAGGCAGCTGCCGAAGTTGACTGGCGATGGATCGGTCGACGCGCTGGAGTGGCTGGAGAACCTGGAGAGGCTCTGCCAGCTGGAGCGCGTAGCACCGACCGACGTCATCGGGTTCATGCTCGACGGCAATGCCGCTCGGGTGTTTCGCTCTATGACTGTCGGTGATGCTGCTCAGTGGTCGGTAGTTCGGTCTACGCTGGTCTTGCAATTTGCGTTGCCTATGCAGGAGGCGTATAGGCGGTTCACCGACCGTCGGCTTGCAGCCGGGGAGTCGGTGAACGTGTACCTGGATGACTTGGCGCGTCTGGGTGGGAGAGTGGGGTCGACTCAGAAGGATTTGATTTTTAGGGTCAAGTTCTACGAGGGTCTCCCCACTACTCTGTATACTTGGGCAGTTTCGCGTGAGGACGCGTATACTGCGCCGTTCGATGCTGTGGTGTCAAAAGTGCGGGAAAGAATGGCCGCACAGAGGGCTGTAGCCGGGCGAGGCCAGGAGGCCAGGCTCGGGGCAGACCTTGCTGCTTCGGGGAAGCAGGGCAGTGGTGGCAAGGGTGCTTGCTACCGCTGTGGCGGTGCACATCGCGTGCGGGTTTGCCCGCAGAAGCAAGGCGCTGCGGCGCCTGCTGGTAGGGGGGCCGTGAAGGCTCCCGCAAAAAGGAAGTTCGCATGCTTTGCGTGTGGAGAGGTCGGGCATTTTGCTTGCAACTGTCCGGCGGTAGGTAGGCCTACGGTTGGTGGGTCGGGTTTCTCTGCGGAGGACGCCAGTCGGGGCGACGCGTCCTCCTCAATGGAAACCGTGTAAGCCGAGCTTACCGGAGGTCTCCTCTCCCCGAGGGAGGTGACGGCGCCCCCTCGGAGAGAGGGACCTTGAGCGGCACGAGTGTGTCGCTGGGGCGGGGCGATCTAGAATCGCTCGGAGCGACTGGCGTTACGACGGGGCGTCGGTTGCCAGTCGTTCGTGCCATCTTGAATGGGCATTGTTCTTGGTGTCTGGTAGACTCCGGGAGCGGTTGGACGGTGGTTTGTTCGCGGGTGGTGGTGGGCCAACGCCCCCGGCCGGGGCGGCCGTTGCTAACCGCGGACGGCAGAACTTCCCATGTGGGGAAGCACTGTCGTGTGGTAGTCGGGTTGCAGGGGCATTGCTTTGGTGTCACTGCGCTTGTCATGCCGGAGTTGGGGAATCTTGGCGTGGACTGTCTCCAAGGGAGTGATGTTATTGATCACATGGGGGGCGTCACCGTCAGGAGAGGTCCTGACTCGAAGTATGCAGTTGACTGGGGGAGATCCTGGTCAGCTGGATGCTGTAGGGGGCCCAGCAATGGATTCGCCTGTGCCAAGCTGGGAGCCGGCCTGGTGGCAGGGTTGGGGTCGGTGGGGTCGAGAGGTGCGCCAGCGCCGATCGAGATTGTCGACCCTGACTTTGTTGCTAGGTTCGCTGACGGTCGGTGGACCGTCAGTTGGCGGTGGTCCGAGAAGCCGCCCGAAGGGTTGCAGACTCGGATCGCGGAGTACGGATGTACTCGGGCGCCTCTCGTGCGTGAGCGCTATGATGCGGAGATTCAGAGTTGGATCTCGAAGGGTTGGTTGAGGCGATGGCATGGCCCCATCCAGGGCGTCATTCCGTTGCTGGCCGTCGTGCAGCCAACGAAGGACAAAGTCCGTCCGGTCATGGATTATCGTGAGTTGAACGGCTTTGTCGAGTGTCAAACTGGTGATGACATGGTCGCTGTGTGTGGCGACAAGATTCGGAAATGGCGGCAGCTGCGGGGCGAGCTTAAGGTCGTCGACCTTAAGTCTGCGTACCTGCAGATCCACGTTTCCGAACATCTTTGGCGGTACCAGATCGTGAAGTTTAAGGGTGTGCCTTACGCTTTGACGCGATTAGGCTTCGGCCTCTCGTGTGCGCCTCGAATCATGACGGTGATTCTCGGCAAGGTTCTGTCGTTGAACGACCGCGTTCGTCGAGGGACGGACCACTATATCGATGATATAGTGGTTTGTGAGTCCATTCTCAGCGCGCAGGAGCTCCGGGAGCACCTGGCGCGGTACGGACTTGCGGCGAAGGAGCCTGAGAGCCTGGATGGAGGCAGGTTGTTGGGGATTTCTCTACGGAAAGATTCCAACGGACATCTTCGGATGTCGCGGGGGACTGCTCTTTCCGAGTTTGGTTCGGTGAATGTCGGCTTAACGAAGAGAGGGCTGTTTTCCTTGTGCGGACGGTTAGTCGGCCATTACCCCGTGGTGGGGTGGCTGCGTTCTTGCTGCAGTTTCTTGAAACGGTTGGGGTGCAGTGGCTCTTGGGACGACTCGGTTGACGGTTCTGTCAGCTCGTTGGCTGCGGAGCTGATGGCACGGGCTCGTCGGGAAGACCCTGTTGGGGGCGTGTGGGGTGTCGACCCGCATGGTATGGTTACCGTGTGGGCTGATGCCAGCTCCCTCGGAGTCGGGGTTGCCCTTGAGGTCGATGGCCTCATTGTGGAGGATGCGTCTTGGCTCCGAAAAGAGTCAGACCACCTTCATATCAACGTGGCCGAATTGGAGGCGGTGGCGCGGGGTATCAATTTGGCGATTGCGTGGGGTTTTAAGACCTTCACGGTCGCCAGACAGTCGTCACATGGATGGACAACACTGTCGACGGCCGCAATCGTGTTCGCACGAAGGGCGCGGCGGAGATGCTCGTGAAGCGACGTCTTGGGGTGATTCGTGAGACGATCGCTGAGCATGGTCTGGTCGTGTCTGTTCGCTTCGTCTCGACGATCGAGAACAAAGCCGACCAGCTGACCAGGGTACCTAAGAGGTGGCTTAGTTACCGTGATGGTGGTGGAGCCGTCGCAGAGGTGTCTGCCGTGCTTGCTACTGGGGAGAGTCTCGAGGATGCCATTTGGGCGGCTCATCTGCCGCATCATCTGGGCATCGATCGGACGTTCTACTTGGCGCATCAGATCCGTAGTGATCTGACGCGCGAACAGGTGAAGCGTGAGCTGGCTGGATGCGAGGCCTGCCAGCGGATCGATCCTGCGCTGCGGGAGGAAAATCTCGTGGAGCGAGGGGGTCTGTCTGTGGAGGAGAGTTGGCGCCGGGTTGCGGTTGACGTATCCATTATGGCAACAAGCTCTACTTGTCCATGGTTGACTGCGGACCCTCGCGGTTCGCCATCTGGCGGCGGCTGCTGAATGAGTCTGCAGTGAGTATCGTCGCTCATTTGCGTGAGGTCGTAATTGAGCGAGGGCCGTGTGACGAGTTGTTACTGGACAATTCTACGGCGTTCCGATCAGCGACTGTGGAGCAGTTCGCTGATGCGTGGGGGATTTCACTGCGATTCCGTGCCGCCTACGCCCCGAGCGGCAACGGGATCGTTGAGAGAAATCATCGGACGATCAAGAGGATCGCCGCCAGGGGAGGTATCACTCCTGAAGAGGCTACATTTTGGTACAATGTGACGCCCCGGAAGGACACTGAGGCGGGCTCAGTCCCTTCGAGCGGTATTTTTCGGTATCGCTGGCGAGTGCCGTTCGACGTCAATCTTCGGGCGATGGATGGCTGCGCGCACAACAGCTTTGCTGTTGGTGATGAGGTGTGGGTGAAACCCCCACTGCCTTCGTGCACGAAGCAGTGGACGTCTGGTGAGGTCACCAGCGTCGTGTCTAAGTACGTAGTCTGCGTAGACGGCATGCCTAGGCATGTGCGCGACGTCAGGAGACGGCGATTTGGCGGTGACCGGGTCAGGGTTCCTGAGAACCATAGTGGGGTTGCTGGTGCCGCGGAGCCCGAAGCAGTGAGCTTCGGTAGAGGGGGCGGCGGCGGTGCAGCTACTTTTGCGCTGCCCGATGCAGTTGTTGTCGACGCACTAAACCCGGCGCCCGTTGTGCCGGCGGCAGAGCACGCGTCGGCTGAGGACTCCCCTGAAGAAGAGGGCGAGGAGTGCAATGCTGTCGACAGTGATACGGAGCCGCAGCAGGGGGCGCCTGAGCCATTGAGGCGGTCACGCCGCGAGCGACGGCGTCCAACGTACTTGGATGAGTACGAATGCTAGGCACCAAGCACTGCGAGTTTCGTGAGAAACTGGGGGAGATGTGGTGTTGAAGTGTTTGCCGCCGCAAGAGGGCGCTGCAGCGATGTGCGCTCTACCGCCAAGACTTTGGGATCTTGCCGCCGCTGCCGGTAGGCGGCGGCTGGATGGCGGCAGTGTATTTCAGGCAGTCGTGGAGTGCAGACGCGTGTGTTTTCGTTCTTCGTTCGTTTTTGTCTTCGCCGCGGTTCGGTCCTTGTGCAAGGCCGGCAAGTGCCTTGCTTTCCTTCCTCTGGGACAATTGAGGAAGGTCAAACAGCTGCGGCAGCTGGTTGGCGGTTGCTGTCGGTGTCGGAACCGGGCAACGTTACAAGATAAGGCCACAACACAATTAATTTCTTGTTCGTGTCCGGCTTATATTGAAATCGAGAGCATAGAGAAGGGTATATTGCTAGCATGTTTAATCTGTCCTTATTCTATCATTGAGCTTAAAAAGAGAAATAAAAACGCGATGATAACTCTGTAGAAAGAACTCAGGGTTTCCCCGTGATGTGAATTTAGAGCTGCTAGGGAACAGCTGTTTGTGGGTTTTTCTTGGTGTGTCCTTCCGGAATGTTGTCATCCAGCGTCCTTGAATATTCCCAGATTCTCCGACGTCACCAACACCACAAACATCAATCCCTGGGCCTTTAGCCTTGTATATTTTCTAATTACGGGCTTAATTTTGAACTGCCTCAAATTACGGGCACAAGTTAGTTAGCCTCTCATCTGCTGAATTCAGCGTGCCCTGATCTTTAATTACTACCTAATTAAGATCTATTATCGTCATCAGTCACAGCACAAAGTGATATAACTTGTCATGTCATGCCTTCCTCCGTCTTTAAGTCATTTCGTTTTTTAGCCCGCCATTTTAAATGAACCGTTTCTCATTTGACTGTCCCGAAAGTTCCAGAACGAATTCGTGATTTTGAAATGAGCGATATTAGGTCAATAACTTAATTATATCACCAAAGTTAATCGTTAATGTCACTAAATGTCGATAATATCTTTATTTAAAAAATAAGAATAAAAAACTCCGATACATATCAAACGTTCTAGTTCTGTTCGCGCATGTAGAATTGATTGCTGGAGTTCTCTGCCTTTTCGTAGATTCTATGTATGCGGGCTGCGCATTCTGGGGTTTTACCCGCGGATCTGGGTTTTTATCTGTCCCCTGCGGTTTACAGTTCAAACAATAACAATACAAAACAATTAATTTCAAGAAGCAACAATGATTGTACATTTGGTAACCACGAAAACAATAAAAAAAGGGTAAGAAAATTTATTCATTAACGCCCTTTTTCGCTGATCTGGGTTTTTTCTTTTAGCGTATGCTGGGGTTTTTTGGTAACATTCTTGTTGGCGACCCTTGACTCTTAGCTCTCGCGTCGCACTGTTGCAAATGCCCTTCCGGGGGCTAGGTGCGATAGTTCGCGCTCAAACGACCTCTTAATTTCTCTTGTGCCTGCGTTTTAAATGTGTGCTTAGCCCTTTTAAGTGATGATTGAACTTAATAAGGGTGAGGAACTGAAGTGAAAGTGTGCCTTATATCAGTAAGAACGATAGATTGCCATTCTACCTTTGTGTGTGTCATTCGAATATCTAATGTATGGTCGTCGTTTCGAAACGTTCTCTTAATACTTTGTGTGTAAATGTGAAGATGATAGGAAGATTCTTGTATGATCGAATCTTGTATGATCGATTTGTATGATCGAAGAAGTGCGTTATTTATTGAAAGGGCCGAGATGCTTTAATTTACTGCGTTATGATTGTATTTGAAGGTCTTGTGCATTTACGAGTCATCTATATGCAGGTGTCGTGTATTACTGCGCCTCAAGCGCCTTATAAAAAATGGCCGACCTTGAGCCCTTTCGTGTCTTTGTAAAGTTAAGCCTAGTCTAGTTTGTAAATCGCGTGTGCGTATGATGATAATTTAATGTGATTTCTTTTACTTTACAGGCAATGTAAAACATGAAAAGTAGCTTAGGGTCTGTGTCGTAGCGAAGGTCTCGCATATAAAGATGTGAGTATTTTAAAGTGTAAAGACGTACCACTCTGTTTCCGTCGTGTCGAGTAATACTCACTGTTTACCTCTGTTGTACCAGCAGCTAAGCTCGAGTAATAAAATCGGAGACGTTTAGAAACTTCTTATTTAATTTTACATTTTTTCTCGCAGTGCTTCTTATTTTTCTTGAAATCTGCGTTGTTTCGAAACTGTTTATATCGCAGAGGCATTGATCGCCTTGTGATCGTAATACTAGGTTAATGCATTAAAGAATGTTCTTTCCTTGTGTCGCCGAGCTAATTTAGATGTAAACTTGAATACTTTCTTTGTGCCTTCAAGCTGATTTATTCGTAGAACTAAATAACCTTTGTTTTTGCAGTGACGTATTCACCCGCGCCCAATACATGCTCCTTCCTCTTCCGGTGTTTATCTCTCCCGCCGAAACTTTGGGGAGTAAGGGCGCGACAGTCAATCTTTATGGCGTGGCATACTCCCGAGACCTCTGCTGACACACAGCTGCATCGCTCCTAAACGAAGTAAGTGCCGTTAGACTTCGCGGCGTAGGGGCCTCTATTAATAATGGAGTCGGATAGAGCACGGCAGGACTCAAGAGTCGTGCGGCTTGATCGCATGACTCGTCTTCAGGAAATAATCAAATCAAAAATGTCAAGCGCCAGACGGGAAGCCTGGACTGAAGAAGAATGGAACCAGGAATCCCTCGAGTGTCTTCACCAATTTCAAAATTGGCGAGGACTCGCGGAAAACGAGTTAGAATATCTAAGAAAAAATGGAGCCGGACAAGAAGCTAAAATTCTCATGGCTGACTGCCGGCAATTAAAGAGGCAGGTAAAGTGCTTTCTCAACCCTCGTGTGAACGACCTTTCCAGCGAGAGCTCCACGTCAACTCACTCAAGAAAGGACGGTCGAGGATCGGGGCCAAAGCGAAGCATCTCCTCTAGAGCTGTGTCCGTGGCGGAGTCCACGAGGCTGGTGGACTTGGAAAGTTCTATAAGGAGGATCAACATTGAGCACCAAGCACGAGTTGCGGCGCTCAGGTCGCAGTGTGAGCTCGCTGTGGAGCTTGCTGAAGTAGAAGCAGAGGCAGAGAAAAGTAAAATCTCACTTGAAATAGACGAGATCAACAACAGAGGTCTCTCCAGCCCCGGCGGTTCGATCGGCGCAGTCAGCGAAACGGAAAAATCTAGGCACACCGAAGAGTGGGTCTCGCAGAACCACGGCAGTGTGTTTTATTGCGCCCCTCCACCTAACCTTTGTGACTCTCAGGCACAGCAGCGGGACGCTGCTGCCCAGTTTCAAGATCGAAGGCGAAATAAGGCCTCCAAAATGCGTCAAAATGCCCCGTGCCCATCGACGAGCTCCGACTCTATTTTTTGAGTCGTTCTGAGGTACGTCTTCCACCGAACCTGGAGAGTAGGGGAATTTACAATGCTGGACTTCGGAGTTCTCGCCCGCGGAGAGTACGGGAATCAAGACCCACGCGAGCCGCTGACAACAGTCAAGGGAACTCTAACAATTACAACCCTCAAGACCCGCTTTTGTGCTACCTAGAAAAACCATTGGCCAGCAGTGACTACTGCGCGGGAAATGAACTTAGGCTCGACGCCGCTTCAAGGCATCTAGTTTTAATGGAACTAAAAAAGTCACCTTCCAACCCTTTCCGAGGCGAGCCTAAACGTTACCATACTTGGTTCGCTGAGCTTCGCAACGACCTAAAGAACCTTTCTTTAAATCCGAGTGACGTGGTCGGCATCCTAGAAGCGCGCACATCTGGGGAGCCTCGCGACACAATCGTCGGATTGAGGACATCATTCGGAAGTGATCCGAAGCAAACTTTGGACGAAATCGTCTCTCAACTAAGAGAACGATATGGCTCGTCGGAGCAAATCACGGCGGAGTTCAAGAAGATGATCGAGAAATTCGACCAAATAAAAACGACTGAATTTGATCCCAAAACCGCTCAATCGCTGCAAAAGTTGGGCGACCTGTGCTGCAGCATTCAGGGGCAGATGAGGGAGGTGAGAGACTTGGAATACTACAATTACGGTCTGGGCCTCGAACCAATTTATGAGAAGCTCCCGGATTTTATTAAATGCCGGTGGAATAAATCCAAGCTCAGCTACCAGAAATCTCATAAGCGCCATCCTCCTTTAGAGGAATTCTGCAGGTTCTTGCGCGAGAATGCTCAGCGCACGTACTCGGGAGTTCTCACCAAGTTGGACAACGACCAACATACTGGACCTAAGGGCAAGTCGAGCAAGCGAGCCACCGTTCTTGCTGTTGAATCCTCGCAGGTGGAAGACACGAGAACCGAGTGCCCCTTACACCATACCTCCGGGCATTCTCTGGCGTCTTGCAATAGATTTTCTTGTTTGGATGCTGCGGATCGTAAGGGTATCGTTATGGAGTGCGGTGCGTGTTTCCGATGTTTCGGAGCGCACCGTATAGCTCAATGCACCGCAGATCAGAGGTGCGAAGTCTGTGGTTCCAGCTCTCATCACACGCTGCTTCATTCGGACGGGTCTGAGGGGCAGAGGCGCAGCCACTCAGAAAATTTCGGCGTACGGGGAAGAGGTTTTGCTTCGAGGGGAGGACCAGCGCCTCGAAGACGCTGGTCCCGCAGGTCTCCGCCTCTCAACGAGAGACGCAACGCTCCAGAAATGGGAAACCTGTATACGGAAAAATGACAACCATCGAAAAACAGAAGCTGCTCTAAGATGGTCTTGGCGGACGTGACGGCGCCCGGAAAAAGCAGTAAAACTCTCCGCTCTTACGTCATCCTGGATGACCAAAGTACTAACTCTTTCGCCACATCTTCTTTGTTAGATTTCTTTGCATTACCTCACAAAAAGGAAACGTATTCCATCACCACGATTTCAAGTTCTATAATTAAATCCTACGGTCGGACTACGGAGGGCTTTCGAGTAAAGGGCGCAAACCGCTCTGAGTCTTATGCTCTTCCCCCGCTATTCGAGCACGACGGCATTCCTCATAATAAGTACGACGTGGCAACGAGAGAAGACGTCTTGAAGAACCCCGACATTGCTCATCTTGCATCAGAATTTCTCCCTCTGGACTACAATGCTCCCGTGAGTCTGTTGCTGGGTCGAGACGCAGAGGAAGTATTGGTTGCAGAACTAATCCACCGGAAGCCCCCTGTCTACAAAACACCTTTGGGATGGGCTGTTGTTGGAAGAATCAACCCTTCAGAGCCTCACCCGTCGAACAAGCAGATGAGTGTGTATAAAACTCAAGTCGAAGATCACTTTTCGGCTCAGCCTTGTTTCGGTCCTCTAGCTCCAGTCTTCGACACCAGAATGGACGACGAGAGTCCTGGACCGTCCGTTGAGGACAGGAAATTCTTGTCGCTGATTGACGAGGATATAGTTGTAAATGCTGAGGGGCATCTAGAAACTCCGCTGCCATTCATAGATCGCATATCTAAGCTTCCAGACAACACGCAGGCCGTCTATCACCGCTCCAGAAACACTTTGACGCGGTTAGTCAAGGACCCCGCCAAATTACAGCAGTGTTTAAAGATAGTCCAAGACTACGTGGATAGTGGACACGTAGAGGTAGTTCCTTCCCAAGAACTTCAACCGGCTGAAGGACACTTTTGGTATCTCCCGGTTTTTCCCGTTACACATCCCAAGAAAAAGAAGGTGCGCATCGTCTTCGACTCTGCGGCGCAGTATTTCGGACGCAACTTGAACGGAACCTTGCTTCAGGGGCCAGATGCCAACAATAGTCTTCGTGGAGTGCTCCTTAGGTTTCGAGAGAACAAGGTCGGTTTCGTTGCCGACGTGGAAAAGATGTTCCACGCCTTCTATGTCCGTCCCTCCGACCGAAATTTTCTCAGGTTCTTCTGGTTCAAGGACAATGATCCTTGCAAAGCACTTGTCTCGTACCGGGCAAGAGTGCACGTCTTCGGAAATCGATCAAGTCCGGCTGTCGCAACTCACTGTCTGCGCCACGCCATTAGGGAAGCCTCAAGAGAGGAGAGAGAAAACGGAGACAGACTTGCCTGGAAGGCTCTGAGCCACGTCGAGCGCGGATTTTACGTTGACGACGGACTGGGATCCGAAGGTTCAGCTCAAGAGGCCGTCGACATTCTAGTCAAGACTCGAGAGTACCTGGAGACGTTCAAGGTTCGTCTTCACAAAATCTCTTCTAGTCATCAGGAGGTTTTGAACGCATTCCCGGAATCGGAACGCGAGGAAGGAAAGGTGGAGTTTTGGGAGGATGGTTGTAGTCAGCGCACCCTGGGAGTGACGTGGAATACTACGACCGACCGGTTTGACGTACACACCGAGGTGGTGGACCGCCCGTTCACGAAACGTGGTTTGTTAGCCACCGTCAATTCAATCTTCGATCCAATCGGCTTAGCTAGCCCCGTCGTATTGGGAGGCCGACTGATCATGCGCAACTTGATCCCTCCCGTAAAACAAGACCCAGAAAATTTGGCAAGGTTGGGGTGGGACGATCCTCTTCCCGTCGCTCATCTTGCGACGTGGGAATCGTGGAAAGAGTCGTTGCGAGGACTCTCCGACCTGTCGTTGCACAGGTGCCTCATTCCTGGAGACTTCGGGGAGGTTTATTCACGAAGTTTGCATTCCTTTGCCGACGCCTCTGAACAAGCAATAGGACATGTCACCTACTTACGATCAGTCGATGTGAGTGGACGAGTACACGTGTCTTTTGTAAGCGCTGACAGCAAGGTGGCTCCCAGAGCTGCCACAAGCATACCACGTTTGGAACTCTGCGCGGCCGTCGAGTGCAGCGAGGCCTCCAGGAGAATATGCGAAGAGATGAGCGTCGAGATCAACGACGTAGTGATGTACTCAGACAGCAAGGTAGTGCTGGGCTACCTCAACAACGAAACTAAAAGATTTTCAAAGTATGTGACTAGAAGAATTGAAGCGGCTACGAAGGTTCGTCCCAAGGAACTCTGGCGGTACGTAGCCACAGAGTGCAACCCGGCGGATATGGCCTCTCGTCCCACAAGCGCAGAGAACCTGAAGAGGATACGCTGGTTGACGGGCCCTTCCTTTCTGTGGGAAGATCATCTGCCTGACGAGCAAGAAGGCGCAGATATCTCGCTCTCCGTGAGTTTGCCCGAGGAGAAACTTGTCCAGGAATGCTCGAATTTCGTCACCTCCCTTCAGACCCCAGAGCTTCAGCGTGAAGTTCCTGCCTACTTAACTGGTGACTTTGTCTCTGTTCGTAGAGCATCAAGACTGGCGACGAACTTCTATTTCAAATGGAAGGACCGAACTCAGCAAAGAAAAGGAGTGGCTCTGGCCATCAGACCCTTGGAATCACTAAGCTTCGGTGGTGAGAAGTTAGCCATCTCTGACGTTCAACACGCAACCTTTCAAGACGTGATCAGTAATCTCAAGAAAGAAAAGGACATTCCTCTGCGCCACCCTTTGTCTTCTTTGAGCCCCTTTATTGATGCTGACGGTCTGTTGCGAGTAGGCGGACGCCCCAGGCGCGTCAACTTGCCCGGGTGTATAAAGCACCCCATTGTGCTTCCCGAAGACCACCCGCTCACCTCTAGCATTGTGTCTCATTATCACAAACTCTCCGGGCATCAAGGTGCTCACATTTCTCATGGAGCCGTAAGAGATGCAGGCTATCATATAGTGCACGGAAAGAAGGTCATCCGTAAGTTCGTAAATGACTGCGTCGTCTGCAGAAAATTGAGAAGGAGACCCGAAAAGCAGAAAATGAGTGACCTACCGGAGGACCGACTTGCTTGCACCGCTCCCTTTACGAACACAGGTTTGGACGTGGCAGGCCCGTGGCAGGTCGTCGAGGGAATCTCTACGAGAAGCAATAAGAGGACTTCTAAGGTATGGGCCTTGGTGTTGACCTGTTTAACCTCTAGAGCGGTGCATGTGGAACCGCTGCCTGCCATGGACACTTATAGCTTTCGAAACGCTCTCAGGCGATTCATGTGCGTTCGTGGATCGTGCAAAATCATAAGGAGCGACCGCGGTTCTAATTTCGTCGGCAGCTATAACCAGGACCTCGACATGAGGTCACTCTCCAAGACGCTGCAAGACTTCGATGTGCAGTGGATCTTTAATCCCCCTCACGCACCCCATTTTGGTGGAGTTTGGGAACGTAAAGTGGGAGTTATAAAGAAGGCCATGTTGTTCTCGCTTTCCCAGTGCGGCATGCGAACACCTAGTAGAGATGAGCTCTACACCTTTTTTCAAGAAGCAGCATCAATTGTCAACAACACGCCATTATGGTCCTTATCGAGCGACCCTAATGATCCACAACCCCTGACTCCAAACATGCTCCTAACGTTGAAAGAAGCGGGCGACAACCCTCCTCTCTGCGACACCTCCCCTGCGGACCTCATAGCCTACGGAAAGAAGCGCTGGCGTAGTCAATCATCTGGCAGAGGTCTTCTGGCAGAAGTGGAAAAGCGACTACATACAGGAGCTTCAATCGCGCTCCAAGTGGACGAAGAGGACAACCAACTTGAGCCCTGGAGACATCGTCATGCTCGTTGAGCCTGCTCCGAGAAATAAATGGGCGATGGGTAGGGTAGTCAGGGTAAAGAAGAGCGGGGACGGTCTAATACGTTCCGTAGTGGTATCTCGGGCCGCTGCTGCGGGAGGTACGATAGCGTGCGAACGTTCGATATGCAAGGTAGTAAGTTTAGGTCTCCGAGGGGACAACTAGACCTCATAGTGTCAGATTCTTGAATCAATTTGATTAGTGTACTCTATCTGTCGTGCCCGTCGCAACTGTGACGCGTCCTTCCAGTCTACTTGTCAAGCTAACCTATTGTTAATAAACTTATTTCAAGCGGTCGGCGGAAGGTGTCTCACTGCTGCCGATGGGGGGAGGTGAAGAGCTGCAGACTTCTCCTTCCTATCCCGGTAGTGGTGTGATGCGTGAAGAACGTTCGTTTTTCCTCTCCTATCTATCTCTCACTAAGTCAGTTTGCGGTTTGACTACTATAGAATATTAGATTTGAATACTGACGGGGTTCGCCTCTAATTTTGTTGTATTATTCGCTCGTAACGTTTCTAACACTAGTCACGTGCGTTGTTCTTGTGTCTATCGGACTAAGGAAGAATGATCTCTATATAGGTTTAAGAAATTTCGTATTGTAACGGATTGACGTATGGTCTTTTAGTATAAGCGTAATGTTACTGATTATCGTGTACAAAGATAAGGTACTCTTTACGTGCTCTCTTCAAGCCGTCGCAAGGATGTTTGCCTGTGTATTTTTTCAAAATAGGGGGGAGTGTCATGTCATGCCTTCCTCCGTCTTTAAGTCATTTCGTTTTTTAGCCCGCCATTTTAAATGAACCGTTTCTCATTTGACTGTCCCGAAAGTTCCAGAACGAATTCGTGATTTTGAAATGAGCGATATTAGGTCAATAACTGAATTATATCACCAAAGTTAATCGTTAATGTCACTAAATGTCGATAATATCTTTATTTAAAAAATAAGAATACAAAACTCCGATACATATCAAACGTTCTAGTTCTGTTCGCGCATGTAGAATTGATTGCTGGAGTTCTCTGCCTTTTCGTAGATTCTATGTATGCGGGCTGCGCATTCTGGGGTTTTAACCGCGGATCTGGGTTTTTATCTGTCCCCTGCGGTTTACAGTTAAAACAATAACAATACAAAACAATTAATTTCAAGAAGCAACAATGATTGTACATTTGGTAACCACGAAAACAATAGAAAAAGGGTAAGAAAATTTATTCATTAACGCCCTTTTTCGCTGATCTGGGTTTTTTCTTTTAGCGTATGCTGGGGTTTTTTGGTAACATTCTTGTTGGCGACCCTTGACTCTTAGCTCTCGCGTCGCACTGTTGCAAATGCCCTTCCGGGGGCTAGTTGCGATAGTTCGCGCTCAAACGACCTCTTAATTTCTCTTGTGCCTGCGTTTTAAATGTGTGCTTAGCCCTTTTAAGTGATGATTGAACTTAATAAGAGTAAGGAACTGAAGTGAAAGTGTGCCTTATATCAGTAAGAACGATAGATAGCCATTCTACCTTTGTGTGTGTCATTCGAATATCTAATGTATGGTCGTCGTTTCGAAACGTTCTCTTAATACTTTGTGTGTAAATGTTAAGATGATAGGAAGATTCTTGTATGATCGAATCTTGTATGATCGATTTGTATGATCGAAGAAGTGCGATATTTATTGAAAGGGCCGAGATGCTTTAATTTACTGCGTTATGATTGTATTTGAAGGTCATGTGCATTTACGAGTCATCTATATGCAGGTGTCGTGTATTACTGCGCCTCGAGCGCCTTATAAAAAATGGCCGACCTTGAGCCCTTTCGTGTCTTTGTAAAGTTAAACCGAGTCTGGTTTGTAAATCGCGTGTGCGTATGATAATAATTTAATGTGATTTCTTTTACTTTACAGGCAATGTAAAACATGAAAAGTAGCCTAGGGTCTGTGTCGTAGCGGAGGTCTCGCATATAAAGATGTGAGTATTTTAAAGTGTAAAGACGTACCACTCTGTTTCCGTCGTGTCGAGTAATACTCACTGTTTACCTCTGTTGTACCAGCAGCTAAGCTCGAGTAATAAAATCGGAGACGTTTAGAAACTTCTTATTTAATTTTACATTTTTTCTCGCAGTGCTTCTTATTTTTCTTGAAATCTGCGTTGTTTCGAAACTGTTTATATCGCAGAGGCATTGATCGCCTTGTGATCGTAATACTAGGTTAATGCATTAAAGAATGTTCTTTCCTTGTGTCGCCGAGCTAATTTAGATGTTATCTTGAATACTTTCTTTGTGCCTTCAAGCTGATTTATTCGTAGAACTAAATAACCTTTGTTTTTGCAGTGACGTATTCACCCGCGCCCAATACATGCTCCTTCCTCTTCCGGTGTTTATCTCTCCCGCCGAAACTTTGGGGAGTAAGGGCGCGACATAACTCACCTGCTCAAATCCAGCAGGCTTCGCCTACACATGAAATCGCACCGATTCTCGTGCCTGTCTTAAATTGCCCTCATAGAACTGAATGCCTTAAACACACAATACACCTTCGACCTCGTCAACTTACCGGAGCCGTTGCCTTCACGGACTGCGAAGTATCTTCAGCCAAGATTTGCAGAAACAAGTCTTGGCGAACCCCACTGCTACTTCGAATAAACCTCTAACACAAAAGCCGAGTTCCCCGGTGTTCTCATTTGTCCTCTGTTAAGTAATCGAAAGCCTTCTCGAGATTTTTGTGTTTTTGTGTAGTTGGTATCTATTATAGATTGGATAGCCCTACACTAGAGCACAGCATAGGTTCCACATAGACACAACATAGTTATAGTACTGAACACAATACAATGCAATGACACAGCAAGTTAGGTAAATAGTTCACTCACCTCTTGGATACCTTAACTTTATACTCAAATGTCGGTACTGTGGCTAGTGAGGTTAGAGCGGAGATAGACGGGAAAGGTATAGAATAGAGTAGAATAGAATTAGTACATTAGTTTAGAACTTAAGAAGTTAGATACCAACCACAGTAGTTAATTATGTACACACTCGGTCAACATTTACTTGTTGTTGAATCCGAGGCCAATAGCAGACTGACTTGCGAGTGTTGCTCTCTCGAGCGTTACCAACTTATGGTCTCTCTAACTAGAACTTACACTACTCGCTATATTACACCCCTCCCTCCTTAATTAGAAACCCTCCCCCTGTATCCCCAGTCCCCTTATTCAATATAGTCAATCCTAAAGGTCCATTCTCACCACAGGCTTCCGAGCCCGGGTAGACCTGCGTGAGATGTTAGCACTTGGAGGCTCGTGCATCCTAGCCTCCTGGGTGGGAGTCGGGTAATCAGGTGTTCCGGTGTCAGGTTCATTGGTCGGAGGTGGTGGGTATGAATTTTGAGCAGGTTGTGGAAACAAGACGGTTTCCTCCGTAGGTTGTTCCAAGGGTTCAGGGATGGTGTTCGAGCAGGTAATAACTTGGTCCTGGTGTCGACGAACGACCTCTCCCCCTTCAGTTGGCACTTGTAGGATACCGGGCCTGTTTTCTCAATGTGGTAGCAGGGGTCCATTTTGGGGAACCCGGCGTGTATTGACGGACCATCACAGGAGACTCCGGCGGAATATCAACCGCGCGAGACCCTGGGTGGTACCTTTTCTGAGCGTCCTGGCGTTGAGCAACTTTGGACGCGATTGCTTCTGACGGCCAAAGCAGATCAAGACGAGAGCGAACTTTTCTGCCTAACATCAGTTCGGCCGGCGTAACACCTGTTGTCGTGTGGGGTGTCAGCCGATAGTTGAACAGAAACCTGTCTAGTGCTAGGCGTAGGGGTTCCGTTGACTTTCGTATATTCATCTTGAAAGTTTGTACCATGCGCTCTGCCAGTCCATTCGTTGAAGGGTGGTATGGTGCGCTCGTAATATGTCGCATACCACATGCCTTCACAAATTCTTGGAATTCAGCCGATGTGAAACACGTTGCATTGTCAGAAACAATTGTTACTGGAAATCCATATGTCGCAAAAGTGTGTTTCAGGCACGAGATCGTTTCGCTAGAGGTTGTAGTAGATGTGGGAAAAATTTCAACCCACTTAGAGTGTGCATCCACGATCACTAGATAGTATTTTCCATCCATTGGGCCCGCGTAGTCAATGTGTATGCGATGCCAAGGCTTCGCAGGCCATTCCCACGGATGGAGTTCAGCTTTCGTTGGTGCAGCTCGAGTGCTCAGGCACTCGCTGCATGACTTAGTCGTTTCTTCTAGATCTTTGTCCAGCAGCGGCCACCATACATAGCTGCGAGCTAACTCCTTCATCCTGGATGATCCAGCATGGCCAGAGTGCAGTTCGTCCACAATGGCTTGTCTGAGAGCTTGGGATACAATAATTCTTGCTCCCCAGAGCACACAGCCATTTTGTGTGGACAATTCGTCTCGCCTCCTAGTATACGGAGCGAGATCAGGGTCACCAATTACCGTCGAAGGCCAGCCTACTTGGCAGTATTTGTATACTGTGGTGTTCTCCCTCAGGCTGCTTTACACTCCGGGCAGACTTGTGAATATCTATTGACTTGTGAAATATTTTTGCCCGAAGTGAGTGCCTGAGGTGCAAACGAACCGGCAAGGTGAGGAAAACACAACTGGAATAAACGCCGTATTATTATGAAGATGGCCGACAATAATGGCACAAGGGAATATTACAGTCGAGTAATACAGTGACAGATGACGTCTTGGCGGACCGACGGTTGTCGGGGAGATGCTGCGTGGTTGAGGGGCGAGAGCAGACCGGTGAGGCTGCTGCGGTCCGAGGGTCTCCGACCAAGGAGTACCAGAGGCGGTAGCGGGGAACTGGTGCGTCTAGCAAGTAACAAGACGTGGCGGCTGACTGTCGAGGAGGCGGTGAAGCCGACGGGTGAGGTGCTGGCGGAGCGTCGAGACTTAGTGTGAGTATCAGGGACGCTGAGAGTGTACTGAGCTCCGCTGGCTGCGCGGCTGTTTATATAGGCCTCGCTGGAGGTTGACTCTACCCGTCCGGGTCCCTGATTGGCGGGAACGCCTGTTTACTTTCACGTCGGACCGCGCGGTGTATTTGCCTCAAACACTGGAGTTGCGTGTGGTCTCATCTCCAACCATGAAGCGTGCGAAGGTTGTGGTGGTGTGTGTTCATACCACCACAGGTGCCCCCCCGTTGTTATTTTAAGTTTCCGAGTATCTTAGTGGAGGTTTGATTCTTCTTCCGTAATTAGTTACGATTCCTTGTTCTGGAGCCACCACTGCCTGGGGGAAGGGAACTCCTTCGTAGACATCGTGTACTTTTGCGCTTGTTGGTTCCACGTGCTCCGTTTTTGTTTCGCTGCTGTCGGGTAGGTGCGCTGCTTTCACCCTGTCAATCGTTATATTAGTAGGTTTCCCTCGTATGTCTAAGGTGAAGTACTTCGGGGTCCTTTCTAGAACGCGAAAAGGGCCATCGTACGGTCTCTGCAATGATTTTCTGACCCCTCCATGTTTAACGAAAACGTTGGTTGCCGTTAGCAGGGCGTTTGGGACATTGATGTCTGTAGGCCCCTGCTGCCTTGGGAGTACTGGCTGTAATCGTGTCATTGTTTCTTGTAGCCTTTGCAGGAATTCTCCCGCTGGGAGAGTTTCGTTCTTCATTGCAGGTAGTTCTCCGGTGAGGCGTAACGTCTGCCCGTACACCATTTCTGCTGGCGAAACGTTGGCGTCTGAGTGTGGTGTGGCTCTGATGTTAAGAAGTATGAGGGGCAAAGCGTCCACCCAGTTCGCGTCGGTCACAGTAGCTTTCATGGCTTCTTTCAATCGTCGATGTAGTCTTTCCACTAAGCCATTGCTTTGTGGATGGTAGGCTGTAGTCCGGTGTCGCTTTGTGCCCAAAGCTGCTAGGAGGTTCCTCCACAGAGTTGATTCGAACTGTACTCCTTGGTCCGTGATGATCGTAGTCGGAACTCCAAACGAAGACACCCAACCCTGGAGAAAGGCGCGGGCAGACGTTTCTGCCGTACAATCCATCATTGGTATAGCCGTGCACCATCTTGTGAAACGATCGATGCACGTAAGAAGGTACCGGTAATTCTGCGATACGGGCAGCGGTCCGACGATGTCCACGTGTATGGTTTGGAATCGTTCATTTGGAACTGGCATTTTTCCAAGTGGGCTCTTGACGTGCTTCGTAATCTTGCTCGATTGGCACGGAATACATTCTCGTGTCCACTTGCCGACATCTTTGTTGAGGCCGGGCCAGATTACTCGTTGTCTCAGGAGATCTCGCGTAGCTTGAATTCCGGGGTGACTGGCTCCGTGAAAATGCGTGAATATTGTTTTTCGGCAACTCTTGGGGATGTACGGCCTCTCCTGGCCGGTGGACACGTCGCACCACAGGGGTATTTTGTCGCCGTGTGTATTGATAGGTCGTATCTTCAGACCACTCATCGACGCTGGATTCAGGAGCTCTTCTAATTCTGGATCTTCATTCTGTTCCTTCATTATTTCCTCGTAGTCGATTGAAGGTTCTTTTGGCAGGATTGCTGACACCATGCGCGATAGCGCGTCTGCTACAGTGTTGGTGGTGCCACTGATGTGGTTGATCTCACAGTCGAACTGCGAGAGATATGACAGTTGCCTGGCCACGCGTGGATTGCTGCCCTCCGTAGATTTGTGAAGAGCGAAGCAGAGTGGTCGGTGATCCGTTTTGATCTCAAAACTCCGGCCCTCCAAGAAATGTTCAAAGTGTTGGACTGCTAAGAAGATGGCCATTAACTCCCGGTCGTAGGTGCTGTATTTGCGTTGCGTGTCGTCCAACTTCTTTGAAAAGAAGGCTACTGGTAGTTGCTCTCCTTCGATTTCCTGTTGCAATACGGCCCCCACCGCGGTGGCAGAGGCGTCCGTAACTAGGATTGTCCTGCCTTCTGGAGCCGGGTGCGCTAACATGGTGAGCTGGGAAATCTCGTTCTTCAATCTCACAAAAGCTGCGTCTTGTTCCGGGGTCCAATTGATGATTTTCTTTGAGTTCTGTGAGTAGCCTTTCGTTAGTTCGGTGAGAGATTGCATTTTTTCTGCCGCAGCTGGGAGAAATCGATGATAGTAATTGACGATTCCCAGAAACTGTCTTAGTTTTTTTATCGTCGATGGTCGCGGGAAGTTGCAGATGGCTTCTATTTTCTGTGGAAGTGGCGAGATCCCCCGAGCAGACACTCTATGCCCGAGGAAGTCTAGTTCGGGCACTCCAAAAATGCATTTTGCTGGGTGCACTTGTAGTCCCTCTTCTCGCAGACGACGGAACAGTTGCCTTAAGTGATCTTTATGCTCCTTGGCGGACGAAGATGCTATCAGCACGTCATCTATATACGCCGTGACAAAATCCATGTCTCTGGTGATCGCATCGATGTAGCGCTGGAACGTTTGAGCAGCATTCCGGAGTCCGAAAGACATTACAGTGTACTCGTACAAGCCGAACGGTGTGGTGATGGCCGTTTTCTGGATGTCTTCAGCTTTCACCGGTATCTGGTGATAGGCCTTTACGAGGTCGATTTTTGAGAAAATTGTCTTCTTGTGCAGCTTGTAGTGGAAGTCTTGGCAGTGTGGAATGGGGTAACGATCGGGCTTCGTAACTGCGTTTAGTCGCCTGTAGTCCCCGCAGATTCTCCAAGCCCCGGGTTCGGACGACTTAGGGACCATCTGCATAGGAGACGCCCAGGCGCTTTTTGATGGTCTGATGATGCCTTGATCTAACATCTTTTTGAACTCGTCCCGTGCTGCTTCGAGTTTTTCTGGAGAGAGTCTCCTCGGTCTCGCGTACACCGGGGGGCCGACCGTTTCGATGTGATGCTCTACATCTTTTCTTCCTGGCTGAGGAGTGCGTTCGTGGGAAGCCAGTATCTCGGGGAACTCCTTAAAAAGGTCGTTGAACTCCGGCGATGCTTGATGATCGATCCTGTGAATTTTTGCGCTACTCAAGTTTGCTCGCTCACAAGGAATTTCTGTTTGTGTAGTTTGGATGTACAATCTTGCATTTGCTGCGTCGACGTTGATTTTGTTCGCGTGTAGGAAATCAATGCCTATGATTGGTTGACCGACATCGGCCACCACAAAATCCCATCTCACGAACAATTGAGGGGCGAGCTGAATGTTCCTTCCTGCCGTCCCGTACGAAGCTATTGGAGTATTGTTGGCTGCTAGCAGATCGTAGGACGGAAGTCTGGTCGAACATTTTCCGTCGGGCGGGATTAGACTGACCGCCGAGCCAGTATCGACCAGATATCGGACGTTGTTCGCGTCTTTAACGTACAACAGCTCGCCTGCTCTTGCCTGCGCGAAAGATGGGGCGCTTACCATCCTCCGCGGCCGTAGTTTCCCGCAAAGCTGCACGGTTGCGTGCAATTTCTTGCACGATCGCCAAAGGTACGGGGGTAGTAGCAGTAAACTTGTTCGAGCCTGCTTCCTTTGTTAGCGTTTTGGACGTTTCTGGGTGCCGGGGCTTGATTCCGCCAATTGTCTGCTTGGTGGACATTTTCTTGCGGGCGTAACGCCTTTCCTAACATTTCTTTGAGTTCTGCTATCTCCTTCATAGCTGCGTCGAATTCGGCTCTTGACACTGTCGGAGACGGTGATGGCTTGACAGCGTTAACGGTGAGGGGCTCGGCAGTTGAGGACCGACACGCGGATTGCCTTGCTGTGACTTGATCGGCAATCTCCCTGTACTCTTCGTCCGTTTTTCCTCTTCCTAAAGCTTCAATCAGTGGCTGTGCTTCCACTGGCAATTTTGAAAGGTGCATCGAGCGGATGACTGACGGGGGTAGCGGAGCTTGTCTACAGTTGTTGAGACGCGTCATTTCCAGGAGCAACTCGGAAGGCGTATTGTCTCCCAGCGTTATTTTAACGATGGCGTTGTAGTTTGTTTCTTCGTCGTGACGCACGAAACGTTGCGTCAACGCCGCCTTTAATGCGTCGTATTTACCGTTTGCCGGGGGGTTCAGTAGTATCTCTTGTACTCCGGATACAATGTGCGTGGGTAGTCCTCCCAGGAGCGCCCCGAACTTCGAAGCGTCGTCCAGGTTCGGGATTTGCGCGAGAAAAACCTCGCAGTGAAGGAGCCATCCCTTGATGTCACCACTGAAGGCGGGTAGCCGGACATCTCTCCCAGCCATGCTTCCACCTGCCGGTCACTCTGGGGTCACCAGTGTGGTGTTCTCCCTCAGGCTGCTTTACACTCCGGGCAGACTTGTGAATATCTATTGACTTGTGAAATATCTTTGCCCGAAGTGAGTGCCTGAGGTGCAAACGAACCGGCAAGGTGAGGAAAACACAACTGGAATAAACGCCGTATTATTATGAAGATCGCCGACAATAATGGCACAAGGGAATATTACAGTCGAGTAATACAGTGACAGATGACGTCTTGGCGGACCGACGGTTGTCGGGGAGATGCTGCGTGGTTGAGGGGCGAGAGCAGACCGGTGAGGCTGCTGCGGTCCGAGGGTCTCCGACCAAGGAGTACCAGAGGCGGTAGCGGGGAACTGGTGCGTCTAGCAAGTAACAAGACGTGGCGGCTGACTGTCGAGGAGGCGGTGAAGCCGACGGGTGAGGTGCTGGCGGAGCGTCGAGACTTAGTGTGAGTATCAGGGACGCTGAGAGTGTACTGAGCTCCGCTGGCTGCGCGGCTGTTTATATAGGCCTCGCTGGAGGTTGACTCTACCCGTCCGGGTCCCTGATTGGCGGGAACGCCTGTTTACTTTCACGTCGGACCGCGCGGTGTATTTGCCTCAAACACTGGAGTTGCGTGTGGTCTCATCTCCAACCATGAAGCGTGCGAAGGTTGTGGTGGTGTGTGTTCATACCACCACAATACCTTTGAAAGTACTGGGTCCCTTAGGGTGCCGTCGCGGATGTGGGTGCTGGTGACTGGAGCTGACTCGAGGAAATTTACTAAGGACGTCCATTCCGCAGGAATAGGTGTGGCTTCCTCGGGAGTTGTCAAAGGTAGACGACTGAGAGCATCAGCTGTGCCCAACAGCACGCCGGACCGGTGACGCAAGGTGAACTTGTAGGACTGCAGTAGTAAAGCCCACCTTTGAATGCGCCCGGATGCCATCGGAGGAATGCTTCTACCCGGATCAAATAGTCCTAACAAAGGTTTCTGGTCCGTAACCACAGTGAAATCCTGTCCCCACAGGTAGCAATGAAATTTTCGAAGTGCGAACACCATAACTAGGGCTTCTTTCTCAGTTTGAGAGTAGTTGTGTTCTGTTGCTGTTAGAGTTCGGGAGGAAAAATAGGCGGGGCGTTCAATCCCATCAATAAGGTGACACAGCACCGCTCCCACACCATACGCACTACTGTCAGCCACTACCACTATGGGTTTATGAGGGTCAAAGTGGACTAGAGTCTGAGAGTCCAGGAGGGCTTGTTTAGATTTCTGGAAGGCTCTCTCCTGACTTGCATCCCATTTCCAAGGGGTTTTGTCTCTCAGTAAGGTATTTAGGGCCTCCAGCATAGTTGCAGATGATTTTAGAAATTTCCTATAGAAATTTAGCAGCCCAAGGTAGGCTCTCAGTTGAGTTACATTAGTAGGAGCTGGTGCATTCTGGATTGCTGCTACCTTCTCTGCAGTGGGGTGCAATCCATCCTTGTCAATTTGGTATCCAAGGTAGGATACCTGTGGCACTCCAATTTGGCATTTATCCATTTTCAGTATAGTCCTGCCTCCTGTAGTTTAGATAAGACTTGATAGAGACGCTTGTTGTGCTCTTGCTCATTAGTGGCACTCACCAGGACGTCATCCAGGTAGCAGAACACTCCTGGGAGGCCCTGCAATAGTCCTTCCATGGCACGCTGAAAGATTCCAGGTGCGGACGCAATTCCAAAACTGAGACGGTTGTAGGCAAATAACCCTCTGTGGGTGTTTATTACCGTGAGTTCCTTGGAGTCTTCATCCAAGGGTAGTTGAGCGTATGCCTGAGACATATCTAGCTTGGAGTATATAACTCCTCCTGCTAACCCGCTAAATAGATCTTCCACTCTGGGTATAGGGTAGGTATCACGCCTAGTGGCTCTGTTGACTGTTAATTTGTAGTCCCCACAGATGCGGATGCTTTGATCAGCCTTGAGCACAGGGACGATCGCCGCTGCCCATCTCGAGTATTGTACAGGGGTGAGGATACCTTCCTGCACCAGTCTATCAAGTTCTGCCTCCACCTTTGGTCTCAGTGTGTAAGGCACGTTCCTGGCCTTACAAAACTTTGGTGGTACGGCTGGATCCACTTCTATTTTGAAATTCCTTCCCTTAAAGCAACCTAGACCTGGTTGAAAAAGGTCGGGGAATTTATTTGCTAACTCTTCAGGGCAGGTAGTCAATTTGTTGACATTATTTGATACTATAGTTAGCCCGAGGGAATCAATCAGGTCCCTACCCAGCAAAGCTGGCCCCTCCCTGTCTACAATCACAAAAGTTGCTAGTTGAGGAACCATATTACCAGGTTCACGCTGGATGTTAGCCCTAATCTCCCCACAAATCACTAGGGGTGTTCCCCCATAAGCCCTAAGCTTAACATCAGAAGGTCTCAGCTCGGGTCTTGACTTAGCTGGTATTTTAGAGTAGGTGGCCATTGAAAGGATAGACCTGGCAGCACCTGTATCTACCTCCATCTCTAATGGCACACCATTTAGTAACAATTTTATTTTGATTGGGGGTTTCATTTCCTCGGCTATTGAGAAAATCTCCGCATAACAGCCTAGATTAGCAACTGGATAGTCTGCACAGGTTGCATTGTTAGTTCTATTAGGGTTAGGGTGGTGTTCCCTCCCCCTTTTCTCATGCATAGCATGCACAAAATTATTTTTGTTGCCTTTAGCAGAATTTTGATTTTTCACTTTAAAGCAACATTTCTTAAGATGGCCTTTTTGGCCACAACCATGACAAACACTGTCTTTATAGGGGCAATCTCTACGCCAGTGCAGATTACCACAGCCGCTGCATGCTGATTTGGGGCTAGCTTGAGCCTGAGTTTTGCCCTGAGGCTTTACTGCAGTTTGCTTTACTCTATGCTGGCCCACATTTAGTATGGAATTAGGTTGCCTTAACACAACCGTCTCCCTCAGTTGAGTTTCTTTGACAGTTGCCAGATCCACGGCTTTTTTCCATGTGAGGTCTGCTTCATTAAGCAAACAGTTTTGAACATCATTACTGGCCACACCCAGTATGAACCTATCAAGAAGCGTCTCTTCCAGAACTTCCTGTTTGGAATTACAGGTGTCTGAAAGGGCCTTTAAGCTAGCCACAAAATCAGCAATGTGTTGAAACCTTTCATGTAGCACCTTGAATGTATATGTGTATAATACTGATAATGTTACAGTGCTCTTGCGTAAGAATGTATTTAGACAGCACTATGCGTTGAGAACTGAGCTCATGGTTCTTGTGGATCGCTGCTCGTGGTTCTCGGGCTTGGCTGGAGCCTACTCCACCGCTACCCTTCGTAATGTAAACGTGTGTCCTGCTGTGTGTACTGATTATACAAACTCCAAGAGTCTCGTCTTCTTAACCTACGTCCATTAGGTTATGGGCCCAGTAAACCTTCCGATGAAGCAATATCAAGTGAGGTTATCTTAAGTCCCGAAGCGAAAAACAGCCCGGGACAGCGAGAACAGAAGTTGGTGATTTGTTAGTGCTGTGTGAGACAGAAACGGTGAAAGAGAAAGAAACATGGCAGGCTCCGTAAGTGAAAGTGCAAAGAACTGCCTCACGGCTCTTAATGATAAAAACTATCCTACGTGGAAGCTGCAAATGAAGATGATTCTGATGAAGGAAAAACTGTGGAACTTGGTTCGAGGAACGGAAACCATGCCACAGACTACGGACGAGACTGCTCGAAGAAAATTTGAAGAAAGACGTGACAGTGCACTTGCAACAATTGTGCTTGGTGTCGAAACAAGTCAACTTTATTTGTTGGGTGATCCTACTGACCCTGTGCAACTATGGCATAAGATTGAAGATACATTCCAGAAGAAAACTTGGTCTAACAAGTTCAGACTACGCAAAAGACTCTACAACATGAAACTAAAAGAAGACCAAGACTTACAAACTCATCTCAAAGCATTTGTCGAAATATTTGAGTCCTTGAGTGTGATTGATGACGCAGTTGATGAAGAAAGTCGTGTAATAATCTTGCTGTCGTCACTTCCCGACCATTTCTCCACACTGGTGACTGCACTGGAAGCTCATGAAAAACTACCGTCATGGGATATTGTGACAGAGCGTCTTCTGAATGAAGAAGCAAAACTGAAAAACCAAAGTGCTTCAGACTTCAGTGAAAAATCCCTTGTGACCTCCAAATTGAAAAACTCACGATGCTTCGAATGCGGAAAATTGGGACACCTACGTACCAAGTGCTGGATCTATCAAGAAAAATTGAAGAAAGAAGATGGGAACCACACAGAAAACCAAAACAATTTTGTAGCAGGTAAAACAAATTATATCGGTGCATTGTCTGTGATAAATATCAATAATTGTTGGGTAATTGATTCCGGTGCAACAGCACACATGTGTAATAATAGGAATGATTTTTCTTGTATGAATGAGCTATCTAGTCCAATTAACATTGAAGTTGGTGATGGTAGAAACTTGCAAGGTGTTGGTGTAGGTGATGTTGAAGTTATGGTGTTGTTGCCTAAAGGTCGAGTAGATACCTGTGTTGTTAAGAATGTCTTGTATGTACCTGGTTTAGCTTACAATTTACTTTCCGTGCCTCAGATTACAGAAAGTGGAAACTCAGTTTACTTTGACGAAAGCTCATGTAAGATTGTAAATAAAGACGATGAATTAATTGCCTTAGGCAGTAAAGTAGGAAAATTGTATAAACTTAATTGCACCCTTAATTCAGCCGCTAAATGCATGAACGTTTCCTCTGATGAAATTCTGTGGCATAAACGATTTTGTCATCTAGGATTCAATAATCTTAAGAAATTAGGCACTAAGAATCTTGTTAGAGGTTTTGATTGTTCTGTGAGTGGAGATAACATTTTTTGTGAAAACTGTTGTGATGGTAAAAATCATAGGCTTCCGTTCCCCAAAACAAATCACAAAAGGAAACGCCAACCCTTAGAACTTATCCACAGTGATGTGTGTGGCCAGCTTAATCCCATATCACTTGGGAGTGGAAGGTATTTTGTAACCTTCATAGATGACCACTCCAGATATACTTGGGTGTACATTATCAAACATAAGAGTGATGTTTTCAAAGTGTTTCAGGAGTTCAAATCCTTGGTAGAAAATCACTATGATCACAAAATTAAAATTCTGCGCTCCGATAACGGTGGGGAATACATCTCTAATGACTTTGAACAATTCCTAAAAGGGGAAGGAATTATCCATGAAAAAACTGTGCCTAAGACACCTGAACAAAATGGAGTTGCAGAAAGAATGAATAGAACTCTTCTTGACTCTGTCAGAGCTATGCTGTCTGGTTCAAAGTTACCAAAATCATTCTGGGGTGAAGCTATATCAACTGCCGTGTATGTCAAAAATAGGAGCCCTGCTAGTGCATTGAATGATATGACCCCTTATCAGGCCCTTAATGGACACAAGCCCAACGTACAGCACCTCAAAACCTTTGGCTGCAGTGCGTACGCTCATGTCCCCAAAGATGAGAGGGAAAAACTTGATCCAAAATCTAAACCGTGTGTTCTTGTAGGATATGGAAGTGGATCCAAGGGATATCGTCTGTATGACATAAACAGTAGAAGGATATTTTTGAGTAGAGACGTTATGTTCAATGAATCTCAGCAGATGCCAATTGAGAAGGAGCCTTCAGAAGTAAATGATGGTAATTTTTCTCTTCTTCCTCAGGATCCAGAGCCAGAAGACTCTGAGGGAGGGGTGGAGCATAGACAGTCAGATGCTGGGATGGAGGGAGTGCAGCCTAGACAATCAGCCAGATATCGACGGGCTCCTGATAGGTTTGGTGAATGGGTGTATTTAATGAAAAATGAGCTTGATATACCATCTTGTGTTCAAGAAGCACTCAGTGGACCAGAAGCAAAACTATGGGAAACAGCTATGGAGAATGAGATGGAGTCTATAAATCAAAACAGAGTATGGTCCCTTGTAGAGTGTCCTAATGACAAAAAACCTATCAAATCAAAGTGGATCTTTAAAAGAAAAACCGGACCCGACGGAAGCATTTGCTCGTACAAAGCTCGCCTTGTGGCTCAGGGCTACTCACAAAAATATGGCATCGACTACGACGAGACCTTCAGTCCCGTGGTTCGATTTGAGTCTGTCAGGACAGTACTAGCTTTGGCTGCCAAATGCAACATGCAAGTCCATCACATGGACGTTGCAACAGCCTTCCTTAATGGAGAACTGATTGAAGAACTATATCTGGTTCAACCTGACGGTTTTATTGTCAAAGGCAAAGAAAATCTGGTGTGTAAACTACAAAAATCGCTCTACGGACTAAAACAAGCTCCTAAGTGTTGGAATACTACACTAGATAGCTATTTGAAGAAATTGGGTTTTGTACAATCTAAGAGTGATGCTTGTATATACACTCGTGTTCAAGATAAGAAACTGTGTATTGTGGCGGTGTATGTAGACGATCTAATAATTGCTTCTGAGTCTGGTGATGAAATAAATCAAATAAAGTTGAGCCTTTCTACCCAATACAAAATGAAGGACCTTGGTGTGCTGAGTTACTTCCTAGGTGTAAGTGTTGTACAATTTAAAAACAATGTCTTCTTGAATCAAAATGCCTACACTGAGGCTCTGTTGTCAAAATTTGGCTTTGATAATTGCAAACCTGTTGCAACTCCCGCCGATGTAAACGTAAATCCGATATGCTCCCCAAATGATGTCGAATTTGACCCTGCCACTTATCAAAGTGCTGTAGGTAGCCTTTTGTATTTGTCAACCAGAACTCGACCTGACATTGCATTCGCAGTGAATAATGTTGCTAAATACAGCTCCAAACCTCTTGAACAGCATTGGATGTGTGTTAAGAGAATATTCAGGTACCTGAGAGGCACCTCTAAACTAGGTCTCTTGTATAGCAAATGTTCTGATACTTGCATTGGTTATTCAGATGCTGACTGGGCTGGTGATAAAAATGACCGAAAGTCTACCTCTGGTTACTGTTTCACCCTCAGTAATTCGGTAATTACGTGGAGATCTAACAAACAAACTTGTGTAGCCCTCTCAACTGCAGAAGCCGAATACGTTGCTCTTGCCGGTGCGGCTCAAGAGGCTGTCTGGTTAAAGCACTTACTCAGTGATCTAAATTTTGGGACTATGGAACCAATGGTTATAAACGAAGACAACCAGTCAGCCATCTGTCTTGCCAACAATCCCAAATATCATGGGAGGAGCAAGCACATCGATATTAAGTTTCACTATGTACGGGATCTTGTAAGTAACAAAGATATAGACGTAGTGTATTGCCCTACCGACGAAATGCTCGCCGACATATTCACCAAGAACCTGCCGATAGAAAAGTTCTCTAGACTAAGAACGAAGTTAGGAATGGTCTCATCTGACACACATTCAATGTGAGAAGGAGTGTTGAAACCTTTCATGTAGCACCTTGAATGTATATGTGTATAATACTGATAATGTTACAGTGCTCTTGCGTAAGAATGTATTTAGACAGCACTATGCGTTGAGAACTGAGCTCATGGTTCTTGTGGATCGCTGCTCGTGGTTCTCGGGCTTGGCTGGAGCCTACTCCACCGCTACCCTTCGTAATGTAAACGTGTGTCCTGCTGTGTGTACTGATTATACAAACTCCAAGAGTCTCGTCTTCTTAACCTACGTCCATTACAATGCTCTCCTCTTGTTTCTGGTTCCGCTTATGGAACCTAAACCTTTCAAAGATCTGGTTGCGTGTCGGCTTAAAATGCCGTCTTAACGCTTCCATGATCTCCTCATAGGTAGCATCTAAAAGTCTTTTAGGTGAGAGTAGGTCTTTGGCTAACCTAACAATTTTAGGACCCACCAGAGCAATAAATGTTTTAGCTTTATTTGAATCTTCCACTTTATTAATACTCAGGAAGCAGTTTAGCCTGACTTCATATTCTGGGAATTCTTCCTCTAAAGGATTGAATTCTCCCACTGAGCCTAGCATTGGCATTTTTACCCAGCTTTACAGCTAATTGTCAGATATCTACCTGAAATAGTAGTAGCAACAATATCAGTTGCAAGAGTAGCCAATTCAAGAGACTGTAATAAAACACCTTGTTAAAAAAAATCAGAAATTTACAGCATCAATACTCTAGTCACTGAATAATAATATAAATTCTGAGTTCCTTCATTAGTCTAGCCTCTCCCAATAGTTCTACAAAAAATAATCCTCGTCGCCAGTATTATAGATTGGATAGCCCTGCACTAGAGCACAGCATAGGTTCCACATAGACACAACATAGTTATAGTACTGAACACAATACAATGCAATGACACAGCAAGTTAGGTAAATAGTTCACTCACCTCTTGGATACCTTAACTTTATACTCAAATGTCGGTACTATGGCTAGTGAGGTTAGAGCGGAGATAGACGGGAAAGGTATAGAATAGAGTAGAATAGAATTAGTACATTAGTTTAGAACTTAAGAAGTTAGATACCAACCACAGTAGTTAATTATGTACACACTCGGTCAACATTTACTTGTTGTTGAATCTGAGGCCAATAGCAGACTGACTTGCGAGTGTTGCTCTCTCGAGCGTTACCAACTTATGGTCTCTCTAACTAGAACTTACACTACTCGCTATATTACAGTATCCGCGCTAAAAGTCTAACCAACCATCAAACATAAAAATTACCTCCTCCTCCTTTCCAAATTTACTAACCTGGAAGGGCTGCATCCCTGCAGCTAAGCCCCTAAAATCTCCAGTTAAGACTATTGAGTCGAGAGCCTTCATTCCTACCGATTTTACCCAATCGTTAAGCTTTTCCCACTTAGCTGGAAGCGCACCGCCTGAAATTCTTCAACCGCCTCGGACTCTTCCCAAGAACGTCTCACGAACTGAGCATCAAGCCTCGCCCGTCAGCCTTCAACCTCTACTTAATAAACGAGGCGAGATAGTCCATTCTCTCATTCTCCTCAAGTGATGGTTCGCATTGTGGTTTTATGAACAAACTTGTTTGATTATATGACGCTTGAAAATACTGAGTCTGGACCCTTCTCCTTCTGAGCAAGCGGCCATATCAATTCATTACAATATTGAAGCCTTCCCGGGCATCTGGTAACCTCAAATTATCACGGAACACCAAACTTTGCTCCATTTAAAATCAACCAAATACCCAAGCTTACACTATTAATCCAAGCTTTAAAGTCTGAGGTGCCAGGCAAAGCCTTGTCCCAACCTCGTTTCCGCCGAAGTCGAATAGAAGCATATCAAATAGAGAACATTCAAGCAGTAATAATAATGTTTTTTTTCAATAATAATGAAGGCATCTACGGATGCTTTATTTCCAATCAAGCCTGATACATATCACCTTGTACATTGGATTTTCAAATGGCTTATAACTAACGACAGGACGCCATGACGCTTTCCCCCGGGTAAGACCGGTACCCATTTCAGACACCTGGGTAGAGTGGGGTATTGTGCTTGGAATTTTTCTCCTATACCCAACAGAGAAAATCGCCACTGCCTGCGCCGAGATTCGATCCCGGGTCTCTGCCGCACGGCGGCAGAACCTCTAGCACATGGCTATGGCGGCACGTAGTAATCAATATTTCACTTAGAAGGTCGATTTACCGTAGATGTGAGGATTCCCAATACAATAACCCTGTTTTTTCTACTAAAAATTTTTTTAGTTTTCTTTATAACTGCATTCTTTCAGGTATTAGAATGATGTGAGGAAATCTGTTAGCAAAGGCTTTTTCCTGCATGAGTTTAATATGGTATTAAAACAGTTTGCAAATTGTCTCACACGGCAGAGCTATGATTGGAATCTCGACAGTATGATGCCCGGGGAATATTTTTTCCATGGGAGTTATAAAATGATAGTTTTACTCATGTGTTTAACGACAGCTTGCCATGCACGGTATGTTGCACGGTGCGAATTAATAGGGTAGGCAGGGACTATGGAATTAGAATGAAATGAGTAAATATGTAATCACATTCAAAATTGTAAGCACTTTTTATTTGAATGAATCTGTTCAGGTTGCAGCTATTTTTTTTAAAGTTACAGGGGAATTCAGATCAAAATCACGAGTTTTCCCAAGCTTCGGAAGCGCTCGGAAATGGTGATCAGCTGATTTGGTAAACAACTCTGTTGGACTGAGGAGCGGGTTTACGAGAATACTAACTTTGAGTGTGTTCGATAAGGCCGATAAAAGGACACGTTTACTTGAACTGTATGTAGGTATTTGTCCAATCGACTATGGCTTCAACATCAAATAGTTTATTTTCGTATAATAGCCTAGTTCATGCTGTGGCTGGTGGCTGTGGTTCGGCGTTTGCAATGAGTGTGTTCTTCCCTCTTGATACAATTAGAACGCGACTACAGTTACAAAAGAAGAAATCTGATGGCAGTAATGATCAACGTGGGACTTATATTTCTGTAAGTTATTAAATCATATTGTTTTAACCAAGGTTAATTTCTTTTACATTATTGCAGTGACAAAATTTGATTAATTAAATTCTGGAGTCGATCGCAAATCCAAATATGAAAGAAACTAAATTTACATGTTGAAAAGCATAGATTTCAGTGTTTATCTGGACTACACCTTGGAAATAATAAATGAGATTGGCTTTATGGTCAATTTATGCATGTGAAATAGATTTGTTAATGACAAAACACAGGTAAAAAATTATTTTAAAAGGTGTTAAATCTATACAAGCACTGTAGCACAAATTCAACAGTAGAATGTTTAGTCAGTATTAGTGAAATATGTTTGTTATGTGGTTACATGGTTGTGAATTATAAATATTTTAAGAAGCTGATCTTCAATTATTAAGCTTAGAGATATAATTTTGATTATTATTTTACCATTGTCAATATTAGGAAAATTTATGGTATGCAATAAGTGTATTAGTAATTTTATCATTACCAATTGAAAATTGACTTGACAAAATTTCCAGCATTGTATCAAAGATGCACCTCTCATATAATTTTACCTGGAACTTGAATATCAGTCATTAAACTTGGGACTTTCATTAAATTTTGGTATATGTTGATTAAAATTAACGGTAAATCTGAAGGAGATGACAGTTGTCGATTTTGTAAATTTCGATGCCTTAGCATAGTTAATTAGATCGAAATAGGGTAAAGTCCGAATGTTCGTCCAATTTAAACGGTTCAAACTTCAAACCCTCTCAAACGGTTCTCAAGATCGCTATTGCTGCAGCAAATACCGTCAGAAAAGCGCAAATGCATTGAGTTCATCGTGCTTTGCTCTAAAAAGGATCTTTCAAATCTTGATATGAAAAAAACAACTTGCTTTGCGAACACTTTGTCCAACTGAAATTTTCGAAAGTTCGTACCAAATTCATAATTAATTTAAAATTTCGACCGCGTTTCGAATCTCATCACAAAATTACGTACACCCTCTAAATTGAAATTTATATTTTTGTTTAGCGCTTAAGTTACCTGTGAGTGTTCAAATTTTTTGTAATATAATAGCGTGTTCATTTCTAATGAATTTGATACATATGTTTTGATACCGGCAGGCCGCAGCCAAGACGGTTCAAGAAGCGGTTTGTGAAAAGTACAGAAATTTTTCGAGAATTTCTTGAGTCCTACTTCAAACTTCAGTCCACCACGCGTAACTTTTGAAAGAATGCACCTATCAACTTCAAATTACTTTCAAACGAAAGAACAAAACATTTTCTACAAAGGTGTTATAAACACATCCAAAAAATTTTCCTGAGAAGTACAGAAATTCTTCGATAAAAATGTTTGATTCGCGTGCCATCGCGAGCGCGAAAGGGTCAACTAAAGTCTTTCGACGGCGCGTGAGTCGTACAGGTTCATTTTGAGGAATTTCTGTACTTTTCAGAAAACTTTTTTGGATGTTTTTATAACACCTTTGTAGAAAAGGTTTTGTTCTTTCGCTTGAGAGTAATTTCAAGTCGATAGGTGCATTCTTTCAAAAGTTACGAGTGGTGGACTGAAGTTTAAAGTAGGACTCAAGAAATTTCTGTACTTTTCAGAAACCGTTTCTTGAACCGTCTCGGCTGCGGCCTGCCGGTATGAATTGGGACGAATGTTGACCTTAAATTATGGCTCCTCGTAAAACACACCACTACTGCAATGATGATCTCGTTCACGCATTAGCAGAGATAAAAAATGGAAGTTTGAGTATACGCAATGCAAGTGATAAATATGGTGTTTCAAAAACAACGCTTCAAGAGCGTGTGCAAAGCACCGGCAGGCCGCAACCAAGACGGTTCAAGAAACGGTTTGTGAAAAGTACAGAAATTTCTTGAGTCCTACTTTAAACTTCAGTCCACCAATCGTAACTTTTGAAAGAATGCACCTATCGACTTTAAATTACTCTCAAACGAAAGAACAAAACATTTTTTACAAAGGTGTTATAAATACATTCAAAATTGTTTCTGAAAAGTACATAAATTCTGCGATGAACCTGTACGACTCACGCGCCAACGAAAGACTTTAGTTGACCCTTTCGCGCTCGCGATGGCACGCGAATCAAACATTTTTATCAAAGAATTTCTGTACTTCTCAGAAAAATTTTTTGAATGTGATTATAACACCTTTGTAGAAAATGTTTTGTTCTTTTGTTTTGGAGTAATTTGAAGTCGATAGGTGCATTCTTTCAAAAGTTACAAGTGGTGGACTAAAGTTTGAAGTAGGACTCAAGAAATTCTCAAGAAATTTCTGTACTTTTCAAAAACCGTTTCTTGAACCGTCTCGGCTGCGGCCTGCCGGTCCAATTCATAAACTATAAAATCTATACCTGAAAAGATATTAAGGATCATAAACAATAAGGAGAAACTTAAAGAAAAAACGTTGTACGAGCAAACGAATTCATATAAATGATTTCTTCAAAACTCCGTACATGTGGACGAAGTAATAACACAAGCCGTTAAAAGATTCGAAATTTAGTACACCTCAGAAACAAACAAAGGGAGAAATAAAACTCTGTAAAATGGCAGCACTACAGCTGTCAACACTCACACCGGTACGACATCGCCTAACACAACAACTTCGTTAACGGAAAAATTTTTTGTCGGCGATGCAAAATGGTAGTCAATTAAGGTGTGACGACTTCATAAGCAACTGAAACGCAGGTCATTCACTTGAGCTGCCATTTTTGTTCCAACAGTGATATTTATTTGTGGTGTGTGGCAATTATACAATATTATAAACCAACAGTTACCACGTGAACCACTTTTCGATGAACTTCAACTCCATACTAGCTTGTTATAGTAAAATATACCTGGTGTGTACGGAATTTCAAAGTGGACGAATTTTCGGAACTTACCCTAAACAAGTTTTCTTCTATGCACTTTTTGTCTCAAATGAGTATTTTATTAGTTATAGCGGTAAATGACTTACCGCATCTCCAGTGTTTGAAGCGGAATGAAATTCTTTGATCGAGTTGTATGGCAATACTGCAATGGCGTCTCGCTTCCAGCGCTCTGTCTTGAAAGACGAAACCAAACCTACCGCTATACCTCGTTAAATACTCATTTGACGAAAAAAGTGTATAGAATAAAAGTTGTATATTTTGATGTTATTACCATGTTTCTAGCAACAAAAATGCAAAAATCGATGAGTAGCTGTTTATTCGAACGCATTCGTCATCAATGACGAAACTAAACTTACCGCTATAAATCTTAAAATACTCATTTGAGACGAAAAAAGAATAGAAGAAAACTGGTTTATTTTGATTCCATTAATTAGGTTCAGGCACCAAAAAGTGGAAAATCGACAACTGTCATCTCCTTCAGATTTACCGAATTAACTAAATCTTATAAGAAATCTGGGTTAATGTTGAGGATTATTCGGGAATTGGGTCAATGTGAAGTTTAGTGCAATCACGGAAAATAAGAATTCCGATCTTAGGAACCACTAAAGGAACCCATTTAAGAACGTTTTACACGAATGACATTCTGCTCGCTGATGCGTTATTTTCGAATTATTGAACTTTGAAGTTAGCCTTTACGGGCGAAAGGAAGCAACGGAATTTAATTAATAACGGACGCTAACCCCCTATTACAAACTTGAAGAGGTTGGGTCGTGAGGGGGAGGCACAGTTCTTCTAGTGAAAATTATAAATAAAGCTTCTAACCCACCTATTAGGGTGACGACCGCAATCTTGTTTACATCGGCTCCAAGATGAGGCCACACCATGGGCGCCGCCATATTGGAGCCGATGTAAACAAGATTGCGGTCGACACCCTAATGGGTGGGTTAGAAGCTTTATTTATAATTTTCACTAGAAGAACTGTGCCTCCCCTTCACGGCCCAACCTCTTTACGTTTATTATAGCTTCCGTTATTAATTAAATTCCGTTTCGCGCGCTCGTTTCCTTATGGCGCGAAGGCCAACTTCAAAGTTCAATAATTCAAAAATAACGCATCAGCGAGCAGAATGTCATTCATGTAAAACATTCATAAATGGGTTCCTTTAGTGATTCCTAAGATCGGAATTCATATTTTCCGTGATTGCATTAAACTTCACATTGACTGGAAATTGATATCTTATTTTTAGGTGCCTTAACTTAGTTAATTAGATCGAAATAAGCAAGTTTTCTTCTATGCACTTTCCATCGTAAATAAATATTTTACGAGTTATAGTGGTAAATTAGTTACCGCAACTCAAGTGTTTGAAGCGGGAAGTAATTCATTTGGCCCGGCAAATGGCAACGCTGCAATGGCATCTAGCTTCCGGTTTTCTCGTTATCAAAGACGAAACTAAACCTACCGCGCTAACTCGTAAAATATTCATTTGACGAAAAAATAGGGTCAATGTTGAATTTAATGTTGTCAACGAATTTCATAATTTCATAGGTATAGATGGGTAATATAGTCGATTATGAGACGTTTTACAAGAATGACATTCTGCCCGGCGATGCGTTATTTTCGAATTATTCAACTTTGAAGCTGGCTGAAGATGGCGGCAGCCATCTTCGAGTCGATGTAAACAAACGTCACTAGAAAGCTTTATTTATAATTTCCACTAAAAGAACTGTGCCTACCCCTCACGACCCAACCTCTTTACGTTTGTAATAGGGGTTAGCTTCCATTTTCATTGCTAAAACAATGACTGTTTTTGCGTTAAGAGGGCCATTCAGGAGCGCCGTTCATATAACTTCAAACTTGAATAACTCGAAAACTAAGCATTTCCAGGCATATTGTCATTCGTGTAAAACGTCTTAAAATCGACTATATTACCCATCTATACCTACGAAATTATGAAATTCGTTGACAACATTATATTCAATATTGACCAAAAATAGTATGGAAGAAAAGTAGTTTATTTTGATTTTATTACCACGATTCAAGAAACAAAAATTTGAAAATCAATGAGTAGCTGTTTATTTGAGCGCATCTGTCATCAAAGACGAAACTAAACCTTCCGCTATAATTTGTGAAATAATCATTTACAACGGAACAACGGAAAGAGCATAGAAGAAAACTTGTTTATTTTGATCTAATTTACCATGTTTAGCATTCAAAAAGTGGATAATCAATTCCCAAATAATTGTCAACATTTAACAAAATCAGTAAATGTGCAGCATTTAGTAATAATCGATTTTCTAGCTTTCGAGGCACTAACATAGTTAATTAGGTTAAAATAAACAAGTTTTCTTCCATGTACTTTCCGTCACAAATGAGTATTTAATGAGTTATAGCGGTAAATTACTGACCGCAACTCTAGTGTTTGCAGCGGCAAGTAATTCAAACAGCACGTCGGACGGCATCACTGCAATGCCGTCTCGCTTCCAGCCCGATCGTCATCAAAGATGAAACCAAGCCTACCGCTATACCTCGTTAAATACTCATTTGATGAAAAAAGTGTATAGAAGAAAAGTTGTTCATTTTGATGTCTTTACCACAATTCAAGCAATGAAAGTTCAAAAATCTATAAGTAGCTGTTTATTCGAGCACATTTGTCATCAAAGACGAAACTAAACCTACCGCTATAACTGGTAAAATACTCATTTGCAACGGAAAGTGCATAGAAGAAAACTTGTTTATTTTAACCTTATTAACTATATTCATGCCTCGAAAATTTAAAAATCGATTATTACCAAACGCTACACATTTACCCCGAAATCTGCTACACAAGCAAGCAAAAGTTTGGAATCATTTTCTTGAAATTGGTTCCGCGTGACTTTGTGCACTTAATTTTTTCAATAATCATAAAAATATCATTTTAAAGGTTCAACTCTTAACTTTAAGTTGATACCAAATTCATTCAAATCAAGCCAGTATTTCGGGAGCTATCCCGGATTAAATCAAGGAGGTAGGAAAACAAGGATATATGGGAATGAATAAAACAACAAAAAATAATCAATAAAAAATTTATTTAGCCTTAAAATTAAGTGCCAATACTTTGTGTTAGCTCCCCATGCCCTAATAACTGCTCCAAGACAATTTTTCATCGACCTGATCAAGTTCTGAATTGATTCTTGTGGGATACCTTCTCACTCCTCATTTAAAGCCAATTTCAACTCATTTAGACATGAAGGAGCAGGAGTTCTGGAACGAATCTTCCTCTTCAGTTCATCCCACACGGCTCAATGGGATTCAAGTCAGGGCTGAGTGCTGGCCAGTCCAATGTGGTGATATCGACTTCTTCGAGGTATTCAGTTGTGCCACGGGCAGTGTGACAACGAGCATTATCGTGCATAAGGAGGAAGTCATCACCGATATATCCCGCATAGGGAACGACATGTTCCAGCAGAATATCGGAAATGTACCGGTCCGAAGTTAGACCGTCTCCTCGTCACCCGCCAGGCACGAATATAATCTCCGTTTTACCGTCAAAGGAAATGCCGGCCCACATCATACAAGAGCCGCTCCCATAAGGCACTGTTTCAGCAAAACAGCACTGCGCAAATCGCTCCCCAGGCCGCCTGTAGGCCCGACCTCTTTGGTCGCTACCGTGCAAACACATCCTGCACTCGTCGGAGAACAGAACTTGACTCCATTGCTCAACCTCCCAATCAAGATGGGTGCGAGCAAATTGAAGGCGTGCTTGTCGGTGAGCTGCCGTGAGTTTCAGGCCTATGGCAGGCCTTTTTGGAGTCAAGTTTGCTTGCTTGAGTCGTCAACAAACTCCACTCGCTGGCAGCTACCCCACGAACATCTCGAAGCTCCTGTTGAACGTCGACACCAGTCAAATGCCGATTTTGGAGAGAGGTTGATACGATAAAACGGTCATCTTTCTCCGAGGTGCACCGGCGTCATTTAGATCTTGGTCTCGGGATAAAGCCACCAGTCTCCTAAAAGCGTTTGTAAACTTTTGAAACACATGACTGGCTTATGTGGAGTCGACGAGCGACAACTCGCTGGCTGAGCCCTTCTTGCAATAGGGCTACAATTTGTGTTGCTTTTGTAGGAGTTATCTCCATTGTAGCTCAAGGAAAGGGTCAAAAGTACCGGAGATGTGTACTGATCAACGTGTGAAGGTGGACTGAGTAATCAAATCCGATAATAGGTGCCTACACATGGGTCAATAGGTCGCTACTCGCGACGTTTCTAAGAATTGAAGCACGTCTTTTCCGTTACGCCTTCACTTGATCCGGTATAGCTCCCAAAATACTGGCTTGATTTGAAAGAATTTGGTATCAATATAAAGTTAGGAGTTGAACCTCTAAATTTATGTAATTTTAACAGTTATTGAAAAAAATATTTAGTGCTCAAAATCGCGCAGAACCAATTTCTAGAAAGTGATTCCAAACTTTTGCTCGCGAGTGTATAAAACTGAAATTACAGAATTTTAAAATGTGGATTTAATAGTACATAGGTATTCAGATTAAGTTACTAATGGCAATGCAGATTGTAAAGGTGTAATGGTCAATATTGAATTTAATGTTGTCAACAACTTTATAATTTCATTACAAAATTTAGATGATTGAAGGGTCAATATTGAATTCAATGTTATCAACAATTTCAATAATTTTGTGGTCAATATTTACTCTCATGTTGTCAACGATTTTCATAATTTTGTTGCAAAGAATCAATAAAGGAACACATTTAAAAATTTAAACAATTTATTTACCACAGGTGATACAGAAGTAGAATTTTTCTTAAGGAGAGCGCCCCCCATACGGACTTTTTTCTTTATTATTGAACCTAGAACAATGAAGTTTGGCATACTGATAGGAAATTAAATTTGGAACCGCTTTTGCTCAGAGCAAAAGTTCAATTTTCTTGAAAAGAAAACGGGAAATCAAAGAAAACGAAGTTAAAAGGGGGGTGTTTCAAAAATCTTCTCCTCCTACAGTTTTTGAGCTACAGTAATGATTTTGGTATCATTGGATGCGGAAAGACACGAGCTTTTATGGATGCTAAAATTCATTCCAAAATTATTTATTGCTCATGAGTTATGACGTCATAAATTTTCACTTTTTCGAAAAAGGGTTTTTTTTTCCTATTTTTACACTTTTTCATTTTGAAAATGTATATTTGAGGAAACAAATTTTAGCATCCATAAAACCCCGCGACTTTCCGCATCCAATGATACCAAAATCATCACTGTAGCTCAAAAACTGTAGGAGGAGAAGCATTTTGAAACCCCAAAAACCATTGTTTACATTATAAGCAAAACAAAGAAACATAAACAATTCAAATAAAAATTTTTTTAAAATTTTTGATTCAAGTTAGACCCCTGAAATCATTATAGAGTAATCCTGAGACATAGAAGATGGCATAGCAACTTCGCGCCGTGAAGAAAGTGCCATGGGGGAGGTTTAACATGATAAAATACCACTTCCCCCTCCCCTCCCCCCCATTCTTTGAACCCCCGTAGCGGGCGAACGAGTGAACGTACGAGTCTCGTTTTTTCACAGGATGTACCTGACCCTTACACTTCTTATAGCGGCAAAAATCCCAGTTTCGCAAGAAATGTCAAAAACATGGGGTGCAGAAGGGGGACGCTCTCCTTAAGTCTAGTACAACGGTCAAATTTGAGTGTAGCTACCTGTGGGCCCGAACAAGTTCAGCGACTTCTAGGGCACCCTACCATCACGTTATTCTAGGGTGTACTAAATGTTTAACCTAGTTCACTTAACCTAGTTTCGCATTAGACTGATCATTGAGATAATTAACTCGATATTTTATGCTGTATTTTACAATATAGGTCAAATCGGCTATATTTCATAGTATGTTTGATAAAACGATTCAAGAGCAGACAGAATATTGGTTATGGTACCAAGGCAAGTTACATTATGACCAGGGTTGCGGAGTCGGAGTCGGGAGTCGGAGTCGCCGGAGTCGCATGTTTTAGGGTGGAGTCGGAGTCGGAGTCGGAGTCGCTTCTCTGAAGTGTGGTGGAGTCGGAGTCGGAGTCGGAGTCGGAGTCGGAGTCGGAGTCGGAGTCGCTTTTCCGAGTGTGGTGGAGTCGGAGTCGGAGTCGGAGTCGTTCATTCGGATGGGGTGGAGTCGAAGTTGGAGTCGCTATTTTTTGCTGTCTTTGATTCTAATTTTTACTAAAAATTATTTATAATTGTTTTAAACCAAGAGTAAACAAAACAGAGTTAGAATACTTTGCTGAAAATCTAAAACTACGCAATGTTTTGGTTGATTATTTTGTTTTAAATTTGAAACAGCGTATTTATACCTATCACCTAATACCGTCATTGTTATCTAGTCATTGTGGGTTTGTATTCCTATATATGATAAATACAAGAAAGAAATATATTTGTACTGGAGTAATAATGAATATTTTGCAGTTATTTAAGCAAGAATTAGTAATTTGAAGCATTGCAAATTTGTTCTGGATATTTCTGTTTCGTTCATTTCCCCTTCAATTAGGACACAGGAAGTAGCAAATAGTACTAAATGTGTTGCAAGTTACTTGTGGAACATTTCAGCTGATGCAATACATTGTACTCACGTAAGGAGTGGTAACTATGTACGCTCTTAATGATGCATTGATTGATAATGACTAGTCTCTGCAGAAACTTAAAGTTATGTTGTGATCATAAATATTTTTAGTCTTTATGTTATGATTCCTTGCCAATGAGTAGTCTTTGCCAAAACCTGAAGCTATGGTCTGGTACATAAAGACTTCTAGTTCTCAGGTTATGTCATCAAAATTGATATGGCTTCCTTGTCTTTAGGTCAAGTTAACATGTATTATTAATATCAATTTCTGCTCATTTCTAAAGTTATTTCTTGGATGTTGTTTGGTTCTTTCAGAGTTATATTGTATTTCACTATATCATTATCATGTTGAATTTTTATCTTCGTATCACTCCCCAGTTTTTAAGTAAGCATACGCTGAAATAGAGAATTTTATATGATGCTCATACAATTTTAAACACTGAAATAGTATCAGTTGTGCAGCATTACATGATTAATTACTTCTTCTTATGGAAGATTTGGAAATGTTGTAAGGTAATCAATATCGGCATTGAGACACATGAAAAATTAATATATAATGTAAACGAGCTGCAATGAAAATAATACCACACTAGCAAAAACTTCACTTATAGTCACACACACATTGTAACTGAAAGCAATGCATTATCTCAGCTAAAATGGTTGTTAAATTTATGCGATAGTACAAATTTTCTTACTGGAAACGTTTCGCTCCAAAAAACATGAAATGAGAAGAACATGGGCGTTTATTAAAATAGCCATGTGGTAGAGGTTCTGCCGTCGTGCGGCAAGGACCCGGGATCGAATCTCGGCGCTGGCAGTGGCGATTTTCTCTGTTGGGTATAGGAGAAAAATTCCAAGCACAATACCCCACTCTACCCAGGTGTCTGAAATGGGTACCGGTCTTGTCCGGGGGAAAGCGTCATGGCGTCCTGGCGTTAGTTATAAGGCATTTGAAAATCCAATGTACAAGGTGATATGTATCAGGCTTGATTGGAAATAAACCATCCGTAGATGCCTTCATTATTATTAGAAAAAATAAGAAAGTGTCAAACATAAAGTAAAAAGTTAGACGAGAATAAGAGATAGTATCATATTACACGCAAAGACGCTAAAAGTGACTTTTATTCATAAACAAAACGTTCCGAAAACTTCAGTCTCCTGCGACGAAAGCAATACAACTTTTGTCTATTATAGCCGAGATATAAAATAGTGTTGAGCAATAATATGACACCTTTTCTGCATTGTTACTCTGCATAGTGTAGACACAGAGAATAAGAGGCAGTGATTTTGCCTACTTTATCTACATGTATATCATTTTGTGGATTTTAACCCTAGTAATTGAATTAACTATTATAATTTCACTGAATGAGTGTTTACTTAGTAATAAAAAACTGTGGATACATATCTATGCTTCTCAGTGTAGGCAGTGCCTACTTTAACTACTCAGAAGACACTTGTCAGTAATATACCGGGTGTTTCAGAATAAGAGGCAAAAAATTGCCCACCAAGTAGAAGATGTCCGAATAAAAACTTTTTCTTCCATGAAATTTTAGGAAGAAAGAGACATTGAGATAATAGCCGTATATTGTTTTAAAGGATGAAATTTAATGACTAAATTACTCGCAATATTTATTTGAATTTACGTTGATCGGGCGAAATGTTCTAGTTGCATGACCTCCTAGATCTCCTGACATGACTCCACTCGATTTCATATTTTGGGGACACGTGAAGAGCCTTGTCTATGCTACACTCATTGAGTCTGAGGAAGATCTTGTGACCACAATTGAAGAAGCAGCTGCTGGCCAGATACCTACATGCCAGACGTGTTTCCTAATATCCGGCAGTCGTTAAGGCTAACATTCGAAAAGTGCATTGATGTAGGTGGAACACATCTTGAACAATTTTGGAAAGTAAATTTAAAATAAATATTGCGAGTAATTGTGCCATTAAATTTTGTCATTTAAAACAATAAACAGCTAATATCTCACGACCCCGATTTTTGGGGAAAAATTTCATGGAATTAAAAGTGTTTATTTAGCCATTTTATACTTGGTGTGCAATTTTGTACCTCGTGTTCTGAAACACTCAGTATATAAAATTGTATACTCGACCCGTGATAAATGATGGGATTTAATCTTGTCTTTATACGAATTCTCCAGATGTGGATCATAAAGAAATATATCCAACTTATAGTACCTGCGATTAAAATATTCTAGTACTAGTGCACTGGTGAAACTCGCCTCACAGATACAGTCATTGAGCATCTTTAAGAGCGTGAAAAGGAGACAGACCAACCAACAACGACGGACAGCCAATTTAATTTGTTCTATGAAATTTCCTGTTGAAAACCTTCCGTATTTCTGATGGCGGCTTTGTAGAAGGAAAAGTTTCCTTCAGATGGCCTGTCATAGTTGACAGACAAGAATTTGAAACTGTTGCAATAAGTTCTTTCTTTTCTTTGTCTTTTTGTTTTTCAGCTACATCTTTTCATTTCGATTTTTGTTTAAATTTAACTTTCTATAATTAAGAATGTTTGAGCGTCTACCAGACCTGCATTAACCTAAAATCGCTTAAATTAACATTACTCGTGACGCACTAGCGTTCACTAATTAAATTATCTTTGAGCTTACTCTGCTTGGGCAGCATGTCGCCCTTTTAATAAAAGTCGGTCTGGCACCTCTAACTTATTTCTCTTGCCTAAAACGCAGTCTCTTTCTGCGACTTTAACTCCTCGACCCGGTAAACAGGCACTTATTATTCAAGGTAAATAATTGTCAATTAATTGTTACAATCTTAGTGCTATATGCAATCTTGCAATAAGATACGATATTCAGCTAGTCGGCGACCAGACATCTTAAAACTCTATTTCAATCTACTCAGAACGCCACTAAAACTTCCTACCGGAGTACCGTGCTGATGACCGGCCACGTCCATTGGTTGTCTTCTATTATATTGGTTGTCTTCTATTATTAAGGAGTTTCGTTTTTAAAACTAACATTTCGTTAAAGAAAATATTCGGTCTCCGTTTTAAAGGAATTTAATAATAAAATAGTACAGAGGACGCTGCTGTGCGTACTGTTGGAATCCTCAAGATATGCCTAACTTGGGTGCTGTTTCCCTTTTTGCGCATCTCGGGAAACAACTTGCTATTGTTCCCTTGAAGTTCTTCTGTATTTAAAATAAATGTTCAAACAGTAGCCCTCAAGTTTTAAATCCTAAAATTCCATTGTAATAACATAGGAGAGATTACGCACAGGAAATACCTAAACCAATTTATTTATTTGTTTAAGGGGACACTTGCCCTTTTATTGTATGAGAACAATCAACGCTATACCGGGTGCCCCACAAAAATGTCCCCGACTTTTTAATTGATTATATCTCCGCTTTAAATTAACATATTTTAATTGTCTGTGTTTCACAATATATTAAATATCATTCCCTTTTCAAATAATTTAGGTTTTTGAAAATCAGTTGAATAACCACTTTACAATGATCAATTTACTGAAAAGGGTAGAAAAACAGATTGTTCAAAGGGAAAGTTGTAAAAGCAACACTGGTGTCCTTCTTCACTTCTCAATACCTACTGTTAAGAATAATTTCATAATGATGTATTCTACATACCACCAAGTATTTAAACCCATTGAGAGGTTTCAAGTGCTTTCAATAACAGTGTTTCAAGAACTGAAAGAAAACGGTGAAATAATCTGTAAAACTCTTCGTTCAATGGTGGCCAGAAGTAATACTTACCTTGAGAGATATGGTGGGTATGTCGAAGGATACTGAATTACTTTATTTGTTTAAACGTTATTTATGGTAATGATTTGTTACTTTTTTATATTTTTGCTTGTTCATTTTTTTGGAAAGTACAAAATAAAGAAGAGTATCAATATTGCTTAAAAAACTTTTCCTTTGAACAATTAGTTTTTCTACCTCTTTCAGTAAATTGATCATGGTAAAGTGTTTATTCAACTGATTTTCAAAAACTTAAATTATTCGAAAAGGAAACAGAATTTATTACATTGTGAATAAAAGACCATTCAAATATTTTAATTTAAAGCGGGGATATAATTAATTGAAAAATCGGGGACATTTTTTGGGACACCCGGTATAATAAAAACCCAGGTGTCCGTCAATTTGTAGATAAATATATGTTCTCATTCGTAATTTCTCCTATTTCATTACAATGGGAATCTGCTTGCTTGGACAGTATCATGAATATCATTGAAATATTATGAAAAACCTGGCATCTCCTCACTTTTGTTTATAAATAAAAAACATTGCGTCAAAATCGAATCTATTGTCACGAAAATGCGGCTAATCGCAGTAAAAAGGTATGACAATTTTTTTAAAAACTTCTTGCCGAATAATAATTCAAATCATAATACAGTGTTGTTGCTTGCTTGCTTGGTTGGTTGGTGTGTGCGTCTGCCACATTCTTGAAGATGCTTAATGACCGTAATTGTGATAAAAGTTTTACCAGTGCACAAGTACGAGAATACTGTATTTTAATCGCGGGTACTATTAGGATGGGTATATTTGTTTGTCATCTTTATCTTGATATATTTTTTAAAACGATACCATCGAATCCTGTCATTTTTTACCACTCATGTACTCTAGTAACTTGATTATTAACATTCTGCAGTCAATTTAAAAGTCGTTCGTTAATAAAGAATATAGTGAACATATGTACAGGTTTCAACATCTGCAACCGTCTACTACTAAGAATGACAGTCGTGTGTTTATTTATACGTTCCATACGTTTCGTGTCACGTTCTTCAGAATCGATAGGAAAAAAATTAGCACTGGTGGTCTTGGTTTCAGTTCACGGTCAATTAATACACCCATTTTCGTACAAGTACTCTAGCTATAATGCCACTTTCAAAACAATCGAGAGATCCAGAGCCTTATATACCAGAGTTCGAATCGTGGATACAGAGTTCGGCGGGGAATTGTATATTACAATGTACTGTATTACAATACACTCTATTGCATATTACAATATACATACACAAGCTCGCAGTTGCTTTCAGTAATGCTGAATTTCTGTATCTAGGATACGACACGAATGGCTATAACTGCTTCTCTTGCGGCTCAAATATGCTGTGTTCCAAGTGTTTATTACTCTAATAAGAAAAATAAGTTACTTTTGGAATGAGTTTAAGCAAGGAAACTCCACTCGAACAAAAATTTGTTGATGAAAGGTATTGAATCCCGTCATTTTTGACGGACCGTGTACGCTGGTTAAGAAATAAAATATTCATCTTATAAATTACGAATAGGTGGAGTTGGAGTCCCAAATTGCGAATAGGCGGAGTCGGTGTTGGAGTCGCCAAATTTTGGAAAGGTGGAGTTGGAGTCGGAGTCGCCAAATTCTGAAAAGGTGGAGTCGGAGTCGGAGTCGGAGTCGCTAAATTCTCGAAAGGTGGAGTCGGAGTCGCCAAATTCTGGAGAGGTGGAGTCGGAGTCGAAGTCGGAGTCTCAAATTTATTCCTCCGACTCCGCAACCCTGATTATGACATTATCATTAGTTACATGTAGGAGGCAAGATTTTGACACGGTGATCTTACACGACTAGTATTCTGATAGGAAGTGAAACTCAAGATGTCTTTTGAACACTTTGTACGAATTACATTCACAGATCTCTGCAGGTATAGAGTTCCAAGTTTTGGTTCCAACGAAGAGGATACTGTGTTGCGACCGGGCCTTTGAATTATAAGGAAGCATGAATTTACTTCTATTTCGGGTTAAATGATCGTGATGACCAGTTTGCGCAGTCAGTAATCGTCTTAGGCTATTGTCGCCATCATTTCTTAATGTTTTGTAAATGAAATTACAGATGGAGGTTTTGTAGAGATCCGAAAGTTCAAGTATTTTTAAATTTTTGAAAGAATCATTTGTGTGAGCATTATATTCTAGGTTCTTTACCGCTCTGACAGCTCTTTTCTGCAGCGTAAAAATTTTGTTGGTTTTATTTTTATCAGTTCCGTGCCATGCTTCTATTCCGTATTGCAAGTATGGAAAAATGAGCGTTCGGTGGAGCATTTGTAAAGCTGTTTCAGGCAGAAAATTTTTAACTTTATTTAGGATTCCGATGGGTTTTGATAATTTAGAACTAATATGAGTGATGTGCTCTTTGAAGGTCAGATGTTTATCTATTATGATGCCCAGAAACTTACATGTGTTGGTTTCTTTGATTTCACCTTCGCCAATTTTAATGCATGGGAGAGATACATCTTTCTTGTATGAGAATGTAATATAATTTGTTTTATCAATATTAAGGCTTATTTTATTAGCTTTGAGCCACGATGAAACCTTGTGAAGTTCAGTATTTATACTCTCCACAATCATAGCAGGATTTTGGTTTGGAAGGACCGCAGAAAGCGTACTGTCATCGGCAAAAAAGTATGAATTTGAAGAATGATGTAGATTTTACAATATCATTGATAAAAATCAGAAACATGAGAAGCCCAAGAACAGATCCTTGTGGAACTCCATGGCTAATTGTCTGTGGGTCTGATTTTGCGTCGTCAATGACAACGAATTGCTTGCGATTTGTTAGGTATGACCATGAACCAATCATAGGCAATCCCTCGAATGCCATAACGGTGTAGTTTCGAGAGTAGTATTTTATGGTCCACACAATCAAATGCTTTTCGAAAGTCAAGAAATACAGAGAAGACAGGCTTTCCTTCATCTATATTAGAAGAGAGGAATTGTAAATGATTTAATACAGCCTGTGTTGTTGATTTTTTACAGCGAAAGCCGTATTGTTTATCGTAAAGAAATGATTTTTGTTCAAAATAAGAGTACACTTTTTTATACACAATCTTCTCGAATACTTTGCTAATAATTGGTAGTACGGAGATAGGTCGATAATTGTTTACACAGGTTTTTTCACCACTCTCAAAGATAGGGATTACTCTAGCAACTTTGAGGGAGTTCAGGAAAGTGCCTAGCAAGAGAGACTGGTTAATAATATTTGATATCAGCGGGGCTACAATGTCAGCAATAACCTTAAGTACTTTAGTTGGAAACGTTTGTAACCCACTCAATTTATTTTTCATGATGTTTATGCACGTAATTACATCGGAGGAGTTTGTAGGCATAAAGAAAAAGGAGTTGGGTTCTCGAATATGATCCATAAATTCCAGGTGATCAGTAGGTTCACTTGGAATACCATCAGCTATAGTTTTCCCTACGTTTACGAAGAAGTTGTTGAAGAGATTAGCAATTTCTTTCTTCTCATGGTATTTTACATTATCTTGAATAACATATTCAATTTTCTTTTTATCAGCATTATTCGGTTTACAGCAAGAGTTAAGGAGATGCCAGGTCTTTCTAACGTCAGTTTTGAATTGAGTAAACTTGAGCGTAAAGAAGTTCTTTTTTGATGTTCTTATCTGGTTTGTTACATAGTTTTTGAATCGGTTATATGTTTCTCTAGATATTCGCCCTTCGTAAAGGAGGGCTAGGTATGCTTGACGTTTCTTTATATTTATCACAATGTCTCTAGTAATCCAGGGCTTTTGTTTATTTTTCGGGGTAACTGTACGAGTTACAATTGGGCAACACTGATTGTATGCGGTCATTATAGTTTCAGTCAACTTTACTACTGCTTCATCAATGCTCGAAGCATTATTGTTTTGTTGGGAGATGTGTAATGTATTCATTGATTCTTCTAGAACGGTGCGCATTTCTTCAAGATTTGATTCGTTTATTTTACGATATGAGTAAGTTTCAGCCCGTGCCTTGGTGCGAGCAATGTAGACATTTTTCTCAATAAGAAAAACTGGGAAGTGATCTGATAAGTCAGACGTAATTATTCCAGCAAGAAAATCACTTGGGTCTGTCATAAAGATATTGTCAAGCAGCGTAGCACACTCTGAGGTTATTCGTGTAGGCTTTGTAATGATCGGAAGGAAGGATTGAGACTGAAAGGTCGTTAGGAAATTAGAGATTGGTTCATAGCTTTCATGGTTTAGTAGATCATAATTGAAATCACCGCATATTATTATGTCATTGTATAAGGGCCTGTTGAATTGAGAAATAATACGATTCAGCTCATTCAGGAAGGATATAGGACAGGCTGTAGGAGGCCTATACACCATTCCAAGCACAATGCGTTTACCATCTCTAGTCAGTTCTACAAAGAGTGATTCTATATGATCCTGATTCATTGTTGCACTTGCTATGGTTTTCGAGTCTATGTGGTTAGATATATATGTGCTGATGCCTCCGCCCCGCTGTTTTTTTTCTTAGCGAATGGTAACTATGATAATTTTCAAATCGAATCATGCCTTTAGTCGAGTCATCTAGCCAGCTTTCGGTGAAGCTAATCACATCTAGGTTATATTTAAGTTCAGTAATAGTACATTGTATCTCTTCCAATTTTGGATAGAGTGACCTACAGTTCCAACACAGGAGTGAGAAATCTCGGTCAGTTATTCGTATAGTTTCGTTGAATTTTGATATATTAGTATACCTACACTCTTGAGAGTCGTTCAGGTTTGGATATATTCTGTTCAAATGATTGAGATCTGGGTCGATTTCCTTGAATATCTCAGGGTGATCAGTCATTTAAAATAAGTAAACAGTAAGAATTAGGTACTATAAAACTTGAAACGAAATACAGAGTCAAGCTTTAAGGGATATTCCTGTCTAAAAAAACTAGCTTATGAAGTACGAGAGAATAGAGTATATATAAAAAAAATCTAGTGCAATTACGTGAGTACATATAAACTCAGTCCATGAGCGAAAAATATTGGAGTTCAATATCACAACATTGGTGTAAACAGATTGCTGCATGAGGGCGCTTTCACAAGTTCACATACAGCAGGTAATAAGTTTTAAAGATTATAACGACAATGATATAATCAGCTAATATGGTTTACACGCAATAATAACTTTAGTGGTAAAAAAAGAAAAAAATTCACAGTAACATCGGGAGGTAAAAAATTGCTGATTGCGTTGTTTCAAAAGTTCACACACAGCTGTCATAAATGTTTACAAACACATCTGTTATACATTTGTATAGATTCAGGTTAAACTAACATCAAGTTGAGGTTAAACTGACATGATACCTAATTGAGGTTAAACTAACACGGAATTGACATATCTAATTTAGGGGATCACCTAGTCTAGTCACCCATGATCTGCTTTGATGACATATTGAGTTGTTGCATCAGGTATTGCTCGAGGTCATCTGGCGTGTTGATCTCGCGGCGTCTTGAATCTGGGTTTCTGGGGTTAAATATGAAGATGTTTCCATCCTGTGTTCTTGGGATTCCAACTTTATCCAGGAATTTCCTTTTGGCCATCCTCGGAATCTACATGGCATTAGCTCGTGAAGGTATGAGGTATTCATTTATGAAGAAGAACTTTGGTTTCTTTTCTTGGCAGGCGTTGAGAGAATTTCACGTTTTTTGTTATAATGTTTTAGTTCAAATGCAATGTTTCTTTGACCTACGTTCCCAGTTACTGTTTTTTTCCCCATTCTTGTAGCTGACGTGATGTCAGTGTCGGAGAGGTCAATGTTGATCTTGTCCTGCAGGAGATGGCAGACGGTTTCCTTGCAGATTTCGTTCGGGTGTGATTGGGGTAGATCCTTACCAGAAATGACGAGAGTACATTTTTTGTCATCAATGGCTCGGCGCTGATCACTTTTTTCCAACTGGTCGAGACGGAAGGCTAAGCTATCCATTTTCTCATTCTGTTCTTCGAGAGTTTTCTTGTGCTCTGCTTCTTTTCCCGCTACTGTTTCAACTAGTGTTTTAAGGTGACTTATTTCAATTTTCATATTATCAATGTCACTCTTAAAATTTGTCATCACTGAGTCGAAGTATTTTATAAGGAGAGAAACCACTTCTTTGCCATCTTTCGTTAGGTTAGACACATCAGGATATTGACCAAACTTCGGCTGATACTCGTCGCTGTTATTGTTGCCGCAGCTGTTGTTATTGCGTTGCTTCTTGGGTCCCATCTTGGAGATTGATAGAATTCGTTTCCTCGTGTACGCGAGGGATGAGCACTTTCACACATTTTGAGGGAATATTTTTACACTTAGTTTGATGATTTTTTATTTGTTGTTTGTTTAAGTCACATTTGAATCCTCATGGCGAGAGTGTGTACCCATTCAGGTTAGGAGTACATTCTTTATAGCATTAGGCACTTTGTTTCGGAGCGAGTGCAACAGACGTCTGATATAATAATAGAGTTAAATAATAGAGACTCCACACGGAGTCTCTCAGGTATATGTTTTACAAGAATGACATTCTGCTCCCTGATGCGTTATTTTTGAATTATTCAACTTTGAAGTTGGCTTGTGCGCACCATGGAAGTGCGCGCGCCTTGCGTAATTTAATTAATAATGGAAACTAACCCCCTATTACAAACGTAAAGAGGTTGGGTCACGAGAGATAGCCACAGTTCTTCTAATGAAAATTATAAATAAAGGTTTCTAGTGACGTCCGTTTACGTCGACTCCAAGGTGGCTGCCGCCATGGCGCCATCCGGTACCCAAGAGGGCGGCAGCCATCTTGGAGTGGATTTCTTTTCTTTTCTTTCTTTTTATGGATTTTGGGAATTAAAAAAAAAGAAATTTGACCTCTATTTAATTTTTTTTTTCAGGTCGTGTAATTTCAAAGTAATGGATGCATTGAACATTTGTACCCCTCATGGATACACCTTGCTAAGCCCTATCGAATGGTATATAAACCATTCTTGTACCCCTAAAATTGTGGAAGATACATTTGAGAAACCAATTATCAAGTTTCCAGAAAAAACGTGTTTTTCACGCAAATAAATTATTTTTCTTCTTATTGTTTGAACTAGGGGTTTTCTACAATGAACTCTTGAGAGCTTTTGTAGCTCTTTTCAAGCCCTTTTGATTGATAAAATTTACATTGCTGTAGCTCTGGAACTCAGGAAAAAAATCTACATCAAAATACAATACGTGTAATTTTTCAAAACACCCACTTTTTTGAAAATTTTTTTTTCAACCAAAATATGTTTTTTTTCATGTCAACTCCTCTGTTTTGTAGCTCTTTTCAAGCCCTTTGGATTTGTGTGCTCGCCTTAGCCGTAGCTATGATACTTCAGCTGTCATTGAGCTATGAATGAAAGCTGCGGTATCATAGATATGGCAGAACATCTAAATTCCTAAATTGTCAAAAATTATCAAAAATTTTTACTCAGTTTTAGAATGTTTTGTTTGAATATGAAAGCACCTTTAGTAGCCCATGAACGAACTGTATTGCCATTGCCTCAAAGAAACACGCTCAATTGACCCCCAATAATGAGGGAGGGGGAGTGTTCAAGGTCTTGCCACCCCCCATCACTTTCCCCCCTCTGGTGGGCGTACCATTCGGAGTAGGCGTAAGCAAAAAGTACGAATGGAAGCGCAAGAAAATCCTCTATAGATGCATATAAAAACAGAAAATCAACACTTATCCCGATTTCTACCGAGAGGTGTCCTTGAAATCTACTATATTACCATCTATAGCAACAAAATTATGAAAGTCGTTGACAAGATTAAAGTAAATATTGACCAATTTTGTTGCCATATTTTGGTAATATGGTACAATTGAAGACGTTTTACATAAATGACATTGTGCTTGCAAATGCTTAGTTTTCGAGATATTTAACTTCAAAGTTATAGGAACGTCGTTTAAAAAATTGAACAAACGGATATGTAAATAAGCAGAAATACGGTTTTGACGTAACAATAGGTGAGGTTAGGTTAGGTAAAGTTAGGTTAGTTAAATAAACTAATCCAAACTAACTTAAATAAACGTAAAATAATTTAATTTAACTCAACCATATTGTGGCCGATGTTTTCCCGCCAAAAAACTTGGTGTGGTCCGTGTCTGCGAAACGATGGAAGAGCCGTATCAAAACTGCCGTTTATGCTATTTGTACCTGAACGTTATTTATGCTATATCTCTAAAACTAAGCATTTGCAAGCATAATATCATTTGTGTAAAATGTCTTAAAATGTCTCCAATTACCTAAATTTCGTAATGAAATTATGAAAGTTATGTACAATATTAAATTCAATATCGACCGATAGGAGACATTTTAAGACCTTTTGCAGAAATGATACTGTGCTTGCAAAAGCTTTGTTTTTGAGATATAGCATAAATAACGTACTGGTAAGAATAGCGTTAAGGGCAGTTTCAGCTTTTCTCTTCCAGAGATTTGCGGACGCGGACCTCGCCAAGTTTTTTGGCGGGAGTCATCGGCCTCGGTAAGGTTAAGTTAAGTTATTTTAGATTGACTTTTGTTAGTTTAGGTTAGTTTACTTAACTAACCTAACTCGCCTAACCTAACCTTACCTATCGTTGCGTCAAAACTGTATTTCTGCTTATTTATGTATCCGTTCAGTTTTATAAATGACATTCCTATGACATCAAAGTTAAATATCTTGAAAACTAAGCATTTGCAAGCACAATGTCATTCATGTAAAACGGGTTCAATTGTATCATATTAACCATTTGTGGCAGTGAAATTTTTGAAATCGTTTACAACATTAAGTTCAATATTGATTGGTCAAATTTTTATTTGCTACCAGCAGCAATTTTTTTACAGTTGTAATATTTTTATTGAAGCTATAATTAAGCTGATCACATACTTCAGCATATAATTAACAAGGTTAATGCTGGAGATCCTCAGATATAGAAGTCTCATTCAATGCTCTGAATTTGAAAGTTTACAGATATGAATATGTTGTTCCATTATATGGTAAATGTGCAGCGTTGGTGCCTAAACTTTTTGATGCCTAAACATAGTTAATTAGATCAAAATAAACAAGTTTTCTTCCATGCACTTTATGAGAATTTAATGAGAATTTTATGAGTTGTGGTAAATGACTTACCACGACTCTAGTGTTTGAAGCGGAAAGAAATTCATTGAACGTATGGCAACACTTCAATGGACTCTTCCCTCCGATGCGCTTGAATGGTCGAGCGCATTCCTATCATCTAAGACGAAAATTAACATACTGCTATAACTCATTATTTTTGGGTGATAACCTTTTTTGTGTTATTTAGGGGACGGTCTACATGGAATTCAGAAGAAGTGTTGATTTTCTGTTTTTATAATCTTCATATAGAGGATTTTCTTGCGCTTCCGTTGGTACTACTCGCTTGCGTCTACTCCGACTGATACGCCCCCCAGAGGGGGGGGGAGCGAGGGGGGTGGCGTGACCTTGACGCAGGACAACCCCTCCCACTCTTCTTTATTGGGATCAATTGAGCGCATTTCTTAGCGGCAATGGCAAAAAAGTTTGTTCATGAGCTACTCAAGGCGCTTTCATATTCAAACTAAATATTCTAACGCTGAGTAATAATTTTTGAAAATTTACAAATCCAACTGTTCTGTGTACACTCGCTTTCATTCATAGCTCGATGACAGCCGCAGTATCATAGCTACGGCTATGGCAAGCACACCAATCGAAAGAGCTTGAAAAGAGCTCTAAAGCAGAGGACTTAACTTGAAAAAAAAAGTATTTTGGTGAAAATTTTTTTTTTTTTAAATGGGTGTTTTGAACACTTACACTTATTGTCTTTTGATATAGATTTTTTCCCAGAGTTCCAAAGCTACAACAATGTCAAGATATATAAATTGAAAGTGCTTAAAAAGCGCTTAAAAAGCGCTACAAACGCCCATGAGTTCATTGTAGAAAACACCTAGTTCAAAAAATAGGAAGAAAAACAATTTTTTTTTAGAAAAACACGTTTTCTGGAAACTTGCTAATTAGTTTTTTCAAATGTATCTTCTTCCACAATTTTAGGGGTGCATAAATGGGATATATACCATTCAATATGGCTTAGCAAGCTCTATCCATAAGGAATACAAAATTTCGAAACATTTTTTATTTTGAAAATTATACAAGAAAAAATGAAAATAAATAATAATGAAGGCATCTACGGATGCTTCATTTCCAATTCAAGCCTGATACATATCACCTTGTACATTGGATTTTCAAAATGCCTTATAACTAACACCAGGACGCCATGAAGCATACCCCCGGTTAAGACCAGTACCCATTTCAGACACCTGGGTAGAGTGGGATATTGTGCTTGGAATTTTTCCCCTATACCCAACAGAGAAAATTGCTATCCAGCGCCGGAACTCGAACCTGCGTTTCCCACATGGCGGGCAGGCCAATAGACATCGGCTATGATGAGCACAAAAAAACAAAAGTCACATTTTTTTTCAAAATTTCCTAAAATTCCACAAATGAATTTATCAAAATCCCCTATTCCTTATGGTTATATAGGTATATAAAATATATAAAAACAAATTTTCGGTTATGTAACTTCAAAATTGTAGAAGAAGATAGAATTTTAAGAAACCCCTTTTTTCATATTTTGAAAAAAAATAAAATAAAATGATGCGAATGCAAGAAAAAAATATCAATAATAAAATGATCTTTAGAGTATTTCACACCGACTGTGAAAATTCCAGAGAAATCCATCCGTAAATTATGTACTTTTTTGGGTAGGCAGTCCCCTTAACTAAAAAATCCTAGAAGTGGGTTCAGGCTCTGCAAGCTCCACGGGGTGAGCTAATAATAAATTAGGAAGTATACAAACGTACTCTAACAGCTCAATTGCGCATAAAATAAAACCTACCGCTCTAACTTGTAAAACACTCATTTACCACAAAAATTGTGTAGAAGAAAAGTAGTTCATTTTGATGTTATTACCATGATTCAAGCAACACAAATTCAAAAATTGATTAGTAGCGGTTTGTTCAATCACAATCGTCATCAAAGACTAAAATCAATGTACTGCCATAACTCGTAAAATACTCATTTCTGACGGAAAGTGCATAGGTAAAACTTGTTTATTTTGTTCTAATTAACTCAATCGATTACTGACCATTGCTGAACATTTACCAATTATATTTAGAATATTTATAATATTTCTCACAGACATATTTTGTAGGATCACATAAGTGTAATCTTCATTTCTTGTTGCAGGAGGATTTTAATTGGGATGCAAAACAGTCTAACTAGAAAGCATATTGCTGACACTGTTGAGTTAGGTTTTTAAGCAAAAATGGTTGCCTTAGACAATTCCACGCTATTTCTCAATTCATGGTGAAACCACAATCTGATTGTTGCTTCTATAAGGGTACTCTACATCTTACAAAAGAAAGAACATTCCATTAATTTTGATAATTTGATATGAAAATCAAACAATTTTTACTCATGATGAATTGGTTTGAAAATCAGTGAGCAATCACTTTTTTTTTATCCCATGCTCTGTATCTGAATCAAATTTAAATGATCAAAATGTAATTCATTTTTTACATATCAGTGACAATAGTCAGTATCATATCATTAATATGAAGGAGCACTGAAAAATTTATCCATGTTTTACAACTCTTTGGCATAAGTAGTTTAACTGCTGATGTGGGTGGACTTAGAGATGTGACTAAAAAAAACCGTGTCGTTTTTAAAAAAAAACCGTGTCGTTTTTAAAAAAAAGCGTTTTTTTTACAAAAAAACCGTGGCCAAAAAAAAGTGGATATTTTGTTTGTTTTTTAAATATTTTGTCTGAAAATAACTCCACAAGAAAAAGAACCACATTACATTATTTGTTTTCATGTCAAATTACAAAATAAAACAGCATACTTCTTAATGGATGGTTTTCCATGGTTTTATGGAATTTTTCATTTTCTGCACTTTCATGCTTTGATATTTCATTTATTTTACAATACATGTGAATGACCTTCAACTCCCAAAATGGTGTGTTATAATAACATATCTTTACTTATGGTCATTGATAGAGATGTGACTAAAAAAATCATGCTGTTTTTTAAAGAAAAAACATGTTATTTATACCAAAATTATGACTAAAAAATATGGATATTAATATATTTCTGACCTTAAAAATCTAATGCTGTTTTTATTTAAACTTTGTTTTTTAACAGAAAAATCTTGACTAAAAAAACATGGCTATTATATTTTATGGGATCAAAAAAATGTTTTTTTTAAAAGCATTTTAAAAAAATCATGACTAAAAAACACGGATGTAAATATCAGGAAAGTTATTTTTCTTTAATCGAATTGTCTTTAGAAACTTATAAACAAAGAATGCTGTTAATACTGAAATCATGTTTACTAGAACTGTACTAGGTCTTAGAATAAAATATCTACAATGAATCTATTCACTCCATAAAACCTTTCAGAGACCAGCTCCATCCTCAGTCATTCAGTAAAGTTTGGTGAAATGGACAATGAATTTTCACTGTTCCTTTGAAAAACATTTGACTGAATGACTTACTGAGGATGGAGCTAGTCTCCAAAAGGTTTTATAGAGTGAAGAGATTCTTTGTAAATATTAAATTCTAAGACCTGGTACAGTTCTAATGGATATTGATATATCTTATGTGACCAAAAAATTCATGCTGTTTTTTGAATGTTTTTGTTACAAAAAAGTCATGACTAAAAAATACGGATACTAATATACTTTATTTTACCATAAAAAACCATAATTGAAAAACATCTTTTTTACAGAAAAATCATGTTTAAAAAATGTGGATATTAATATATTTTATGTGCCAAAAAAACTATGCTGGTTTTTTTTAAATCATGTTTTCTTTACCAAATAAATTATGACTAAAAAACATGGATATTAATGACTTTTTGTGAAAAAACATGGTTTTTAAAATGTTATGTTTTTTTTGGTCAGATAAAATTTAATAACACTCATGTTTTATGTGCAAAATCTTTTCTTCAAAAAGCATGGTGTTTTGGTCACATAAAATAAATTAATATCCATGTTTTTTTTACAGATTAGATTAGTCATTAGTTTTAGCCTCCCTACCCAGCAACAAATGCAATCCAAAGAGAGGAAGAAAGATTATGAAACAAGATCAAAATTGAAGAAGACAGTAGTAGGTGCTGAAAAACAGGACAGCAGTGAACCAAAAAAAGGTGGTCCTCAACATAACAAAAACATTTTATTTCAACAAAAAGGAGGCCTACCTAACTCTCAGCTTGGGCCTTCACATTGTCCCCCTGGGAGCGCTAATTCCCATAGATACAATAATTGTATCGAAGACGTCGTGATCAAAAAATGAATATTAATAACTTTTTGATAAAAAAAACATGTTTAAAAAAAAAACACTTTCTTTGGTAACATAAAATATGTTAATATCCATGATTTTAAGACACTATTTTTTATGAAAAATCCATAAAATAAAACAGCATGGTTTTTTGGTCGCATCAAGTATATTATTCATATCCAGATTTTCTTATACATCGTTTGTAAAAAACATATTTTTTAAAAAATAGCATGGGGTTTTTTAGGTCTCATAAAAATATTCATGGTTTTTTAGTCATGATTTTTTAGTACAAAAACATTTATTTGGTCTCATAAATATATTATTCATGATTTTTCAGTCCTGATTTTTTAGTAGAAAACATGTTTTTTAAAAAAAACTGCATTGGGCTTTTTAGGTCACATAAAAAATATTGTTTTTTTAGTCCTAATTCTTCGTAAAAAAAAAAGCATGGTTATATTTGGTATCAGAAAATATATTAATATTCATTTATATTAATCAGAATTTTTTGTAAAAAAACCTGTTTTTAAAAAAAACAGCATATATTTTTGGTCACCTATAATATATTTATATCTATAGTTTTTAGTCATTTTTTTGTAATGAAAACATGAAAAAGAAACCATGCAGTAAAAGTGGTGGCAGATACTCACAATTACCTAGAGGAGTCTAAGAGGAACAGCAGGAGCCACAGAACTTATATTGATGGAGTCAAAATTCAGAGCTTATTATCTCTGCAAAGTCTGATTTTTTTGGTCACATAAAAATAAAATCAGACGTAGTAGAGATAGTAAGCTCTGAATTTTGACTCCATCAATATAAGTTCTGGGGCTCCTGCTGTCCCTCTTAGACGCCTCTAGGTAATTGTGGGTTATCTGCCACCACTTTTACCGTATGGTTTCTTTTTGATGTTTTTATATTAATAAAATGACTAAAAAACATGGATATTAATATATTTTAGGTATCCAAAAAAACCCAGACATACACTTAAAAAAATTTAGGTGTGCAAAAAAACAAAATACAAAAAAACACATGAAACATGCGTTTTTTTTGCAAAAAAACCGCAATCAAATAGAACCGTTTTTTTTTTGCATCACTAGGTGGACTATGGACAAAATTGTTTGAGTTTTGAAAAAGTTGCAAATTGTGGCAAGGATAATGATGTGAATACAAATAGCTTTCTATTAATTTTTTACTATTTCTTAACCAGTAAAAAAAGTATAACTGTACAAGTGCATTTTCTAAACTTTAGATAACGTAGAAGTAAAATTGAACATTTCAAAATTGTTGCTGCCTACACTGGGTTTATCATATAAGACGTAATTCATATAACCTTGTCAGATTCAGTTGTTTTTGATGACCTCCTCTGAGTAAAAAATGGAAATAAGTATTTTGCTTGGAGAAAAAAGATAAACTCTTTTTGGTATAGAGAAGCAGAGCTTATCATTTACTCTCAGCACTTAATGTGTTAACTTAGTTCAGAGCTTTAAGGAGGTCATCCCAGGCCCCTGTCGGTCCGGGAGTCATTTCTCATGTTTTTGCTGGAAAAGGACCCTTAGTTGGTGGACTATTCGGCCCTAAAGTTTTATGGCGCTACAGGCAATAATTCCCCAGTAAACCAGTAAAAAAGGTATAACTGTACAAGTGCATTTTCTAAATTTTAGATAACGTAGAAGTAAAATTGAACATTTCAAAATTGTTGCTGCCTACACTGGGTTTATCATATAAGACGTAATTCATATAACCTTGTCAGATTCAGTTGTTTTTGATGACCTCCTCTGAGTAAAAAATGGAAATAAGTATTTTGCTTGGAGAAAAAAGATAAACTCTTTTTGGTATAGAGAAGCAGAGCTTATCATTTACTCGCAGCACTTAATGTGTTAACTTAGTTCAGAGCTTTAAGGAGGTCATCCCAGGCCCCTGTCGGTCCGGGAGTCATTTCTCATGTTTTTGCTGGAAAAGGACCCTTAGTTGGTGGACTATTCGGTCCTAAAGTTTTATGGCGCTACAGACAATAATTCCCCCACCCCCCCCCCCCCCCCCCCACCCCCCCCGGGGGCTGAGGGGACCTAAATCTCTCATTTTTTCCCGATTTTGACCCCATATAAAAAGAGACCAAATGGGAAATGGAAAAAAGCCTAACTTGAGTTTGTTAATAATGTTTCAAGGATTCTAAAACTGTCTTTGTTTTTGTTCTAGCATCAAAACTGAAGGAGGAGTCTCATTTTGAAATATCAATATCAGTGAAATATCAATACCTAAACCCCTCAGGGGGATACAACTATTGTATCTATGGGAATTGGCACTCTCAGGGGGACTATGTGAGGGCCTGAGCTAAAGGTTAGGTAGGCTTCCTTTTTGTTGTAATAAAATAGGTTTTTGTTTTGTTACGGACCATCTTTTTTTGGTTCACTGCTGTCCTGTTTTTCAGCACCTACTACTTTCTTCTTCAACTTTTTCTTGTTTCATGAACTTCTTTCTTAGCTTCCTGTTTCTGTGCACCTTGTGCATAGATTCCGCGTTCCCTCAACTCCATACTAAATGGTGCCTTCCTCTTTCCTCTCTTGGAACATCTTTGTTGTGGTTAAGGGAGGCTAAAACTTTCTTATATATAATAATGATGATAATAATATTAATATCAATACCTAAAAATCAATATGTCAAATTTTTGCAAAATCTAAGGCCTGAATAAAAAAAATGAATGGAATCAATTTGTTTCTTTTCAAAGCTTACATATCATAGTCAAATTTCATAAGAATCAGACTGAAAAAAAAATCATTTTGTTGATAAAAAAGAATTTTTTTTTCATTTTGATGCTACAATTCACAGTTTGAATATGAAGTTATGTATAGAAAGTATCGAAATAAAAATTAAAACTGCGTTCAATTACATCAATTGTTCATTATATTACACTTCAACAAAAAATTTTGTTTCTTGCTTATACTCAACACTTCTAATTTTCAACATTCAAAATAGAACTAGTCCTTGAGTTTTGATGCTAGAAAAATCCAAAGACAGTTTTAGAATCCTTAAAACATTTCTAACAAACTCAAGTTCGATTTTTTTCAAATTCAAATTCTTTGAAGAACTATATAGCTCTAAACCCAAGAAAATTGTTGCTGATTTTTGAAATTTCAAAAAATTTTGAAAAAATAAAAATAATTTGAATTTGAAAAAAGCTGAACTTGAGGTTGTTAGAAATGTTCCAAGGGTTCTAAAACTGTCTTTGTTTTTGTTCTAGCATCAAAACTGAAGGAGGAGTTCCTATCTGAAATATCAATAAAAATATACCAAAATACACATTTTTTGTCAAAAAAAAAAGACTAAATCGAAAAAATGACAGGAGTAAAAAGGTTTACTTTCACAAAAGACATATACTGGCCAATTTTTTAAACGAATCGGACTAAAAAAGTGGAAAAAGTGGGATGATCTCCTTAAACTAAATGAAGTGTCCTTTTCTTTCATCTTGAAATGTAGCTATTGTTATTAATTTTTGAGAAATAGCTTTAATTTTGGCATTTGTTTAGTCATGAATGAACTATAAATTTACAACTTGTAATTTAGAACTTGGGAGTGGTAGGTGTTAGTACATCTATCATTGTAACATAAGTCACACATTGGGTCATGTGACCCTAAATTTGACAATAATTTGATTTCAAAATTTATGAAGTAGACCATTATATTTTATATCAATTTTGCTTCATAATTAGTTGATAAAAATATGTGCAATGCTACTCCTAAAAATTACCGATAAATGTTCGGTTAAGTTATGCTTGAGGCTGAAATATGTCATATAGTTTGCTATGATATATACAGGGTGTTGGTGGAACTCTTGGTACAAACTTTGGCTACTAGTAGAAAATACAAATTCAAACACTTCTTCATCAGTGAAAAAATATCGAAAAATGCTTAGTTTTTAATTATTGGGCTTAGAAGTTTTTAATGCTACGCTACAAGAGCACAACAGCAATTTTGCAACAGACAGGAATAAGGGCAATATAGGGAACTAGAATGAACAAGTGTTGGCAGAATCGAACATGTTTTATTTACAGTTTAAAACATTAATTCACAGATTCAGGAAATTTCCAGAAGTTCCTAGTCAACGTTAGAGACCCCCTGGTGAGAAGCGTATGTGTATCTTTTGTCAGTTAGCACCGTGGCACTGAAGTGGTAAGATGTATCGCCTTACAAATGCACAAATGGCAGACATGCATTTCACTTATGGTGCTGCTAATGGTAATGCAAGACGTGCCGCAAGAATCTATCACGAACATTACTCTAATCGAGAAGTCCCTGATCATCGATTATTTACTGCATTGCACCGAAGATTGACGGAAACCGGCAGTTTTAGTGTAAACAGAGTAGATGTTGGTTGTCCAATTAATTATCATCAAGAACAAGAAGTGTTGGAACATTTCCGTAGAAGCCCGTGTACGAGCACCCGTGCTGCAGCACCATCTTTGGGCATTCGTGACCATAATACAGTGTTGCATGTATTGAACCGGAATAATTATCATCCGTATCACTTCAAGAGAGTCCAGGGTCTCCTTCCAGTTGATTATGGTCCTCGTGAGCGATTCACGCAGTGGTTTTTAGATCAAGGGGGTAGAAAATGCCAATTTTGCAGAGTGTGTGTTGTTTACGGATGAAGCAACCTTCAGCCGAGATAGAATTTTTGATTATCATAACTTTCACTCATGGCAGCAGAACAACCCTCATGTCATCCATGAACGTCATCACCAACATTGCTACAGTGTCAATGTTTGGGCAGGTATCGTGCACAATCAACTCATTGGTCCATACATTCTGCCAGAGCGTCTTACTGGAGATGTGTACAAAATCTTTCTTGAAGAAGTCCTTCCTGGTTTATTGGAAAATGTGCCATTAGGTATTCGTAGACGACTTTGGTTTCAACACGATGGTGCTCCGGCACATTAGGCTCTAAATTTGCGACGGTTTCTTAACCATCAATTTCCAAATCGATGGATTGGTCGCGGTGGTGCTGTGTCCTGGCCACCGAGATCACCTGATTTGACTCCGTTCGATTTTTTCTTATGGGGGCACTTGAAATCTCTGATTTATGCGACACCTGTGGAGTCAGAAGAAGACCATGTCGCTTGAATTGCAGTCGCTGCTGGAGATATCGCTGACAACCCGGGAATGTTTGGCTTTGAATGTTTGCCCAACTCGCTTTGACAAAGGTGTCGTGCGTGTATCAATGTTAATGGTCGAAATTTTGAACACCTTCTTTGATGCGTTACTTTCTATTATTTATTAACGTACCTCATGTAATTTAACGTTTTTCATTACCCTTGTGTGTTATAATTGAACATTAGTGCATGTGGTTAACTAGGATTGCCGTGAGTTCTTGAAGCGCAGCATTAAAAACTGCACAGCCCAATAATTAAAAAACTAAGCGCTTTTCTATATTTTTTCACTGATGAAAAAGTGTTTAAATTTCAATTTTCTACTAGTAGCCAAAGTTTGTACCAAGTGTTCCACCAACATCCTGTATAACAAAGAGAACATTTTAACCATACAATTGCTAATTAAAATGTTGGTTAAGTTGGTGTAACTTTTTTATTGCACAATTCCCAGAAATAGTACTAGAAATACTTCATTCATCAATGTGAGCTCTGAAAAAAGTTATGCTGGGTGAGAAACTGATCTAATTTTAATTCAAAACAGTGAAACAACGCACGGAAGTACTTGTATTTTTTATTGCACAACCCCCTCAAGGGGTGTGGAGAGGATTTAGGTTAGTTAGGTTTGTCTACCCTGTGCTGTGGAGACTAACACTTGCAAGAGAGATTCTAGTAAGGTTGTTCGGTTATAGATAGGCTAATAGAATATCTGTCTTTTACACTAGCAGGATTGTATTGACAGTGGTATTGTCATTGATGCCATTAAGAAACACCTGGTCTTAGTAGGTGTTAATACCTGTTCATCAATACCTGATAGAGATCAGGATGAAAGGGAAAAATGATAATGATGGAAAATATTTGAAATTTACATAGGATAGTGTTCCATCACAATAGATGTCGAGTCTAAATAATTTAAGTTATAGGCAGTAGTGGTAATAAAAAGAATGGGAAGAAATATTACTGGGTAAGAGGTTTTGGTTTAGATTTCCAAGCCAGATACTTGAACTCAGAATGATCTTTGATTGGCCAAATCAAGAAATCCAACCTGGAATAACTCAGGCAAAACTGCTGGATTACAATGACGTTCATAGGATTCATTATTTAGCAATTGATAAATAGACAATGTATTGATGGCACCTAATATAAATTGTATGTACTGCAATGTGCATGTGATAAAATATGATCATTTGTCCCTTTTACTGTTTGAAGAGCATTATATTAATGAAATTTAAAGTCAATCCCTATGTGGACAGAAGCATTAAGTTTCCTAGGCAGCATGTACATAATTTTAGAAGCAAAATATCTACTGTAGATCCTTTCTTAGTGCTCATGAACATATATCAAAAAAGCCTAAGCCTGTAACTGTGCAGGTTGATAAATTCCAATACATATTTTCTGGCTTTAATAGTACTATTCCCATCTCCACAGTTCTAATGTTAATTTTGCATTTCTTTTAGGTTGACTTCATAAATTGTGGAAATGTAATCAAACAATTACATGTCCATGATTCATTTTCTTGAGCATTTTGCTAGTTGAATTCAAGATCTATTCTATGAAGTATTTTTCAACTTTCTAATGCTTATACTGCTAGGAGTTAAGTAAACTTTTTGTTGCAAATGAATGGCTTTTTTTGCCATGAACCCCTATTTTTGGTTCACTGCTATCCTGTTTTCAGTACCCTACTTTGTTCAACAACTCTAGTCATATTTCATGAACATCTTTACATCTTGCTGTTTCTATGCACAGGGTGTGGAGACACATTATGTCAATTGATTTACAGTGTTTTTAATTCCTAATATACTGAATGATAATTTCCTCTATCCTGTCTGGGAACACTTTGTTGGGATCTGTATGCTTGAAGTAACTCATTATCCATCTTGAATTGTTCATAGCCTTGTGTCCATAAAGATGGGGCTACTTAGGTTTAAAGTTGATCTCTATTATATTCACCATTTCCCCTCCATTTATGGTCAGTTAATTGATATCTGTGGAGAAACTTGAAATTTAAAGCCCAAGTGCCACTTCAGAAGGCAAATTTGAGTGTCATGATGGGTATTTGGATGACCTGCTACTCTGGCAGAAAAATGTACGAGTATCTCAGTTTGACAAAATAATGACACAAAATTAAAGGATCAGAGACAAAGACTTATGCATGAAGTCCCTTGCAAGGTATGCTGGGCCTTTCAGGAAAACAGATATATAAAAAATTATAGAAATAAATATAGAAGACAGAAATAAATTCATGCTCAGGATGAATTTGTATAACTGTAAAATTCAATTTATAATTTGAATATCAAAATCATAATATGGAGGACTTATTCTGTACAGCATAATGTAATAGTTCAATTCTTTAGCAAAAAATTTCAAGTAGTACCCTCCTACAGATAGTGCTTAAGACAGTTTTGAAAATTTGTTTTTCAATGTGAGAATGTTATAATCTCATCATTTCTGTCTCATACAAATTTTTTAATATTTTTTATACAGTTATGCTGGGTTAATTTTCATCTTCAAATCTCACTAAATCAATGTATCCAAAAATGACTGTCATATATATGACTGGAAGTCATTTTAGTGGTCAGAATCCCATTTTTGTTGTCACCCTTCTGTGATATAGTTTAAATCATACATAGCTTCAATAGTTTCATAACAGAAATATTCTTTAGTTTAAAAATAAATAATCCTGAAGACATGAACATATAATTGAATAATAAAATTTCTTCTACTTGGCTCAGGTTGAAGAGAGCCTGATTGGGATACTGCGTCACATATACCGTGAGGAAGGCGTGGCTGGGCTGTACCGTGGCCTCGTTCCTGTCATCCAATCCCTCTATTGTAGTAATTTTGTTTACTTCTACTCATTCCATGGCCTGAAACAAGCACTGAACCCCAGCAAATCAGCAGTCAATGATTTGTTGTGCGGTATGGCTGCAGGTTAGTGTGCAGCTGTGGGTTACTTGGCTAATTTATGATTTTTGTTGTACTTTTGCATAGCTATGATTTTTTTGTGCTGGTTCTCATGAACATTATATCTCTATTTCTGCCTAACGTAATATGTGTTTCACACTTTCTCATAGCTTTGTACCATGGATATATTTTTAAACTTACTACTGTTGGCCTTGAGGTGATATGCTGAAAACTTAAAATACTGTATGGGTAAGGATTTGTCTGCTAGCTAAAGTGTTAGTGTTTTTTCTCTTTTCAATGTGCTCTGGAGTGGAAGATAATGAAGTCAATAATTCATCGAGTTGCAAATTTTTAAACTTTTCTAATTGACTTATATTTTGAACTGTTCCAGGCATTATAAATGTGATGGCAACCACCCCTTTGTGGGTGGTTAACACAAGGCTCAAGCTTCAGGGGACTAGTTTGCAGCTGGCTGAAGACAAGCGATACAAAGGCATGATTGGTAAGGTGAACTTAGCTCATTTCTGGGTTACTGCTTTACTACATGAACTAAATCCTATCTTTGTGTCTCTTGCCTCTTGATTTTAGTATTTCAATTTCAGGTTTTTGGTACTGACGAGTTCCTGAAAACCGGACTCATACGTGTCTGGATGTCAAGTTATTCTGGTCGTCAAGTCATCTGCATGATGATGGAAAAATTAAAGATTTATTGAAACTTAAATTACTTTATTGTAGGTCAAGTTTGTAGGAACATTAGAAACATAAGAACATGTGCAAGAATTGCATGTTCACATTAAAAAACAAAACATGTTTGTGATGAGACTAAAACAAGGAAAAACACATGTTAAATTGATGCTTGTACAATTGTAATAAGTATGAGCTTCATTTTACTGTAAGTAATGTAACTGTTTTACATCTTACTGTAAGCAATGTAACTGTTTTACATCTTACTGTAAGTAATGTAACTGTTTTACATCTTACTGTGAGTAATGTAACTGTTTTACATCTTACTGTAAGCAATGTAACTGTTTTACATCTTACTGTAAGTAATGTAACTGTTTTACATCTTACTGTAAGTAATGTAACTGTTTTACATCTTACTGTGAGTAATGTAACTGTTTCATATTTTACTGCAAGTAGTGTAACTGTTTTACATCTTACTGTAAGTAATGTAACTGTTTTACATCTTACTGTAAGTAATGTAACTGTTTCATATTTTACTATAAGTAATGTAACTGTTTCATATTTTACTGCAAGTAGTGTAACTGTTTTACATCTTACTGTAAGTAATGTAACTGTTTTGTATTTTACTGCAAGAAATATAGCTGTTTTACATTTTCTATAAGTAATGTTTGAAAATGATTTCAGTGAAAACATGATAGACAATGCTTATAATATTCATTGCATACAATGCTAATAATATTCATGGCATACAATGCTAATAATATCCATGGCATACAATGCTAATAATATCCATTGCATACAATGCTAATAATATTCATTGCCTACAATGCCATTAATATTCATTGCATGTTTGGTTGTCAGTTGTCAGGTGTCCTTTGTGAGGAATTTTACTGTAATTGCATTTTCATAGTGCTACAGAGTTTTTTTTCTGCAAATAGCAGCACTTCAGATGTTCAACAGGCTTCAATGACACCATTGATGCAGGTCAATTAAAGTTTATAATTGGTACGCAGTTACACTATAATAATGGGTTGTTAAAGAACACACGTCTAAATTTTTACATACAACTAAAATTGAAGATCTGGATTATTTTACATAACACTCTCATTTAATTAACAAAGTTGCCATCGAGTTTGATACTCAACATGTTCACATCGACAGATGCAGTAACACTGATTGAAGATTTCAATTATTACTTTATGTAATTCTTACAAGACAAACAAATATTTTAACATATACAGTATCTAATACATAACAAGCTTCACCTCAAGTAAATTAAATGACTCAAGAATTGACTACAATTGTTTGTGAACATTGAGCCAAGTTAATCTCTGAAGATAAATATGTCTTAGGTCAACATTCTCATTCAGGATTTATGATTATCAAAAATGATACTGAATGTCTATATGTTCACTTCTTTGTAGATTGCACTAGAAAATAAAGGTTTTATGATGGTAAAAGCAAAATGTTTGTAGCTACAGATCAGAGAGGTGTTGCCTTATATGATGAGTTCCTGGCTTTTTCAGCTACATTCATTTCTTACTCATAATGATGATTTCAGGCTGGTGGTTGATTTCAACTGATATTCTTTAATACAAATTTGCATTGGGGAATTTGCCAATACTTGTTGCTATATTTCTGAGTTGTGTTCCTATTTTATGAAATGAGGACTGCCACTGCCTTTTGTGATCTGTTTTGTATTTGACTCATAGCCAGTGCCTGTACCAAATATGTGCTCCATTTTATGTGTTGAAATGTAATATTCCATGATAAAAGTTACTACAAAATTTGTTTTTGAAAGAATTTGTATAGTATTAAATTGTGCTATATGTATTCCAAGCTAAGAAACTCTTGGATATAACATAACAGTCTAGTTTTTATTATTGAAGAACCGTTGTGCACAAAAAATGATTCAAATGTGCGAATAGATAGGAAAGACCTATGACATTTTGTAGGACTTTCAAGAAAATTGGTTTTGTTGCACAATAGCAGCACCAACTACAAGCTGCTGTCATCATAAATTTAAAAAAATAATGACCAGTTATGTTTCCATGTATTTGCAAATTCAGTGTAAAAGTTATTATCTTACTAAGAATGTCCTTAGGGCAAATTGATGTTACAGCTACACTAGGTTATGCTCAATGATGTGGGCAGACGGGCTTGTGCGAGTGTTCCGTCAGGAGGGACTGGTGGGGCTGTGGGCAGGCTGTGCCTCATCCCTGCTGCTGGTCATCAACCCTGCCATTCAGTTCATGGCATATGAGGCCATGAAGAGGTAAGCATGCCCTGTTCAGCGCTGAAGCAGGTTTTAACCTCTGTGTCTATAATGCTACAATTCTCATTCATGTATGTACTGAGAAGCCCATAGAGATTGAAAGGAAGAAGGGAAAGAAAACAATTTTCAGTGTAGTTGATACAAAAACCATCGTTGACTTTTAAAATGTCTTAAAATAAAGATAGTTAGTACATACACTCCTAACTAAAAGTTTAAGACCACTTGAAAACTTAGAAAAATGCCAACTCTTCAGTGATAAATAATTAAATGCATTCAACTAGGGATTGGTTATTACTAAAGGTAAAAGGTGAGAAAGACAAAAAATAACAATTGTAACAATTTATTAAGAAATCAACCACTTTTAATGAATAATGACTTTTTCAGTTGATCGAAATAAGACCACGTACAAAAATCATAGGAAATCTTTCTTCAACGGCATTGAGGTGAGCAAACATTGAACTTAGTAATGAGTATTGCCTCCATTCTTGTTAATAACCTCAAAAATTCTTCGTGGCATACTAGAAACGAGGGTTTCCATGAGGGCTCGAGGAATGTTGTCCCAGCTTCTGAAGATGGTAGCACAAAGTTTGTTTACTGACGCAAATTGTTTACCATTTCCATAAACATCTCTCGCCATCCACCCCCTAATATTTTCTATTGGGTTTAAGTCCGGCAAACATGCTGGATGACGCAAAACTGTGGCCCCATTTTCTTGGAAGAAAGTCGTAGTCTGGCGGGCGGTGTAGACTGCTGCATTATCCTCCTGAAAAATCCATCCATCACTACACAGACGAGGACCCTCTGCTGACAAAGATGATCTTTGCAGCATTCCGACGTACGCCGCAGCTGTTTGACGACCCAGCACCTCCTGAAGCTCCATAGTTCTTCTGTAGGAAAATACGTTCCATCTTTGAGGGCCTTAATTGGCTTGGAAGACCGTCTTCTGTCATGAGAAACTAACCGTTTTATTCTACCCAACGCAGGTGGAATTTTTTTGCGCTACCACTAGATTTTGCTGTTCTATAATTCTCGAGTCCTTTAGGAAGTTGCAAATTACAGTTTTAATGTGGGGGATCTCGGCTGCCATTGCGCGTTGCGACAATCCTTGCTTATGTAGTTTGATAATTTGACCACATTCAAATTCGGAAAGTTTGCTTGCTTTGGGCATGGTGAAAACTTACGCTATCAGTGCCAACCTGGAAATAATCGGAAATGCCAGTAATTACCTTTAAACTAGACTTTTTTTTACACTGGTCTTATAATTATGATCAACTAAAAAAGTCATTATTTATAAAAAGTGTTGATTTCTTAATAAATTGTTACAATTATTATTTTTTGTCTTCCTCACATTTTACCTTTAGTAATTACCTATCCCTAGTTGAATGCATTATCACTGTATATGTTATTTTTCTAAATTTTCAAGTGGTATTAAACTTTTGATCAGGAGTGCATACGAGGCCTGTCTAAAAAGTATCCGACATTTGGCCAGAAAAAATATTTCGAATACCTGACGGAGTTGGGACCCTAATCCCCTTCAAAGTAGGCCCCTTGTGCTTGTACACACTTAGCCCACCGATCCTTCCACTGCTGGAAACACCTGTGGAAGTCTTCTTTTGGAATAGTGTTCAGCTCCGTCGTCGCTTTCTGGTGCGAAGCAAAATCAATCAAGGTGATGCTGACTGTTTTCTTTGATGTCCGTGGAGTTTTGCATCACGAATACGCACCGGAAGGACAAACAGTGACAAAGGAGTACTATCAGGATGTTCTCCGGCGACTTCGTGATGCAGTTCGGCGCAAAAGACCAGACATGTGGACTGCGAACAACTGGCACTTGCATCACGAAAACGCGCCCGCACATTCATCCCATTTGATCCGCAATTTCTTGGTCAAACATGGAATTACGACCGTTCGCCAACCTCCCTACTCTCCAGACCTGGCTCCTTGCGACTTCTGGTTGTTTCCAAAATTGAAGACACCACTGAAAGGATCCCGTTTTGAGAGTAGAGAAGAGATAATGCGGAACGCGACGACAGAGCTGAACACCATTCCAAAAGAAGACTTCCAGAGGTGTTTCCGGCAGTGGAAGGATCGGTGGGCTAAGTGTGTGGAAGCACAAGGAGCCTACTTTGAAGGGGATTAGGGTCCCAACCCCGTCAGGTTGTTGAAGTATTTTTTCTGGCCAAAGGTCGGATACTTTTTCGACAGGCCTCGTATGCACATTGTAGTTGTGATACCCGTGTTAATTGTTGAAACAAATGATTGAGAGAAAAGCGTGGAAATGCGTTCCCTTTTTAGCATAAGCTAGGTTTGATAATGCTTGTAAATACTAGTGAAAACAAAAAAACAATACCAATGAATAGGCAAAAACACTCTTATTTGTCCTTTGTCTTTTTGGTTCACTGCTGTCCTGTTTTTTAGCACCTAATATTTTCTTCCTTAACTTTTAGTTTGTTTCATCAACATCTTCCTCGAATAACTGTTTCTTTGCCCCTTCTGCATAGATTCTGCATTCCCTATCTCCATACTAAATGATGTCTTCCTCCTTCCTCTCTTTGGAACACTTTTTATGGGGTTAGGGAGGCTCAAACGAAAATCTTATTTCATCTAATCTTCATAGCTTTAAACCTCAGAGAAGCTAAAGTTCTTGCTTCACATTTCTTTCTACGGAACTATAACTTAGTCTTTGTCAATAGCATGGGGCTCATCACAGTAGAAGTAGGCATTACGTGCCACATCCAACGACCGTGTCAGTGGTAAATACACACTGCGCCTTGTCCACAGACGGCTGACGCACGGCCGCACCGACGTCACGCCGCCCGCCCTGCTGGTGTTCCTGGCCGGCGCGGCTGCGAAGGCGCTCGCCACAACCCTCACCTACCCTGTACAGCTCGTGCAGGCGCGCCAGAGGGTTAGACGCCTTCCGTGCTGTCTGGTCTACAGTGCCTGTGGTGCTTTGTGGCCGCACCTTGTGTTCTCTGTAGTGCTTTGTGGCCGCACCTTGTGTTCTCTGTAGTGCTTTGTGGCCGCACCTTGTGTTCTCTGTAGTGCTTTGTGGCCGCACCTTGTGTTCTCTGTAGTGCTTTGTGGCCACACCTTGTGTTCTCTGTAGTGCTTTGTGGCCGCACCTTGTGTTCTCTGTAGTGCTTTGTGGCCGCACCTTGTGTTCTCTGTAGTGCTTTGTGGCCGCACCTTGTGTTCTCTGTAGTGCTTTGTGGCCGCACCTTGTGTTCTCTGTAGGGCTTTGTGGCCGCACCTTGTGTTCTCTGTAGTGCTTTGTGGCCGCACCTTGTGTTCTCTGTAGTACTTTGTGGCCGCACCTTGTGTTCTCTGTATTGCTTTGTGGCCGCACCTTGTGTTCTCTGTAGTGCTTTGTGGCCGCACCTTGTGTTCTCTGTAGTGCTTTGTGGCCGCACCTTGTGTTCTCTGTAGTGTCTTGCATCTCCTGTCTTGGCTAATGCCTTCCATCTCCTGTCTCGGCTGGTGTCTTGGCATCTCATGTCTCGGCTGGTGCCTTGGCATCTCCTGTCTCGGCTTGTGCCTTGGCATCTCCTGTCTCGGCTGGTGCCTTCCATCTCCTGTCTCGGCTGGTGCCTTGGCATCTCATGTCTCGGCTGGTGCCGTGGCATCTCATGTGTCCCTTAGTGCCATGTCATCTTCTGCTATTTCCTTACGCTGTATTTTCTATATTCACCGACTTTTGCATTGTCTAATGTTTCTGCAATGTCAAAATTGTTTGCACTAACTTCTGGGCCAATTCTGTGTGCTTTAAGTATTTCGTGACTCGCTGCTCTATCAGTATTGATGATTGTGTCCAAGAGGACATTCGATGTGTGCTATCAATGTTGGCAGCGTCTCATCTTGTACTCATTCTTTGCTGTCATCTCTGTTCCTGAGCAGGATGCAGTTATTTTGATGTGAATTAGCGCTCCCAGAAGGGAAATGTGAGGTCCCTAGCTGAAAGTTCGGTTTTTTCTTTGTTAAGATAGAAAAAGTATTCATGTTGTGTCACTGACCATCGTTTTCCGGTTCACTTCGGTCATTTTGTGCAGCAAGTTTACTTTTATTAGACTTTTATCTTTTTTCTTGAACTATTTCTCAACTCAATAGTTCAGTGCGCAGAGGGTCTTGTGTGGGATAAATTCTCCATTCTCTAAATTTCGCACTAAATGGTACCTCTGTTCTTTCTCTCTTTGGAGTACGTCTGTTATAGGTAGGGATGTTTAAACTAATTCATGTAATCTTATCTATTTTCTATTTTAATTAATATTTTATTTTAATAACTCCATACAATCTTGTTCCAACGTACAGGATGTGGGGACACGCCTTGTGCATGGATTCCCCGTTCTCCTAGTCATAGTGCATGTTTTCTAACTCCTTCCTCTAATAGTCTCCCTCTTCTGTCGTGGTTAGGGAGACGGGAACAAACTTAAAAACTCTAGTCTAATTCGTTCGTGCGGTGTCATTCAGAGACGATCATGAAGCATATTCTCCGTGCTGTCTGCTCAGCTCGCGCGCGTCCCCGTCTGCTAAGCTCGCGCGCGCCCCCGTCTGCTCAGCTCGCGCGCGCCCCCGTCTGCTCAGCTCGCGCGCGCCCCCGTCTGCTCAGCTCGCGCGCGTCCCCGTCTGCTCAGCTCGCGCGCGCCCCCGTCTGCTCAGCTCGCGCGCGTCCCCGTCTGCTCAGCTCGCGCGCGTCCCCGTCTGCTCAGCTCGCGCGCGTCCCCGTCTGCTCAGCTCGCGCGCGTCCCCGTCTGCTCAGCTCGCGCGCGTCCCCGTCTGCTCAGCTCGCGCGCGCCCCTCTCTGCTCAGCTCGCGCGCGCCCCTGTCTGCTCAGCTCGCGCGCGTCCCCGTCTGCTCAGTTCGGGCGCGTCATCGTCTGCTAAGCTCGCGCGCGTCCCCGTCTGCTTAGCTCGCGCGCGCCCCCGTCTGCTTAGCTCGCGCGCGCCCCCGTCTGCTCAGCTCGCGCGCGCCCCCGTCTGCTCAGCTCGCGCGCGCCCCCGTCTGCTCAGCTCGCGCGCGCCCCCGTCTGCTCAGCTCGTGCGCGCCCCCGTCTGCTCAGCTCGCGCGCGCCCCCGTCTGCTCAGCTCGCGCGCGCCCCCGTCTGCTCAGCTCGCGCGCGCCCCCGTCTGCTCAGCTCGCGCGCGCCCCCGTCTGCTCAGCTCGCGCGCGCCCCCGTCTGCTCAGCTCGCGCGCGCCCCCGTCTGCTCAGCTCGCGCGCGCCCCCGTCTGCTCAGCTCGCGCGCGCCCCCGTCTGTTCAGCTCGCGCGCGCCCCCGTCTGTTCAGCTCGCGCGCGCCCCCGTCTGCTCAGCTCGCGCGCGCCCCCGTCTGCTCAGCTCGCGCGCGCCCCCGTCTGCTCAGCTCGCGCGCGCCCCCGTCGGCTCAGCTCGCGCGCGCCCCCGTCTGCTCAGCTCGCGCGCGCCCCCGTCTGCTCAGCTCGCGCGCGCCCCCGTCTGCTCAGCTCGCGCGCGCCCCCGCCTGCTCAGCTCGCGCGCGCCCCCGCCTGCTCAGCTCGCGTCAAAGGCTCCTCTGCCAATAAATTATCCAATAGCCATTTTGTAATATATCACCATCTTGTTGAAGGGTTTCTGTTTAGACTTATTATCCCGTAATATAGAAAGAGTTGTGACAGCTGAAGCCTTTGTCCCTTTTCTTTTTAGGTTTGAGTTAAACGGTGCACTAAAACTGCGTAGGTTTTTGCATTTATATTTTTGCAGCGTTTAGTGGAAGAAACGGCGTCAATTACTGAGTTCTCAATTTGATCTAATTTGTTCTTGTAACCAGCTACTGATTATGTAAGTGCGTTATTCTGCTGATCTGTTGTGTAGCTTGAGTTTTTGTCTGGAACTGACATTGATGTAGTCTTCGATGTATGGCTCTCTTCAGGGGTAAACAACTATTGTATCCATAAATAGTAGCACTTACAAGGTGAACATGTGAGGTCCCGTGCTAATGGTCGAGTAGGTCTTTTTGTTGAAACACTATGTTTTTGTTTGTTCTTTTTACGGTTCATATGTGTCCTGTTTTAAAGCGCGTGGTATTTTTTGCTCACTCACATATCTTGTTTCATGAGCTTATTTCATCACTTTGTTTCTCTATGCTGCGGGTCTTGTGTGGGAACACACCTTGTGCATAGATTCCTCGTTCCCTTAACACGTTCCCCGCGTTTCCGCGGCTGTTAACGGTTGGTTTGGTTGGATTGTAAACAGCAGAATAGGGAAATCGATTTTCCTGCATGAATACATTTTAGTTCTTCCTAATGAATATTAAAACTATAATTGCACGATAACACTCCACCTCGTATGATAACAATTTTTTTTGAAAAATGTTGCGAATTCAGATCCCCTCAGGGGGATACAACTATTGTATCTATGGGAATTAGCGCTCCCAGGGGGACTATGTGAGGGCCTGAGCTAAAGGTTAGGTAGGCTTCCTTTTTGTTGTAATAAAATATGTTTTGTTTTGTTACGGACCATCTTTTTTCGGTTCACTGCTGTCCTGTTTTTCAGCACCTACTACTTTCTTCTTCAACTTTTTTCTTGTTTCATGAACTTCTTTCCTAGCTTACTGTTTCTGTGCACTTTGTGCATAGATTCCGCGTTCCCTCAACTCCATACTAAATGGTGCCTTCCTCTTTCCTCTCTTGGAACATCTTTGTCGTGGTTAAGGGAGGCTAAAACTTTCTTATATAATAAAAATAATAATGCGAATTCAGATAAAATATCGTGCATTTATACCGGCACATAAATGGGCAATTAACCTGTTGGTACACATTTGGCCCAATACGCGGGGAACGTGTTAATCCATCCTGAATGGCACGGCACCTCCATCCTTCTTCTCTTTGGAAAAAGTTTCTGGGGCTGGGAAGTAATAATGCAAGTGTGGCTCAATGATGTTACGATGTTTGCGCAGCACGGGGACGACCGGAGGAGCGCGCTGCAGCTGCTGCGAGCCATCGTGCGGCAGGACGGACCAGCGGGCCTCTTCAGGGGGGTGAAGGCCAAGCTGCTGCAGACCGTGAGTGAGGGCTTCACGAGCGGGTTTTGTGGGCCGTAGCTGGCATGTGTGCGGATGCTGGAAGTGTGAGAGCCGCTTCAAGACGCCAGGTGGTGGTAACGTTTGTACACTTTTGAAAAAAAAGTGGCGCCGCCATTAAGAGTTCATGCGAGGTAAACTATAATAGGGACTGGAGGTCAGAGATTGGTATCTTATGTACAGGAGGCTTTAAACTACACCAACAGACAACCTAACCGTTGATGAACGCACGTTCAAGTAATGAATTAATGGACACATAAACGCAAGGATTTAACTGGTGTGCTACCTTAACTTGCCCTTTAGGGGGCATGTACCAGGCAACGGAGTTAGGTTCGTTAAGTTTGTTAATCTTTCGCTATTAGTGGAGCCCTCAGGGGGATCCTGTTAGGTTACCTCAGTCGTAAATACACCTTTAAAAATATTATCTTTTGCGTCCACTTTGCTTTATTTCATTTCATTTTACATGGGACATTCTGTACAAATGGTTGGATATGAAGTATGTATGCACAAGGTGTGTTTCCATAAGGGGACCTTGCACATAGAAAGGAAACCTTGCACGTATGATGCCAGATAGCGAATGAAGGAAGAGATAGCAAGGAATGCAATCTGTACCGTTTTTTTTTCGTCTGCCTTCATAATTTGCTGTTTTTATGTGCATGGCATCTTAATGGGAACGTACTCGGTGCATAGATTCTCCGGTTAGTACAGTTTGTACTAAATGCCCCGTCTTTTTGGTCTCTTGAGAATGCCTTTGTAGGGGCTAAGATGTTTTGAACTGAAATGATGATGTTGATAGCATTAACGCGTGCCATATGCAAACGGCTTTAGTTGGTGCAGAAGTACATTGTAGGGAATAAATTCATTTAAATGTTATGATCTGGATATCATATCACATTCTAAGGGAATTCCAACCCACTACCCTGTTGTTTGTGTGTAACGCAATAACCATGTATGATTCGTGAACTCTGGTCTCCTAACATTTTGTGTATGTGCTAAGGTGGTACATGATTAAACGCTTGCAAGTTGTAAGATTTTCAAAACTGCTCATAAGAAAATGTTTCAAGACCTTTTCTGGTTAGCAAACAATGATACTTTCACTATTCTTTCAGTATTTTGGTGAGAATAGTGAAATAACGAGTTCCTAGGAATTGTCGCCCTCTGAAATGACTTGAAATTAGGGAGTTGTGAGAGTGCGGAAATCGAGCGATTGTTAATTGAAACTGCTTCGCTTCTCTTGTTTTTACTTGTTTTTCGTTTATAACCCAAATAAATATTTCGAACAAAATTCAATTAAGCCAATATTTTTGCTGTAGTTTGTGTGGGCCATTCATTTTGATTGTCATTGTTGGACTTTATTTAGGTATTTGTGCCGTTTCAAAAATTCATTTTTGACTGTCAGGTGGGATCGAAATATTTTATGTGCTTCTTGAGCAGGTATGCTTGTTTGAAAGTATGTTAGTTGTTTGATTTTATTTTCTGTAGATTGTTAATGATAGAAAATTTCAATGGGAGGAAAATAAGTCTTCCGTTGAAGTTGCTGAAAGTGCCCAGCAGAATAATTTCTGCTGCAATATATGCTCTTTCTGTATTGCAATGCTCTTTGCAATACTCTTTCTATATTTTATCGGAGGTGGTGATTCGTGTGCGGTAAAAATAATTCATTATTTGTAGCATGACAAAAATGGGGACGAAAGTTGAAGTCACTTGAAAAGCAGACTGTGTCGTGTACCAGTACCAAAGCCTTGCAAAAGGTAACGCAAGTTTGTCACGTGGCAGGTGCTGACGGCTGCTCTGATGTTCCTGTGCTACGAGAAGATCACCGAGCTCGTGTTCACGGCGATGTTGGGGCGGCGCCGCGTCGCTGCTCGAAAGCTCTAGCAGGCTTTGTTCTCTCTCTTTCTGCCTCTGGCAGAGTGAGGGCAGCTGTTTCGTGGGGGCGTGACACCTTCTTCTGTACACTTACAGTATCAGTGTTTGATTTCCTTTCACTATGCCTTTGATTTTGTTAGGCAGGTTGTGTCGTTGTTATGTGTTGGTAGCAAAACTTTTTATTACTTAAAATAGGTCATTATTTCTTTCATTTTGTAGTTGCTCTTTCTATCGTACGGATGAATAATAAATTCGTCAGGAGACCGTTGCTCACTAAGTGATTTGGGAGTTTTATTTCTACATTTATATAATTACACATATGTTTATTTACGTGATTTTCCATAAGACTTGTTACAGAATTCTGTTACCTGTTCACATTGCTGTTTGAAGCTGCGTGTTGAGTTGTACGATACAGTAACCTTTTTATCTTTGCTCTAGCGTCTTCTTATAAAAAACAGCAGAAAAACTGCGTACCGCGCCAAAGATCTTTTTGTTCATGTTTCTGACGTACAATTTCTAGTATGAGCCATGGAGATGTTCATAGAGGTGGCACTGAAATCAAATAACAGTTCACAAACATTTGACTTAAGTAAAATTCATTCTTGAACACTGCGAATCGTATATTTTGGGAAAAAACAGCTGAAACGCAGGAGAGCAGTGGCCATTTTCATAGATATTGCTGGTTTGCGGTAGTAAATTTAACTGTTTTTCACGTGAATCTGTTTAAATTTGAGACGTCGGTAATTCTGATCCTTCGGAAAGTTAAAATTTGGCAGCGAAGAAGGGCATCTGGTACGCTTAGTTATCTCAAGCCAGGATTTGTTATTTAGAGCTAAGTGCATAAACATTACACTGCGTAGCAGTCAAAACGCTCAATTATCTGTGACCTCGTCGAAGCTCAACCTTTATGCAAAATCCCTCCAGTGTCCTGGACAGACAGTAGACGATGTTTCTATGCATTTCATTGAATCTAGATGATTGCAGAATACTTACATGCCAAGAAAAATTAAAATTTGCAAACCTCATTTCTAGTCGTATTCAAAACAAGCGCTAAAGTCAATCCAAGCGTGTCGTAATCATCGTTGTCCAAAAAGAGGCTCGACAGCATCACACCAACTCACAGAGCGATCAAGGATCTTTGCCTAACCTTTAATGCACAAGGTAGGAAGCATCTCCTTACTGATATGACAGAAGTTCGTTAAGAGGGGCCAGGAAAATTTTGAATTGTTTAAAGACGAAATGGATTGACTGTAAAGTTGTTTTCTGAAGAGAAAATTTTCACTGTTTATTGGGCTTGTAAAACGCGTAACGATCCGTGGATTGCCTAATAAGGCCCCCTCACACGTACAAATATGTTGGCAGACAATCTGAACCGAATTTGGTTTGTCGGTCTCAAGGCCCCTCACACGATGCAAACAACACACTGCAAACTTGACAAAGACTGGCGCACGCTTCAGTATACCAGTAGCAGCTAGGTGGAGAGTACGCACAAGAATGAATCCAGACGGCGAGTTCGTACAATTAATAGGATTTGCTATAGTTGCAATGAATAAGAAATAAAAGAGATGTAAAAGCTCGCTCAAAATGGGCTAAAGAATAGTTCCTAAAAAGTAGTGAACATACAAATAAGAAATTGCTTATTGAAGTGCATTAGGAGGGAGACAGGCAGAGTACAGTCGTGCACCACACACGAAGGCTGGCGTGACACTGACGTGGTGCCAAGGTTTGCAGCCGGTCGCTCCAAAATAATCAAGCATGGCTCATCTGCCTCATACAGTCTGTGCCAACCTGAAATGAGCGTACAAACGCACGAATTCAGCACCAGTTCAGATATGTTTGCAGATATATTTGCGCGTGTGAGCGGGCCTTTAGAGTCAAGATGACTGTGACGATACCAGCAGGTATCATGACCCTCTGCGTGTGAAGGTGACGTCTTCACTTTCGCCGACGACTGAAATGCCAATTCCGAATCCGACTGTAGCGTCTTGTAAACAGGAATAATTTCCTGAATGAAGGCCGACGCTTCAAATAAGAAGTTAATGTTCTAATGGAACTCTTGGTTTCGGCCTACATAGGGAGGAAACCCGTTGACTTGCACGAGGAGTCCGAGGTGCGATTTTGGGAGATAGGCCCCTCAGGGGGGATACAACTATTGTATCTATGGGAATTAGCGATCCCAGGGGAACCATGTGAGGGCCCGAGCTAAAGGTTAGGTAGGCTTCCTTTTTGTTGTAATAAAATAGGTTTTTGTTTTGTTACGGATCATCTTTTTTCGGTTCACTGCTGTCCTGTTTTTCAGCACTTCTTCAACTTTTTTCTTGTTTCATGAACTTCGTTCCTAGCTTACTGTTTCTGTGCACCTTGTGCACAGATTCCGCGTTCCCTCAACTCCATACTAAATGGTGCCTTCCTCTTTCCTCTCTTGGAAAATATTTGTCGTGGTTAAGGGAGGCTAAAACTTTCTTATATAATAATATTAATAATTTGGAAGATAGGCTTTTGCCTTTCCAACCCACCTGACGTTGAACGTTGGAACACTATTTTTGGTCGCAAATCGAGGCAAGAGCTTGTTCAAAGTCCTACAATAGTCCCATAACGCACAAAAAGGACTAAAAGCGGCGTGGGGTCGTTATAAACGGTAGAAGGTATCCACGCCGTGTCCAGCGTTCTGTATTGTGTAGAAGCTACTTTTGTTTTTCTGGTCTGCCTCTCGAGGGGATTCAACTATTGTCTCTATGGAAATTAGCACTCCAAGGGGGAAAATGTGTAGGCCTTCATTTTATTGAAATGAATTTTATTTTGTTATGTTGACGACGACTTTTGTTTGGTTCGCTGGTGTCCTGCTTTCAGCACCTACTACTTTCTTCTTCGACTTTTGTCTTGTTTCATGAAGTTGTTTCTCAACTTACTGTTGTGCATATATTCCATGTTCCATTATTTCCATACTTAATGGTGCCTTCCTCTCTTTGGAACGCTTTTGTTGCGGTTAGGGAGGCTTAAACTAACATCTAATCAAATCTTTTCCATGTCTTTAGGACCAATAATATATTGTCGAAATTTCAAAGTATTATGGTATTAGGATTTGAGTGCAGAAATGAAAATTGTACCAATTTGTGTGAAAGACCATGTAGAAAATATTTTTTTAAGGTTAATACTTTAGTTCTGTTGATTCAACTTGATAGCACGCTAATATCCTGAGAAAGTAAGGAGCAATTTTATTATGCAAGCTAGGCTGGTTCTAGGTTTCATCATTCCTTATGTTTGTTGTGAGTGGATTCAAGCCCCAAAATTTCTGCACGAGTACACGGAAAGGCTTGGTGACGATTTCGAGGAGACTTGCAGCACCATAAGCGTCTATGTTTCTGAATAATTCTGAAGCTTACCTTTGATATAGAATCGCCTAAATTCGATAATCTGTGTTGATCAATTGAGCTTATATATTCATTAAACATCGAGACGGAGCCTGTAATGCGGATGGAGGTCATTCTTTGAATTTGAACTCAAGCAATTTGTACTGTTTCAAAGCTGTGGTTTGTTTTTTTGCTGTTTATTCATCCATTTGTTGATTTATTTTCTGACGTTACCCGTAACCAAAACATTTTCATGCTACTTGCTGAGATGTTGACATTAGCTCGACGCATCTCAGCAATGTTGTGTGAAGGATGGAGAAATACACTGATTTATGGAGTGTTATCGTGCGGTGAAAAGATTTCCTTGGTTTAGATTTTAGTTTTAAGTCGTCAGGTTCTATTACATTGTTATGCGTTTCACCAATGCAGTGTCAAGCTCATAATTTATGTTTCTAATCGAAATATTTCGTGCATTTCGGAACGTCTGTAAAAATGAAAAAACTCGCGCTAGACGATGAAATGTAGCTACATCCGCTGTAGGACGATCTGCTGAATATTTTAGGGGTGTATGTCGAAGCGGTTATATTACCAATCGCTATCTGTATGTGCTGGTAGGTTTTAAAAAAATCTGAGGTATGAAGAGTCTATCAGTATGTACTTTGTTGTGTGTGTTGAAAGTTGTACACGTCAGTCATATAACGAAGATTTAAATTCTTGTCTCTCTCGATCTACAATTAGTGGATGCATATTTCCGTTCTTCTTTAAGTAGGTGTATTCTAAATAAACATGTGTGATTTGAAATTAGATGTTACATCATGATGTCAAAAAATTATTGCTTGATGAAGTATATTCTGTTTACCTTATAAAAACTGTCCTCTGTAGCAGCGGCGGCCAAAAGGCTGCAGCGTGTATAACTTGTCGTCAGGAATGAGTAGGATTCGTCTATTCAAAAAGGGTGTGGATAAGTGTCACAGTTAAGTAGTTAAGTAGCAAAGTATGTTGCATTTTTAGTGACACATGCAAGGTAAGACAGTAACAAGCACTTGAAATGAGAGTTTGATCAAGATTTAATGACGCTATCTCACGCTGCTGTTCAATCCTTTAATGCTTTGGTTGTTCTTAACGTGCCATTTTTATGTATTTTGTTCTTTATTTATATTTTTTAAATCAATTTTCTGTACATGGGGTTCGTCTATACTCTGTAAGCTCATTTTAGACACTAAGCATCGACAGATTTCAGGAAGTCTCCGTGAAAGTGCGATTAACAACCATGCCGTTGGTGGTCGTCGCATCGATACCTGCAGCTCGAGACTTCACGTGGCCGTCACTGTCCATTTCTTTTTTCATCTTCGGTGTTGGTGAGCGATGTTGGTTGACGCTGCATCTTTCACTCGATACTCCTTGTAACTATATTATACTTGAATTCAATTTTTGAAGATGTAGTAAATTGTAACAATTTCTTAACGTGATTCATTGACTTTGGAACCTCTTCAAGAGCCAATGCGTAAGTTGAAAGAAGAAGACTTTGAGCGTCGTTGTATTCTGGGTTTTTGATCACTATGTTGCTCGGCTATAATCGAATTTGCTAGTATTCGTTGAAATAATTATATCTAAACAATTCTGAGGATAAATAGCTGTTGAGAGACCGCTTAAAACGCTCACGTCTTGAGATTTTTCGTGTAGACTTTGTCTTTGTGGGGCGAAGGCAGAGCATCATACTTAGAACAGAAGAGACTATGGTTCGAGTGGAGTCCGGCTGATACGCGGGGGTCTTGTAAATATAGAGAAGACAGAAAAGCTTCTACGGGGACATCTTTTACTTATACTTCTAATTTCTTAAGTTAGTAATCTGAAAAATTAACTGCCATTGAATTGTTCGTAGAAATAGGAACGATCGATGAAGAAATATGTTGTAGGTGATCAGCTATGATTTCGCTTACCTCAACTGGAACCCGAACTAGACCTACTTTCAAACATTGGCTTTAATCCTAGAGCACGAACCACCTTGCTTGGGTTACTCCATCATAAACTAGGGGAAAGTAATACTCCATACTTGAATAATAAGAAAATAGCAAAAAGCGGACATATTGAAAGTACAAAGGCACATGGGAGATAGCACACCTTGGCTTCCATGTCTCCTTATACGTAGTTACAAGATGCTATAAGCCTATAAGGCTAACTTTTGAAACGTCCCGAAAATATTGACAATCTTGAGTTGGAAAAGGTTAACAAAGACTAAACCGGGAAATATATACCCAAATTTGTGTGCTAGGGTTTATTAGTAACGACTATTTGAGGTGAGACGGCCGGGAGTTACGAATAGCGTGAAGATTATTTTTTTAGCTCATATGAGTGCCTGCACTTGGATACTATTGCGTCACATTAAAGTCATTGCTACAGATTGGCTGATCTTGCGACAAAATGTTATGATTTCTTATACTTGTGCTGTCGCTTGCTGTGAAGTGTGTTGGCTGCCTTGGTACTGTTTGTAATCAAGTGATTGAATGATCTCTATTATGGTCGTTACTCCATCTATGTGGAGGAGCAGTGGACATATTTTATAGTACGAGTCTCTTGCATCAATATACGAGGCCTGTCTAAAAAGTATCCGACCTTTGGCCAGAAAAAATATTTCGAATACCTGTCGGAGTTGGGACCCTAATCCCCTTCAAAGTATGCCCCTTGTGCTTGCACACACTTAGCCCACCGATCCTTCCACTGCTGGAAACACCTCTGGTAGTTTTTTTTAGAATGGTGTTCAGCTCCATCGTCGCATTGCCTGTTTGACTCCTTCGATGCTGACTGTTTTCTTTGATGTCCGTGGAATTGTGCATCACGAATACGCACCGGAAGGACAAACAGTGACAAAGGAGTACTATCAGGATGTTCTCCGGCGACTTCGTGATGCAGTTCGGCGCAAAAGACCAGACATGTGGACTGCGAACAACTGGCACTTGCATCACGACCACGCGCCCGCACATTCATCCCATTTGATCCGCAATTTCTTGGCCAAACATGGAATTACGACCGTTCGCCAACCTCCCTACTCTCCAGACCTGGCTCCTTGCGACTTCTGGTTGTTTCCAAAATTGAAGACACCACTGAAAGGATCCCGTTTTGAGAGTAGAGAAGAGATAATGCGGAACGCGACGACAGAGCTGAACACCATTCCAAAAGAAGACTTCCAGAGGTGTTTCCGGCAGTGGAAGGATCGGTGGGCTAAGTGTGTGGAAGCACAAGGAGCCTACTTTGAAGGGGATTAGGGTCCCAACCCCGTCAGGTTGTTGAAGTATTTTTTCTGGCCAAAGGTCGGATACTTTTTCGACAGGCCTCGTATGTGTTATGACGCTGCCCAGTAGGCCTTGTTCAGCTCGTCGACTTTTTTGTACTCAAATACAGTAAATCCTCCTTATACGGTACTTCGTTATCCTGTTAATTCAGAGTTACGGCGTTTACTAATTACTACCCTCGATTCTACTTCCGGTAAGAAAAGTTCACTGATACGGTGTCTGCTGTACCGTAGCGCCACCACGTCTGGCGACCACCACAACAATGTCTCTTCGCGCGTTTCCCCTGAACACCGGTGAAATCCTCGGCTTGTTTTTTATGGATATTACTACCACGGCGCGCGGTGCTGCACCCATAGTTCCCTAAAACATTCTGCTGACGGCTGGAGTTGAAACGGGAGTACAAGGGTGTCAGGGCTGGGGTTTTTGATATGTCCCCAAACTCACTGAACAAGGGGAAGTGCGGACCGTTCAGCAGTCCTGGCCGTAGTTGGGTCAGCTCTTGCGGCTAATTTTTGAGAACCTCTGACGGCTGTATCACCTCTCCAGCCTTGCTTCGGCTGTAATAAATTTTATATCACCTCTAGTCGGCCGAAGGTAAGGTTTTCAATAGAGGGATGGAAAAAACCCTGGGTTTTTCAAAGAAACCCAACCCACCTGAGTTTTTTTGGGGTTAATATTGGGTTTTATGGGTTTTATTGTTTTTTTTTTGTTTTTTTTTGTAATACCTGTTTTTGTTTAAAAGAGTTATTCACACAACTCGCGTTGCCCCTATTTCAGTTTTATATATATACACTTATTGAATAAATATTGTTATTTGATTACTTTATTTCCAACATTATATTACATTATTATATGAATTATTACATTATATGAACAATATATGAATTAAGTTTGTCCATCACAATTAACATTTCCCAATTACCATATGCATAGAGACATAGCTCTGCAGTCTGTAAAGATATAAGATGTCCTAAGAGAATTGCTAAACTCGTCAATTCATAGTAAGTTGTTTTAGCAGCAGACAGGCGCAAGTCATGCGAGAGGGAAGCACCCTGCAGATCATAAGTAACCACCACAAGCAACTTGAAGCAAGACAGCTGTACATCACTTAACAGACATGCTGTTAACAATTTAACATGTGTATTGTGTGAGCTGGAGTGCTCAGCAGCGTAAGTCAAGTCAGTCAACCTCACTGTTACCTGTTACAACATGTAGCGACATGCCAATTTTTTTTTTAAATTTGCCAAAAAAAATCACTTTTCGCAGTACAGGATAGCAACAAATACTAAAATGTTTGGAAGTAAATGCTCTTAACAGATTCCATCGTCAAATTTGTTCCAGTGCAGCTTGAATGCTCACCATAGGCCAGTCGTTTCTTTACTTTCTCACCCCATGATGGCTGCGGTCGTGTCTTGCCCCATCTGACTATGATTGTTAGACTTATTTCAACTTAAACAATTTAAATAATTTATTTACCACAGGCGATAAAGAGGTAGAATGTTTCTTAAGTCTAATACAATGATCAAATTTGAGTATAGCTACCTGTGGGCCCGAATAAGTTCAGCGACTTCTAGGGCATCCTACCATTACATTATTCTAGAAAAAAAAAGAAAAAAACATGTTTATTTCCAAGTTGTCACATGAGATACATGCCAACATATTGGCTTTTAAAAGTTTCTTAAATATAGGGCATCCTAAAACAAATGTTCCATACGAGGAGTACTAATTGACAAACCATCCGAGGTGTACAAGTAGATGAGCCATACGAGGCATAATAACAGACAAACTATACGAGGTGTACTAATAGACAAACTGTCAGAGGTGTACAAGTAGATAGACCATACGAGGCATATTAATTGACAAAATATACGAGGCGTACTAATAGACAAACCAAACGTGGCTTGCCAATAGTCTATCTCTGTCAAGGGTAGTTGAATGAGAAATGAAAAATATGCCCTAAAAATATGCAAAGCCCTATCACCACCAAAAACATATTTCATATCTTCTCGATATTCACCACATCATGCGGACATGGATAAATGGGATAAAATAGAGATACAGTGTAAGCCAGTTACCACTCATGATTGACAAATATCTACAAAATATTGGTAGAAATGGGTAAACAAACATATATTCAATATCAATATTCATAGCTTGTACAACATACGGACAGAAAGATAATTTTACTACGATTCATATGCTCGAATTGCACTTTATTTCATTAATTATATATGACATTAATCCGATTCACAGAAACGATCTCTGGGGAAGTGATAGATCTATTTTTGAATCATTTCGCTATTGCAATAAAATTTATTAACCGAATGGTTTTTGCGTAAAGAAATGAAATAGAAACATGTATTTCTATTTAGGTAGATACATATATATACCTACACACGTACACACACATATTAATATACATACTTATTGAAAATAAAATATTAGAAAAAAATGCATATATAAGATAAAAGATAGAAGCAACCTACCATCTACTGCACAGAAAATGACAGCTGAGCTCACTGTAAGGCTAAGAAATTTTTCGCAAAAAAATAACTAAAAGGAAGAGAAACTTCGAAAAACATAAAAAAGAGCTGTTTTTTAATTTCTTCACAGAAATTTTCAAGAAAAATTAGGTTATAGTCAAGAAGCAACACAACTCTTCAGCATTATACGGACATGTGTACGTGGGATAAAATGGAGTAACATTGTGGCCGGATATCACATCTGAGTGGAGAATATTCACAAAATTGGCACATATAGGAAGATTAGGCCTTGATCCAAAATGATAATTTTGATTACAGAAATTTAGAGTTTTTTCCGATTTGAAAGTTCAGTGCTAGTGTGCACTGAACGCACGGAAAAATATAAATAAAAAGACTAAATGCAATGCTTAAATTACCCCTTTCCCCCCAGCTCAGCCGAAAATCGATTGAAAACATCGTCGAGGATGATTTTGAGATAGCGAGACAACGTTAGCCAAAAATTTAATTCATTATAAACTTTGCACAACCCTCACATCTATAAACCTGTTTATTGGTGTACACACAAAATGTATTTCATGGTATATTTGTCATACGGACGTTAAATATTAATACAGAAAAGAGAAAGAAATAACAAAATAAAGATGAGGAAATACTCCTAATTATGGAAAGAACGTTCGTTCTGCTGCACTGGACTGACGGCTGTGGTGCTCATTGTTGTCGACAGAAATAAGTAAGATGAATATACGAATCGCTTAGCAAACGTAAAATGAAATAGTTTCTAAATTTCTAACAGAAATTTCAGGAAAAATTAAAATTTCTGATAGATGGAAAGTTCACACCGAGATGCTGCAGGCCCTATGACAGAGGTGCAAAATGACGTGACACAATTACTCTAAATTCTTTTCCAGTTTTAGAGTTTTTGATATGCTGGGGAAGCTTGTTCCACAAAAAAAGCTCCAGAAACTGAGAGAGATTTTTGTCCCACGTTATATGAACGGTAACTGACTAAAACATCGTTCCTCCGGTTTGGTATTTCGTTTGGGATATTAGATGGAAAAATTTTTACCACCTCTGCATTACTTTGGGGGAGGTACAGAGAGGAGAATACTCGTCGAGCTTTCTGGATCATGAATCTGTTCGGTATTGGGATCCAGTCGAGTTTTCTTAAAAGAGGGGTGAAATGATCGTATTTATTGAAATTTCCTTTGCATACCACTTTGGCGGCGAAGTTTACACATTTTTGCAACTCTTCCTGACGATATTTAGGTAAGTCTCCCCACACAAGACTGCAGTAGTCCAGACGCGATAAAACTAAAGACTGAATCACTAATAATCTAGATTTTTCGTCAAGTGTGTTCTTTATACGATGAAAGAACATTAAGGTTCCGTTAATTTTGTTGCACATTGTTTCGACGTGTGAATTGAAAGTCATATTTTTGTCAAACCAAACACCCAGATTTTTAACCTTATCGACTGGTTTAATTGTATCGTCTCCAAATGTTTGCTTGAATGGTGGTAAATTTTCAGTCGCATTCTGTGATCCAAAAATAATGCATTGCGTTTTACTTGCGTTAAGTTTGAGGCCATTATGGTCACACCACAATTTCAGATTTCTCAGAGGGTTTTCAGCGTTGGCTTGTGTTTCTGTTAAATCCGCTGTTGAGCTTGTCATGGCAATTTGTACGTCATCAGCATACATTGAGATTTTTGTGTTTGCCGGCATGGTGGCGAAATCGTTGATGAAAATTGAAAATAGGAGTGGGCCGATGATTGAACCTTGAGGAACGCCAAAATTATTTGGTATGAATGATGACATTTTGTTATTCAAGCACACTGCATGAGAGCGGTTTCGTAGGTAGCTTTCAAACCACTGAGTGTCTATTCTGAGGTTTGAAATTTTTTGTAGAAGTTTCTTATGCTCAACACTGTCGAAAGCTTTGGAGAGATCAAGCAATAGTAAGAGAGTTAATTTTTTTGGTCAATATCATTGTAAATTTTTTCTGTTATGTTTAACAGGGCGTCCTGAGTACTGGTGTTCCTCCTTTAAGCATATTGATTGCGATGCAGTAGATGTGACTCGTCTATGTAAGACGAGAGCTGGTTTGTTATTACTTTTTCTAATATTTTGGACATAACAGGCAGGAGACTGATTGGTATGTAGTTTGACGCTAGGTCGATATCACCAGATTTATGTAATGGCTTTGTTATGGATAGTTTCCATTGATCGGGAAACTTGTTTGTGACTATAGATGTATTTATTATCAAGCGAATAAAGGGTGCTATGACAGGGAAGCTGTCTTTTATATGTTGGAGGCTTATGCCATCATGTTCAGTCGCTTTAGTATTCTTTAGTGAGTATAAGATTTTTCGTATCTCTATGACGCTAACTGACTTTGGTCTCCACTTGTTGCTACTATTTGGGGATGAAACATCGCTCAGATTTGCCTCTGTAGATGTGTCTGAAACTGTCCTGGATACTTCACTGAAAACATCTTCGCCAACTTTTGAGAAGAAAGTGTTAAAGTCATTCGCCATTTCTGAGGGGTTGTCAAAAGTGCTTTTGCAGTCTGAATTTTTATACTGAGCAGCTTCTCTAATGATTTCCCAAGTTCTTTTAGGGTTTCGTTTTGCCGTCAAGAGTTCTTTGTGGAAGTAGTCCCGTTTTGCTTCCTTAACTTTTCTTCGTAGGATCTTCTCATGATCTTTATATAATTTTCGACGCGTACTGTCTGATTTATTCAGTTTGTACTCACGCTGCAAATTTCTTTTAGCTCTGCTCAAATGTTTTATCTCATCTGTTATCCATTTAGAAATTCTTGGCTTAACTTTCTTCGTAGTGAAAGGTGCGCATTCGTTAAGAGCTGATACGAAATTTTCGTTGAAAAGCGAAACTTGTAGATTGACATCATCGGTGTTTTCCATGCCTTGAAATTCACTCCATCTGTCTAATAGCTTTTCTTGAAATATTTCAGGGGAGTAGTGGTTTTTCATGCGATATGTAATGTAACTAGATTTCTGTTTCTCTTTTGCAATATTGATTTGGCATCTACCGAATGGTGATCAGAAAAGGACGGTAAGATTTCTGTGCTGAGTACTGCTTGGGGATTGTTGGTAATTGCTAGGTCAAGAAGAGTTTTAGAAGTGTTGGTAATTCGCGTTGGTTCTTGGACCATTTGAGAAAGATTAAGTCTGTGCAGCATCTTGCTTAGCTGATTGTTTTTATTTGTCAGATCCACGTTAAAATCTCCGAAAACATAGAAAGACTTTTTGGCTGCAGAGATTGATCTAAGCGTATTTTCAATGAAATCTAATGTTGGACGAAGAGATGCTGACGGATGTCTGTAAAGACTGCCGATAATGAAAGACTTGTGTTTGTTTACTTGAACATTGAGCCAAACCATTTCTATGTCTTCGCATTTTTCTTTTATCGGAACTAAGGATGTAGAGTAGACATCTTTGATGAAAATGCATGAACCGCTACCTCTCTTACTCTTGACTCCATCATAACGGTACAATTTTTACCCGATAATGCTGAGATATGAGCTTTCAACTCGTGAATCGAACCATGTTTCAGATACGCATAAAATATCGATATCGTTAGTGATCAACATTACTCGTACGTCATCCATTTTACCATTGAGGCTGCGAGTATTTATGTGCAATATTTTGATATTATTTACCTCAATAGGCAGATCTTTAGTGGAGTTATTGCAGTTTTTAGGTTTAGCAGGGCATTTAGTATTCGTCTCTAGGTCTTTATTGCCGCGTTCATTGTTTGTGATTTCACCTTCATATTCAATTTGATCACTGTTATTTAGTCACAAAATGGGGGAGGGAGCAACACGATTTTCATCACGCATTTTCAAGAGGGCGCTATAGTGGTCCTGTTTCCGGTGTATGTTTACCGGAGGACAGTGTGTACAATTATGTTCAACCTAATTCACTTAGCCTAGTTTCACATTAGACTGATCAACAAGATAATGAACTAGATGTTGATGTTTCATTTTACAACATTTAAGGCAAAGCTCTCACAAGAGACTGATATTGCAGAGTGGTTGGCTGTGTACAATCCGGAGTTCATCGATGCGCTTTATTCCTATGAATTGAAGGACTCCAACATCTTCCCAAAACACATGTTCAATGAGAATATCACTAAGACAATGACTCCTCGTTTAATGGTTTGATATTCATGACGTGAAACAGCAGAAAATGCAGATTCCTGAAAAAACACTGCCAGAGGGTTTCTGCAAGTTTATAAGCAATCTTCATTCTTGCCCCGCAAGTTCGGGATTCATTGAGAGAATTTTCTCAGCATTTGGAATTGTGTGGAATAAATTGAGAAATAGATTAGGATCAGAACGCACACAGAAATTGGTCTCAGTATATCGCCACCTCAAAAATGATCATGATGTGGATGACAACGATGAAATGGCAGTGGATGTAGAGAGAGAAACACAGCAGTATTGTAGTAGCAGTCTAGTCTAGAAGACAGGGAAAATTCAGAAGTCTCGTTTGCTTTACTGTGGAACAAACTTCCCCTAAGTATTAAAGTCCCTCAAAGACCGAGAGAATTTAAAGCCAAAATAACTCGTCATCTAGTGTCTCAAGAATAATTCTTAGTTACAGAACACACAAAATAAGTACTGTCGAATCTCATTTGCCTGGTATCTCCATTGCTCAAAAATCTCCCTCGCTTATTGTTTTATAATACAATATATCACAAAACAGTTTTAGAGTATGCGTAGGTAGTGTGATTTGATCGCCTATACGCTGCCGTTTGCAAACATGCTTACCTGAATATGTGTGTACGTATATAGGTGTATATGGGCATATGGGTGTGCATATGTGCACGTACACCTGTGTGCACTAGAGTAGATAAACCAGTCGAAGGTTGCATTTTATGTCATTCCTCTCCATTTCTGTGCAAGCATCAAACTAGACCGTCATGGTACCTATGTGTGTGTGTGTGTTTATCAATTGCAGACATTCTGCACCATATTACAAAGATAATGTGATTTTCTTTCTAATATGAAATTGTAAAGCAGCCATGTAAAAAAAGCAATAAATTCGTTGTGTGATCACCCATTTATACTGCAGTATTACGCTTATAGTTATATGCTTATAATAATGTGATACCAATGTCTGTTTATCAATTGCCGACAATTTGCGCCATATTTCAAAGATAATGTGATTTTTTTTTCTAATATGAAACCTTTATAGGACATTAATGTTTTCTTTCTTATTCACGTCCCACAATCGTTTTCATGTTTCAGACTTAGGTAGACTGTTTTGTGCCACTATTTGTAGTACGAAATTTTATAAAATTCATGCCATAATAAAAGATATTTTCTTCGTTTCCCTCGATTGGAATTTCTGGTTTATACTGACTGGTTTACGCTGATATTCGCGCACATGCTTACTTGTATATATCTGTACGTGTGCACGCTGTGCGTATGACACTTAATGGAATGCGTATGTATTGTCTCGATGCATAGAAATGCATTTGTGTATCCTTACGAGTTTGGTGTAATTATGTGCGTGCATGTGTATATGTATATATTTGCGTGTATATGTGCACACATGTGTGTACTAGACTGACAACTAGCATTTTACTAGAGATAATGGTCTTTTTTCTGTTCACTCTCAACTTGTAACATTACCTAACTCGTCATCTCTTTATTATTGTGAAGCATTCATGTAAAAACTATACATTTGTTGTGCGATCATCCACTTTTTGTTTAAATAAAATGCTTGTTAAAATTGTTGGATTAGAAATACAAAACTTATTATCTTCTTGGTCCTCATGCTTATGTGTACGTGTATACATGTATATGTATGTGTGTATATGTACATGTATATATATGTATGAATATATATATATATATATGTATATGTATACGGATGTATATTTATATATATATTTTTTTTTCATGCTTCCTCACAATGACACTTTTGAACATTGGCCGAAACAAGCGATTCATGTATTATTTCCTGGCGGCAAGAATTGCGAAGTTTTATGTCATGTACATGTAAACTGTCAAAAGTGTTTTCACCTCCCTCACAATGAAAATGCATCGTCCATGAAATTGTGTTGTCTCTTATAATTATCATTACATGTATTATCAAATGTAGATTAAGCAAGATTAGGAGTACATTGCCCTCAATCATTTATTTTCGACTAGTGACACGAGTTTTACAATACTCGTGTGTGTGTATCATCTAAGTGTATTAATTTTAAGAGATTTTAAAAACCAATGATGGTACTTTTGTACCATCTATATTGGAAATATACTGTTTTTCTTTCGTTTTCTTTTTTTTCTATATTAAGTAGTCAAACTGCATTTGTTTCTAAATTTTTGTTTTTTCACTTTGGAAATGGAATTCATGAAAATATACTAGTACCTCGAGTTTTTTTTTTGTGATTAAGGTTTTTCTAATTTGATTTGTATAGGGTTGGTGTTTTTTTTTCAATGTTTTCTTGTCATAGTCATGCACATGACTTAGATACTTATTTTGCCAAGATAAATATTTAGCTCATTTTGATTCTATAAGCTTGAAAACAAATAAAATTTTCATAACAATAAAAAAAAACAAAAAACCCCACTATTTGGTGTTTTTTTTTGTGTGGGTTTTTCTGTTTTTTTTTTTTGGGTGGGTTTTTTATGTGTCAATCCTGTTTCAATAAGATACTCGTATTGGAGCGCTAGTTTAGTTATCTTCACGAAGATTCCACATTTAGAAGCGCAAATTACCAGAGATTCAATTGGAGAATTCTCTCAAATCTTTCCAGCGCGAATCACCGGACAGATAAGGCGGCTGGTACTGTGGATACCTAGTCTTTATAACATCGGTTTAAATAATTTACATTCTTTGGCAAAATATAAATAGAGCACAACTATTGTATAAGTAGGATGTTTTACTCGCTACACAGAAATCTATGACACACACATCACTCATATTTTATAATTCTTAAACTACTTAAAATCAAGTCATCTCGAACACGGAACATCTAAGCGCTGGGTGACAAAGGGGTCCTCGAATTACGACGGAGTTCCGTTCTTATGTGTTGTAACTCGAATTTTAGTGTAAGTCGGAACACCACTAAACAAAGTACGTAAGTACAAAAGCACCAGTCCGCGCTTGTGTTAATGCAGTACAGTATGTATATTAAAGTTATAATCTAGGACATAACAAACCACTTCTATGACATGAAAACGTATTTCCGACGAAACCGTCGAAGGTCGAAGCTAATTTTTTTACTGATTTATGCGAAATTGCCTTCTCCACGAAACGTGGTATTTCTGTACCGCCGTTAACCTAGGACCTCTTGATACCTATACCATGATATACACCATGATACCTATACCATCCTATACCTAGGACACCTATACCATGATATTAGAGGTAAAATTAGATATTTTGAAGAAAACATATTTTGATGTCTCGTCGTAGCCGTGAGATTAGCGAACTTGCCTCCGTCCAGGCAGACCCTGGTTCGAGTCCCGGCGCTGGTGGCGATTTTCTCTGTTGGGTATAGGGGATAAATTCCAAGCACAATACCCCACTCTACCCAGGTGTCTGAAATGGGTACCGGTCTTGACCGGGGGAAAGCGTAATGGCGTCCTGGCGTTAGTTATAAGGCATTTGAAAATCCAATGTATAAGGTGATATGTATCATGTTTGAAATTGGAAATAAAGCATCCGTAGATGCCTTCATTATTAATTCATTATTCAATATTGAAGAAAAGCGAGGGAGAACGACACCTAGCCCAGTCGACGGTATGGACGGTGTTACGAATCGTGTGGTTATAAAAAAGCTGGTAGAATGTAACGGACTTCGGAAGGGACATCCTCTGATGGAATACCTGACAAGTAAAGGTAAATAAATACATTGCTGTTTATTTCTTTTGCGTACTTTACATTGTTTGTAAGATTATTCCCGTGTATTTTCATTCTGGGGTAGTGACTTCGACGTGCTGAAACACATCTACTATTACATGTTATGGGTTCGGTCGTTATACGGTAATTTCAATTTGCGGTTAGGTTTTCAGGAACACATATGTACTGTATAACGAGGACTTACTGCATAGTAATGTCTGACTCGATGTACCTGATCTGCATTTTATATTCACCTAAGCTAGATATTATTTCATCTATTGAAATTGATATCTTCATGATTTTGAAATATCTTTTAAAATGGATCAAATAATTGTTTTTATTGCAACACAATATTTTAGAATTTTCTTAATTTTTGCACTGTGAATATTTGAAATTTGAAAGCGTTTCCAATGTATCTTCTTCAGTTGACTAAGAGACAAATGGAGTGCTTCTTGTTTAAGGGAACCATGTTCAGGGCATCTGCAGTCCTCTCCCGATTTTTTTTTATTGCTTTAAATGAGTTTGAGATATGTCCCCGAATGTCTGTAAAAATATCAGGAACGTATCTCAGAGTCCTTTTTTCATTTTTGAACCTAGAGCACTGAAATTTGGTATACTGATTGGAAATGCAATTTAGAATCATTTATCATTTATGACAAAATGCGATTTTCTTGAAAAGAAAATAGGAAATTATAGAAAACGACATTTTTGGGGGGTTTTCTAAATGCTTCTCCTCCCACAGTCTTTGAGCTACAGTGATGATTTTGGTATCATTGGATGCAGAATAACGTGAAAAAAAATTCCTAAATTTTCAATTTCATTTTTTATATATATATATATATATTTCATCATTCATATTCCTCAAGGTAAGCATCCCCCATCCGAATATTTTTTTTATTATTGAATTTAGAGCAATGAAATTTGGTATACTGATAGGAAATGCAATTTAGAATCATTTATCACATATGACAAAATGCGATTTTCTTGAAAAGAAAATGGGAAATCATAGAAAACGACATTTTGGGGGGGTTTTCTAAATGCTTCTCTTCCTACAGATTTTGAGCTACAGTAATGATTTTGGTATCATTGGATGCAGAAGAACGTGGACATTCCAAAAACCTGAATGCTTTTCCTCAAATTTCCAATGTAAAAATTTAAAAAATAAAAATAAATAAAAATCAAAATATTCTCAAGAAAATTCAAATATATGACGTCATAACTTTGAAACAAGAATGAATTCTGAAAAACTTCTTAAAACATTGTAAAGCCCTTGTTGTTCTGCATTCAATGATACCAAAATCATCACTGTAGCTCAAAAACTGTAGGAGGAGAAGCATTTTTTTCTTAAAATCGTCGATATTGAACAATCACAATTTTCAATACATTCGTTATAATGGGGCCGAAGTTTACACAGCTAGAGCAATGTGGTTTGCTGCATTTGGAAGTCACAGGTGTAATCTACAATTGTAGTGTTCTTGATTTTCAAAAATTTTTACGTGAATATTTTTCCGTAGACTTTTTACCCTAAATTTAAACTCTGATTAGAGCTTTTTCAAAAAAATTTTATATATTCAAAATGAATTCAAATTCAAAAAACCGGTTCACAGCATTTTTGGAGAATACGTTGTACTTTCGCATGCAACAAACCGCATTGTTCTAGCTTTCTAAATTTCGGCGCCATTATAACGAATGTTATACATATATTTTTTCTTATTTATCATGAATAACTCATTTTCTAAGTCCCAATGCAAAAAAAATTGCGCAAGAAAAGTTGTTGGAAATCTAGAGATCTAGTAGTCTGCAAATTTTCATAGACGTAAGTCCGATAGAAAAAAATCTACGGATGGAAAATCAAGTTTTGGCCGACCGGTGGAAATGGTTCCCTTAAAAGTTTGGTTTGTGTTGTTCTGAGTGGAGATTCTTGCGAAAGCTTGTTCTTAAGTTAATTGAAAATATATTTGAAATACAGATTCCAGTTGATGAGACATGTTGGATACCCCTAATTTGGTATCGAAATTTAACGAAATAGAGAACAGAACCCATCAGATTAACTTGAGGTGAAGTATTCGACTAGTTACGAGCTTTTGTAGCGTTGTTAGTTCAAGTGTGCTGAATATTTAGAGGAAGTAATATTCATTACAAAACGAAGTGTTGATCTTTAAATATGTGTTAATATGCTTTTTTCATTGATTCATACAACATAATATGAAAGGAATGTCGATGGTTGAAATCCTGAAAGAACCCCTCAGGGGGATACAACTATTGTACCTATGGGAATTAGCGCTCCCAGGGGGACTATGCGAAGGCCCGAGCTACAGGTTAGGTAGGCTTTCATTTTTGTTGAAATAGAATAAATTTTGTTTTGTTATGGACCATCTTCTTTCGGTTCACTGCTGTCCTGTTTTTCAACACCTACTACATATACTTTCTTCTTCAACTTTTTCTTGTTTCATGAACTTCTTTCTTAGCTTTCTGTTTCTGTGCCCTTTCTGCATAGATTCCTCGTTTCTTTAACTCCATACCAAATGGTGCCTTCTTCCTTCCTCTCTTTGGATAGCCTTTGTTGCGGATAGGGAGGCTTAAACTAACTAATAATCTAATCCAATCTAATCCTGAAAGAAAGACATAAAATGTACCCAATGGTTTGTTGGTTGGCTGTACGATTGTGAGGACTGTATGCACGAGTCGATTTCGAAGGAAAGAAAAGAAAAAGAAAAATAGTTTACTTCCAATAAAGATGTTACAAAAAAGATGATACATCCTTGGTCTTTAAAATAACTTAGAGTAAAAAACACTTATTTGATACACACACAAGAACATTGTAATACCCATGTCACTAGTCGAAAATAAATAATTGAAGGCAATGTATTCCTAACGTTATTTAATCTAGATGTGATAATACATGTAACTGCAATTATAAGAGATAATACAATTTCATTGACGATGCATATTCTTTGTGGGGTGGAAACACTTTTGACAGTTTACATGTACACGACATAAAGCTTTGAATTTCTTCACATCAAGAGATATTAGATTTGTTTGTTTCGGCAGATGTTGAAAAATAACATTTCGAGCGAGCATGAAAAAAATACAACCATGAGGAGTACGCAAATTTCAATTTTGTTTTTCTAATTTAAAAATTTTAACACAACGGTTATTAGTTGATAAGCATCTTATTTCAACATAAATACGTGATCACACGGCAAATGATATTTTTTTACTTGAATGCTTTACAATAATGAAGAGATGACTAGTTAGGTAATGTTGCAGGCTGAGAGTGAACAGAAAAAAAGACCGGTATCTCTAGTTCAAATGCTCATTGTCAGTTTAGTACACACATATGTGTATATATGTACATGTACATATATACACATATACATACACGTACATACCTACGCACATACACCTAACACGCATACATACACAAATACATATCTATGCATCGAGGTAATCATAACACATATGCGTCCTACAAAGATGCTGTGCGATGTACCGAAATATAGGACAATGAGCAAAAGATGTTCGTAACTACTTTTTCAATCTGTGTTGCTGCTTACAATTTCTAATTAAATATAGTAACGATTTCGAATTATATATTGTAACGAAAAGATCATTGGTTGATAAGCATCTTATTTATCATACGTGGGTGATCACACAACAAATATATATTTGTTTATAAATGCTTTACAATAATGAAGTGAAATGACGTGCTAAGTAGTGACACATACACCCATATACGCACATATAGCGTACACATGTGCACCTATACACAAGTAAGCATGTGTGTAAATATTAGCGCAAACTAGTCAGCATAAACTAGTATTCCAATCGAGGGACTCGGAGAAAATGTCTTTTATCCTGCCACGAATTTATGATATTTCCATGCTAATAATAGGGGCACAAAACCTGAGTCAGAAACATGAAAGCGATTGTTATATAATAGTTCCCAAGTACAGCATAATTGGAGAAATACATGAAATAAACCACCGAGGTGGGGTTGTCATAATGTACTCTATAGCGTATGAGATGATATGATAATTTGCACTACACAAGCCTAACAGGAACATTTTTGGGCGTGAAAAAGAGAAGAAAACATGAATGTCCTATAAGGGTTTCATATTAGAAAAAGTCACGTTATCTCCTAAATATGGAGCAGAATGTCTGTAGTTGATAAACACACATAGGTCACATGACTGCCTAAATTGATGCTTGCACAAAAACGGAGAGGAAAGATATATAGATGTATCCCATATCTGGTTTATTTAGCTTTAATAGCGCTTGTTAATTCGTGAAAGTAATAAAGATAAACTTGGTGGGCTGAAAGCACTTTTGACAGTTTACCTGTACATGACATGCTTTGGATTTCTTGATATCATAGGGTAATATTAGAATTATTTGTTTCGGCAGATATTCAAAATGATTATTTCGAGTGAGCATGAAGAATGGGAGAAAAGTGAACGGGCTGCCTTGAAGGCGTGGTGTTAGTGCTTCATTTAACGTTTTTGTGATGGTATGCGCAAAATTTCTTCTAAAAAGTTTACTGAATTATCCGACCCCTACAGAAGAATATTGTCCACCATTGTATCTACAGGAATGACCGATCCCTGCGGGAAGATGTGAGGTCTTAACTTGCTGTTTAAGGGAGGCTTTCCTTTTCCTAAAATAGAACAGATTTTTGATTTCGCAACACAATTTTTTCGGTTCGCTGCTGCCATTTTTTAGCTCATAATGCTTTCTTCTTCACCTTTTATTTTGTTTTGTGTAGTTCTTGCAGTCTTGCTGTTTCTATGTGTAGAGGGGGTTTCTATGTGGGGGGGGGGGGGGGGGGACACACCTTGTGATTATCCAGAAGTATTATGCAATTATTGTTACATAATTTCCCGCATTCTGTGCTAAATGATGCCTTCCTCCTCTTTCTCTTAAACACATCTTTGTTGTTGTTAGGAAGCTGAAACTTACTCGTAATTTAATCTGTTATTTGAACTTCGAAATCCTCATTTGATGTTCCATTATTATTCCCATCTAACAACATCCTACTGATCGCTTTAAATTTTTTCATAAATTGAAACACAACTGATGATAAAGGATAATTTGATTTGATTCATGGAGTACATTCATTCGAAAAGTATCGTCGACATCAATGCGCGGAAATTAAAAAAACCTAATGGCTAATTTGAAAGTGTGTGATTTACCTAGAACACGTAAAATAGACTTGCCTTCGATACCCCACTTTATCTTCGATTGGTGCAGCGATAAAAAACTGTTGAAATTTCATGGTATCTCATTTAACACATTTCGAACAATTTGACCTAGGAAGGCTCGTTTTTTTTTTGTTCATTAAATACGCTCTATCATTATTCAATAAATTCGCTTGATTAAATTGGTACACTAATTATGAGCTGTTGAAATTGTATGGTATCTCATTCAACACCGGTTGTAGACAATTTTACCAGGGAAGACTCATTTTCATCTGTTCATTAAATTCACTCTATCGCCTATAATACTTATGCCATCGCTGGTTTTAACGTTATACTTCTTTTCAAAAACATAACGGTGAACTGAACAATTCAAACAGTAAGTATCCAAATTATTGAATATTAGTATCGATAAAACCCTCAGGTGGCATAGGATTGGTAATTTGTTGAGAGTCGTTGCGTTTGTTTATCCTATCCTATAGAGACGGGTTCAACAATTTAAACAATTTATTTACCACAGGTGATACAGAGATGGAATGTTTCTTAAGTCTAGTACAATGGTCAAATTTGAATATAGCTACCTGTGGGCCCGAATAAGTTCAGTGACTTCTAGGGCATCCTACCATCAAGGTTAGTCTAAGGAGTACATTAATGATTAACCTAATTCGCTTAAACTAGAGACGCATTAGACTGATCAATGAGATAATTAACTCGAAATTAGATACTTCATTTTACAATATAGTTCATATGGACTAGATTTAACAGTATATTCGACAAACGATTCAAGAACAGACTGAAGATCGGCTAAATTAACCAAGGCAAATTACATTATTAGGACGAGTTATGCAGGGGACAAGGTTTGACTCTGTGATCTTACTCGACTAGTAATCTGATAGGAAGTGAGACTAAAGATTTTTTTTGAATACCTTACAAGAATTACTTTCACGGATCTCCGCAGGTATTGAGTTCCAAGTTTTAGTTCCAATGAAGAGGATACTGTGTTGTGACCGAGCCTTTGAGTAATAAGGAAGCATGAATTTACTTATACTTCGGGTTGAGTGGTCGTGATGACCAGTTTACGCAGTTAATAATTGTTTTAGGCTATTGTCGCCATCATTTGTTAATGTTTTGTAAATGAAATGGCAAATGGAGATTTTGTAGAGATCCGAAAGCTTGAGTATTCGTAAATTTTTGAATGAGTCATTTGTATGAGCATTATATTCTAGATTCTTTACCGCTCTTATGGCTCTTTTTTGCAGGGTAAAAATTTTGCTGGTTGTATTTTTATCAGTTCCGTGCCAAGCTTCTATTCCGTATTGCAAGTATGGTGAAATGAGCGTTCGGTAGAGCATTTGTAAGGCTGTTTCAGGCGGGAAATTTTTAACTTTATTTTGGATTCCGATAGATTTTGATAGTTTAGAACTAATATGAGCGATGTGCTCTTTAAAGGTTAGATGTTTGTCTACTACGATGCCCAGGAATTTACTTGAGTTGGTTTCTTCGATTTCACATTGGCCAATTTTAATGCGTGGGAGAGATATATTTTTCTTGTATGAAAATGTAATATATTTTGTTTTATCGACATTAAGGCTTATTTTATTAGCTTTAAGCCACAATGAAACCTTATGAAGTTCATTATTTATACGCTCCGCCATCCTAGCGGGATTTTGTTTTGAAGGACCGCAGAAAGGGTACTGTCATCGGCAAAAAGTATGAATTTGAAGAATGATGTAGAGTTAATGATATCATTGATAAAAATTAGAAATAGGTGAGGCCCAAGGACAGATCCTTGTGGAACTCCATGGCTAATTGTCTGTGGGTCTGATATTGCGTCGTTAATGACAACGTATTGTTACCGATTTGCTGAGTATTATCTGAACCAATCATGGGCAGCCCCTCGAATGCCATAACAATGTAGTTTCGAGAGTAATACGTTATGGTCCACACAATCGAATGCTTTTCGAAAGTCAAGAAATACGGAGAAAACAAGCTTTCCTTCATCTTAATTAGAATGAAGGTATTGCAAATGATTTGAAACAGCTTGTGTTGTAGATTTCTTAGAACGAAAACCATATTGTTTGTCGTAGAGGAAATATTTTTGTTCAAAATACGAATACACTTTTTATACACAATTTTCTCGAATATTTTGCTAATAATTGGTAGTACAGAGATAGGTCTATAATTGTTAATGCAGTTTTTATCACCATTTTTAAAAAAAGGGGTCACTCTCGCAATTTTGAAAGAGTTGGGGAAGATACCTTGAGAAAGGGATTGGTTGATAATATAAGATATGCCTGACATATAATTCATATTAACCTGAGCTATAGATAAGCCTTCGCGACTTTTATCTCTTGTGCCCACCTTCCTTTCAATTTTCTTCGTGATCTCTTGTTTGTCATTTCTTCCTCCTCTTCCTAACTTGCTTTTTCTAGGCGTCTGGTGTCTCGTGTGTGTGTAACGCACCTTGAGCATTAATTTCCCGGCTTCTGCACTTAATTCGAATTGTTTTCTTCTGTTCGCTCTACGGAGATCGCATTTGTTGTGGCTAGGAAATCTCATGTAAAACCCTTAATAATTAAAAAATCGCAAATTTCGTGTTATTGGCAGTTATTGAGATAATTGGTGAGAATGTGCGTGATGGAAAATTCATCTGCATTTGAAGGAAACCGATAAGTTGGAATGATCGTGGTTTCACCGACGTCAGCCAATATTTTCCTCTCTCATCGTGAGCAGATTTCGTAAAACGTACGTCCTAACTTTTCAAGCTTGTGTTGTACCGAAGACATGGTGATGACAAGTTTGTATTGTTTAGTGATCTAAATCACATCACTTCAACCTGGACTACTTGAACGAAAACATGGTTCAGTTACGAGTAAATTTATGTACGAAATAGAATCTGATAAAAAACTGTATTTGTTGACATACCCATTCAAAGGAATGATCATTTCTTAAAGCTGCGGCACTTCGCAAGACGATAAACGTTGGATCAGGAATTAAGTAAGATAATGCCATTCATTCTAACTTCCAGTGTAGATACAGCTTTTAATATTCGGTCTAAATGAGGTACTGTCCCAAATTGAGAGGAATGTATACGTTTCTATATCTTCGAAAAGAATCTTCGCTTGAAATGGTTGAGGCTGAAAATATTTTGAGTAAAAATTGATTAAACTCACGTAGGAAAAATTGCAATCTAGCCGAAGAAATACTGTATTTATCACTGCCACGTCGAAGAATGTAATTTATAGTAATTCCTCAACAATTTATTCCTTTCAATATTGTTAGCTTTTCTGACGAACTGGCAGGCTATCTTTCATGTAAAGCTCTGTATAGTCTATCAATAAATATGGAGCCAGTGTAATGCTATACATGCAGTCATGAAAGACTACTGGAAAGACTACAGACTAGTGCTCGCCGTGGAGTGGTTAAGAAATAAGCCCAGTATGTTGAAGACGAGGGTTCGTAACCCGGCGCTGGCGCAGCGATTTTCCCCGTTGGGTATAAGGGAAAGCTCAAGCACAATAGCCCCACTCAACCCAGGTGTCGGAAATGGGTACCGGCTTTACTGGGGAACCGTCATGGTGTCCTATATATAGTGTTAGTAATAAGACATTTGAAAAACCAATGCTCAAGATCATATGTATCAGGCTTGATTGGAAATAAAGCATCCCAAAGATGCCGATGTTTGTTTGTTTGTTTACTGCCCATTTTGGGCCGCGTGTAGTCGGGCACAGATAAAATTCTGCTCCTACTGGCAGAGTGTCTGCCGATAGTTGGCTTTGCAGTATTGGGGGTCATTCTCTTAGGACTGATCGCCCAGTCTGTGAAATAATTGTGAAATTATTGGTCACAAATGAGACCGGTGTGCAAATAATTTGTCTCAAATAAAACAATAGCTATATCACATGTATAGTTTTACGTACAAAAATCCAAAAACAACGTTTAATTTTTCCCATCACCCTCAGTGTTTGTGCTTTAGTCTACGGTTCTTTACGTTATGTTTATTGTGCGAGAAAAATTTCGATCAAGCCGTGGAAAAAATCCAGATTTGGCACCAATACCCGGAATTGTAACACATTCTCAGTATGTACTAAGTTTGGAGTGTTGATGTGAAGTGGTGTAGTGCGCATTTATATGTTTATAAGTTTGTGGTACTCTAAAGTTGCATTTGTCACATATTCACTTTCATTATGTCAAGAAAATGTTTAAGCCCCATTGACCATTTATGCTTTATTCACTGAATATTGAAATTTGTGTAACATAAACGGCGTTTAACACCATTCAGTAGAAAGAGGTGAACATTATGTTAGCCGAACGTGCGGGATCGGGATAGTAGCTAGGCTCCTCATGTGTTCGTGTAACATATTTCAAACTTTTCAATACATGGGACAAAGGGTCATACCATGTGCCTGCAGCCATCCTTGTGATTTGAAGAGAACGAAAAAGTCATTCTTCAGGATACTACTTCTGCATCACCAATAAAAAAATATATAAATCTCAGCATCCTGTCAAGTATCTTAATTTTTCATCTGGACTGCGATCAGTACTTTTCAGTTGAGACTTCCCTTTACCTGGCCTCGAAAACGAATGGAACTAAGGGAAGACAAACCGAGTGAGAAGTCATGTAAATAGAGGCAGAAAACACAGATGGACTCGTAGCTATTTGTTTTTTTCAAGTGAGCCATATTTATCCAGTCAAGAAGATTTGAATAATTCTGAGCGGGATTTAAACTTGCTGAAAAGCAATTTGAACTAATTTCCAGATTAAAAGCCTAGATTCTTTTCTAAAAATAATCTCAAGTTTTTATCGTAAGCGACATTGAGATTTCAAACAGTTTTTCTTATTCGAGAATACTGTGGTATTTCACAACGATGTACAGCCTGTTATGGAGAAACCTGACCAGAAGAAATTGGCACCCCTTGTCTATTGATTTTTGACGAGTGAGCATGTAAGCTGTTTTGCCCGACAAAGGGAATAAATTCCCTTTTGCCCCTTTGCCCCATAGAGCTAACACGAAGAAAGCAAATGAGTGTAGCAAGCTTCTGTTGCAAAAAATTAAATGTGACGAACATAGAAAGAATATCTGTGTTGACCTGAAGGTTACGCCCCTTCTACTTGGAATATTGTCGGCTCGCACAAAGTTTTGTTACTTCGTGTTTGAGTGGGATAGTCGCGACAAAGAAAATCATTACGAAAAGAGTATGTAAACGAAACAATCTCTGACGCCACTCGAGGAGATTGTTGACGAATCTCCTCTTGTTGCTTCAGAGAATATTTATCTGTCTTTTTACATTTTAAGAAAGGAGATGGATAATTTAGTTAACGGCATGGATAGAACTGGCAATGATTTACGTAGATAAAATTTTAATTTCTTAGAGTAAAGGCATCGAAAATCGAAGTAAGTATTTTTGTTGGACCACAGATGAGAGAGCTGATGAAAGACCAGACTTTTAATAAAGTGCTAAATGGTCTTACAAAAAAGGTGCTTAACTCTCATTGAGCGTGTTTGCATAAAGTTTTTGGACAACCGCCACCACGGTAGAAGAAACAAGGTAGGTTCAAACCAGTCTTTTTTGTTAACGTTGTGGTTTTGCTGACGTCACGGCAACGAACCAATAGCAGCGCTCATAATGCATCTGGTAGCACTGCTACATCCAAATCTAATTCTACTATTGGCATAATCACACGGCGTTTTGGTGACGTCATAAAGTTTGTTTGAAATAAAGCCTTTCTATTGGCTAACCGAACAAGAGGAGGTGTATTTTCTCCCATAGAAATGACCCTACCTTGTTTCCTCTACCGTGACCGCCACCAACTATTTTCAATTCGTAGAAGAGCTACTGACGTCCTACAAGGCCTTGGGATGCTATATGAGCCTAAAAATCGAATTAATAGACTTTCCATGGATTTTTCTCACCATATCGTGAATCCTTACGGTCACAGTGAGAAATTGATTTGAACATGGAGACACAATATTAAGTAACTGAAGCTTTTCAAAGCAAGCAGAATAAATTATTGTTGGACACTATAAGGGGATATCCTAGCTGCTAAGAACTGTTGCCAAGAATAAGGAGATATCCTAGCTGATGTGGCTCCCTGCGTACATTCGTGAGCCAAGCCGCGTCTGAGCAATCGCATTTTGACTGAGCATTTCCCGCCAGTAGCACCTGACTAGTAAGCTCCGACCTCTAGTAAAACTGATCGAAACCTTCCAGCGTTTCCTTCCCTACCTGATGACAACGGTAACCCCAGCCTCGGGGCTTACACTGACCTAGAACCAAGAACTTTTACATTTCAAAGGCAAGTTCCATTAAAATATCAGCCTTCCTTATAGGATATAATTGTTTAAAATGTAATATATCACAGAGAACTGAAACCGAGGTAAATATTTTGATTAAATCTGTTAAATCAGCAAACATTTTTATTAAGTTTGCCTCTTTTTGCTACTCTGAGAGGCCATTTTTATAAATTTTGTTGAATGGGGAATCAGAATGCCAGGTTACTAGAAATTGAATTCATTCACCAAATTAGACTAATGTTGAGTGAAACGGTTACTTCAGTACCTCCCAATGATTTAGGTTATAACTTGTTCCAAATTCTTTTAATTTCACAGATATTCTAAAATTATTTACTAATCCTCCTAAAACATGTGTAACTTCTACTCTATCACGTAAAATAATAACGTAGTGCTTGTATGCCCTGTAACATGGAGAACTTTTCGAGACGTACTTTTGCCCACTTTGACAAAATTATTCTCGTGCAGATTACTTTTCCAAAACGAAGAAGTTATGGCAGTTATGACAGCTTACGTTTGTCTGACATGTTAAGTGCTAGTGAACAATTTTGTAAAATGTAGCATTGATATGGGATCAGTTTATATCATTTCATTTTTCCTTTTGTAACTTCAACTCGAGGGTGCAGCTCTGAGTGCGCTGGCCTTTTGACCACAAGCTGAGATGTGAGGACCGGACGCAGCGTCTCTATTCAAATGAAGGCAAATTATCTGTAGCTTTCTGTCATTCACCGCAGTTTGCCTTGTGGCTCTTCATAGAATTTATTATCCTTGCCTTGAAATTTACCTGAGATGTAATTCGAACTTTCAGGGGGTACCACTATTGTAACTAAGGGTTTTTGCCTCTCAGGGGGGGATATGTAAAGTCCCGAGCTGAATATTAGCTAGGTCTTCCTTTTGTTGAAATAGAATTGAGTTTTCTCTTGGCTACGGATCACATTTTTTTTGGTTCACTGCTATCTTGTTTGTCAGCACCTATGTTACTACTTTCTTCCTCAACTTTTACCTTGTTTCATAAACTTCTTTTTTAATTTACTGTGGCTATTTCTTGTTTGTGAGCATATTTTTTGCATGGATTTTCGGTTTCCTAAACGCCATGCTAAATGTTGCCTTCCTTCTTACTCACTTTGAAACGCCTTTGTTGGGGTTAGAGAGGCTTAAACTAACTTATCTAATCCGTAATATTTCAATAGGGATACAAAAATGGATGAGGAGGCTTTGATTGTAATTTTTCCTCATACAGGCAATTCATAATACGTCGAATAATTTTTAACACACGTTTCTTGCTGTTTGAACGAACACAATTTGCTCAATGGAGTAAATTTACTCTAATATACTCAATCGCATCGGACTCGGCGGACGCGGATGGACGAGTGAGAACAATTATGTGTTAATCGTTTAAAATAAATGGGAGAAACAATGTCACTAAGCATAGAAATCGTATTGCACTATCAGTTCGATTTGAACTGTAAAATAAATAAATGAACTGTTCTCTTATATTGCTAATATCAGTCAAATTATAAGCAAAACGGACCAAGTGGAGCTGGCTACAAGTTTGTAAAGTTGTGCCATGCTTTGCTCTCTAACGAAAGGCCCTACTAAAGTGCCGCTGTCCGTCCCTCAGTTGTAACCCAGCAAGCTTGCACGTCCCGTCCCCGCCTCTCTGTCACTGCCTCCCGTCGTAATAACCCTGAACTTCTTTCCTCGAAGATCCCTATGAAATTATTTAGCTTTCACATTCATAATTTATTTTTGTAATGCATCGCCTCCGACTTCTCAGTGATGTTTCTTGATCATGATCACCTCTGGAGCACCGAGAAATTCAATTCCACTGCCGAACAATAAGGGGCTTTAATTTAAAAAAATTGCAAGCTTAAGAATGTGGCAGAAAAACTGTTAAATTTAATAAATGACTTTCTTGCTGACGTCAAGATTTTGAAGTGAACTATTTAAATATGAATAACTGGTGCGTGAGAAGTTGTAAAACATTTACAGTCATCTGGAGAAATCGTATTAAATGTACTAATGTACTACCTATCTAAATTACTGAATTATAAACTAAATATGCCCTCAGTCAAATAGCTAATCTTTTCCCAGTCGAAATGTTTCGATGATCGTATCAAATTACTGCAATAAAAGGAAGGACAAAATTAATGTCATTCCGAACATAAATTAAAGACGGACAAAGAAAAAAAACGATGCAACTGCTCATTGGTATTTTTTCTCCTTTCTATACTTTTCCCGAAATGGGAAAAGCTCACCGAAAGTGCTTTCCCTCAATATTTCATTTGGTCGGTCTTTTTACCTCATTTTATACTTAATCTTATTTTCATTTATTAATTAAAATCCTTTTTCTTCAGAGAGAAACTCTCGTTAAACATTATAATCTCGACCGTTGTCTGAACAACTCATAACATCTGCGACCTGGTAAGCCAAATGTGAAATGGGGTACATACAACCCATGACATCAACATGCTAGGTTTTCGGGAAACAGATAAAATGCATCTTAATTACCGTCTCTTTACCATCCTAAGACTAACGTTCCTTCATTATAAAGACGTCTTTGTTCATGGCCAACCTCTGCTCTCCCTTTTCCTGACCTTCTTCCTCGGACAGTAATGGGCAGTCCCATTCTCTTTCAGTCAAAAACTCGAATGCCGCGGTGAATGGCTTGAATTTATCACACTCTTTGTAAGATATTTATCAAACAATGTAAAAAATTGCAGAAGATTACCAGTATCATCGATGGATGAATATATCAAAATTGCTTTATTCCTGGAATCTAATAATATATTTGCACCATGAACCCCCAATTATACATACGTGACTCGATTCACAGCTTGAAAAGCGACATATATCTAAAGAAATATTACTCTCCATGACATTTCTGAAAATGTATGTGCAAAACTGAAAAGCATCCTTATCAGGTGAAATGGGCCGATTTGAAGGAAATCTCACTCGTAGGAAAAAAGAAAAACCAATGCAGCAAAGAATATCTTGATAAAAAACCTTCTAGATTATAAAGAATTCATGTTCAGTGCAATGGAAATCAAAAAATCAAAATGTTGAAAATTGGTTTCAGCTCGAATTCATCTAAATAAACGGAAAATAAAACATTGATATTAAAAAGACAATAATAAGACCTCAAACAAAAACTACTGAAAATTTCAGCAATCAATGGAAAGTTTCACAGCTGAGTCACATTCATTTATTAACGGTTGAATTTTTAAAATGTGCATCAGACTAAAATGAGGAGATCAAACAAATTTGATGCCCAAAATATTGAAATTTATGCTTTTAAAATTTGGTTTTTATTTAAACAATGTTCATTTATAGACGAGTTGAATGGCTTGGTTAGATTATCGCTAATGCAAAGAAAGACTCCTATGTGTTGTGCACAACTCACAAGTAATTAGGATCCAGTGCTACCATGTATGATCGCTTGCTTCGGTCACGCGTATATTGATATACCACTAATAAATCAACGACAACATCACATCTGGAGTATTTCTTCGTTTGAAATAGATTTGCCTATCACTTTTGAAGTACGAACAAAGATCTACACGGGAAAAACTTTTAACTGTTGAGAATATTTCAATTTGTTTTTCTCAGTACGGGTTCTTATGAAAGATAGCTGAAAATACAAGCGTAACTTAGGTACGGTGAGAATTTTTTGCTTTGCATTAAACATCCCAAAAATTTTCTTAATACGTTTTTAAAAAAATTAGGATATTTATCCCAACAGAAATAATTTTATGAATAATTCATTTAAAAATTGAACCATTTGTACGACGATGAAATTTCAACACGTTCACCGCGTTTCCATGGCTGTTAACGGTTGGTTTGCTTAGTTTGTTGGAGCAGAATTGCGATATCGATTTGATGCAATACACATCTACACATAATATACTTTTATCCTTTCTAATAAACATGGAAAGAACAATTGTACGATAACATTTCCCCTCATATGTTAAGTTGTTTTTCAATGAGGTCACTAGTCAGATGAAATGTCCTTCATTTATACCGATACGTAAATGAGCACTTAACCGAATGGTACGCATGAGAATACGTGGGAAAAGTAGGATGGTAACATTAATTCGCAGGGCTGGGCAGCAATTATTTGTGAGGTATACACAGCTCGGAGTATCCTTTCGCACAGGTCTCCTTTACCTGACCAAGCTCTCCAACTCGTCTATAAGAGATCATTGTTTAAATAAAAGTCATGTTTTAAAAGCACAGATTTTCAAATATTGGACTCAACCCCAAATTTGTCTCTTCGTGCATTCTAGAGTCGATGCACTTTTTAATAAACCGTCCGTGAATAAATGAATGTGACTCGGCGACGAAACTTTCCATTATTTGTTGAAATTTTCTACAGTTTCTTGTTTGTTTATAATCTTTTTAAAGTCAACATTTTATTTTCGAATTATTCAGAAGAATTAAACAAACTTTACGACTTTTTAAACATTTGATTCATTGTTTTTTAAAGCACTGAAAATAGATTCTTATAATACGAAACGTTTGTTTTTATCATTACATCCTTACTGTTCACGATGCCCACAAGAAGGAAAAAGTCACCATCACCACTGGATCCTAGTGCTTAAACGACAGAAGAGTCGTAGACAGTCGCGAGTCATCCCATCAAAGGATGTGAGGGAAGGAGCAACGCTAGAGCAGATTATAAAACCAAACTCGACTGTCAAAAGAAAAAATTTATTTCATACTTCCAGCAAGAATTTAGGGAACGTTCCAAGCGTTGCACCATCACCCAAGGTAGCAAGAAATTATTAGGCAAATATTGGGTTCATAATTATTTATTGACCTGATATTGGAATCTTGGATAACAATAATAGGCTAATAACAAGACAATGTCGAAAAAAGATTTACTTATTTATGATATCAACTTGATATTGGGACAATTTAGAAAATAGTTTTATTTCTAATATTAAACTAACAGTGTATATATATGTGTACGATATTCACATAAGTGGAAACTATCTCATAATAATTAAAAATATCGCAATTTAATATAATTAGTCAAAATATCAATTATTAATGCCCAAATATTGGGTTGATATTGTACGCCAATAATACGGAGTAATTTGTTTAAAATGTACCAATAAAGTTAATGAATAGTTATTGCAGTCATTAATGAGTGTAGATATATTTGACAGATATCAAGAAATGTGAGTACGTTACAATAATATGTATATTCAGAATTACTGTGACCACAGGTTCACAGTTATTGTTTTTTCAGTCGTCCATTGAGTTTCGAAGGTCTAATTTTTTCAAAAAATATGCTAAAATCGTTTGTCATATGTTACTATAGCAATAAATGTCTATATATTGAATTAAGATGATATAAAGTCATTTATATAGATGATATAACCCGTTTTGCATGCATCATTCTTTAAGTAAAGCGCTTTCGTGCAATTTTTCAATCACGCATATATATGCTGCTTATATGAACGTATATATGCTGCTTAGTACAGGTTGCCCGACCACTGGTACGTACGTGCAACACAAAATTTGGACTACGATATCAAAGAGGTTTGTAATCATGGATTTCAGATAAATTTTGAATGCAGTTTAATTCATAGTCTTGTAGGTGTGTAGGTATGTACATCGGATAACATAGTTATCAGAATTATATATATTTCTCGTCTTTGAACCCTTCTGAATATTGATGCGATATTAGAAATCAACTATTGAGCCAAAATGTTGTTTAAGGAAACACCTCAATATCAAGTCAATAGTGACACAGTAATTAGCTGACACTGGGTTAAAAATGAATTATTATTGGGACAATATATTCTACCAACATCCACTTGATGTCAGAAAATAAGTATTTGGCCTGTAGTACCCTACCTTAGTTACCCCTCAAACTCAGTTTTAGTCCATTTGTGTTTAGTAATACTAATATGGGTAAATGTAAAATTATCCAAGGAAAATGAGCTTAGATCTTAAGAGCGTATCTCTAATACAAACTGCAGGTGATGTACGGGTATATAACTAAGGTCGCTGCTTCACTCGCCGCATGCGGAACTCAATTGCTAAAGCAGCAGCAGCAACAACTCCAGGCCTTACAGGCCAATGTCTTTCTAAGGAACACCTCAATATCAAGTCCATAGTGACAGAATAATTAGGTAATATTGGGTTAGTGAAATTATCATTTTCGGGAACATATGTTTTACAAATATCAACATATCGGGAATTGAGTATTAAGCCAATGTTATTGTAGGGGATACTTCATTATCAAGTCAATATTGACACAATAATTAGTTGATATTGGGTTGATGATAATATTGTTATTGGGCCAATATATTTTTCTAATATCAACCGAATTTTCCAAAATAAGGTATTGCCCCAATGTTCATTTTGAACATCCAGTCAGTATTGAGACAGTATATTGGCTCAATATTAGGTCAATAAATAATGCTACCTGTGACCACCTGTGCCTCATCTCAACCTGTCCATTGAGGCACATCCTCATCAGCTCTGCGTCACTAACAAAGCTCAGGATGGTTCATCATCGACGAGGACACCAACACCTACTTCATCATTAGTGCGTAACAGAATTGTTAAGGTGAGGGATCAGTTTAACGGTGAAAATTCCAATTATGTTCGTATTAAAGTAAGGCATTTAGGCATTTCTGCCCTGTAAATCCTTCACATATACCAAAGGTGTTTTTTTTAAACCTGCGCATTAGATGAAATTGACAGTAAAACACCTTAGAGCGTAAGCTGAGAAGATAACGCAAATTTTTTCAGTGCAGAGCAATACGAACAAAATTACTTTTCTGGATGGGTACTTGCTCCCACCACAAATCACAAGCTCAAAAATTATTCATGACATTACTAAAGTCTTTTTAATACGGTAGTATATCCCAATATAAAGTAGAAACAACCTGTGCATCTAAGCCCGTCTTCGATTCTTTCTATGGTGTAAAATATTCAAATAATTACCATACAACTTGTTTACTTTAAATTCGCGTGTGAGTTCTCATGACCTTATGCCTGAGGTCCCTGCCAACTCCAACTGTCAACTCCAAGTGTGAAGAACTTTATGATACTCTATTGTTATGTGACGATATTCTAGCCATTTCCTGAAGAACTGCATCCAAACTGGTCCAAGCCGTTGCTGTAAAGAACTTCATCCAAACTAAAGACCTTCTCGAAATTTTCAGACGAATGCTCAAATTTAAAAATAGCATTAATTATTTTCAAGGTCTTTTCCTCTCGCAATCAGGCTCAATTCAATTTAAATAACTTATTTTGACAAAGTGCGCATTTTCTTGTATTTACATGGCCAATGCTTGCAGTGCACAAAAATTCTACAAAGTGTCGAACCTATTCAAAAACTTAGGTATTAACTTAATTCAATTTCACACTTACGTTGAACCTTATAAAAATGACTTAATCAAAAATTTCCCATGACCTTGCACCTAGGAAGAAAAATGCTTCTCTCTTGAGCGCCTTGCGATGAAATCTATGCTACGAATTACCGTACCACATTGTGCTCATTTCAAAAAATGCCATAAAAGAAGTAGAATTGTGGATCACTCCAGTGAAACGAATAGGCCAATAGGCCACAAATGAAACAAATACTGTCACCTTATGCTGTGAAAAAATTTTTTTCAACGGACGTTAACGCAAAAATTAGCTATAGCCATTCAAATCGTAAGCGCCTTCAAGCAGAGCTATGAGATGCTCACCCATACACAGCTTAAGGAATGTGAATAAACCTAAACTTTTCCCCAACTTGGTCTCAAAAGATTATAATATAAGTACGAATAATGAATTTGCGTTATTATCAACAGACACAAATAGTGACTGTGATAAGCCCTTTTTAGTGACTGTGACTGTGATATGATATATGATATGCCCTCCATTTATACCAATTATCAACATTCCGATACGTACGCTAGAACAAGGATATCGATAAAAAACTTAAAATTGTATCTTCAGCTCAACTAAAATACGGCAAACTGCCAATTAAGTAACTGCATTCAAAATCACTCGCACCAATATAACAAAATGAACATAAGCCTGTAAAGAAGCAACAGTGCGCGGGAAAATGTGATTAAAACATTAAGCACAGGAAACAACTTCATGGGTCGTGAACAACGGCAGGCTTTTGAGGTAAACAGAATGGGGGAGGCTTTGGGGGGTGTCAGTGAGGGTGAATTGAGAGAAGCGTCTCCTAAATCGTTTGTGAAGTGGGAGATTACTTTTTATACGAACTTTCACAGACTTTGGAACATTCATTGAATATTGAAATGTAATGAGTCGACATAAAAAGTAATGTGAAGCGAACAAAATTTCAAGAAACAAGGGAAGTTGACGTGTGCGAAGGGTATTTCATACGAACGCGGAAGAACACGTGGATCACTCAAAGGTACCGATCAGTACGCCGTGTGACACGTAGCCTACGCGGCAATGAGCACAAGCCAGCCAATTGGAGACTGAGAAAATCAAGGGAGAAGAATCGCACACAGTTGAGAAGGGGAATGTGCAGCGTTATATAGGTATTAACGCAGTGTAAATGAGAGGAACCCACTTCTTGCGTAAGACACGGTTGGTGTGGGTGTCACAATATTCGAGGAGATGTAAAACTATAATGTGAATTCATCGAAACGGGAGTTACGTAATTAACTGATGTTTTCTGGAAATTTAATTCAGAGAGTGAGCAGATCGGCATCTTTTGTACATTTTAAACAGTGGGGAAAAAGTAATTATCACTTTGTGCGGCAAGGCCGGTTAGATTTCGAAACGCCATCTTGGATCAGTTCAACGCCAAAGATTTCATTCAAATCTTGAAGCATTTAGTAACAATTAATATAAATTTTTTTATTTTGTTATACGTGAGTTCTTGTTACTGTACTCAATTGAGTACACTTTTAAAAATTGTTATTGCGCATTCCTTACAGCGCATACGGTTGTCAAATTGTTCTCAGTAATAGTTGGCGGCTCAGAGCTCAACTGGAAGTGATCGGGGTTGGGTTAAGTTTTGCTGAGTTTTATGAAATTGTCCTCAAAGTTTTTGCTTTTTCATATTCCTTTGCGTCTTCGCTCTCTTTGACTTATGTTGATTATATTAAAAATATGCAAAGGGTCAGCCTATCAAGAAACTGTGCTTCTAAAAGCTTATTAGAGTATAAATCAACCCCAAATTAGCCGAACTGTATAATAAATATTTCATAGGGTTTTTGAGCTTGTTTATGCCTGTACTGAAACAAGCAAAATGGTACATATGATTGCAAATATCACCAAGTTTGGAGATGTGAGTAGAAATAATTCCAGTTGTAATTTTTCAAGTCTAATGTGTATCTTTACTAGTTGAAAATAAATGCACATATTTTTCAGTCGAAATCTCAGCTTTTTACCAATAGCCATTGAAAAATTATTGGGTAGTACAAGAAAGAACACTCGGACGATTATCGCATTACCTCCAGATCGCGATGCTGAACAAACTGATGAGGAGGAATTGAATAATGATAATGTGAGGAAAAAATCTCCCCCATGCTCGTGAGGTGCACTTGTCTGACGGGACCGTAGCGTGAAGTTGTAGGAGTTGATTTGTTTCCTTCCGTTGTTTCTTGGTGGTTTGCAGTCAGTGGGAAGTAATGTCGATGGAGTTTTTTAGTTTTTCAGTTAGGAATAAAAGTAAATAGCTGGTACTCTTCTGCTTTGAGCTGTGTCCTACCGGTGTCAACCCGTTTATGTATCGTCACAATACCCAAGTATCCTAAATTTCTTACTGCTTCGGTGTTTCGATCATATTTATGTTTGAGTGCCTGTGTCTGTTATTCAATTTTTGCTTAGTTTTGGGCTTATTGGATCTCTTAAAGGTGTTCAAGGTTTTAAACTTTAAATATTGAATTGAATTAACAACGGCATTTTGCAGTAACTTGTTTGTGATTGAGCGTTGCTCATTTCTCATTGAAATTTGATTCTAAACATTCAACTCCTAGTACGTGGATGTGATGTTACTCATCCTAGAGCTGCTTTGGAATTTATTTCTTCTGGGCCAATGACTTTCAATAAAATAAAGTCCTTAAAGCATTGTGGTGGTCTTATCAAGCTCCGCACCGGCAACGGTGGTGGTGGTGGCGATTATAGACCGACCGGGGTGGCGACGGGGCCGGGGTTCAGACCGTGTCAGGACGTGTCACGACGACGTATTGCATAACGCCAGTTAGTGGCTCAATGCATGTTGAATTACGGTTGCGGTTAGGAGTGTATTTATGTCAAGTCAATAAAGTTTTGTAGACTTGCAGTTGCAGTGCTTGTTGAATTATTTAATACAGAAACAATAATAGTAATTAAATATACCGGGTGCTCCACAAAAATGTCCCCGACTTTTCAATTGATTCTATCTCCGCTTTAAATTAACATTTTTGAATTGTCTTTTTTTTACAATGTGGTAAATCTTGTTTCCTTTTCGAATAATTTAATAGAATTAAAAGGGCGATTTTTAGGAAATCTAATACGTAAAATGAAAAGAAGAACCAATACAAAAGGGAACGTTCTTTTAATAGCAAACGTTTCGGAATCTCTGATTCCATCACCAGTGCTGTAAAACAATGAATAAAAAACGATAATGAACAAATTGCGAAAAAGCTATAAGAAATTAATATCACTATACATACATCGTAAAATAGCTATGCCTAACCATTGAAAATAAAAACACAATTTCTCTTAAATATTCAAGCCATACGTACACATACACCTAAATTCTAGCAATCAAACCAACACACAATAACATTTACATTAAGTTACAGAACTGCAAACACACAGACACACACACACATTCCAACAAACTCCTATTTACACAGTTGGGGCAATATTTAATTTCATCGCACTTTGATCATTATTTAGCTGAGGTCTATGAATAAAAATGAACAATGATTCCAAAATTATAAGATCAAATTCCTGTGTAGTTCTACTAAGTGTGGAGAAATTGGAACTTTTGAAAGGGTGTTTTGAACTACGGCAATGATCTCTGATGGCTGACTGGGAGGGAGATGAGTATGTACGGCCAATTCCATGGGAGATACCAGAGTGTTGGCTGTGACGAATAAATTGCTGGAGTGTGGTACTTCCAACGTAGGACTGCAGGCAGCAATCATATTTATACAAGTAGACACAACCATTTCTCAGGCACTCATCCAAACGCTATTTCCTATTGAAAAATAAACTTATTTTAAAACTATTTCTGTAAAAGGTAACACGTCAATGAAAGTAAAATGAGAGTCTATCAGAGATAAAAGATCCTTTCTCATCTCTTTGAAAAGATAGCCCAAGAAAGAGAGCTCGACGAAAACTTTCTGCTTTGGTGAGGTCAGAATTGTACACGAGAGGAAATTTTTTTGACTAAAAACTTTTTAACCCTATTGTTAATTAAAGATACTGGGTATTTATTTTGTACAATAAATTTGTGATATATTTCATTTCATCATGAAATACTTTATATGAATTTGAAATACAGTATGATCTATGCAATAATGTAGTGACACTTGTTTTACTATAATCCTTGTAAATGCAGCTGAAGAAATTGGTACATAATTAATCCCGTAAATGTAGGTTTTCTATAAACAGAAGTGGTGAACGTTAAATTAGTTTTCTTTACGAGAACGTCTAAAAATGGCAATTTATCATTCTGCTCAGTTTCCATTGTGAAATTTATCTTGGCGTGATATCCATTTATGTAGTCAAAGAATTGTAGGGCCTCTTCGTGTGAACGGTGCATTCACAGTAGGTATTTCACAGTAGGTATTTCACAAGGTATTTCACAGTAGGTATTTTATTCCTTGTTTTACAGCACTGATGATGGAATCAGAGATTCCGAAACGTTTGCCATTAAACGAATGTTCCATTTTATATTGGTTCTTGTTTTCATTTTACGAATAACTTAAGTTTTTGAAAATCGTTTAATAACCACTTCACAGTGATCGATTTACTGAAAGAGACCGAAAAACTATTTGTTCAAAGGAAAAGTTTTAAAAACAACACTGGTGATCTTCATTTCTCAATACCTGCTGTGAAGGAAAAACAAAACATCACCTCCATCATTAATAATTCATCGACAACGAGTCGAAGTGTTTCAAGAACTAAAACAAAACGGTGAAACGATCGGCAAAGCTCTTCGTTTAATAGTGGCTAGAAGTAATGCTTGCCTTGAGAGAAATTGTGGGTATATCGAAGGATTCTAAATTACTTTTTTATTTTGACTTTATTTAATGTATTGATTTGCTACTCTTTTGAGTTTTGTTCGTTCGTTTTTTTGGAAAGTGCAAAATAAGGAAGAATATAAATATTGTTTTAAAATGTTTTCCTTCAAAAAATTAGTTATTCTATCCGTTTAGTTTGATCAATGTAAAGTTGTTATTAAACGATCTAAAAAAAATTATTCGAAAGTAAAATAAAATTTACTACATTCTGAAAAAATGAAAATTAAAGTATGTAAATTTAAAGCGGAAATATAATCAACTAAAACTCAGTGACATTTTTGTGGGACACCCGGTAGTGCGTTAGCAGTATGGGATCACTTTCACAAATCGGTGAAGAGTGTAGAAAGTGCAGTGTGCACCATTTGTAATTTGTGTGGTCCTCGTCGAATATACGACGAGGAGCGGCTGGTGCATCTTAGAAAACTTTCTCAACTAAATCTTTATGGGGCTCTCTAAATCCGACACAAAATGATCAATTCCTGGAAGCTGAAGAAAAACCAAACATCGGATAAGAATTGAAAAATAGAAACAAAAAGAACAAGAAGAAAAACTAAATGTCAATGTATTGAAAACAAACAAAGGCAGTTTAGCTAGGTTGCAGCAGTGACAAAACTGCCGATTGCAGCAAGTCGTCTTCGTCTACTGGCAAACAGCTGACTTCAAAAGAAACATTTACTCAATCTAAAAACTGGGAGCCAAATAATACTGACCAAGTACATAGAGAGAAATTGTTAATTTACTGGTTTCGTGACGCGCTCAATCCTTACGACCCTATGGGAAAGGGAACTTTTTAATTTTGTAGGGTTTTTGAATTAGAGGTTTCAAGTTCCATCAGAGAAGGTAATTACAACAAGACTAATTCCGAACCTCAGTATCCAAATTCAGTTTGCTATTTCAGTGGAAATATAAAAGCAAGTTTACAAAATTAGCGTCTTCTCAATAACTGCTGATATTAGGACCCCTCCAAGTCGAGATTCTTTCATGTCAATAACTGCGCACTGGATTATAATTACACTGGATGATAGCATAGATACTGTTTCTTCTTCTCAGTGACTGGATGTTCTTCAGGATTGCAATGAAATCGCAAATCTCTTGAAAAATGGTTTTAAATTCATTTAAAAGACACGTGAATTTTTCACTTGCAGGTAGCCGGGCACACTACGCTTTATTCACTTCAAATTATTAATCCAAGTCAAGTTCAAATTAATCCAATTCAAGTTCAAATTAATTTGAATCAACTTCAATTTAATCCACGTCAAGTTCATATGAATCCAAATCAAATTCATATCAATCCAATTCAAATTCAAATTAGACCAAGTCAAGTTCAAATTGATCGAAGTCAAGTTTAAATTAATGCAAATCAAGTTCAAATTAATCCAGCCCCAAGTTGAATTAAGAATCGACATAAGTCCCTCGTTAATTTGAGCGTTTTAATATTAAAAATGTATCTGTTGGATGTGATGAGCAAGAAAAACGTTTTTCCTTTAAGCAAGGAACACATAAAATTTCCGCAGTGTTAAAACAAGCTGTCGTAAAATGTGCTAAGTATCCTCCAGCATCAGGAGGCAGAGTGCGTTTCAGATCTTTGGGCGGAGTAACAGTTAAAAGTCAATTATAAAAACTTCGTATCATACCACACATTAAAGTTGTTTTATTATTCTAAATTAATGGCAGTATGCATCCATTCAAATAATTATGTTCATAGTTACTTTTATGTTACAGATACACATAATATCGAGGATTTATTTACACTCATTTAAAGATTTACGTCATGGTAGACTAAAGGAGGTGAAGTCACTTCTATGGGGACGTCAGTGCACATTCGCAAACTCGACTAGCCAATAGAAAGGCTTCATTTCACACAAGCCGGATGACGTCACTAGGGTTACGTGACGTCAGCAGCGGCAGCGTACTACGATGCAGCGTACTCTGCCTTCCAGACGTACGATCAGAAACAGAACCGACAGCCGGTGTTGCTTCCGCACGACGGATTTTAGAAAAATAGAATTCCGTCCGCCTCCGAGGTTTTCCACCAGTACTAAAAGGTTATCGATCTCCGAGTTTATCATACGGACAGCTTCTTAAATTAAAAGCTCAAATGAAACAATAGGAAAATTAGTTTAATTCAGTCATACAGGGTGTTTTGATACTTTTCTATACTGATGAAGCAAACGATTGCGCGCCGTGTTCAATTGTAAAAAGGATCATATAAAATTCAACATTGAGATATCGTTTATTTGTAATAAAAAGTGCGATATAAGAATTCCGCCTATAAGTTCATGAACTAAACAGCGGGGGAATGTACTTTCAAATGTATATGCGTTTCAAGCATTCAAATTTTTCGAGTAATGCCAATACCCTAAAAAATTGCAAAATTTTCTTTCAAGCTCCATTCCTGCTTCAATACCAAAGAAACTCGAACACATTGAGTACTTGAGCACACACCCGTTATAAACTATTGCGTTTCTCAAAGTTACATGACGAACAGAGGGCCGATTAGATTTGATTAGATGTTCGTTTAAGCCTCTTCATCCGCAACACAGGCGATCCATAGATCCACAGAGAAGAAGGATTAGATTAGATGATAGTTCTAGCCTCCCAAACCGCTAAAAGAAAGTGTTCCGAAGAGAGGAAGGCACCATTTAGTATGGAGTTGTGGGAACGCGGAATCTATCCACAATGTGCGTAGAAACAGTGAGTTTAGTAAGAAGTTTATGAAATAAGATGAAATTTGAAGAAGAATGTAGTAGGTGATGAAAAACAGGACAGCAGTGAGCCGTAGAAAAGATGGCCCGTAACAAAATGACAAAAAAAAACTATTCTACTTCAACGAAATGAAGGCTTACCTAACCTTTAGCTCAAGACCTCCTACATTCGCCATTGGAGTGCTAAGAACAGAGAGCATTGATTATTGCTATGCGGGAAAGTTAAAATTACCAGCATTTATGATACATTGTAGTACGGATTATATAAAGAAACGATAAGATGAAGAAAATATAGAAGAATATGACATCGTCTAGCACCTCTCGTCGCAAAAAAAAGAGTTTCACAAACAGGAAGAAAGAAGGCACCATTTGGCAGGGCATTAAGAGATCAGGGAATCTATGTACAATGTGTGTTCTTGCAGAAGATATTTTAGATGGAAGCAGCAAGGATGGAAGTTCATGATAAAAATTATACGTTGAATATGTTAGGTTTCAAAGAACAGGATTGCAATGAACCGAGAAATAGTCGGTTCACACTATACAACATTGTGTTAGATAATTAGTAGTACAAGCCTCTCTAACCACAACAAAGTTCTATCAAATAGATGAAGGAATCATTCAATGTCAACTTGAAAGAACGGGGAAGGTATGCACAAGGTTTGTTCCCACACATGACTCCATGCACGTAACTAATAGCAAATAAAGAGGGTAGTTCATGAAACCAGGTAATAGGTGAAGGAAAACGCCAGAAATGGTGAAAAATTGACAGCAGTGAATCAAAATAGGATGACCCATAATAAAACAAAAACCTACGCTCTCTCAATAAAAAAAGTAATTTCCTAATTAGAACTCAAAGTCAGGAACCCCAATTAATTTGATACAGATTCGTTGGGAGCGCTACACGCAGGAATACTACACTCGAGAACAGCAAGTCAGAAAATAACGGAGGAGCAGTACAAGACCGTCACTGTACATATTACTTATTAGGATACAAAAAATAAACAGACAGAAAATGTGGCTGTAACACCCAGCTTAAGTAACGTACCGAGTATTTTTGTGGAGTGGGAGGGCTCCCTTTAGAATTAAAGTCCATAATTATTATTATAATTATTATTATATAAGAAAGTTTTAGCCTCCCTTTACCACGACAAAGATGCTCAAAGAGAAGAAGGATGAAGGCACCATTTAGTATGGAGTTGAGGGAACGCGGAATCTATGCACAAGGGGCATAGAAACCGTGAGCTAAGAAAGAAGTTCATGAAACAAGAAAAAGTTTAAGAAAAAAGTATTAGGTGCTGAAAAACAGGACAGCAGAGAACCGAAAAAAGATGGTCCGTAGTAAAACAAAAACCTATTCTATTTCAACAAAAAAAGCCTACCTAACCTTTAGCGTGGGCCCTCACGTAATCCCCATGGGAGTGCTAATTCCCATAGATACAATAGTTGTATCCGCCTGAGAGGAGTCAAAGTCCATTATTTTGTTCATTCTCTGGTGCGTTTCCCTAAAAAAGCTACCGCATTCAATATCTCTCCGAAGTTATTCCACAACATTTTTCTGTATATAAAATAATAAATATTTAAATTGTAAATAAATACAAATGACAGCAGTGAAGCGAAAGGTGGTCAGCAACGGAATCAAAAACGCATTCTATTTCAACATATGAATGGCTTAATTAAGTAAGTCACTTGCAGGACTTAGCATGTTCTCCCTTAGAACAGCAAATTTTTAATGTAAATACTAACAAGTTCTGCAGATTAGCTTAGAGTATGACTTGGAATCAGCCTCTCTTACCACAAGATATCTTTTCAAAGAGAGGAAGACACACCTTTAAGTACGGAGTACATACAGTCAATGAGGAATTAATACACAAGGTGAGTTTACACACAAGATACGCAACGCATAGAAACAGAAAGTTGAAGATAAAGGTTAGGAAAAAAAATCCGAGCTGAAGAAGAAAGCCATAGGTGATGTAAAAACAGCATAGCAGAGCGCCACAAAACGATGGTCCTTGCAATTTTTTAATTGCAACAAAAAAAGGCCTAGCAAACTCTCAGCTCGATACATTACATCACTAAATTTATAAGAGTGGGGAGCAAAATAAAAGCCACCAACTCATCTCTGCATAAATGAATAAATATTTTTACCACCTATAAATGTATTTCGCTTCTAAAATCTAGACACAACGAAACTTTCGGACGATAATTAATAAAATAAACTATTTTCCTATCAAAAACAATAATAAGAACACCATCGCTCAAGGCTCGTTTCAACATTTTCCGGCTAATAAGTTCTAAAATGTACACACAAGACACAACATAAAACTGAATTCAAATCTACGAAAGAACTAGCAGAAAATAATGACTTAGAAAACATCACAGAGCGCAAAAATGGAAGCACTCTCAATACATTAAGGCATCTTCAAACATCAGTATCAGTGCTCTGCGCACCAGTAAGTAAGGAAATACAAAAGTAGAATGAACATTTTTAATTCTAAAAGGAAAAAAAAGTAATATACTATAAAGACAAACGATAGTATGACACATTGACACATTGACTCCATTGACTCCTTCACATTGACTCTTTGTAGCTTCAGATAAGATTTTTGAAGCACTCACAATAAAACTATGATCAACAGCTAGAATTTGGCACCTTATATAAAGAAATTATTTAGCAGCAAATGGAACACGATAAATGGTAAGCCTAGAAGAAGTCAGGTACCTTTAAAAATGCATTTCTAAATATGCTTAGAACAGCGTCAGTTTCAAGAAGGTAATTACCATAAAAAGTAGCACTTACAAAAGAAAATCATAGACAAGATTTTGCATCTTGCTTGTAAACACTAGACATTTAGCTATAAGGTAGAAAGTTATTACAAGTTAATCTGAAAATTTCAGATAAGATTGGCTACACAAGATGAATAGGAGCTATTCTAAAGTTGCATCTAACATACAGTAAACAAGTTTTACTTTGTGGCAGTCCAAACTAGCTTTCATGTCTGAGCATTGTAGGTTCTAAGCTTACTTCTTGCTAATTTCAATATAATGCATAGATCAAAATTTTTAAAATGCCATTGAAATTTTTTACTATAAACCTGGTAAAATTTGACAGCACATCCTACTTACAGATTAATTCACACACAGAAATTCAAATACTATGAAATCTGATAGCACCCTACCACAAGATATAGGATTTTAGGTTACCTTTCTGGAATGAAAAACTCATGAACAGTATGTCATTAATCAGCATTTAATTGTAGCACATCCTATTCCTATTTACTTATTTCCTTTAAATTTTAAATTTCACGCAATTCAACAGCATTTATGAATGTAATTAGCATATCAAACTTGAACTGTACTACTGTATCTGGTGGCAAAGATTTGGTCAAGAGATGCCACTTCATCAAATGCAAAAATCAGTTATAAGCCATTATTTTTAAATTAGTTTCAATTATATTCAAAATTCAATTTCTAACCTTCCAGTTCCAAACTCCTGTGATCATAAAACAACAGCACAACACCTCTTTCCAATGAAATGTGCGTCTTAAATGCAGAGGGGATTCTTCGGAAGTCGGTCTTTTTGAAATGGCTGCCAGCAAACATAACTTACATAAGTTCGACTTGAGATTATTTAACTAAACCTTTCCACTGGGCAAAATCAGTTCTTTAAAATTGAAACCAGACCTTTTAAATATCTTGGGTAGATTTTTAGAATTATTCCGACACCAAATAAAGGAACACTTTTTTAAAAATTTAACTTGAGGCGCCGACATTGCGATTCACTCGACTCGTTAACACTTCATTAGAACAGAAATGCAACATTGTCGTACGCGTAGCGCTAACAGTGATGCCAGATTTCGGGTTAGCAATGTTGCCAGATGCAATTTAAGCGCTGCTATTGGTCGGATGCCTTGACGTCACTGGGGTGAGACTCGATTTCATAAAAGACTGGTTTGCAGCTACCTTGTTTCGTCTACCATGATTTACATGCCTGAAATTCCACTTTATCACATTTATGAAATCAAATGTGCATGCAATTAAAAATGATTGCCCCTGGACGATGTGTAGATTTAACCTTTATAAGAAATGAGCAAATGCGATTCACTGAGTACTTATGTACGATACCATTTGATTACAATTTATATGAGTACATTACTACAAAGATACAATTCTGCAATAGCAATAAAAATTGGGCCAACCCTTCAAATGAATAGGCCTAGGCAAATATATCATCGCGATCGGTGAAAAAAAATTGAAACCTGTTATTACAAAAATCGTTTGAACAAGCAAAAAAAAGACTTCGTTGCTAAATTTCTTTTAAAGGTTAAATCTACATATCATCAAATGGTAATCTTTCGTAGTTGCATGCATAGATGACTTTATTTATATATGGGATAAAACGAAATTTCACGCATATAAATCTCTATATGAGTAATTAAATCCTCGATACTACTATGTGTACGTGCATGTGTAACATAAAATTGCCTTTGAACATGAATATTTGAATGGATGCACACTGCCATTATTGTAGAATTGAAAAACTTTAATGAATGAATGGTTAATACGAAGTTTTTATAATTGATTTCTATATGTTACTCCGCTCAAAGATCTGGATCACACTCTGCCTCCTGATGCTGGATACTTAGCACGTTCAATTTGAATATGACTTGCAATAATTTGAACTTGACTCGGATTAATTCGAACCTGACTCGGATTAATTTTAATTTGACTTGGATTAAATTGAACTTATCTTGCATTAAATTGATCTTGACTTGGGTTAATTTGAAGTGAAATAGGTGTAGTAAAAAACTAAAAACCTTGGCCAAACCCCGGCTTAGGGCATTATTTTGCCGGGGCCGGGGTCTGCAAAAATTATCGGGGCTTGCCGGGGCCGGGGCCGGGGTCAGCCAAAATGGCCGGGGTTGCCCGGGGCCGGGGCCGGGGCCGGGGCCCCGGTCGGTCTATAGTGGCGATACCAAGGAGATAAAGAGAGTGAAATTGAGAGTTTGGCACAGAGTGTGCCGAAGAAAGGAAAGAAACGAAAAGGAAAAGGATAGTAGAAGAGTGTAAAGGCACAACTCGCGTGCATGACTAGCTATTTTGGGAGTTTTTTGGTCTTTTATGATGGTATTGCTATTGCAAAATCAATTACCTGTCAAGGCTTTGTATGCATTGATTGGGTGTCTTCAGCTTATAACATTTCGTTGGGGTGTTTGATAAAGAATTGGCTCTCTCAGGAAGAAGTATTTACGAGTATGTTGAGATACTTCTTGTTCTATAGAAAAATGGGAGGTGGTTCTTGTAAGGATGCTTGTAGTTTTGAACTTCTGAACTGTGGATGTTGGTGTGGTATTGTTTCTGGTTGTAGTGTTAGAGAATCGTACAGTTGGGGTTCAAGCTGTTGGAGTTGTGACCATATTGTGTTGGCTTGACGATGTAATACAATGTTGATGGGTGGGATGTTGCATTGTCTGTGAAGTGATTCGGATGTCCTGTAGTCTGACCATACTGTTCCGGTTATGAATCTCAATGCTTTGTTCTGTATCTTTTGTAGTTTAGACATTGCAGTTTTAGATAAGGTGTGCAGTGGAATGATTGGATATATTAGGGTTGCTCTTACTATTGCTAAATAAAGTTTGCACTTGTTTGCATTAGATAGGTGGGAGAATCTTTGTAGATTTTGTAGGTGTCTTCTCGCTATATGTTGCCTTGCTTCTACGTGAGACTTGTATCCTGTTGTGCTGATGTTCAGTCCCAAAACCTTCCCTTTATTGCTATAAGGGTAGTAAGTCTCATCAACTATTATGTCGCCTTTTTTCCCTCTGCTTATAGGAACTATTGTGAATTTTCTAATATTTGTCCTGATTTTCCAGTTGTTTTCGAATGTGTTTATCTGTTTTATAGCTCGTGCAGTGGTGAGGGCTAAATAATTACAATTGTTGGGAACTGCTATTATTTGTGTGATGTCATCTGCGAAACTGACAAAATCGCTGTATGGGATGGGATTTGAGATATAATGAGTGTAGTATGCAAACAGAGTTGGAGAGAGACAGGAACCCTGGGGGACTCCAGTTTGTAGTTCAAACTGTGGTCCAACGTAGTTGTCAATGCGAATTTTTGCTGACGTGTCTGTTAGGAAGTCACACAATGTTTTTGTGAATATTGAAGGGAGGTTTAACTGCATAATTTTATACTTAAGGCCCACTGTCCAGACTTTGTCGAATGCTTTGGAAATGTCCCTCATAACTATGTCGACCTTGTTTTTGCTTGCCAGATGAATAACCAATGATTCGTGTTATGTTGCTAATGCTGTATGCGTTCCTCGTCCCCTTCGGAATCCATGTTGTTTTGGGTGCAATTTGTCCTGTACTAATAGTTCCTCGTAAAGTCTATTATTCAATATTTTGTCAAGTATTTTACCTTGTACGTCCAGTAATGATATCGGTCTGTAATTTTGTATGTCGTGCTGGGGCCTGGGATGTGTTTGGTTTTGGCAAAAAGATCATGATTGCTACTTTTAGTTTGTCCGGAAAATATCCTGCTGAAATGGCTTGATTAAAAATATAGATTAGGTATTGTTTCATGTTTTCTGGGAAATTTTTGATCTGAATGGTTGTTATTTTAGTGGGTCCTGGAGCTCGTTGTTTGAATGTTCTCACTGTTTTGTTGAATTCATCTAATGTTATTGGTGGAAATCGGAGGTGGTGAAATCTGCTCATGTCGCCTGTATTGTATGGAACTATTTCGGTGTGGTTGGTTGAAACGTGTGTTTCTATATGGTCAATGTGATCTTGATTAAAGTTTTCATTATCCTCCTCTGTGAATATTTGTTGCCAGTGTTGTCTGAAGTATGGTTCTTTTTCTTCTGGGGTATCCAGCTTAGTGCCTTCGTGTAGTACATATGGGATGAATTGTTTTGTGTTGTTTCCGCTCATCCTTTTGATTGTCGACCAGAATTTTTGGGGATCTTCTTCTATATCTAGATTCCTAATGATTTTATTCCAGGTTTGGTTGTACGCAGCTCTGTAACTTAGATTTATTTGCCTTTTTAGCTGACGAACTCGCGCGTAGAGTTGTGGGTTTGGACCAACTGTCTGAATATATCTTATTGTGTCATCCAGTTGAATTTGATGGAGTCGAATTTCATGATTTTGCTTTATGCCTGGTACTGTTCTGTAATTAATGGTGGGTATGATCCTGTTAGAAACTCTTTGTACTTCTATTGTCCATTTGTCTAGATGATCGTCTATTTCTTCTAGGGTGGGATTTTGTTCCTCTGGTACTTTAATATTTGCGAAACTTTCCCTGTAATTTTTCCAATTTACCAAATGAAAAGATTTTCTGGGCTTTATTGGAATTTGGAGGGGGCTAGCAGAAATTGTTGCTATCACTGGTATGTGGTCTGACGGAGTATTTGGACCTGGTTTGAGGACGATGTTATGGTATGCGTGTCGATTGACTAGAACTATGTCTGGTGTTGTGCTAGAGTGTGATGTAATGAAAGTTGGGAAATATGGACCGATGTGCGTACACTTGCCCTGTGTCATAAGTCTATTTAGTGCAGTACCTCTCGCATTAGAATAACGGTTTCCCAAGTTTGCATGTTTGGCATTTAGATCGCCGATCAGATATACAGGATGGTTCATTTTTAATATTCCATTGAAATCTATGTAGTTAATGTAATTTGATCTCGGAGGAATGTACGTTGTTGCTATTGTCATGGGTCCTTGTGCTGTTTCTATTGTAATTGCTATCATGTCAGATTCAGAGTTGTCAACAAGTCGACAAGCTATATTTTTCTTAATTGCTATGGCTGCTCCTCCTGCGCTTTGTTCTGCTCTTGTGTTTCTTGTGAAAGTATTGTAGTTGAATATTTTGGTATTTCTGTCCGTCACTGAATGTTCATTGACAAGAATGATATCTGGGTCTATTTTATTGTAAATATTGCATAGCGCTATTTTGTTTGTATTCCACTTCATAACATTATGCTGTACAATGGTTAGTTTCGTCCACCTGTTTAAATGTCTTCGTTGCTGGTCTTGAAACTGTTCCATGGCTATGGTTTTGATTTCTTAGCTGTACTAGTGGTGGAGTGTTTTGGAAGTCTGGTGAATTTATCATGATTTATCTTGTGGATTTTTGTTCCTGACAATTTTAGTCTTTCATTTATTATCATGTCCATTATTTTTCTAGAATCCGCATCCTGAACCGTAAATTTACGTCCAAATTCTTTTTTATTCAGTTCATTTATGTACCATCTCTGGGTAGGATTTGCAATCTGTCACTGGCACTGCGGTATACTTGTATCGGAATGGGTCTTGTGTCTGAGGGTTCTCTTTCTATTCCTGGTATTGCTCCTTGGTCACTTATTTTCCTTTTAATCCTAGGGTCTGTTGGTGGTTCTGTGTCCTGTAGGTCAAGCTCTGTTGAAATTGGTTCTGACGTTATCTCGGACTGTGGTTGGGGTTGAATTTGGTTCGTAGTCTGTGATTGAATTTTTGGTCTTGTTGATGGTTCATCTTCCACTTCTGATTCCATTTCCTCTTCCACGTCGGTTTCTGAATTAGTGTCATTATTTGATGATTCTTCACTTTGTTGTTCCATGTGATATTCTTGATTCGGTGTGTGGGAGTAGAAAAAGTTGAAAATTGCGTTTGAATCTCTGTCTTCGAATTTGGCATCTATGTTGTAGTTGAGTTTTAGGTTTCTGGAAAGTAGTGCTGCGAATCCTTCTTTTCCTGACAGACTTGCAATGTGAGCTTCTAATATCAGGGCTAAGAGTTTGATTTGGATATTGTTTGTCAGGGTGAGGCTATGTTTAGGTACTGCTGGTTTTTTGATGGCTGTTTTGGCAATTTGAGAGTATGTTTGTTGGTTTTTTTCCTGTTCCTGATTTGTGATTCTTTCTTCCTTGTCTTTTATGGCTTTTTTTGTATGGCCAGGCGGCTGCGAGGGTCATATGGGGAACTGCACAATTTAGACATTTTTTGTGACTATTCTGGCATTGTGTGTATAAAAACTATAAATGGCCGGAATCTCCGCATTCTGAGCAGACTGCTGTGTTCGTTTGGCACTGATGGGTTGCATGGTCTTCCAGTTTGTAGCATTTATAACATATGAGAAGGTGTGTAAATTTTTCTTCCTGACATTGGTGTGGTGTTATTTTAGTTTTAAACATCAGGAATCCGTCTCGTAGTACTTTCTGCGTTATGGTTGTGTCTGTGGTAATTATTTTGATAACATGCGTGTAATCTTTTATTGTTGTGCTTCTGATATTCGGAACCATGGTTGTAACCGTTGAATTTCTTGTTTTATTTCAGCTGGTGGTTTCTCTCCAATGTATTTGTCGATTTGGCGTACAAAGATCGGTCTTTTGGCTCTGAGGTCAGGTGGTATTATTGGTTGTAGGTTTATTTTTCTGAGTTCCTTGACTTCCTTCTGTGCTTTTGTTGATGTTAATTTATCCACTGCTGCTGGGTCATCGGTAACTGCATAGTATCCAAGTTTTGTGTCTGTAAGTCGGATCAGGGGTGCATCCAGTACTGAAAAAGCTGTTTGGAATACTTTCTGTCGTTCTACATTTATTGTTGGGTCTATGCGTTTGAGTTGGACCCGATAGGTGGATGTTTGCGGTTTTTTGTAGTATTGAATTTCCGGTAGTGATTGCGGGGAGGGACCGGTTTGGGAGAGTCCCCTTGGAAATCGGGTGGACCCGCTAGACCAAGGTGGCCTCCCCCGTGCGGCGAGTTGGGCCATACAAACGAGCTGTGCCAATCAAGTGAAAAAAATAGAAAAGAAAAACACGAAATAAAGAAAAGCTCTCTCACCCCTAGGGGCTGACGCCCCCAGTCGCGCTCAAAAAGATCAACCAGTTGGGTTGAAACGAGAATATTACCCGCTGTCTCTTTGAGCACCAAAGCTGGCCAAGGCCACTCTCCAAGTAAAGCCAAGTAAATATCCGGAAGTAGTAAAGCTGTTACTGTCACGATGATCATGAGGTAACACCGGCAACACCACACAAGCTTGGAAGAGTTACCTCGCACGCCACCTCACAGCCTTGAAGCGTCCCTACTGGACGGCCAATCAGCGCTCAAGTTTGGCGCTGGGGTCATGGTAGACTAAAGGAGGTAAAGTCATTTCTATGGGGACGGCAGTGCACATTTGCCAGCTCAACTAGCCAATAGAAAGGCTTTATTTCGAACAAGACGGATGACGTCACTAGGATTACATGACGTCAGCGGCGGCAGCGTACTACGGTGCAGCGTACTATGCCCTCCCAGACGTACGATCAGAAACATGACCGACAGCCGGTGTTGCTTCCGCACGACGGATTTTAGAAAAATAGAATTCCGTCCGCCTCCGTGCAAATCTACCAGTACTAAAAGGTTATCGATCTCCGATTTTATCATATGAACATCTTCATAAATTGAAAGCTCAATCAAACCAGTACGAAAATTTTTTATATACAGTTATACAGGGTGTTTCAATACTTTTCCTACACTGATGAAGCTGACGATTGCACGCCGTGTTCAATTGTAAAAAGGATCAAATAAAGTTTCATAATAATATATCATTTATTTGTAATAAAAAGTGCGATATATGTATTCCGCTTATAAGTTTATAAACTGAACGGCAGGAGAATTGATTTTTATGTGTATATAGGAGTCTCCATCATCTCAATTTCTCGAGCAGAATTAACACTAATAAAATAATCTCCGAATCTTTAATAAACCGGAAACAAGAACACTAATGAAATATAAAGAAAAATCCTCTTTCAAGCGACATTCAACTTTCAATAACAAAGGAACTCGAAAATATCGAGTACTAGAGCAGACACCAGTTATAAACAAATGCATTTGTTGTTACACAACGAACAGTGAGCAGATTAGATTTGATAAGATCTTTGTGTTTAAGGCTCCTTATCCGCAACACAGGAGATCCGAAGAAAGGAAGGCACCATTTAGTATGGAGTTAAAGGGAACGCGGAATCTATCCACAAGGTGCATAGAAACAGTGAATTTAGTAAGAAAAAGAGGACAGCAGTGCACCGAAAAAAGAATGGTCCGTAACAAAATCCTATAAATATTCTATTTCAACGAAAGGAAGGCTCACCCAACCTTTAGCACAAGACCTCGTACATTCCCCATGGGACGGCTAAGAACCGAGAGCATTGATAATTGTTATGGAAAGTTAAAATTACACGCGTTTACAATATTGTGGGAATTATATAAAGAAACGATAAGATGCAGCAAATATAGAAGAAAATGAGATAGTTTAGCACCTTCCAGCACAAAAAAAAAATTGTTTCATGAATTGGAAGGAAGAAGGCACCATTTGGTATGGAAACAAGAGATCAGGGATTCTATGCACATGGTGTGTTCCCATATAAGCTGTGTAACATGCAAGCAGGAAAGTAAGATTAGATTATTAGTTAGTTTAAGCCTCCCTATCTTCAACAAATGATATCCAAAGAGAGGAAGGAAGAGGGCACCATTTAGTATGGAGTTAAGGCAACGTGGAATTTATGCAGAAATGGCATAGAAACAGTAAGATGAGAAAAAGTTCATGAAACAAGATCAAAGTTAGAGAGGAAAGTAGTAGGTGCTGAAGAACAGGATAGCAGTGAACCGAAAAAAAGTTGGTCCGTAACAAACCAAAAATCCATGTTATTTCAACAAAAAGAAAGCCTACCTAACCTTTAGCTCGGGCCCTCACATTGTCCCCCTGTGAGTGCTAATTCCAATAGATATAATAGTTGTATCCCCCTGAGGGGGCAGGAATAATGCACTCGAGATCAGCGAGTCAAGAAATAACGGAATAGCAATACAAGACTATCTTTAAACATACTTGTCATAAAAAAACAGACACTGAAAATACAGCTTTAACGCCTACCTAAATTTTTATTAATGAACCGCGTACTTATGGGGAATGGCAGGGCTCTCCTCAAAAATGGGGTGGATGAGCTTGTGGAAGTAAATCAAAATCCATTTATTTTGCTCATTCCATGGTGCGTTTCCCTAAAAATGCTGGCGCATTCAAAATCTCTCCTAGGCTACTCCACAACATTTTTATGTATGAAAACTAATTTACGATGAAAATATTTTAAATACAAATGACATCAGTGAAGCAAAAGATGGTCTGCGACAGAATAAGAAATGCATTTTTTTTTCAACAAATTGATGGCATATTTAAGTCGGTCAAAGGACTTACTTTCTCCCATAGAACAGCAAGTTTTTATTATAAATACTGACTAGTTCTACAGATTAAGTTAAGACTTGGAATCAGCCTCCCTTACCACATCAAACCTGTTCAAGATTAGGTTAGTCGTTAGTTCAAGCCTCCCTATGCGCAGTAACAAATGCGATCCAAAGAGAGGAAAGAGGAAAGCATCATTTAGTATGGAGTGAATAGAACGCGGAAACTATGCAGAAAGGGGCATAGAAACCGTAAGTTGAGAAGGAAGTCCATGAAACAAGGTCAAAGTAGAAGAAGAAAGTAGTAGGTGCTGAAAAACAGGACAGCAGTAAACCAAAAAGTAATGTTCCTTAACATAACACAAACATTTTATTTCAACTAAAAGAAGGCCCACCTAACTCTCACCTTGGGCCAGCACATTTTCAACCTGATAGAAAAACTTGTCCAAAGAGAGGAAGGAGACACCCTTAAGTACAGAGTTAAAGGAACGCTGAATTAACACACAGGATACCCGGTGCATAGAATCAGTAAATTGAGGGAAAAGGTTATGATACAAAAATAAAGCTGAAGAAGAAAATCATAGGTGATGGAAAAAACAGGACAGCGGAGAGCCAAAAAACGATGGTCCTTAACAAAAGAAAACTAGGCATTTTCATTAAACAACAAAACGGCCTACCAGACTCTCACCTCGTGACTTTACATCACTTACTCTACAGGGTGTTTCAAAAATACACGGCATAATTTCAGGTATGTATTTCCCACATGTAGACAATCAAAATAGTTCATTACAACATATGTCCGGAAATGCTTCATTTCCGAGTTATGGCCTTCACAACATTGAAATTCACCGGAACGTTTTTCTTTCCGCAGGTCGTTGCCATTACAGAAGATGTTCAAAATGACCACCTCCTGCTTGAATACAGACCTCACATCGATGTCTCATTGACCTGCGAACACGATCCCACACTCCAGGAATGTTGCGTATGTCCTCAGAGCGTGCCACAATTCGATTCCGAAGGGATTCCAAATCAGGCACCGGAGACGAATAAACCAATGATTTTAAATGGCCCCACAAGTAGAAATCGAGAGGGTTCAGATCAGGTGAGCGTGGAGGCCAAGCAATTGGGCCACCTCTACCTATCCATCGATCAGGAAATCTTCGATCCAAGTACGGGCGAGCCGTACGACTGAAGTGTGCAGGAGCGCCGTCATGCAAGAAGTGAGCGTGCTGACGATCGATCAGTGGAGTGTCGTCATAAACATCAGGTATGATGTTTTCCAGGAAGTTTGTGTACGCCTGCCCCGTAAGTCTGTTTACAAGTACATGGGGTCCAACTAACCGATCACCAATGATACCGGCCCACATGTTGAGGGAGAACCGCACCTGGTGATGAGATACAACAGTTGCATTTGGGTTTTCATACGCCCATACATGCTGATTGTGGAGATTTGTTATGCCATCTCGTGTGAACTGTGCTTCATCTGTAAATAATACTAAGGCAGGAAAGTTCGGATTTGCAGCACATTGCTGCAAGAACCACTGACAGTACCTAACTCGTGCAGGGTAATCTGCTGGTGACAGCGCCTGTACACGTTGCAAATGGTAAGGATACAATTGATACTCTTTCAGCAGTCTCCAGACAGTCGTATGGGGAACATTCACTTGCAACGCTAACCTTCGTGTGCTGATAGAAGGAGTTCTGTTCACAATCTCCAGAATCTCCTCCTGTTCTTCTGGAGTTGTAGATCTTGGTCGTCCCCTTCCCAATCCAGGAGAGTCAAATTTTCCATACTCGCACAGACGCTGATGGAGACTTACAAATGTCTTCCGATCTGGACATTGTCGCTGTGGGTACCTCTCCTGGTACAAACGACGAGCCAGCGCAGCATTGCCGTCTGCCTTACCGTAGATCAAGTGCATCTCTGCCAGCTCCTGATTTGTGTACATGACACACAGTCGAACGCCAAACACAACACTGAATTTAACCTTCGCCTAGGAATGATCTGTCAGAGTGCCCTCTTAATGTGTCCTTTGACGGCAACGACCTGCGGAAAGAAAAACGTTCCGGTGAATTTCAATGTTGTGAAGGCCATAACTCGGAAATGAAGCATTTCCGGACATATGTTGTAATGAACTATTTTGATTGTCTACATGTGGGAAATACATACCTGAAATTATGCCGTGTATTTTTGAAACACCCTGTATAAGAATGGGGAGCAAAATGTAAGCCAACAACTCGTCCCAGAAAAAATATTTCTATCACTTAAAAATATATTTCGTATCTTATCTCGACATTAATTTACTTTCAAACGGTATTCAATTAAATAAACTATTTTTCCATAAAAACAACAATTCGTACACCACCGCTCAAGGCGCGCTTCAACATTTTCCGGCTAATAAATTATAAAATGTGCACACAAGACACAACATAAAACTGAGTATTCAAATCTAGGGAAGGACTAGTCGTACATAATGACTTAGCATACATCACAGCGCAAAAAGGAAAGCACTCCTAATGAATTAGCGCTATCTTTAAACATAAGGACCAGTGTTCAGCGTACCAATAAGTAAAGAAACGTAAGATAAAAGATTAGATTATTAGTTAGTTTGAGCCTCCCTATCCGCAACAAAGGCGATCCAAAGAGAGGAGAGAAGAAGGCACCATTTAGTATGGAGTTTAGGGAACGTGGAATCTATGCAGAAATGGCACAGAAACAGTAAGATGAGAAAGAAGTTCATGAAACAAGATCAAAGTTGAAGAAGAAAGAAGTAGGTGCTGAAAAACAGGACAGCAGTGAACCGAAAAAAGATGGTCCGTCAGAAAATAAAAACCTATTCTATTTCAACAAAAATAAAGCCTACCTAACCTTTAGCTCAGGCCCTTACAAAGTCCCCCTGGGAGCGCTAATTCCCATAGATACAATAGTTGTATCCCCCTGAGGGGATGTAAGATAAAAGGAAATGAATGGTTATAATTCAACAAAGGCAAAAACTTTACGCAATGGAAGATTTAAGATTAATGTATAAAAGACCCGTACAGGTAAATACACTATTTGGGTACCAATTTTTTCCACACGGCAATTCTGCATGAAGCAATAAATATGTAAAAGTTTCGCAAAGGTTTCCCTAGGAAAATTCCAAAAAAAAACTTTCTGCACAACAGTTTAAATTAAGAGAGGGAAAAGGTAAGGAATAACAAAGACGAAAAGCGCGTACATGGTAATGCTATTTTATAACACTTCAACCTAACTGTGCACTGCGCCAAATCAAAAAACAAACCATACATACACACCCTCCTTCAATGCGTCATAAAATAGACCACATTGTACAACATTACACTTCATAACCTCAAATTCTGTACGCACTAATGTTTATTACCAGTTTGATACAATAGAACGCTTCACAGCCTTAAATTCATCTCATACTAAGGAAATAAGACTGGCGTAAGTCCAAAACTAAGGCAGTCTTGGCAAAACTAATAAACACTTTCACTTACAGGGCAGAGAGCGAGTAGGGCGCAGGTATGGTAGCACAATTTCAGGCAGCATGACGCCTGTTTATCGCCAGCTCGATAAAATAGAATGCTTCACAGCCTTAAATTCATCTCAGACTAACGAAATAAGACTGGCAGAAGTCCAAAACTAAGGCAGTCTTGGCAAAACTAATAAACACTTTCACTTACAGGGCAGAGAGCGAGTAGGGTGCAGGTATGGTAGCACAATTTCAGGCAGCATGACGCCTGTTTATCGCCAGCTCGATAAAATAGAATGCTTCACAGCCTTAAATTCATCTCAGACTAACGAAATAAGACTGGCAGAAGTCCAAAACTAAGGCAGTCTTGGCAAAACTAATAAACACTTTCACTTACAGGGCAGAGAGCGAGTAGGGTGCAGGTATGGTAGCACAGTTTCAGGTAGCATGACGCCTGTTTATCGCCCGCTCGATAAAATAGAATGCTTCACAGCCTTAAATTCATCTCAGACTAACGAAATAAGAATGGCCTAAGTCCAAAACTAAGGCAGTCTTGGCAAAACTAATAAACACTTTCACTTACAGGGCAGAGAGCGAGTAGGGCGCAGGTATGGTAGCACAGTTTCAGGTAGCATGACGCCTGGTACCGAATAGTGAGCCTCAGCATTTCAGAATACAGATGTCTAGAGTTCGGCCACAGTCAGGCCGTCCAGAGAAAGCAAATAAATGTTTGCATTTAAAATAAACTCAATGATTTAAAGTGACAAAAGTTATAAAATTTTACTAGAGAACGTTATGAGAAGGGCTCAGGAAGAAAGTGAAGTGAATCACTTGTGCATCATTTTGTCCAGTTTATCTTTAGAAGAGGCTGTCCGCAGAGATCTATTGTAAGCTCTGATTGACTGCAGAGTTCTACATCTGACAAAAAACTTTATTAAATACACTGTTATTTGGGAACAGCAGGTGTCAGGTTTAGGGCAGTTATTATGGATGACTTCACAAACAGATTTGCAGAAGCCTGGCAAGTGACTAATTCTGCTGAAAAGATACAGGAAAACCCTCTCATAACAAATGATAGCATGCACGAAGGACTTACTGCAATATTTCAGTCCCCTGCGAGGATCATCAGACTGAATATACTCTTTAAATGACACAAATAGATGGAAACTGAAATCTTTCACACTAAGAATGGAACAACATGTAGTGCAGTCAGCCAAAGAAGTTTTTTTAAGTTGCTGGTGATACACATCTGTTTTCATGGCAAGGTAACCGGAGATGTAAGTGGCAGCGTCTTCCACATCCACAGAAGCAAAAATTCCTCCGATCTCGGTGGTTCCGTTGAACACCACGGCAGCCTTTTGCTCTTCTTCAGACAACGCAATGATTGGTGGGATTATTTCACTTTCTTCCGGGACCTGAAAGGCGAAAAAATTAGTAAACTTGTCAAGTTGACATTTTTTACATTAGTCTTTGGCTTCTTAAGCAAGCATTTTAATTCTGTTTGTGAGGGTACAGATTACAGTCTATTAGAGAAAATGGAAGACAGAGCTTATATGATCAATTGAAATGCAGTAGAGAGTAACTAGAAACGGGGGTCACTTTTAGAGAGTTATAACGTTGAACGGGAAGCAAGCATTGAGAAGTATACACAAGGACATGGTAACGATGACAGCTTAGATTAGAATATTAGTAAGTTTAAGCCTTCCTCTCCGCCACAATGGTGATCCAAAGAGAGGAAGGAGGAAGGCACCATTTAGTATGGAGTTAAGGAAATGCGGAATCTATGCAGAAAGGGCATAGAAACAGTAAGTTGTGAAAGAAGATTATGAAACAAGATCAAATTTGAAGAAGAAAGTAGTAGGAGCTGAAGAACAGGATAGCAGTGAACCGAAAAAAGGTTGTCCTTAACATAACAAAAACATTTTATTTCAACAAAAATGAAGGCCTACCCTAACTCTCAGCTCGAGCCCTGTCATTGTCCCCCTGGGAGTGCTAGTTCCCATAGATACAATAATTGTATCCCCCTGAGGGGGGTTTTTTGGTGACATAAAATAAATTAATATCCATGATTTTAAGACACGACTTTTTATGAAAAACACGTTAAATAAAACAGCATGTTTTTTATTGGTCACATAAAATATATTCATATCCAGGTTTTCTTGCACACGATTTTTTTTTAAAAAAACATGTTTTTCATAAAAACAGCATGGGGTTTTCAGGTCTCATAAATGTATTCATGTTTTTTATTCAAGTTTTTTTAGTAAAAAAAAACATTTTTTGGTCTCCTAAATATATTATTTATGTTTTTTCAGTCATGATTTTTTTTAGGGGTTTTTCACGTCACATCAAATAAAAAACTCCATGGGGTTTTTTAGGTCACATGTAATATATTACATTTTTAAGTCATGATTTTCGGTAAAAAACAGCATGGTTATATTTGGTACCAGAAAATATATTGATATTCATTTATATTAGTCAGAATTTTTTTGTAAAAAAACATTTTCAAAAAGCACAGCATGTTTTTTCACCTAAAATAAATTAATATCTATGTTATATGGTCATTTTTTGTAATGAAAACATAAAAAAAGAACCATACTGCAAAAGTGGTGGCGGATAACCCACAATTACCTCGAGGAGTCTAAGAGGAACCGCAGGAGCCACAGAACCACAGAACTTGTATTGATGGAGTGAAAATTCAGAGCTTATTATCTCTGCCATGTCTGATTTTTTTGGTCACATAAAAACAAAATCGACATAGTAGAAATAGTAAGCTCTGAATTTTGACTCCATCAATATAAGTTCCGTGGCTCCTGCTTTTCCTCTTAGATGCCTCTAGGTAATTGTGGGTTATCTGCCACCAATTTTTACTGTGTGGTTACTTTTTGATGTTTTTATAACAAAAAAATGACTAAAAAACATGGATATTAATATATTTTACGTGTCCAAAAAAAAAAGGTTTACCTAACAAAATTTAGGTCTGTGCAAAAAAAAAACCTAAAAAAAACAAAAAAAAAACACATAAAAACACATTTTTTTGGCAAAAAAACGCCATCAAATAAAACCGTTCTTTTTGCATCACTAGCTACGGCCCTCACATTTTCCCCCTGGGAGTGCTTATTCCCATAGATACAATAGTTGTGTCCCCCTGAGAGGGGAGATGATGAAAAACTAGAGCATAATAGAACACGCAAAAATATAAATCTCAAAGTAGATTGATAGAAGGTAAGATAGGAGAAAGAGAGGAAAAAGGACAGGAAAAATTAGAGAAAAAGTACATTAAAAATAAAAACTATGGGGGAAAAAAGGGATTGTAAGTAATAGGCAGAGAAGTGTGAGATATATAGCCTCAAGCACAAGCTAATAAGTTTGCACACTCAAGCTGGTTCCCATAATTTTTCTTCAACAATTAATAATGTTTAATATATGTAGATTTATGCGTGATATCAAATATTAATCCCAAAGGCAAGTATTAAACTTCGAAAAAATTAGTGTACAAAATACAAATACCAATTTAATAAGACTCCTCAAAATTAAGTTGAGAAATTCAGTCCATAATCTCGAGAACGTCTGATTTTGACACGTATCTATTCCTAAGCGCGTTATCAGACTCATCTCACCTCAGCTTAGAAGCCCAAGGTCTCTCCTAATTGCTCATCAGGGGTGGTCTCGCAGTTGGAAGCCAGAGGAGCTCGAATGAGAGAAGAAGCAGCAATCTTGGAATAGTTCTGTGTGAACGTTTGGGCATCTGAGAACGTCTGCAGTAGGCGAACCTTGCCAAAGAGCTCAAGCTCATCTTGGCACAGATTTCTGGTCGAAAGGTATGGCAGATGATGACCATCCAAAACACGTCTTAATGAAAGAACGACTGTAATAGATTGAATGAGGCCTTGAATGAAGCGGCATTTCCGGGCAATATTCAAGTCTTCCAATTCTTGCAACCATTCAACAGCCTCTTTCAAAAATTGAATGGATGGTGATCGAGAATGGATTCTTAGGGTGGATAGTAAGTAGACGAGTAGACTTCAACTTGTACTTGATGTAGAGACAGAAACCCAAATGCGCTCTGAAGAGCTGAACACGGGGCATTTATACACACAAATCGCTGACTCAGCGGCGCACGGTGCCCGACTCGCACCAGGCGTGGCACTGAACGTGCGTACTAACATATGTACGAGGACAAGTGCGTGACCGTATTGGCACACACCTCCCCCACCATACCTGTTTTATTACTCAAATTGAAATAAATCGCTCAGAATTTAAAAGTCATAACTCCAAGAAATGACAAAGGTATCTTAAGGCGTAAATGTCTAAGATTGAAAATTACTAATTCGTGACAAAAATAAACACATCAATGTAATTCGATTTAGGTATGCAAAGTGAAAATTCGCAATATACCCCCACCAACAACAAAAGTAAGGTGATAGCCGCAGGTTAGGAACGTATTTCGTAAACAAGAGTGAACAATTTCCTCTTTTTTTAAGCAATAACCCGTATTGAAAAGCGTACAAGTACAACAACAATAATATATTTATCGAAGCAGAAAAACATCCGTAAAAGAAGTAAAACGCGTCGAGGTAAAGTCGACAAGAACGCAACAGAACGATATCAGCGTACCACAAAAATAGTGAAGACATTCAGAAATATCGTACCAAAAAAATCTACGGTACAAGCTACCAACATTTAACTATCTCCACCGTTGGAAATACCCGTAAGGAACGTATCGAAGAAAAATAAACGTTACTACATTAACGAACAACATCAATATCAAACTACGTAGGCATCATATTAAATTAAAAAGAACAAAAAAATTTTCAACTTTTAATTTTTTATTTGTTGTTAAAAATTTAATATCCATTACGCATGAAGAAGGATAATCATTAAACATCGCATGTATGTACCTATTACATTTACATCAACATTCGCCATGAAATCACAATTACCGTAAACATTGTTTTGTGATGAACAGTTTAAATGCTAAACGCAGTAAAAATAGAAAATCGCATCCTTGAAACAACAATTAAAATACTTTTTATTCATATAAATTAAGAAATAAAGATTTATACTTGCCATGAATCTGTAGTAAGAACAATACATTCGTTAAAGATAAGAATAATCACGCATGAAATTAATTCCAACGCATTTTCTATGAAATTTAGTTGATCAGAAAATTCGCATGACATTTACTGAAATCGGAAACCAATTAATACATACTGAGTTACGTGAACATCATATTATTTTTGAACATCAATGCTAAAAATTAGAAGGATTTACCACAAATAAAAGACTGGAATCAACTTAATACCTTACAACTAATTCCTGAGGTATATGTTAAAGATAAACACTAGATTCCGTTTTATAACGCATGAGAAAAATAGTGTCGCTTAGAAGACACGCAAAAAAAAATAAAGTCCACATATTTAAAAACAAAAACACATGCTTCACTGACACCTAAACTTCGCTATGTGCTTGCAGGTGACGCAGCGGTTGGTCAGCGTTGCTCGACCTGAGCTGCTGACGGCGGAGTAATGCATCTTCAGCGCGAAAGCGATCCGCTAACAGATGAAGTTCTCGGCGAAGGTAGAAGAAAGATACACCTAAAGCCAGAGTTAAAGGAAAAAGAAAAAGAATGCCGAGGTCGGACACCCTATCGGGTAGGATGTCGACGAGCGCGTTGGCTTTTAGCCAGTCCTCCGAGACTCTACCATGATGGTTCTCTAGGGCATTCGTTAGTGCCTCCACCGACACATGTGTCAGCCGATTTCCCATCGTGGACGACAGGAACGTGAGCGTGCTCGGTCTGAAATTGAAACAAACACAGAGTTCAATTAGCATGGCTCCAGAATGTAATTTAATAAGTAAGCAATGATAATAAAAACAAGTAAAGGAAAGGAACAGTCGCAAGGGAAGAAAAAAAAACAACATCTCTGCTCGCTGTAGCTCTCACGCGGCCTCGACAGCTGCACAGTCAATTGCAAAACAAATCGGCGACGGCGCTAACAACTCGGGAGTCAGCCTTCGCTCCCACAGCAATGAGGGGCCGCGTTTGTAAACACTGGAGGTTATTGAACCGTGCAAGGCTCTCGGGCAGATGTAAACCTTGGTGGTAAAATGAAATGTGTACAGAGTCAATCACGCACGTAAAAACTACGGTACACCAAAATGAAACGAAAATATAAGGTAAATACATAAGGTTATAGAAGGAAAGTTCCAATTAAAAATATACGTAAAATTAACATCGAATCAAGAATCACACAGTAGTATTATGTGAACATAGTAACATCGTCGGTCGTAAGTCGCATAGTTTTCATTCAACACTTTTTACGTAAAGGTAGTACATGATTTTTATTACTCCTGATTGTTTTATTACCAATTTTGATTTCTACGTAATTTCGGTTAATTTTTGTGATAATACCCGGACCATTCCAGGCGAGATCTAGTTTGTTTTTTCGCATGTGATTGCGCAATAAGACACGGTCATTGAGTTCAAAATTTTTATTTTTGCGTCGAAGGTTGTGATACATGGTTCTTTCACTGGTGTTATTTATTATTGTAGCTCTAACGTTTTCAACAATGCGGGCAGCTTCCTGAGCGCGAAATCTTATTATATCAACGTTCGTGTCGTGACTGTAATTAGGTTCGAAAGTTACCGCGCTAAAGTTCGGACACGTATCGCGATTGAAAACAATGAACGAGGGTGTATCCCCCAATGTGGTATTTAAACTATTATTTATCGCGTTCTCTGTGCTGTTGAGACACTGGTCCCATTCAGTGTGCGCTAAAGAGTTGATATATAATTTTAATAAATTCGTAATTTTGCGATTATTTCGTTCAACAATAGCGTTACTGTGAGGACTCCAAGGGAGGACCTCTTTTTTCGCAATACAATGAATTTGAGAGAATTTTTTAACTGCTGCAGACTTAAATTCAAGAGCTTGGTCACTTAGAAGTGTTTTAGGATAGCCAAAGGTTGAGAAGCAGCTGTCCAGACAAGAGACAACTGTATCGGCTAATCGATCTGCTGTCGCGTAAAGCTTACAGTAACGCGAGAATAAATCAATCAAAATGAGAATATATTTATTTTGCTGATCTGTGACAGGTAGAGGACCAAGAAAGTCCATTGATACCACTTCGAACGGTTCTTTAGCGATGGGAGCGTCTAATATTTTAATAGGTACAGTACTGCTGGCTTTCAGAATCTTACATACATCACACATTTGAACAAATTTACGTATGATACTCTTCTCTAATAAATGAAAATAACGCAACTTAAATTTAAACAACGTATGCGTGGCATCAGTATGATATAACGAATGTATACTAAGCACCGCCTTGTTCATTAGCGATGTCGGTATAACCGAAGTGAGAATAGTACTTTCCCTAGAGTCTATTTGTCGTCGTCTATAAAGTATGTCGTTCAGAATTAAGTATTTTTGTAAGTCAGGGATCGTAGATTGTCTACTAGATAGTAATGCGTCCTTAACCTCAGAACAGAATGGGTCTAGTTGTTGCTCATTTCGAAATTCGTCTAAAGTCCATGATACGTCTTTTAACTGAGGTACGTAGTCAGTCAGTCTGGGTTTTTCAGTCGACTCTGGCGCCACTTGATTAGAGGGCGTCGTGTCTGTATCGTCTATGTCGGCGGTCAGTGCACCACGGCGTGTAGTTACTGCGAAGGCGTCAACCTCATCGAACTCTGAGCATTCTTCAAGATCAGAAATAGTTAAATGCTGGGGTAATCTACTTAGGCAATCTGCAATTAGATTCTGTTTCCCGGGGAAATATTTTACTACGGGTTCGAAGTGTTGAACTGTTAGACACCATCGAGACATAGCCGAATCGTCAGGAAGCTTTTTGAAAAACATGGGTTGTAAGGGTTTGTGGTCAGTGTATAGATAGATCGGATATCCAAGAATGAGATATTTAAATGCTTTCAGCGCGCTTACAATGGCGTAGAATTCTTTTTTCGTCGTTGAATAGCGCTTTTGTGTTGAATTGAGACTTTTACTGTAGTAAGCAATAGCCTTCATAGATTTATCAGTATCGTGTTGCAAAAGTACCGCACCGATACCAAAATTAGATGCATCAGTAAATACATGGAAGGGCTTACTGAAATCAGGGTGCCGTAAAACGGTATCTGATGTCAAAACAGATTTAATTTTCTCAAAAGCTTTCTGACATTCAGGCGTCCAGATAAATTCAACGTTTTTTCGTAATAACTGATAAAGTGGATATGAAATTGAACCAAACATTGGGATATGCGTCCTAAAGTAGTTTGCTACACCTAAAAAACTTTGCAATTCCTTCACATTTTTCGGAATCGGAAATTTTTGAAGCTTCTCTGATTCTTTGCATCGAATTCCGTCTGCCGATACGATGTGTCCAAGATATTCAATTGAGCTTTTTAGGAAATGACATTTTTCAAGTTTAAGTGATAAATTTCCACCACGTAGCTTCTCAAAAACACTCTGTAAATCTTTCAGATGTTGGTTCATGGATTTGGAAAATACTAGTATATCATCAAGGAACACAAAACATAATTTACCGATGATATTTGTAAGAACAGAAGAAATGATTCTTTGGAACACAGATGGACTCGAGGATAACCCGAATGGCAACCTCTTGAACTGAAATTTCTCGTAACCGATACTGAACGCGGTGAATTTACGGCATTTTTCTTCCAACTCGACCTGATGAAAGGCAGAGCGGAGATCGAGACTTGAAAAAATGCTATTACCACCTAAAGAGTAAAGTACTTCGTCAATGCGTGGAATGGGGTAACTTTCTTTGATAATTATTTTATTGAGTTCGCGGAAATCAATCACGGGACGTATCTCGCCCGACTTTTTTTAACAACGATTAAAGGAAAATTGTACTCAGAGCTCGATGGTTCAATTATTCCTTGATTCAACATCTGTTTATTGGCTAGCAACAATTCGTTTTGATACTTATGTGGAATTCGATATGGAGGGATGTTAAGTACTGGAGCATCAGGTTTTAATTCAATAGCATGTCGCATGACATTCGTGATTGCAATATTTTCGCCTTCGAGAGTAATTACGTCTCTAAAATCGTTTAATAAATTTATCAGTAATGGTTTAGCATCATCATTTTCACAATTTACATCGTCACCCGTCAGAGGACGTCTCTCGTTACTACCCCCTTCTGGTACAACATCTTTGTTTGCATTAATTCCCACTTCATCAACACGATTATCGTTACCACAATGCCTCGTTTTTACAGATACTAACCCAACGTCTTTACCAGAGATGGCATTGAAACTTCCACCATTAACACTGTCGACTTCGGGTAGATCCGCATTATCTTGGGCATCGCACAAATTTGCATCTCGCACAGCTTCGTGCACGGTAGACATGTAAATCTCGTGTTCAATTTCCATGTCGTCAATTTCTTCAATCGTACTTAACATCGTATTGTCGCTCATATATACCACGTCCTCCGAGACGTTCAAAAGCATTACAGGGACAAACCCATTTGACTTGATATCCACAACTGATTCGGCGACATAAATTCCATTCGCGAGAATTGTTTTATTCATAATATACCTTCCGGGCTTAGCCTTTTTGACATACCCATTAATAACACGTAAACAATTTCTGGGCATTTCCACTGCTCCACAATGAACAATTATTTCTCGTTTTTTACTATATTTCAAACCTCTCGCATGTTCCTGAGTTTCACTTATTTTCTTCGCATGCTGTTTATTGTTTACTCTCCCATTTTTTTCTCGCCCTGTCGTTGGGCCTGGGGTACCCCTCTCTTCTGCAGTATTTATTTCTAGGCCATTTTTATCGCCACTTTCTTGGCTCGCAATTCTTGATTCTCTCTGCTTCAGCAGACATTTTCTTATTTTCCTCCTATTCGCAAGCATGTCAGCCATCAGACATTCTGGATTACTTATTGTATTAAAAAATATCTCCTTCCTACTTTGCTCGTGCAATTCCTGCACATCATGAAACGGTACTTTAACTCCGTCAAGAACGATAAAACCTTCTTTAAAATTTAGCACGGCGTCCTGCAAAATATCTCTGCCAAGGATTACGTCATATCGAAATTCGCTATTCTTCAGCAGCAAAGCGCTAGTTTTAATTTCTTTATTATTAGGCAGGGTAATGCAAAGATCAACCTCTCCTGTAACTTGGCTTTTTGAATTTATACCTCTGATACTCAGAGCACTGGGCTTAATTTGCTCATTAAGACCCTTGAAATTACGATAACTCACTAAACATCTGTCGCTACCACTATCTATGAGAGCGCTCATCAACTTTGTATCATGACGTAAAATAATTGTAGGCTTCTTAGAACGCCGTAATGAAAATAAACCATCGCTTTCTTTCCTTAAACGACCTTCTTTCATTATCGTCGCTGACAAACAAACTTCTACAGGTAGTTCAGAATTTACACCTACATCAAGTTCTTGTTCACCTAGTAATTCGAATTTATTTTTACACAGGAAAAGCGGATCCACCACAGCAGTCGACTTTATAATAGTATCTGGTTTCAACACCACATTTTTTGTGACGGGGATAGTAGCTGCAACCCCGGGCACTGGTAACTTCCTCTCTACATCAAGACTCTTTGAATTTTCCGATTTTTCTCCGTCTACTCTAAAAAATCTTCACCCTCGCAAGATGCAGCGTAGTACGCTTCACCTCGTCCTCTACTCCGACCACGCGAAAGACATTCACGTGCAAAATGGCCCGTCTTGCCACAAGTGTAGCAGGCCTGACCGCGGAAATTTGATTTGCTTTGGCCTCTTTTAGTCGTGCACATACTTTGAACATGACCTGCGGTATTGCACAGTGAACAAAACGATTTAGAGTTATCTTTACTAATCTGTTGTGGGTTAACTACCTGAGCCTCGTGGCACTCCAAAGAACCTAAAGGTCGATCTCCGAAGTAAGCATGCTGTCTTCCCCTTGGAAATCTAGCAGGTCTCCAATTGCTTCTGAAAAATGGTCTCCGACCTTGAAATCGTCGGTTGGTATTTTGTGATGCATAGAAGACCTCGGGGGACGATTCTCTCTCATCCCACTCTCCCTCTTCAGGCACGACCGCAAGATAAGTCTCTCTGGTTTGATACGAGGACTGGGTATTGTTTTTGCGCGCAATTATTTCTCTACCCTCAGGGTTATTACGCACAGCGGAAACGAGACGAGCTAACAATTCTTCAGAGGTATTGAACGGCCTCGAGAAGATTTTTTTACAAAAGTTCTCTTCTAAAAGAGGACCAAGAATGGCGATAGCAAGACTGAACACTACTAAGTCACCAGAGAATTTTTTGAGTTCGATTGCGTTCGTGCTAGCAATTACAAATGGATGTCTTTGTAATGCTACTTCTGTACTATTTAGAATGTGGTCACTCAAATTTCTTATTTTCGATATTGCCATAACCAATTGAGCAGACAATCCTTCGTTTCGTAACAGCCGTAGCTGATTTAGGTCACAAGCTAAAGCATGTACAGATCGTTCACCTTTCGATACATAGATATCATCGAGAATATCGATAACCTGATCAAATGAATAATTAATAGCAGGGTCTACTAATTTTGTGACGACGCCATTAAAATCGCCAACGCTTTTGTGTGCGCTGCGCACAAGTAACTCTTTTTTGGCATTTTCAGATGTTAGGTCGGGTAACAAACACATATAGGATTTAAGATTTGCCACATGCGTTCTAAAACTCTTGGTTTCACAAAAAATCGGATCTCTGACACGAGGTCTCCCTCTGAACAAGGGAAGCTCTGCACTGGACAGTATAGTACTGCCCCTTTGTAAAGTTGTTGTTACACTACCACCCGTCATCGGTCCGCTAGAGGACGTCATTGTATTAACACTCGGCGTACTGAACGACACAGTCTGCGTACTAACAGTGGTCGTGACGACCGTCGTGGTCTGTGGTCCAGACATAAACACACTTGATGGAGTATGTGCGCACGTAACAGGTAACGTACCACTAACTACTGGAACAGAAACTCTACCGCTACTAGTAATTGTACCCGTGGAACGGATAAATTCAGCTTCTGAATCAGAGTCTCCCATCATTTATCGCAACAAGAAAACAAGTTTGTCGCACAATGCTAAAAATTGAATAATGCCACAGTCCAAAGCAATATTCCTACGCCACAAAAAAAAATTTTAACACTGCAGAACCCTAAAAAATTTTACCTCGCAAAAAATTAATCACAAAACACAACGCTAAAAACTCACGTTACTGAAATGGATGTACCACACGGTTAAATCCCCAATTAAAATCACTGAAAATTGAAATCCAAAAATTTTTTCTTGCTACTTGCAAACAGAACCGAAACCAATTACTAACGAGGAACTCGCTACACGAATTCAATGGTAGCGATCCCAACAATTTTTTGAAACAACAAAAAGCAACAAAAGTAAAAACTGACGAAGTCACGGAAAATAATCTAACAATCCCAAACAAGAACAATATAGTTACAGAACACTCAACTGGGAATCAGCAATGCAGCTGTCGGCAAAGCAGCTCCTGCAGGCAGGGAGTCGCCACAGCTGTCGGTCTGGTAGACTGCCCAGGAACAGTACGAGCAGCTGCTCCGCAGTCTGTCTCAAGGTCGTCTGCGTAGCACAGGCACAGCACAGCCAGATGCGAGACTGCCGAACCCCAGGTTACACGCGCAGATTAGCAGTTTTTAGCACGTAGCACGTCTCTTGTATCGTTTACGTATGTTCACGTTTCCTGAATGTGCGTAATTGCACAGATCACAGGTTGTTTATACGTGTTAACACAGTTTCTTTATAAATTTTGAAGTAAACACATTTGCGTATGCAACCTTTAAACACATACACGTTACACAATTGTTCTCGAAGATATAGAATCACTGCAACTGTTCGTAAAATTTTTCTTAATACAACCACTGATGTATTCAACTGGTAAACTACCACGTTACTTCTTGCGGTGGAAATTCACAATTTCACGCAGATCTTCATCACGCAGTGGTCTCCTTCCTGCTCCAGGTCGACACGCGCTTTGTAGGGCACTCCCAAGGGTATCTGTAAATCTAATTGATAAGAATCCAGCATAGTTTCTTCAGGGATTCGTTTTACGATGAATCTGAATACGTTATTATATACTTGCGGTGCTTCCTCAATTTCTCTTCCCGTTGCCGCAGTATTTTCCATAGCAGAGTCGCGTAGTTGACCAAAAATATTCACGTCACACGAAGCGAAGCGTAGACCACCACACGTAGAACTTCCTCTAACCTCTGTAGACACGCGATCTCCAAATCGTCGTCGATAAACCAGGCGGAAATTCCCGATATCTTCAATCACCGTACTCGCACCATCCAAATCACAGCACAAGTACCAAGTATAATTTCACGTCGTGGATACGTACTAATGGCCACCAGTATCCGTAATCCGTATCTTAGGGTGGATAGTAAGTAGACGAGTAGACTTCAACTTGTACTTGATGTAGAGACAGAAACCCAAATGCGCTCTGAAGAGCTGAACACGGGGCATTTATACACACAAATCGCTGACTCAGCGGCGCACGGTGCCCGAGTCGCACCAGGCGTGGCACTGAACGTGCGTACTAACATATGTACGAGGACAAGTGCGTGACCGTATTGGCACAGTGGCACTTGGTCTCCTGGTATTGAATTCAAGACATCAAATATGTCATTCATTTTTTTCAAGTAAGTGCTTGTTGCTGCAGCAGAAGAGCGTATTTTACCCTTAGCAATGCAGGTATCAATAGCAGCAGAGCATGAATTAGAGAGAACTTGAGCAGCCAATTTCACTTTCATTTTGGCACCAAATCCCAAGTTATAGACGTGTTTGTGGGTAACACGTGGCATTCTTCGAAGGCTCTTGTCCTGGTCTAATTGGAAGACAGTTTGAACATCTTTCCAACTAGCTGGGGCTGAGAACGATGGAACATTAACATCTCCTTTCAGCAGATAGTTCCGAGCACTTTTTAGTAAGTGTGGAGGATCTCGGAAAGCAAAGTAGCTCTTGTGATTAATTGTTATCTTTGGGTTGAGTGGTGTGGATCCAAGGGTCTTCAAAGCTGTTTCAAAATTTGAGCCTTGATCAGTAGTTATGCCCAGAACTACAAACTCTTCATTTTCCAATAACTTGATAGCATTTGTAATTATTGCAGCAACTTCAGCAGACTTCATAGCATTGACAGAGAAATAATAACCTATGGGAAATTTCCAATGATTTTTCACACCAACTGCCATTACACACAGAGCAGATGATGCCAACTTTCTTGAACGAGTTTCGCCATCATCCTCATATCCAATAATAATATCCTTGCTCTCATTATAAGCAAGACCCTTTCTCAAAGACATTTCATCTAAAAGAATGAATGTCAGCTTATCAGCATTAGTTTGAGGGTCGACTTTCAACTTCATCATTTGAATCTTTCTTTTTGCAACTCCAGGAGACATTTTCAAAGTTTTCAGCAATCGTTGAATAGTAGATACTGAAGGCAATGGCAGCATTACCCTCAATGTTTTGTATCCTGATATGCTGCAGCTCACAAGGAGATTGACAGCCAACCATTTTTGATAGAGAGTGTACCTTCTTTTGTCTTTCAATTTCATTTTCACGAATTCACTCAAGTATGGTCCCAGCTTTGGGTACACTGGAGTTAGCTGCGTGTCTATGTTGAAACGCTTATACTGAACGGGTTTCCTTTTCCTGTCATATAAGCGCCTTTTCTTCCGTTCCTTTGAGTTTGCTGAACTTTCCACCTTAATGGGACAAGCAAATAACTCCCGCTGACAAGACACAGTTGAACTTGAGTGCTGAATTAGCTGAACTGAAGTTTCTGGTTCATGAATTGAAGAGGGCATTTCAGTTGCAGATTGAGAAGTCTTGGCTAGAGAATGAGTCAAAGTAGCTCCTTCAGTGAATGATTGGGAAGCTGGTAAGGTTTTTTCTGCTGTTGAGCAATGAATTGAGGCAGTGGCTGATTCAGGAGTTGAACAGGCTTGCTTGCTGGATAATTGGGGACTTGAAAAAGCCTGCTTGGAGCCTGATGGAAAACTTGAGAAAGCTCTATTGGTGGCAGATTGAGGACTTGAACAGGCATTTTCAGTGGATGATACAGAAATATAACGGGCTCTTTTAGTAGCTGGTGGAGTTGAATGGGCAATTTCTGTGGTTTTCCGAGGACTTGAACAGGCTCTCACAGAGGCTGATTGAAGACTTGAATGGGCTCCCTCAAAGGCTGATAGAAGACTTGAACGGACTTTTTTGGTGGCTGAATGAGGACTTGAACAGGCTTTTTTGATGGCTGATTGAGGAGTTGTACAGTCTCTCTTGGTGGCAGATTGAGGAGTTGAACGATCTTTTTTGGTGGCTGACTGAGGAGTTGAAAGATCTTTTTTGGTGGCTGATTGAGTTGAACGGTTTTTTTTGGTGGCTGACTAAGGAGTTGAACAGTCTCTTTTGGTGGCTGATTGAGGACTTGAATGGTCTTTTTCGGTGGCTGATTGAGGAGTTGAACGATCTTTTTTGGTGGCTGATTGAGGAGTTGAACGATCTTTTTTGGTGGCTGATTGAGGAGTTGAACAGTCTCTTTTGGTGGCTGATTGAGGACTTGAACAACTTGAATGCACTCGCTTGGTGGCTGATTGAGGGCTTGAACAACTTGAATGCACTCTCCTGGTGCCTGCTTGAGAACTGGAACAGGTTCCCTTTATGGCTGATTGGGGGGTTGTACAGGGTTGATCACCGGTCAAATAAAGAGTTGGAGGTTGCTGAGAAGATGGTGAAATTGAGAGCCTTATTTTTGAAATAGGTTGGGTAGGTTGGTATGATGCAATAGCAACCAGTGAAGGTGGATCATCTTCCAAAGGCAGTGAGAGATCAGGAGCTTGTTTTGGTTGCATATCACTTCCATGTCCTGGAAGATAAAAGAAAAAATAATTCCATTTGACACACAATACTCAACAATAAATGTTATGGAAACAATTAGTTTGCCATAATGAAATCCTGATTAACTGTCACATATGAGAGCATCAAAATATTTTGACCCTAAATGACAGCAAATTTTTTGTTCAAGACTTGGTTCAAGATAGTGGAAAGAGCCCAATACAGTAACAAAGTTACTGAATAGTAAAAGTTCAAATGCCCACAAACCGATAACATTTGTAGAAAGCAAATAGACCCATTAAAGCTTCCATGAACCATTTACTCCTCCATAAAAAAAGTTAAATTGACTTGATCTTTAGCTAATAAATAGTCGAAATGCCGCCTGCTTATGGATAAATGTATTAGATATATTTTTTTAACAAAAAAGGTGTCACAACTATCTGTGAAAAGCACGTTAATCAGATACAATTAGATAACCAAATAACTTACAACATATGTTTAGCATAAGTGGACTGTATGAAAAAAAGGCTCGGTAAATCGTTGTCAGGTTTAGACTTCAACAGAAAGTCTTTTGCTAACCCTTCTTACTGAATTTGTATACTGAAGCCAACTCGGTGGTGTCAAATACCAATTTGCAAGTATAGCAAATTTGTGCTATTATTCATTCATACCCACTAAACATGATTTGTCCAATTTGAATTGTGAAAGCATAAATACCAGGCATGGGTATGGGTGTGTCTTGGATAATGGCTGCATCACAGCTTGCACCCAAAACAGTTCCATTTTGTACATTTCAAGAATATTTACCAAGCAAAACGTGAATTTGTTATTAAATTAAACTGCACTACAGTGTGGATATAAGCATGAGCAATATTATCTCAATTCCAATACAACAACTAAGCAAACTCACTCATGCTGAACTAACATGAAATGGATAGCAATGGAAATAGATTTCAAAAACAAATATGACACATAAGAGGAAATGAAAAATACAATCATTGAAATAGACATTCGACTTGCTTTTTTCAAACAGGCTTTGTTTCTTCATATGAGCTTTTTAACCCTTTGGGTACAACAATTCAAATGGTTTAGGGAAATATTTCCAGAGGAAAAATTGGTCATTATCCTGAATTGTCAGTGAAATTGTTCTGGTCTGGGTGCTTTTAGCCCAAACAAGTGCCTAACTTTTATTTTCATTTAATAAAAATTGAAGTTTTAAAACACTATGCTTGCATACAGCAATTTTTGACGTTGATAATAAAGTTTCTGAATTGACGAAGAAATTGTTCCTTACTTTTTGCCCAAATGTATCAGAAATATACAAAGCTCAGAAAAAAACTTGCTCAAGCTAAACAAAAAGATTATTAAATTCATTGCACAAAACAGACCCTGTGGCATGAACTTAGAGATAACAAATGATAATTTATGCATGCTGGCTTCTGGAATGTCTAAAACTAGTTTCATGAATGCTTGTAATTTCCTCCTCTATTTTAATTACTTTAAAATTAGTTTAAATGCTCTCAATTGGAAGCACTAGCCCTCTTGGCACTTGAGTAGCCATCAGTAGTCAGTACCAAAAGGGTTGAAGTACTCACACATTAATGAAATTATGAGGAGGAACATGAATTTGCACCTTATATGTCAAAGACATTGACAACAGTAAATAGTACACCATAAATGTCACCCATGAAAGAACAGTCAGGTATCTCTGAAAATGCATATTCAATGGCGCTTAGAAGTCATTTGCAAAAGTGAACGATTGACATAAAAAGAAGCACTTCCCAAGCAATAATTAGGACAAAATTTTGTACCTCTCATGATAACTAAACTTTTTGCTACAAAGTGGGAAGTTCTTTCTATAAGTTATTCTTATAATTTCAGATAAGATAGGTTACCAAACCAAAAAGCTATTGTAAAGATGCATTCAGCATACTGTACACAAGTTATACAGCAATCAGCATGGCAATCCAACAAGCTTTCATCCGGAGCAGTGTTGGTTCCAAGCCTATTCCTTGCTAATTCTGACACAATAATATAAATAATTTCTTTACAGTGTCAATAAAATTGGGTTGTTACAAAACTGTTAAAATTTGTCATATCTTAGTTCTTGATTAATTTATAGACAGATATTGAGATACTATTAAAGCTGAAAGCACTTTACCACTATATTTTGGTTATCTTTTTGAAAGTAATAGTTCATCAACACTTACAACAAAAAAATTGAAAATAAGCAGTACGTCATTTTTCAGCAATGAACTGTTGTACATCTTATATCCATAATTATTTTTGGTAAATGTTAAGGACATGCAACTAATTTTCAAAATTTCAAAAATTTGTTGCCTGCATCATGGTAATCACATCAAAATAAACAACTTTTCTTCTATGTTCTTTTTGGGGCAAATGAGTATTGAACGAGTTATAGCGGTATTGTAATTTTCGTCATTGATGGCTGGAAAGCGGTCGAATGAAAAGCTACTAATCAATTTTTGAATTTTTGGGTTAATGTTAAGGAGAGGAACTTAATTGAATTCCCAATTTTCAGTGCGTAAACATAGCCAATTAGATGTAAATGAACAATTTTTCTTCTATGCACTTTCCGTCGCAAATAAGTATTTATCGAGTTATGGCGGTAAATTAGTTTTCTCATCTTTGTGTTTGAAGCAGGAAATGAATTCATCTAGTGCATCGGATGGCAACACTACAATGGACTCTCCCTTCTAACGCGCTTGAATGATTGAGCGCATTCCCATCATTTAAGACATATATAAACATACCGATATAATTCATTATTTTTGAATGATATCCTTTATGTTGTTATCAACTAAAAGATCCTAGAAGTGGGTTAAGGCTCTGCGGAGTTGGCTAATATTAAATTACAAAGTACATAAACGTATTCTAACAGCTCAATTGCGCAACAACTAACCCTACCGCTCTAACTTGTAAAATTCTCCTTTACCGCAAAGTGTATAGAAGAAAAGTAGTTTATTTTGATGTTATTACCATGATTCAAGCAACGAAACTCAAAAATCGATTAGTAGCTGTTTATTCGAGCGCATTCGTCATCAAAGACAAAACTAAGCCTACTGCTATAATTAATTAAATACTTATTTACGACAGAAAGCGCATAGAAGAAAAATTGTTTATTTACATCTAATTAGCTATGTATAGGCACCAAAAAGTGCAAAATTGATTATGGTCATCTCCTGGACATTTACCAATTTTTGTTGCTTGAATCATGGTGATTACATCAAAAACAACTTTTCTTCTATGCAATTTTTGGGGCAAATGAGTATTAAATGAGTTATAACGGTATGTTAATTTTCACCTTTGATGGTAGGAATGTGCTGGATCATTCGAGCGTGTCGGAAGGGAGAGTCCATTGCAGTCTTCCATTCAAAACAATTTCTTCCCGCTTCAAACACTAGAGTTGGGGTAAGTGATTTACTGCTATAACTTGTTAAATACTCTCTTGCTCCAAAAAGTGCATGTAGAAAAAGTTCTTTATTTTGATGCAATTACCATGATACAGGCAACAAATTTCAAAAATCAATTATTTACATCTCCTTAACCTGAACCTTATTTTTCTTACTCAATATTTTGAATAAGCAGCAAGTTAACAGTATTTACCGATGGAACCGGCATTTCAAAGTTACACCGTTTTACTGTAGCTGGTTTCAAAAATATGATAAAAATTGGAACTTCACAAAATGGAAAAATTAGCTAGAAGCCATATTTCCTAAATTACATTCAAACACAATCCAAAGTTCAATTTCTTACCTTCCAAGTACAAACTCTCTTGATTATATGGCAACGGCACAGCTCCACTTTTCAATGGAACGTGGGTCTTAAATGGCGAGAGAATCCTTCGGTAGTCTGTCTTTTTGAAATGATTGCTGCAAACATAATAATTCGAACATAAATTCGACTTATTGAGATCATTCAACTGAGCATTTCCACTCGCTGCAATCCATTCTTTGAAATTAGAACCAGGATATTTAAAATATCGTAAATCTGATTGATTTCTTGAATTATTGTGGCACCCAATAAAAGAACACTTTTTCAATTTAGCTCGAGGCGGCGACATTTTGATGCATTCAATATTCTAGTGTTAACTACTTCGTTAAACAAGACAGCCACATTGTCATACCCCGTCTTTTTCTTCAGAGTAACAGTGTTGCCAGATTTCAGGCCAGCATTGTTGCCGGATGCAATCTAAACTCTGCTATTGGTCGGATGCCTTGACGTCACTGGGATTAGACTCGATTTCGTAAAAGACTGGTTTGCAGCTACCTTGTTCCGTCTACCATGGCTGGGGTGGCGGACCGAGCCTCTACAGGCCGCACGTTTCAAGCAACAAGGCAACATCAAATGAAACCTCCGTCAGTTTAGCACAGGCTTAGTGGGTAGCAAGCCGCCATTCCGTCTCGACCAATCCGAGAGCTGGGTCGCCACAGTGAGGCCGCACCAGGGCATTAATAAACAGCTGCCGCGAGCGCAAAGACAGTTCGCTCGCAGAGGCCCTGATATTCACACAAGTCTTCCAGCGAACCTCCTCACCGCAGCGGCTCACACAAGTTATCTCCCAGCGACTCTCCTTGCAGCACTCTCGTCGCAGCGACTCGTCACACAGCAGTTCGCTCCCAGCAACTCTGGTATTCACTGTAATTTAAGGGGATCATCCCAGTTTGAGACCTTTTTTCGTCCGATTCGTTTGAAAATTGGCCAGTATATGTATTTTGTGAAAGGAAACTTTTTTTATTCGTGTCACTTTTTCGATGTATGCCTTAGTTTTTATTTTTTTGACGCAAAAAGAGTATTTCGGTATATTTTTTTGGTTATTTCAAAACGAGACTCGTCATCGAGTTTTGAAGCTAGAACAAAACCAAAACCAGTTTTAGAATCCTTGAAACATTTCTAACAAACTCAAGTTCGCTTTTTTTCAAATTCGAATTCTTTGAAGAAATATATAGCTCTAAACCCCCAAAAATTGTTGCTGATTTTTGAAATTTCCAAATTTTTTTTAAAAATAGAAAAAATTTGAATATGAAAAAAGCCGAACTTGAGTTTGTTAGAAATGTTTCAAGGATTCTAAAACTGTCTTTGGATTTGTTCTAGCATCAAAACTCGAGAACGAGTCCCGTTTTGAATGTAAAAAATTTGCCCTCAAAATCGTCATTTTCGGTCCCCTTTTCAACCCCCTGAGGGAGGTTCTAGTGTCCGTAGGGCCATAAAATTTCATGGCATAATAACCCATCCCCTAAGGATCCTTTTTCAACATAAAAAAATTGGGGCTAAAAATCGTCATTTTCGGTCCCCTTTTCATCCCCCTGGGGGGGGGGGGGGTTCTAGTGTCCGTTGGGCCATAAAATTTCATGACCTAATAACCCATCCCCTAAGAATCCTTTTTCAAGAAAAAAAAATTGGGCCTCAAAATCAGCGTTTTCGGTCCCCTTTTCACCCCCCTGGGGGGGGGGGGGGGTTCTAGTCTCCGTAGGGCCATAAAATTTCATGGCACAATAACCCATCCCCTAAGGATCCTTTTTCAACAAAAAAGAATTTTTCAGTGGGGGGAGCCGGTGGGGCCCAATTGGGTTCGGGATGATCTCCTTAAGTCTCGGCTGCTCCGCAAGCAGTAGCCTGACGGCCTCCATCGCCACCTCGACAGCCAGCCGCGACGCCACGTCATTCACGCCGCGACTCACCGACAACCGTTAGTCCTCCCAGTCGTCCTCAGGGACTGCACTACCTGACTGTAAATATTTTCGTCGTGTGCCATACTGTCGGCGATCTCCACAATAATACGGCATGTATTCCAGTTGTGTTTTCCTTACCCTCCTGGGTTCGTTTGTGCCTTAGTCACTCGCTTCGGGCAAAGATATTCTAAATTCTAAAGATATTCACAGTCTACCCGGAGTGTAAAGCAGCCTGAGGGAGAACACACGACACCATCCTTTCTGTCCTTACCTGAACACCTACCTTCGACTGTTTTCCTCTAAATTTCTCAATATTCTTCTATAAGTGGTATAATACCCACCAAGTGTGGCAATAAACTTGAGTGAGTAGTTGCAGGTTTAGTTTGCCCTCATTGACTTTGCCTTATTTGAATTTGTTTGTTTTCGTTTGCTCTAATTGGTCATAATTTTGATTGAACCATTCGTTAAATTCGTTCTCATTCAACTTCAGTATGACCATTACGTTCCGTGCCATAGACACTGGGGTCACTCCACTGGCAGTTTTATCTTTCATCAGTCCAGCGTCTCGTCTTCTTCACCTCTAACGTTCAGTTTCGTATGGGCCTTGCGGGTGCGTTGAGGGCGGATATTTAAATGAAATCATGAAGTCTTTAAATATTGTTTAACAGAACTTTATTCTCTGGTCATCATAGTCCAAATTTGCTTTTAGTTTTTCTTTGCTTCAGGTCGGCATTTGGCCTCTTACCCTGGCTTCACGTTCTGTCAACAACGTTTCTATGAAGCATACCTTGCCCTGCCCTACTGAGACACCGTTCGATTTTTTTTCTCGTTCCTTGACGTTGCGAAGCATCGTTCCTACTTTCCCTTTTAGTGTTTGGGAAACAATTCCCGTACAATCGTTTTTCAGGGAAGGAATAGAAAAATAGAAGTAAGGTTTAATTTGTCAAGGTTTTTATTAAATCCACCCTTATATCAAGCGATTTAACGACATGAACGCAACGAACACAACGAACGCAAACAGAACTCTTAATATTTATATTTACGTAGAATTTATGGATAACGGCTAACCGTCGCTATCCAGGTAGTTCTTTTCATTTAAAAACTTCTTTATTAAGTTGGCTAAAAGTTGAAAAGAGTTAATAGGCCGCTTATGCCGTGGGCGTTAAAGGTTAGCAGGCGCCGTAAAGGCCCCCTCACACGCGCAAATATATCTGCAAAAATATCTGAACTGGTGCTGAATTCGTGTGTTTGTACGCTCATTTCAGGTTGGCATAGACTGTATGAGGCAGATGAGCCATGCATGATAATTTTGGAGCGACCGGCTGCAAACCTTGACACCACGTCGGTGTCACGCCAGCCTTCGTGTGTGGTGCACGACTGTACTCTGCCTCTCTCCCTCCTTTTGCACTTCAATAAGCAATTTCTTATTTGTATGTTCACTACTTTTTAGGAACTATTCTTTAGCCCATGGTGAGCGAGCTTTTATATCTCTTTTATTTCTTATTCATTGCAATTATAGCGAATCCTATCAATTGTACGAACTCGCCGTCTGGAGTCGTTATTCTTGTGCGTACTCTCCACCTAGCTGCTACTGGCATACTGAAGCGTGCGCCAGTCTTTGTCAAGTTTGCAGTGTGTTGTTTGCATCGTGTGAGGAGCCTTGAGACCGACAAACCAAATTCAGTTCAGATTGTCTGCCAACATGTTTGTACGTGTGAGGGGGCCTTTAAAGACCACCGTCCGTGGTCTTGGCGGGCACGAGATGTTGACGGGCTCCGGTAGTAGCAGTTGTTAGCGCTAACTCCAATCGAAAGGCTGAATTTAAGGACTCTTAGACCCAGTTCCGTACTCGGGCGACACCTCGAGCGGTGGCTGACAGAGGGCGAGTAACTCCGAGACGCAATAAAGGGCTGGACTATGCGATAGAACCCCGCGTCGACCCCTATGGCACTCGATCCACCCTCAACTGCTACGAGAAAGAAATATCAATCAAAGAAAGTAAAGGCGAAACAACATAACTAACCAGTGAATTTCAAGTATTACGCAAATACAACCTAATCTTTTTAAGTTCAGCTAGATATATACCTTAAATCAACGCAGAGGCTAGCCTGTTAGAAATTAGCTGGAACCGCTGAAACGCGGCTGCGACAACGTCAGCACCAGCAGAAGCCTCCTCCGGAGTATACTATAAAAAAGGTACAAGCTTAAAACCCTGAATAAACCATGAAATTAATAAGGGCAATATTCCACTTAAGAAGCACCAACACCAATGAGAATGAGAATGACAATACAATACAATAAATGAAACAAACCTGAGTTTTTAATGCACTCAGTGACGATACGTTCAGACAGAAGGTTTAATGATGAAAATTTAGAAGAAATCAGTAGGAGACTAAGTGCTTCAAGCGGAAAAATAGTAATAGAAGTTAAGAGATTTTAGATACTTGAGAAAGAAGGTAAAGTTAGAAGATCGTTCTGATCCAGGCTAATTAGCCCATCAAAAAGACGAACGACTTCTATAGTATTAGTAATTTACGTCCCAAGGACGAGTTAATTGTTAATTCACTTAAGTTTCAATGGTTATATTACTTAAATTACTTGCTTGAAGCACAGTAGGAAAATTGACACGATAGTCTACAAAATAAAAGTAATGAAATAATAGCTCAGGCACACAAAATAATAAACAGAGAAAAAGCAGTCAGGAAGAGGGTAGAGGGTGTTAGCTTGAACTGGGTCCCACGGAACTAGCCGCGAGCCACATCACCGAAGCGTAGGCCGACGTGGCAACACGTCTTCGTAGATTCATAAACGGACCGATAAAATTGGCAGCTCAGTGCACTAAGTTCAAACACTGCTTAATTCGACATAACTTCATGAGAGAGTTAAACTTACATCAGGTTTAGCAAGGTTCAAAAACAAGTCGGCTAAATGAAAATTACGTACCTACCACCTCACCTGCGACCCTACCGGAACATCTGAGCAGCGACCAGCGAGCGGCAACCCGACACTTACGCGGAAAGGTTGCAAGTGCAACGCCACCTCAGAGATGCCCAAGCGGTAGTGGGGAAATTTTCCCCACAAGTGACCGTCCCACACTATTGAAACTTAAACCCGAAACTACCTACGGATGTGTTGGCTTAAGAAAGCTTAAAGGTATTATATGCCTTGAACGGCCCTTGAATAAACTTTTAACCTTGAGGACTTTTTTCCCTCTATAATAAAAATGAAGTTGTGTGGAATTTCCCACAAATTTAGCTTCTGATTGAATTCCTCCAGATGTAGCAGGTCCAATTAAAATGGAATATGTAAACAATGATGATGACGACGCCCCACTGGTGAGCCCACCGGCTAAAAGAAAACGGTCGTCAAACACTGTATTGAAATAAAAAAATGACTCCATGTAGCGACATGCCTAGCACAGCGGGAGCAAAAGAACGAAAAGCTGAAGTAGTTGACACTCTTTCTAGTAAAAATCCCGTGCAAATTTTGAGAGCATTTCGACGATAGTGTGATGAAACTAATTTTTTTTTGCAAACAATATTATTTACTCAACAGAAAAATGATAATACGCTCACGATATCTTCAGATGAGCTGAAAATATTCTTTGGTATTCTATACCCGAGTGGATGTAATTGCTTAGCCAGAGAAAGGTTGTATTGGTCTCTTGATGAAGATGCGAGTATCAAATGTGTCTCTTCATGCATGCCACGAGACAGGTTCCAAAAAATAAGAGCTACATCCTCTTTACAATCTGACCGAAAGTACAAACTACGTCCTCTGATGGCGCTTTTGAATTTCAAGTTTCGAGAGTGGGGCATTTTTCACAAAAACCTTGAGTATTGATGAGGCTATGGTGAAAATTTTTGTTTCGGCATCCCAAAAAAAACTTTTGCGTGATAAAGAAAGAAAGAAAAGAAAGAAAAACAGTTTATATCCAATGGAGATTGTACAATCATTGGTTTTTAAATATCTTAAAATTAATATACTTAGATGATACACACACACGAGTATTGAAAAACTCGTGTCACTAGTCGAAAAGAAATGATTGAGGGCAATGAACTCCTAATCTAGCTTAATCTACATTTGATAATACATGTAATGATAATTATAAGAGATAACACAATTTCATGGACGATGCATTTTCATTGTGAGGTGAAAACACTTTTGACAGTTTACATGTACATGACAGAAAACTGCGCAATTCTTGACGCCAGGAAATAATATATGAAATCGCTTGTTTCGGTCAATGTTCACAAGTGTCGTTTTAAGGAAGCATGAAAAAAAAAATATATAAATATATATCCATATGCACACATATGTACATATACGTATGCATGTGTGTGTTTATCCATACACACACTCACACACACATACACACACACACAAATACATATATACATATAAGCATGAGGACCAAGAAGATTATAAGTTTTGTATTACTGATTCAACAATTTTAACATAACGGTCATTAGTTAACAAGCATTTTATTTAAATATAAATGGATGATCGCACAACAAAAGTATAGTTTTTACATGAATGCTTCACAATACTAAAGAGATGACGAGTTAGGTAATGTTACAAGTTGAGAGTGCACAGAAAAAAGACCATTATCTCTGGTAAAATGCTAGTTGTCAGTCTAGTATACACATATGTGGACGTATACATGTAAATATATACACATACACATGCACACATATACCCACGCACATACTTACACCAAACTCGTAAGCAAACACAAATGCACTTCTATGCATCGAGGCAATACATACGCATTCTACAGAGTGTCATACGCATAGCGTGGACACGTACACATATACACAAGTAAGCATGTGCGCAAATATCAGCGTAAACTAGTTCGTATAAACCAGAATTCCAATCGAGGGAAACGGAGAAAATATCTTTTATTATATCATGAATTTTATAAAATTTCGTACTAAAAATAGTGGCACAAAACAGTCCACTTAAGTCGGAAACATGAAAACGATTGTGGAACGTGAATAAGAAAGAAAACATTAAGATTGTTCGGGGTCCGATGCCAAGTGCGTACTCGCTCTCCTCCTCCGAACCTGCCTCTCCCACCAGTAAGCCATTGAGTATGTTTGGTTGATACATCTTATTATCCTCCACTCGCACGAACCACACTGAAACACGTGCTTGGAAAACGCACTCGGTCAGCGCTACCATATCGTAGCATACTTAACGAAGTTCATACCGGATGTAGGCAATTGTAGAGGCTAACGTAATACGGCTAAAAATTCCTCTAAAATCATGCTCTAAAATTTTGAGATGAAAGTCTCTGATGGCAGCGACCCTTTTTTAATTAATTTAAACTCATAAATTAACTTTACGTAAAAGAAGCTCACCAATATAAAGTTGTAAGCCTTTCATTCAATTGGCACCACAATATGTATCAAAAACGAAGCAATAGCCATTGGAACTACAAAACATGCAATTCTTGTAGCTAAACCTTATGGGTTTAACCTTATGATTTACAAAAATGCATGAAATTTGCAGCCAAGGTGGTATGCAACGGTAATTTCAAAAGAAGTGATCACGTAACCCCTCTCCTCAATAAACTCGGCTGGATCCCTATCCAAGAAAGGCTCCTCATGCAGAAGGCCCAATACGTATTCTCCTCGTTATATCTTCCTCAGAGCAATGCTAAGATAGTGCGTTTCCATCCACCCACTGTAACCAATCAAAAACCGAACAGAAACAATAATGTCTTAGTCAACTATCGTTCATCTCACTTAGGGCAGAAGGCTCTGTCCATATCAGGCGCCTTACCGTGGAACAAACTTCCCCTGAGTATTAAAGTCCCTCAAAGACCGAGAGAATTTAAAGCCAAAATAACTCGTCATCTTGTGTCTCAATAATAATCCTTAATTACAGAACATACTGAATGAGTACTGACGAATCTCATTTACCTGGTATCTCCATTGCTGAACAATCTCCCTCGCTCATTGTTTTATAATTCAAGACATCACACAACAGTTTTGAAGTATGCGTAGGTATTATGATTTGACCGCCTATACGTTGTCATTTGCAAACATGCTTACTTGTATATGTGTGTACGTATATAGGTGTAGGTGCGCATATGGGTGTGTATATGTGCACGTACAACTGTGTGCACTAGAGTAGATCAACCAGTCGAAGGTGCATTTTATGTCATTCCTCTCCGTTGCTGTGCAAGCATCAAACTAGACCGACATGGTACCTATGTGTGTGTGTGTTGATCAATTGCAGACATTCTGCACCATATTAAAAAAATAATGTGTTTTTTTCTAATATGAAATTGTAAAGCATCCATGTAAAAAAAATAAATTCGTTGTGTGATCATCCATTTATACTGCAGTAATATACTTATTCGGCTTATAGTTATATGCTTATAATAATGTGATACCTATGTTTGTTTATCAACTGCCGACAATTTGCGCCATATTTCAAAGATAATGTGATTTTTTATTTTTTTTTCTAATATGAAACCTTTATAGGACATTAACACAAGACTGCGACTTAAGCAACGCGTTACGGTATTGACAACCGGCTATCTTACTTGCGCTTGACCACTACAATGTTGAAACCTGTTCCCTAGAGACTTAGTCCTCGGTAACAGAACTCGAAAACGAAGCCCTCAAACACTATAAATGGAAAACGCAGCCCTCGAAACAGAAATGACAACATAGATCTCGAAACAGAGTCTCACTCTATGAAGTGACCCCTGTCTGTCTTCGATCAAGTCCTCACCGGTTCGCGACCAAAACCTAAGTGACTTCCTGCTCACGCGCTTCATCCGCTCTCCCTCGCCTCTTGGTACTAAATGACTCCCTAATGTTCTCCTCGTAAGAAACTCCGAGCCTGAACCGGGTCAAGAAGGGGGAAAGAGTAAGGGGTTTGGCATCTTTGAACTGTCGCTCCGGCTTGTCCGGTGTGCCATAGCTAATCAAACAGCTCGACAAGGAACCAGACTTGGTTTTCTCTCCAATAAATTTATGATCGACGTACGATCATACATGCCTAGTTTTTTTTCTATGTGCGGCCTGTCCGAAGCGGAGGGCCGAGCCAGCGGTTTCGGCTTTATAGCCTAATCGTAAAATTTGATCTATTTTTTGGCTCTTGCTCGTAAACGTACACATAGCTAAAACTTAAATGTTTTTACAGCCATTAGACGCATGTAATTCCTTTTAGATACACCCAATTCAGGCCTTCTGCCAGTGCGAAGTGGCCAGAATAAATTCATTTTATTCATAATCACCAAAGACCAACGAGTTCAGAAAGAATGCCTCTGGGCAGTGAAGTTGTGTTACATTTGTTGAGTATGTATCTCATCCCAGCGACCAGCCTGTGTTCTCCGATAACTTTTTCCCAGGTTACGACCTTCTGATAAACCTAAGACAAGTCTTCAAAGCTACGGGAACCCTGAGTGAAAATCGCGCTAGTAAGCCTCTTCTTCCTGCCAGCAAAAACTTGAAGAAGAAACCAAGAGGCCATTACGATTACCGATTCGGAACGGAAAAATCAATACTGTAGCCAAATGAGTAGATGACAGTGAAGTGACCATTGTCACAAACTATAACTTGATTGACTCTCTAGATTGTGTGAAAAGATGGTCAGCTTCTAAGAAGAAGATATCCGTTTATAGGCCTCATGTTTATTCCTCCGATAAGTCTGGAATGGGAGGGGTCGATGTACTTGAACCCATCGACTAATAATTGCAGGATTACAATCCGAGAAAAAAAGTGGTGGTGGGTACTGTTCACACACAGGCTGAATGTGACGATGATAAACGCATAAACATTCACAGGACTGCAAGTGCAGACCCTATGGACTTACTGTGCTTTGTTCGAAATGTGTCAAGGTACTATCTTGGCTATTCTCGAAAAGTTAGCCGTCAGTCATATAATCGTGCACGTAATCCTGGAAGCGTGCCACAAAACGTTGTTAGTGATCCAGAAGGACATTTTCAAAAGAAACTAGAGAAACAACAACGCTCTGCTGTCTGTCATGCTCGAGTTCGTTGGAGCTGCAAGAAGTGTCTTAAAAACTTTTACATTGAACATGACTGCTTTGAGAGGTTCCATACGGAAGAATAAGTTTTGAAAATTTACTGGTGTCTGCTAAACACGTGTGTAAAAGATAGGATGAAGCCAAAATTTTTTCAAGTTTCAGTGTCAAGTGAGGAGTGAATTAGTCATCTTTTGTTCTCATATGGACCAGGTGTACTTTTTTGAGTACACCCATATAATTTTACAAGGCAGGAATAAAGTTTGAATTTTTACACATAATTGTTCTATTCATAACCTTTTCAACATATTAAATAGATTTGTTTTAAAATCATGGTTATATAAGTAGTGAGACTAAATGGGTTAATGGAAATTTATATTAAAAACAATTAATTGCTCTCAGGAGGGCGTTTTTTTAACGCTTGCTCGGTCGCTCACACGCTCGCCGTTGCTCGACTGAAGTTACCAACCGGGGCCTAGTATCATGATTAACTTGCACTGCTAAGTGCTGAGCAGATGGCAGAGAGTGACAAGTATGGTGGGAATATCATAATTGAGGTGCGAGATAATGTCGGGCTTTCGGAGCTCACCTGTTCACCGAGGGAAGAGGTCGAAAGTTCAGCGACATGAAAAGAGTTCGGCAAGTTTAAACGGTTAACTTTTAGTAATGCAATGGTCAGAACAGGCTAGAAGTGGGGCAGTGTCTGTGACGAATTGCGAGCAAGTAGTTAATCTTAATGCGTTCATAAAATGAAGTTTATAAAAGAAAGGGCTGGCAAGAAAAATGTGGCAGACGGTGTAAGGCTCTGGAAGGACCAGTGAAAGTACAGAGTAATATCTATACAATCTAAACAGGAAGTGATGGTGTCAATTTTATAAGGTGTTGAATGCACAACAGTTTTTTATTTTCTACATTGTTCGTTAACTTGCATTCATCCTGTAATGTGTTCCATTGTATTTCGTGCATCGTCAATGTAAAGTATTGTTTTCCATGATTGTGTCGGTGCTTAATCGATTGCGTTGTTCTATTTTTTGAGCTCCAGTTAAATTTTGGGACTCGTTTTATGCTCACGTGTGTCTTTAACTTTAAATAAATTTGGTGATCGCATTTATGTCGTTATTTCCCCTGCTGATTATAATGCAGAGTTGGTAGATGTAGAACACTCACTGTTTCTATTTTCTCATCTGTTATTTGCTCTTATATATGATCTCTGACTCTCCGTTTCCTTTCTTACCATCCATAGGGGCATTAAACTCCTCCAACGTGAACGTTTAAAGCGTGAGCCTAGAACGTCTCGTGACAGCCGATTGCTTGTCGAGCCTCAAAATATCACGTGCGGAATCACGTGGGCAGTCACTGCAATTGGAAACAATCCCTGGAAAAATGTCTAGCCTCAGCAAGGCCCCCGACCTACTACCAAACTCATACCGAAAAATCAGCATCGATGCCAATTTTCACACGGCTCTAAACACTCTGGATGACTATGGAAAAATCGCTTAAAATTGAGCCTACCCTTACTTTAGCCGACGGGCAGTGCGTTTCACTTCCACGAGATAACAACTTAGCTTGAGTCATAATAAATTTTGCAATGAAACTATATCCCTTAAAGAAGTTATCAAGAACAGAAAGCTCTAAATCGTGGTCAGACGTGCTGGAACAATGGTGAATTAATTGTTTGACTTACATACATACACCAGGCTTTTCCTCCTTACGGGAGGGTAGCCGACAGCAAGCCACAATCATTCATCGATAGTCACTAGGAGGCTAAAGAGGCAGCACAGGCCGCACTATATAGAACTGTCCGGATTATTTGGAGCCCAGCACAACCCTTTCCCACAGTCAGGCCCGACAGCCATAACATGACGCACCATATACCCCATCACATGCGGGCAGGCTTCCAGTGACCGGTCAAATAATTACATCCTTATACACTGCTTCCTCTCACTTCTGTCCGCAATCATCTCTCTCGCCACCAGGGTTGCCAGATGGTCTAACCTAAATTTCCCTGTTTTAGTCTCAAAATTTCCCTTTTTTGACCAGAAATTTCCCTGTTTTGTAGATTCTTTAAACATACATACGTACATACATAGAATCATATTCCTTTTATAGAGTATACCTATTTCAGTCAATAGCTCTTTCATTTTTCCATGCAAACATGTTGTAGCACTAATGAGTGGAATGATAGTCGTAAATGGATCTTTAACAACATCTTTTTTAACAACCCTTGCCCCCAATGCCAAATACTTTGTACTTCGTTTCTATGTTTATTCATCCGTTATCAGAGAAAAATAATGAATCTTCAAGAGCTCGTAAATATTATCACTCACTTCGCTTCTTAAAACATTCTTCATAATTGCAATACAATTAGTCCCACCACATTTGATGCCTTTCGCTATCTCCGAATCAGGACAAGCTGCTTTCACAACTGGGACTAAATGTTCAACAATAGAATGAGGAAGATTATGCTCATATAAAAATGCAACAATTCTAATTTCACCTTCTTCTACTTGTGTATTTTTTCTTAGTTTAGTGCCGTTCTACGTATCCAAAAAACTTCTTGTTGTTTTTTCTAATTTCTACATTTTTTGTATTTGTCATTTCCGCATGGTTTTCAATCTCTGATCTGCCAGCTTTTCCATCTATTTACATCACATAATATACATTGAAAATATTCTGCTCCTTTTTAATTTTTACTGAGTCACCCTTTGAATTTCATTTCAGTTTGCCACAACTCTAGGTACTTTTGAGTATGCATTAAACGTTAACGTCTTACTTTTCAATGTGGGGTTTCGTTCCACTGCTTTACATATTACGTTAATTCACTTCAAAAATTTCAGTAATGCTGAAGAGCGTCTCTTCAATTTCCTATCGCTACAATCATTACAATGACTAATGCAACTGTGATGATTAGGATCTGTGACTCTGTGAAGCGTGAACCGCGTGAAGTTGAACTGGCGCTGAGCGGTTGCGATGCATTGGCGCCTATGATTGCTCCTAGTCAGTATGTACGCGTACAATACGTGTATCAAAGTTCGAACATGTTCGACAAGTGTTGAAAACTATAAATACTAAGTAGCTTAGCACAAAATGCAAAGTAGCTAATGACTTACACTAATTTTACATGAAAATGAAGCCGCATAGCAAAATTTCCCTGTTTTCATACGGTTTTCGAAGTTTTTTCCCTTTTTCCCTTTGGGACCCAAAATTTCCCTAAAGCAGGGAAATTTCCCTGCATCTGGCAACCCTGCTCGCCACGTCCAGTCAGACCAACCTCATACAATGCATGTTTCACCCCACATATCCAACTCATCCATGGCCTTCCTCGCGCTTTAAAACCACTCACTTTCGATGTTTAAATCTTTTTTACCAGCCGCTCAACACTCATTCTTTCAACATGCCCAAACCATCCAAGCACCCTTTCATCTACCCGCCTACTCATTTTCTTGAGAACACCAGTTTGCTCCCTAACCAAGTCATTCTTAATCCTATCTCTTCTTGTTACTCCAAACATGCTTCTCAAACAATTCATTTCAAACACATCCAGCTTCTTCCTCTCAGCTGCACTCAAACCCCAAGACTCTGGTCCATACAGCAAAACTGGCACGATTAAGCTTTCAAACAGCTCTCTTTTAGCCCTCATCCTCATATTCCTACATTCAAAAACTTTCCTCATTGCACCCAATGTGTTGCAGCCTTCACTCACTCGATGTCTCACTTCTACTTCTATACTATCATTCTTCAAAATGCAAGAGAAAAAGAATCAAAAAAACACAAAAATGCTCTCTATCAGTGAATGTGTTCGCTACCCCTATGAACTGTGAAAGAAAAGAAAAGAACTGCTGTTTTATTCTGCTAATTTAAAAGGGAGTTATAAGCAAAGCCGTTTAAGCAGAGCTGGCCAAAAGTGAGCAATATTGTGCTTGCCCCGGTCTCAAACAACACGCTTTTCTGAAGTGTCATTGTTCCTTCAGTCTTACCTCAAAGCTCGTGCCCAACTCCCTTTTGCCCTCCCTCCTCTCTGCCTCCCGTCTTTCTATTACTCAGAGCATGGAAAATCTTAAATTTATTCGGTCGAAGCACGCAAAGAAATTCTCTTGATTTCCCATTCGTAAAAATATTTGAGTAATATCCAACCTATCCGAGATATATCTTGATTTGTGATCGTATTTGGTGAGGAATCTCGAGAGACTCGGTCGTGATCGGACGTGCGGAAAAAACGGAGAAGTAATCATTTAAAATGTAAGGGAAAACAATCTAACCAAACATAAAAATCACACTGTCAGTGAATGTGTTTGGTACCCGTTCGAACTGTAAAAGGAAGGAAAAGAACATTTGTCATATTCTGCTCATATAAGTGAAAATTATTTGCAAAGCTGACAAAGCAGGGCTGGCTAAAAGTGTGTGACGTTTTGTTCTACCTAGTCTAAATGATAAGACTGTCTGAAGAGTCTTTGTTCTCTCAGTCTTAACTCATCGAGCCCTGCCTCCCCCCTCTCTGCCTCCCGTCTTCTGATCGTTCAGACAATGGGAAATCCTAAACATTAATTTTTATTAGATTTGCTAATTTTTGGTAATGTCTGACCTCTCAGCGATGTTTTTTGTTAACCTCCTGCGCATCCGAGACGGCGAAAGAGGGAGAAAATTATTGTGTTTAGTACCTCCCTTCCCTAACGACACCGATATTTTAAAGTGAGTTAAATAATAATAACGCGTGAAGGGAAGCTGTAAAACATTTACAATCACCCGGAAAAATAGGATAAAAAGTGCAACATATCTCGAATTGTAATTCAAGTATGTTCTCACTCAAAACGCTAGTCCTCCTACGGACGATGTGTTCTGCTGATCCTACAGAATTACTGCAGCGAAAGGAAGTCCCTCCGAACGAAGGAAAAGACAGAAGATGTAACTGCACACTGCGATACCCTCCCCTCTCTAATCAATGAGACAAAAATTTAAGAAATGCGCCGTCCCTTGATATTTCACTTCATAGATATTTTATTATATTTTGCACCTGATCTCATCCTGCTGAATAATTAAAACATCCTTCAAACAAGACGAAACTCTCGGTAAACTAAATAATCAAGCCTCGTGTCGGAGAAACTCATAACATCTGGGACCTGGTCGTACAAAATGGGAAATTACGTACACCCAATGATATATTTAAACGTATGAGATTTTCGAGAAAGAGACATCTTTAACTGATAGCACCACTGAGCATAGCCAACCTTCATTATGAAGATGTTCTTGTTCAAAACCGAACCTCGTTCTCTCTGTTCCTCGTCTCCCTCCTCCAGCATTTGAAGGGCAATTCTCTCTTCTCTCAGCTGAAAGCTTAAATACCTCGATGAACGGCTTGAATTTACCTCACTCTTCATAAGATGCTTAACAAGCGAGGTAAAAATTAACAAATCAGTATCACCGATAAATGGGCCAAAGCTACTTTGTTCTCGGAATCCAGTTATAGCTTTGCACAAATAAAGTGGCATTATCTAAACAAACGTTGCCCTCGAAGACATGCCGAAAAAATGTTTTTTGCAAAGGGCGAAATACGTCTTTACTAAGCACAATGCCTGCAAGTAGGAGACCTTCACCCTCACACCCACTGGATCCTAGTGCTCAAACAACAGGAGACTCGCATACAGTCGCCAGTAGTTGGATGTGTCACTTTCAAAGCAACGTCAGTGAAGACTATACAACAAAAATCACCTGATGAGGGAAAACATATATGACAGATATGTTTGACATATGTCATATATGACAGATATGACTCATATCTCCAGAACAACAACATCACCTTGTGAGGGAAAACATATCAGTCACATATCCAGCAATCATCTGAAGGTTCTAAGCAATCAAACCTCAGCTGCAGTACCATAACCAGCTGCGCCTCGTCTCAACGAGCGCAACAGCGCCGCATCTCCGTAGCTCTGCGTCACCAACGAAGCTCAGAATTGTCCATCATCAACGGGGACACCAACGCCTCTTTTATCAGTAGTACGCGACAGAATAGAAACTGTATGCAATCAGATAGAACCTAGAATTTCAAGTCATGTTATTAATAAGGAATTCTATTTGAACATTTCATGTGCGATAAACTCTTCTCATTATCCAGATGACACAGTATGGGCAAAATAATATGTGGTGGTCTCAACAAGCTGTTCGCTTGTACCCCAACGCACAAGCTTCAAGTGGCCAGCGGCCACCCCACGCAACGGCGGGCTTCGAGGCGGCTTTCGAATTGGCATAAGCGCCACATAGCCACCAATCAATGGGGCGCGTGCTCAGTGCGTTTCACACTCACAATATATATGGAGGCCCTGTATATGGAGGTGAAGAAGAAGCTCAGCCAGCCTTTTCACAGTAGCTTCGATCTTCACAGCACTCACAGAAGACGCTTCGCCAGCAATAGTTTTGTCACGAAACAGTTAAAGGTGGACGCCTCCACTGTATTCGTAGTGAGGAATTTAAATCTCACAGTAGGAGAGAAAGATGAAAATTTAGGGCTGAAGCAACACAGGAGGAGAAATAATAGAACAAGTGAAAAATAGTAACCACTGATCCGCTCATCCACCTCAGCACTCCAGTTCAACACGGGAAAATGAAACGACTAACTGACCATCATTGATTACTTTATTTAAGTGAGGTAATGAACACGTGATTAACATTAAGCATCCTCGGCAAACGTTGAGAAATTTACGAAGCCCAATCCTAATGAAAATAACTTCGCGCGCAACTTTGTAACGCAAACACAATCGATGCACCATGGCAAGAGACACATCCTACACAATCCTAGACGATCGTAGCGCGCGCGAATAAGCACCAAAGCACGTGATTGCAAGTATCTTTTGGCGCCTGAAAAACTGCCACGCTCAGCCGCCTTTTTCACTTCCCTGATGCAGCTGGGTAGACGGTCATGCCATGGAGCTAGGATATACTGGAGGGAGCATAACCGATTCCAATCGGGTTCAAATTAGCTGTAAAAGTTGGGAGACTGGGGCATTGGCAAGGCCCCACACGTGAGCCAACCACAGACGCTTGGCTGAAGTTGGCTCCTCCTCGCCTCCGCACCTCCTCTACAACTCGCCCTCCCTGGCATCCCATTTGCCAAAGCAAGATTAGTACCGCTCCACAAATCGAAGGATGAGGTGCGCGTGCAAGTCGCTCTCTAATTTGTTATATTCAAGGGCCTGTAATCTTTACAGTTTTCAACTCTTAATGTATCTTTGCTAGCAATTTTGACATTATTAAGTGTCCTCGAGTGAAGAAACACAATTTATTATCTTTCGGAGTCTTAGAATCCCAAATTAATGATTACGATAAACTCAACAGCTGGAAGAGCAACCAGCGAGCATGTGCACACCCTATCGTAGTTAGTAGGTAACTGACTTCCGTGCTGACGTCACACTTGCGAGACGGCTATTGGTTACCACAAAAATAGGAGAAATCTCAAAAACTGGTTCTCTTCACAGACGGCTATGCTCCCTCCATATATACTCCCTCCACGGGTCATGCAATGACACTTCGGCTTCGTGGGCGCCATTTTGTCTCACTGCGATGCAGCCCCAAGTTGCATTTCCACCCAAACCCTGAGAACAAGGAGCACTTTAAGTAATACGTTCCCCTTAAAACTTCACGAGATCCCCCCACTAGATACCTACCGAACATAATTATTTGCATACGAATACATAATAGAAAACACAAGGATTCATTAATGGAAGTTCAGTTTTATGATTGAGTTTACTTGACAGACAAACGCGCCTCTCCCCACACAATGAAACGTTTAGTTGACTTAACACATCCCATTCAACATGAATTCCCTCTGAGCAATAATTAAATAATCTACTTTACCCCCATATTAAAAAATGAAACTCAAAACGCCCTGTTTGAGAACAACACTTGAATAAAAACACAAAGAACAAACTCGCATTCTGATTGCTTTGATATTCAAAATGAAAATCAGAGCGCCCCGCTTGAGAACATCAATTGAATAAAAACATAAAGACTGCACTCCAATAAGAACACAAATATTCTGATTACCATTTTACCCCATTTCAAAATAAAATCGAAACACCCCCGTTTGAGAACAATAGTTGACCAAAAACACAAAGACTGGCATTACTCAAAAACACTTCCTAACGCGTAAAAGCTTGCTTACCTCCCCTTGTAGATCTTCTGAACCTACATCTTGCACGTGTTTAGGCAAACGGCGAAATAGTCCGGCTCTTCATAATCTCAACGGTTTTATAGCTCCCCACACAAAGGACTCGCACCGTGGGCTGTGTGGGATACCCGCCAAAAATCCCTGATCTCCCATTGATTCGTTCTTGTGCGTCACTTCCCTTATGCTACGTGTCCCTCTCTTCAATCTAATATTATTCCGCTCATCCCTCTAAAATATTTTGAGAGCCCTCAAAAACTTTGTTCCCGTACCCGTAGAGCATGACTTTTAGCCCTATGTTTTCCTATGCTACGTATTTATGTTACAATAGCACCCTTATGTATGCAGTTTTACGCAATAGCTTTCAATACAGCTCCTATCCCCTTCGTACTCCACCATTTCTCTTGGTGTAGCCCATCCCCATTCGTCTAATGCCCCCCCGGGTCGGTGACCCTCTCTCGAGGCTGAGTTTCGGCGCGCTTTTCGTTACGCATATTTACAATGTATCATTACTACGCTTATTTGAAATATATCATCACAGTCTCTACTGCCTCTACCGCCGCTTCGCGCTCAATCGTCACTGTACCGCCAACCGTGCTGCATCTCTACGACACCTGAAGGCCCTCCAAGACTTCTCTTGGTGTGTTACTAAGTTACTGCAATCTTTTCCTCGTGTGTCATCACTGTCGGTGATATTCATAATAGAACGACATTGATTCCAGTTGTGTTTTCATACCCTGTCAGGCTCGTTGGTACCTCTGGCATTCTCTTCGGGCATTGATAGTCAAAGTCCTTAGATATTCATAATCGGCTCGAAGCGTAAAGTAGCCTGAGGAAAAATCATGGATGAATCACATACTCATTGCAATCACCAATCATACAGGAGGAATACCTGTACATAAGATGTGTTACATAACATAACATAACAGAAAATGTTTTATAGCATAGACCAGAAAAATTTAACTCTCTTACTAATGCTTGATCTTTCCAAAGCACTACGATAGTGTTGAGCATAAAAACCCGTGTAAAAGGTACCAAACCTTAGAAAAGACACACCCCAATTGAAAATCAAGGACGTTTCGCCGGTGGGAACGCGCCGGTTCCTATGCGTTTTTTAGTTGTATTACGCGCGGTTTAAGGGTCAAATGTCCACTTTTTCGGACACAAAACTGCACGCGAATCGCCGTTGTTCCACCCTATCTAACGGCCGTTTACCGCCTCAGGACCAGATTCGAATCGCGGCTGGCCGTCCATGGATTATAGGTTAAAAAATCGCTCCCGGTTGCACGTGCCTCGCCTCACGGGGTGTACAATATTACACTGGAAGCTTTGGATCTTACAATACATTCACACTTAATGCATTGTGAATGTATTGACCCATTAAGCTAGCTCAGAACAATATTGTACATCCAATGAGATCGAGGCACGTGCAACTGGGAGCTCAGCTACATAAGACAATACATTAGAAAGGACATAGAATCCCGCTCTTTCTTGAACTTTTATTACATAAATGAAACATTCTCTACAATAAAATTTACATGAATATCTTACTTCCATTAATTACAGCCTTCTCACCAATGAATTACCAAAATAATATAGGATTTGAAAATGATATCACAATCCATTTATAATGCTGCATGTAACAAACAAATATCAACACGTGCACTACATTTTGGGACATATCATATGTGTACCATTAGGTACATTAAATACCGACATCAATGAATAGCATTTCCATAATTTCACTACCTTTTTTAGAATTGATTTGAACCTACCTGGTAAAAATTAAAGTACACTTATATTTCTCACACCTTTTATGAAGGACAAGAATGGACTTGAGCAGTACAGTGAGTTTCTAAATTCTGCTACTCACAACTTAACCGAACCAACCGTAGCAATCGCACAAACGTAGTCAACGTTTTAAGGGAACGCGGAATCTGTGCAGAAAGGGTATAAAAACAGTAAGTTGAGAAAAAAGTTCATGAATCCAGATCAAAGTTGAAGAAGAAAGTAGTAGGTGCTAAAAAACAGGACAGCAGTGAACCGAAAATATGTGGTCCTTTAACATAACAAAAAATTTTATTTCAGCAAAAAGAAGGCCTACCTAACTCAGAGCTCGGGCCCTCACATTTTCCTCCCTGGGAGCGCTAGCTCCAATAGATACAATAGTTGTATCCCTCTGAGGAGTGTCTACATTATATCGCATGTCCCACAAAAATGTCTCGGAGTTTTTAAATGATTATATCTCCGCTTTAAATTAACATATTTTAAAATGTATTTTTTTCACAATGAATTAAATTTTGTTTCCGTTTCGAATAGTATAATTTTTTGAAAATCGTTTAATAACCACTTTACAGTGTTCGATTTACTGAAAGAGGTAGAAAATATAATTGTTCTTGGGAAATGTTTCAAAAACAACAACACTGGTGTTCTTCATTTCTCAATACTTACTGTTAATAATAATTTTACAATGATGTATCCTACATACCACCAAGTATTTAAACGCTCTGAGAAGTTTTTTTACTCCCTTATTTCATTATTTGAAGACACCTAAAATGCAGTTCACTAACGAACAAATAATTTTCATCGTATTGGAACATGAGGCAACGAAAAACTGTGAAAACGTTCGAAGAGCAATTAATGAAAAATTTCCGGAAAGATACTCGTCCGATAAGAAAACTGTGTATCGTACAGTTAGAAAATTAGAAAGAAAATTAAATGCTCCTCTTACTTATTCACAGTTTGCCGTTGCTTCATATTCTAATACGAGGAAAATTCTTTGATCGTGAGTGAGCTGCATTTTAGGTGTCTTCAAATGATGAAATAAGGAAGTAAGTAATGTATTGAGAAATGAAGAACACCAGTGTTGTTTTGAAAACTTTTCCTTTGAGCAATTAGTTGTTCTACCTGTTTCAGCGAATCGCTCACTGTAAAGTGGTTAGTAAACGATTTTCAAAAACTTAAATTATCCGAAAAGGGAACAAAATTCATTGCATTGTGAAAAAAGACCTTTCAATTATGTTAATTTGAAGCGGATATACAATCAATTAAAAAGTCGGGGACATTTTTGTGGGACACCCGGTATATACAGGGTGTTGTGTGATGCGATGCGAATTTTAACCATAGGCAGAAAAACGCAAAATAAAACGATTTTCAGTTGTGACAAAACCTCACAACTTCTTTGTTTTCGAGAAATGATGACCTGAAATATCCATAGATTCCTGTAAGAATAGCCTGGAGCGCGTGCCAAAGAAGTTTCGTTTTTACTCGTTGGCTGCATGTCTAGCCCATTCTTACGGGAATCTGAAATTATTTCAGGTCATTTCTCGAAAACAAAGCAGTTTGGAGGTTTTGTCACATGAAAATCGTTTTATTGTGCGTTTTCTGCATTTGGTTGAAATCTGTGCATCGAATTATGTAACACCCTTTATATATACTGTATATATATATATATATATATATATACGTTTCATTAAAAATAATGCCGCATTGATTACTAATAATGGTTTTGTTCAATTTTTCTAGTTTTCGGAAGAGTTTACTTTGATCGGAATTTATTGAATTTAAAAGCTCCCCTAACGTTTTGTGATTAAAATTTTGCGACGCGTTTCGTCCTGTGTCCACGGACATCATCAGGCTAAAAATAGTTTGAGTTGTGCAGCTAATAAAATGGAGATTGGAGAATGTACCTTCCACTACGGAACCTAGGTTGCCTAGCCCTCCTCACTTCGCAGACCAACTGTACACCTTCTAACTTGCATCAAATGCACATTTCTACATTCGGGTAACCACAGCCACTCTACCCACTTCTTCATTCTATTAGCTGCACAACTCAAACTATTTTTAGCCTGATGATGTCCGTGGACACAGGACTAAGCGCGTCGCAAAATTTTAATCACAAAACGTTAGGGGAGCTTTTAAATTCAATAAATTTCGATCAAAGTAAACTCTTCCGAAAACTAGAAAATTGAACAAAACCATTATTAATAATCAATATGGCAATATTTTTAATGAAACCTGTATCAAGGAAGGGTTACTACCAAAATATACTGAGTATATATATATATATATACATATTCTTGATAATCTATACATCAAGAAATAAACCAATAAAATATATCATATTTTATTTTTTTCCTAATATAAAGATATATCAACTCGAGTGTACAGAGAGCCATTTCAACGCTCATGTACATTATATATGCATAGTATTCTCGATAGATCTCTCACATTTTTGTTCATTATGGAAATGATTTGCCTGGAGGGAACATTTTGAAGATTAGATTAGATTATAAGTTAGTTTAGGCCTCCTTATCCGCTACAAAAATAGAACGTATCAAAGAGAGGAAGGAGGAAGGCACCATTTAGTATGGAGATAAGAAAATGAGGAATCTATGCTTAAGGGTCATAGAAACAGTAAGATGGGAAAGAAGTTCATGAAACAAGGTCAAAGTTGAAGAAGAAAGTAGTAGGTGCCGAAAAAACAGGACAGCAGTGAACCGAAAAAATATGGTCCGTAACAAAGCAAAAACCTATGTTATTTTAACAAAAAGGCCTACCTAACCTTTAGCTCAGGCCCTCACATTGTCTCCCTGGGAGCGCTACTTCCCATAGATACAATAGTTGTAGCCCCCTGAGGAGGGGGGGGGGGGACATTTTGAATATCATTAAAGAACATAACGGATGAAATTAGAGTTACAACGTAAATTTTCAATACCCTGCATCAGCTGGGTGACCAATGAACCAGCAAAAAAAAATTTGCAAAAGAAATGCATCATTCATATATTACATACGTAGGCACTTAAAGTTGACTGAATGTGCTTGTTTATTGGCTGGATGCTGAACAGCACTTTAAATAACAAGTTCAAAGACTGAAAAATATTTCATTAGAGCACCAAATGGAAAACAAAGGCAAAGAATAGCACAAAATAATTTCCTTGCGTTACTAATGCGGTTTTTGAGAAAAAACTAGAGCACAATTAGCTAGCGCAATTATCTACCAAAAAAGTATTTACCATTAACCATACCCTCAAATGATAGATAGGGTGCACTGTTGCGCAGGACTCAATGCACAGAATTACAAATCTTGAAAAACAAATTAAACAAGAGAATAGTTGAAGACGACATAGCATGGTCAGTAAGAAAATGAATAAAAAATGTCTATCATGAAAAGGCAAAACGATAATTACAATATAAAATGACCCAAATTCACATCTCTCGGACCCTGTAGGAGTGCTAAGTCCCAAGAGTGCAAGAGTTATACAACGTTGTGCTATTTTTGGGCCATGATACATATTTACAGCAATCGATTTTTCATTATAAACTCACAGTTTGGGTTTATCACAAGCGTTTTCCTCTATTCTTGTTGGCACTGATACAAAGCACTGTGAAAAGCATATTGGTTTAATTTATTGTTCAATGTCAGCATTTGCACTTACTAATATCGTGAAAATAAGTAACTTATTGTGACATCAAAATACATTTGAACAATCAGTTTTTATAGCCACTCTGTGAAAAACTTGCAAATGAATCAAGTGAAGGTGAACTGTTCTGTAAAATTGCTCAGTAATCTATCCAGAGTACTTTGATATGAATACCACTGTTCTAGTTTCAAAACAGTTGGACGAACAACACCTCACCTAACCATGTTTAAAAAATTGAACTCAGCTTGAGCTCGAGAAGTGACGAGAAAAATCTGAGGATGAGCATTACGGTTGATCGCCACAACATCCAAGAAAACAATCAATATAATATCAATAAACATGTTTTGGGCATCTGATGCAATACTACGTCACAATTTGCCTAACGCAATGACTGTGAAGAACACAGTCGAAACACCAATCGCGACCTTTACAAAGGCAGTAACCGCCAGTACGCTCACGATGACAAGCTGTCATTAACTGACAGATCGAGTCATGCCGCTTTCAAATGTTACGGCCGTTAATCAACTGAAAATTTTGCGCCTTCGAATCATCTATGGCCACCTATGAATTTCACGTCCGAGCTCGACCGCGCTTGGTTTGGGGCGCGTAGAGGCAGTGTTAAAGCAGAGCAGGCCTACTGGCGTATAAATCGTGCATAATCGACCCTCACGTCCTTAATCCACCGGCGATACGTCCTTGATTTTCAATTGGGACAGTAGCTTGAAAGATAGCTACTGAATTGCTCTCATACTCAGTGCTTAAATAACGAAATGTCTCCATTCATACCAAATAACTTTGGCGTTCCCCAAGGGCGTTCCTTGTTCTTCTTCAGTTATGTATATTCATGAACGATTTATTTCTACACCATGCTAGCAAGCACAAAAATCTTAGTGTATGCTGATGTCAAAACTGTAACGACAAGTTCGATAGCTGATTTGAAAGAAACACAAGTCGACTCTGAAAACTTAAAAAAAAATTGAAAGCATAGTGTGACCAAGACAGCCACAAACTTGACACAAGGGAGAAAAAAGAAAAGAAAACCATTTATTTCCAACAACGTTGCCGCATGAGATACATGCCAACATATTGGATTATAAAATGTTCTTAATATAAGACGTCCTAAGACAAACGTTCCATACGAGGCGTACTAATAGACAAACTATACGAGGTGTACTAATAGACAATTTATGCGAGGTGTACAAATAGATAGACCATACGAGGCGTACTAATAGACAAACCATAAGAGACGTACTGATAGACAAACCATACGTGGCGCGCTAATAGATTAACCCTGTCAAGGGATAGTTAGATCAAAAATAAAAAATGTCATCTCGTAGATGTTTTATATTTCAAGCGATGGCTGACAACTTATAATTGATTCAAATACTACTAAAGAATTCTTCGGAATTTCTAAGTTATTAGTTGAATCGAAGTAAGAAAAAGACAAAAACGCTATACCGAAGCAGATTGAAACACCATCGTAAATGACAATCAGGTATTGAGAAAATGTTAGTCTCAAAGTAATTATAAAGGACATCGCGCAACACAGCACGCACATCTAGAAACGCGTAAAAAACCTTACACGCAAATGTGAAGTTCATGGCTTGTTCAGCGTACGGACAGAGGTAATTTTTTCACGAGCGCTTTATTTCATTTGTCTGTTTATATTTTTCATTTCTTCTATTCACAGATATACCCTCTGGGGTCGTGATCAATCTATTTTTAAATCATTAAGCAAGCGCAATAAATGTATTTATTTCTAGAATTTGGTTCAGTGTTAACTGGTCGCAGAGCTTTAGGTAGAATGTAATGTTTCTTAAGGTTTAACTTTTACGCAAAAATAGAAATAGAAACATATGTATGCATATGTGCGTACATACATGTGTGAACATGTACATGTGCACACAGATACATAGACATACACGTATGCGTGAGTACACAGACACATACATGTATACACTTACACACATATATTCATATATATACGCATTGAAAATGTATAAGAAAAATAATAATAAACATAAAAACAATCTTGCTCTTGCTACATCTAAAATGACAGGCAAGCTCTGTGTAATCGTAAGAAATAACCTGAGGAAAAATAAGTAATATGAAAAAAGACTTCGAAAAACGTAAAAATGAAGTGGTTTTTAATTTCATACCAGAAATTAAAGAAAAAACTCAAGTTACAGTCAAGGAACAACAACAACAACAACAAAAACATATTTCAAATCCTCTCGGTATTCTCTGCAACATCATGCGGACATGGGTGCATGGGATAAAATGGAGGTACAGTGTAAGCCGGATATCACTTACGAGTATTAAATATCTACAAAATTTTGACAGAAATGCATAAATTAACAAATACTCAAAATGACAATTCATAGCTTGTTCAACATACGGACAAAAATATAATTTTACCACGATTCATGTGCCCAAATTATGCTTTATTTCACTTTTATAATTGCATTTTTCATTTTTCCTATTCCCTTGGGAAATGATAAATCTATTTTTGTAATCATTTCACAAGTGCAATACATATAATTAACCGGGTTGTTTTCACGTAAAAAATAGAAAGAGAAACATGTATATCTATTTATCTAGATATACATCTACCTACGTACGTACACACAGATATTAATAAATATACTTATTGAAAATAAAAATAAGGAAAAAATATATAAAAAATCTACCTCCTACTACATCGAAAACGACAGTCGAGCTCACTGTAATCGTAAGAAATTATTCGGAAGACAATAACTACTAAGAAAGAAGACTTCGAAAAACGTAAAAATGAACGGGTTTTTAATTTCCTCATAATTTTTTTTAAGAAAACTCAGGGTACAGTCAAGGAACAACACAACAGCAAGGAAAACAAATTGGGGTTCACATCTTATCGGTATTCTCTTCAGCAGTATACGGACATGGGTACATGGGTTAAAATGGAATAACATTGTGGCCGGATATCACTTTTGAGTGGCGAATATTTACAAAATTTGGCATGTAGAGGTAGATTAAACAGTGGTCCTGCGTAAAAATTTTAATTACGAAAATTATTTTTTTTCTGATTTGAAAGTTCAGTGCTAGTGTGCGCTGAACGCACTAAACAAACTAAACAAACTAACACACAAACTAAGTGTTACCATTAGGATGAAAGCAGAAAATGAAAATCATTCCGATAATTTAGTTAGGTCGCCATTGTGTACAAGCGTTCCAAGAAATGAGATGGCGCAATGCATTATTTTTGGATCAAAGAATGCTATCAGAAAATACGTAAAACTTACGTTGACGTTTAGAGACGATGTAATCTAGCTAGTCGACAAAGTAAAAAACCTTTGTGTTTTGTTTGACCTATATATGGTTTTCAAATCACACGTGGAACCAATATGAATAGGCTAATTTTTCATCGTGTTAAAAACACACTACGAAACATTTTGACAATTATTGCAGTCTACTTTGGGAAGACATCACACAACCTCTTCAAAATGAATTGCGAAATGTATGAACTGCACGGCCAAATGGGTGTGCAAAGGTAATTACTGGAAACGCGCTCAAGCAATCCCTATTTTTAGAAAACTGGGTTGGATACCAGTTCCAGAATGAATCCACATCCATAAAACCTGACAAGTTTTCTCATCTCGCTACCTCCCTCACAGTAATGCAAACGGTGTAAAATTTTTTCCAACTAATATTCCGAAAAAATATCGAAGGAATGATGTCTTAATACCGTTCATCTGACGTAGAACGAAAGCCCTCTCAGTTTCTAAGCTCTATAGTGGAATAAGCTTCCCCAGCGTATAAAAAACTCTCAGGCTGTGAAAAAATTTAAGGCAAACGTACCACGCCATTTTCGCATCTCTTTCATGGAGAAAAACGCATAGCAACATTTTGTTGTAAACTAAAACTAAACAATCGATCGTTTGCCTCAAGTCTGCTCTCAGCTACTTTGGGGTCGGCATTTCAAACTTTGTGAAGCTGAAATTGTACTTCGTATCCTTGTTCAAAATCATTTTGTTGATTTCTTACTATCCCAACTGCGAAGAGCTCACTCTTAGCCTACATAGCTCAGTCGATTATGAAACCACATTTAGGTTCATTTGTAACCTTCACGTAGAAATTTTGCCCTTATTTTCTGCTCTTAGGCGATACCAATTTATCACCGTTAATCTTTTCTATCTCGCGTAACCCATGTCTTTATGTCATTATAGGGAATGCCGAGAAACTGGAAATCCTAAAATTGTTCTGTTGTTGTTAGAGTGTATAACAGACCTACTCTAGCATAGCAGGACTGCAATGTTCAGAATAGCATAGTGATAGTAGCACTATCTAACTCTCTTATCGAGATTCAGTAGCAACAGACACGAAAAGTTTATCAATAGCACTCACTTCTAGAATATAACCCTAGCTCTATATCACTCTTAACCAAGGGTTACGCCAAGCAAGAGAAAGGGTGCGGGAGTTAAGAAAAAAACAGTCAGTAAAGACAGAACAAGTCAGGCAGCACAGTATAGTAATAGGATGCTTAGCCCCAACCTTAAAGTAAGCTAACTTGTCAGCCATGAACTGCAGACTGAACGAAAGGAATATATACTAGCGATCATGAAGGCTTCCGCGTCTCCGAAGTCGGCTATCTGTGTCACACGGTTCTATCTGCGAGGGCTGTCATAAGGCATATTGATCGTAATTTAAATTTCACGCTATTTTTGATATTGTAACTTAATTTTTAAGATAATTCTGCCAGAAAATTAGAAACTTGTTCATTTATGCATATCTCAGTTTATTTTCATTTTATTTAGAAAATTATTTTACTGCACTAAGCAAGACAGTCGTCAGTTCAATGTAGCAGGATGGAGAGTTTAATTTCTGTGCAAAAAACTTAAAGTCAAGAAGATTATATTCGGTAAACGCTCTGCGAATAGTTAATGAGAAATTAACTGGATAAGACACGTGAATATATAACAATCTTTGCTCTGGCATAAATACTCCGTCTGAAAAATTATTCTTCGGGCGAAACTGGTGTTTCGTACTCTGAACCCTTCGCGTGTACTCAAGGTAGATGTGGGTGGATGTGGGTGTCATGACAGAAACCTGTGTCACGGGAAATAGGTCACGCGTCGTGTAACCATCGTAGCTTACTTCCGCGAATAAAACTCACATATCAATACAATTAGAAATGAGACATTAAAATTTATACACCTGCATGATATAGAGAATCTGAAAGTAAAGTGATTGGTATTATTCTCCCAGTACATCCCTCTTTACCTACACTTCGTTGGCATTGTATTTCTCAATTTTCCATTTTGACTAATGGAATCGTGACGGTCACCTCCACCTACAGCCGCAAGTAAATGTAGAGTCGAATGACAGCATAATTTAATATGAAATTAATTCAATCGATCAAAAAGCCCCATTTCAAGGTAAATTACTAGTATAACTGTTCATTTTTAAATGTACATACATTAAATAATATTAAACTAACAAAGAATGTTTATCAAACCACGCGTATGGAGCGATCATGTTGTCGAAGAACTACAAAAAAAAAAACATTTCGAGCCAGCAGCACAATTGGTGTATATTAAATTTTATTCGCCGAAGATAAATTTACCAGACTGAAGGCTGATAATTTTTCAACCTCGTCGTTCCACTTCACACTTTATTTGTGGTGCGCAGTCCTAACATCTTAATTTACTTCAAGTTTTTATTCGCCATCAGTTCCTGAGCAAAAGGTGCATTGATTGTGTTCCAGCCTCTCTTACCGCTGTACAGATATTTAAAGAGAACAACGCTGAAGGAACCATTTAGAATGGAGTCAAGGGAGCGCAGAATCTATACACAAGGTGTGTTCTTGCACAGGATCCCGTATGCGTAGAAATAGCAAGTGGAGAAGAAAGGTTAGTAAGTTGGATAAAAATTGAAAACGAAAGTCAGAGGTGCAAAAAACAGGACAACAGTGAACCGAAAGAAGATGATCCTTTAACAGAACAAAAACATATTTTATTTCAACAAAAACGAAGGCCTACCGAACTCTCTGCTTGGGATTTTACGTTTTCCCCCCGCGAGTTCTAATTCCCATAAATACAATTCTTGCATCCCCGTGAGGGAAACAAGAGGTGCATCACTCAATTCTGAAGTGTATAACAATTGTGAATTCCCTTTTAATTTTAGTCCACTCCTGATGCTTTTCGCGTCCATTAAACTCGTTGAACTAATAGCATTAATTCTTCCGCCTGCACGGACACATAATGATAAGTTGCTTCAAATTCCTACTTTGTCTGCTGAATATTCTCATTGATATACGTCTCTAATTTTTTCATCCCAAATAATATCATATATTTTGAGGAATCAATCATTAACAATAGATTCCCATTGCAGTGCGTTTTCCGTTTCTACGACGTATGCTTTCTCAATGAACTATTTTGATCTCTCCAAATTCGGTATCGCTCTCCTTAACATTCTCCTGATAAATATTGTTCCGTCAACAATTTAAATACTCCAATTAATAAATGAAAAAAATATAAAATTATTATCAGCATTTACAAAGTGTCCCCTATATATGCATATTTATCATACCCATGTTATTGCTTATATTTGCATACTTTTCACACCAAAACTTTAAACTATGTCTACAAAAATTCTAAACTGCTCTTCCACAAATAAATTATTTATAAGATTCAATGAAATTTTTCTTAAACTGTAGAGATCTAAGCGCAGTTAACACTCCACGAAATTAAATTGATTTTGATCGTCATTCATCGTAAGTGAGCCCTGTGGCGTCTTATCAATGCACCGTGAACAGTTATTCGAGACGGTAAGAGCGATTTTTTACACTTTCCCGCACTGTTCTCGCGAAACCATTTCAACGCGATTTCGATTCTGATTCTGTCGAAAGAAAAGCCGCTCAGTACTCGGTGTGTCATTGTTCCGTTGCGAACCACAAGATTTGGATTTGCTCTACCATTAGTGGTTTATTCTGTTGCTGCACTTGTAAAGATACAACGAAGTGCGCGGAAAAACATTGAAACAGAAAACGCGGGCAGCAACAGCGTCGGTCGCGAACTATGTAAAAAAACAGAGTGGGGAAAAGGACGACACAATGCTGGTTATTAATCAAAAAATAAAAAAATCGAACAAAAAGTGTGATATTCCTTCAAAACAAGCCCTCAACCCTTGCTTCTTTTTGAGAGTGTTTCCCTTCTCACAAGATGGCGACAAGAAGCCCAAGCAAGAACAACAGTGAGGGTACGCTGGAGCTTGACTATCCAGACGTACGAGGCCTGCCAAAACAGAGTAAGCAAGTAGTTTCCATCCTAATTGATCTCTTCAACTCAGCAATGAAGAAATTTCAAAGCGAAATTAGTGACTTGAAAACGATGATTGAAACACTAACGAAGAAAGAATCAAATCAAAATGCAATGATTGAAGAGCAAAATACGAGGATAGAAAGCATAGTCTCTCGTCTAGAGCGACTCGAAAGGAAAGAAGAACGTGAAGAATTGGAAAACAAAAAACCGCACTAGGGTTATATCAGGGGAACTGCCGCAATCACGTCCTGAAGAAAAATTGCATGGAAACGATGTGCCAGCTCCTGAAGGACCAAATCAAAATCAACCTAAGTAACTCTGACATCACTACAGCGAGTAGATTGATAAAAAAACCTCCACCCGGAAACGTCGATAGAAGAAACATTTCTTTTGAGCTACGACAATACGAAAAGAAGCAAGAAGTTCTGACAGCTTGCGGTGTGACTAAACCGAAATTCTACGTGAATGAATACTTAGTACCTTCGCAAGCAGGTATAATGTACACTCTGAGATTGGCCAAACGAAAATTTCCGGAACAAATAGGACTCGCAAGACGTTTGGATGGCAATATCAACGTCTTCTCTCCGAAGATACCTGGACAAGCAACTCAGAGACCTCTAACCATCAATACGCCTGAAGAACTAGACAAGTACTTGTTGCAACATGTCGGCATGTCCTCAGAGGAAATTATTCGTAATTAGTATTTTTTTAGACTGTCGTATTGGGTTTAATATCATTTTGATATCTGTCCACATGTTTTCTTCTTGATTTTTGATTGAATTACCTTTGCCTCTTCAAGGCATCCACTTCGACCTTGCAGCTTTGTTTTGCTGCTTACTAAATTGTTTTTTAATTTCTTTCTTTTCTCATTTTTTATATGTTTCTAAATCTGGAGACAATTTAGACAGTCAAGATTTTTTAATTCAAAAAATAACTTCACTGTCACTTCGTTTTAAATACATTTCGTCCTTGCTACATTTTATGTGTTATATGCGGATACCACTGGTATGACAGCCTTGTAACTACATTATTTGTCATTTATGATCCCTAATGTTCCTGCTAATGGACTGAGTTTGCGCTCTCCTTATGAAATCATTCTCGGTTTTAGACAATTTAGACTGATATTCTCTGTGTTTTAGTTTCTCTTATTTTAATTTAATTATAAGTAGGAATGTCCTTATTTTTACCTTGATCCTGTAGTTTGTATCATTTTTTATTTGTACGTCACATTTTACTTACTGTTTTTTAATTCTAATGACTGACCATGTTGATATATTCGACAATATTGATCCAGATCTCAATCATTTGAATAGACTGCGCCCAAACCTAAATGAAACTGGAAACTGTAAATACCTAAATATTAAAACTTAAATTTTCAACTACGATCTTCTACAATATGATAGCTGTGAGCAAATCTCAAACTTCATAAATGTTTTTTCAGTCTAGCTCCTTCCTTCCAATCATCACGAAACCTATACGTGTTGCATCTGAATCTTCTTAGTTACTCGATAATATTTTTATTTTAGATCCGACTGATTTTCTTACCGGAATAATAATTTCGGACTTATCTGACCATTTCCCGGTGTTTCTCATCGAGAAAAATGTCCTCTTACCAGCCCACAGGCTGATACTTATTCATTTCGTCGTGTAAACGAATATAACTTGGGAACAATGCGAACTGTTCTAGAAGAATTAATGCTATCATTAGACATCTATGAACGGGACAATAATACGATTAACATTGATGAGGCAATACTAAATTTATCTGAAATTATAACGACCGCATATAACCAGTGTTGTCCAATAATCACCCGCACAATTACGCCGAAAAATAGACAAAAGCCCTGGATAACTGAAGATATCGTGATCAATATAAAGAAACGTTAGGCGTACCTAGCCTCACTATACGAAGGGCGAATATCTAAAGTAACGATAACAGATTCAGGAATCATGTGACAAATCAAATACGAACATCAAAACAAAACTAATTCACGCGCAAATTTACTGAATACAAAACTAATATTAAAAAAACTTGGCGCCTGCTTGATTCATGCTATAAACCGAATAATAATACTACAAAAACAATTGAGTCCGTCGTTCTCGAAAATATAAAATACCACGAGAAAAAAGATATTGCAACAGTGTTTAACAACTTTTTTGTAAACATAGGAAAAAATATAGCCGATAGTGTCTTCAGTGAACCCACAGACCATTCGCAATACATGGACCATGTCCGTGAACCCAACTCTGTCTTTTTCACGCCAACTAATCCCTCCGATGTAATTACGTGCATAAACAACTTGAAAAATAAATCAAGTGGATTGAAAAAATTTTCGGCTAAAGTTCTTAAGGCTATAGCTGATATAATAGCACCGTGCATATCTTATATTATCAACCAATCCTTTTCTCAAGGTATCTTCCCCAACTCTTTCAAAATTGCCAGAGTGACCCCTATTTTTAAAAATGGTGATAAAGATTGCATTAATAATTATAGACCTATTTCTGAACTACCAATTATTAGCAAAATATTCGAGAAAATTGTGTATAAAAAAGTGAATATGTATTTTGAAAAAAATCTTTCCTCTACGACAAACAATACGGTTTTCGTTCTAAAAAATCTACGACACAAGCTGTTTCAAATCATTTGCAATACCTTTATTCTAATAAAGATGAAGGAAAGCTTGTTTTCTCCGTATTTCGGGACTTTCGAAAAGCATTCGATTGTGTGGACCTTAACATATTACTCTCGAAACTACACTGTTATGGCATTCGAGGGGCTGCCCATGATTGGTTCAGATCATACTTAGCAAATCGGAAGCAATACGTTGTCATTGACGACGCAAAATCAGACCCACAGACAATTAGCCATGGAGTTCGTCAAGGATCTGTCGTTGAGCCTCTCCTATTTCTGATTTTTATCAATGATATTATTAATTAAATCTACATCATTCTTCAAATTCATACTTTCTGCCGATGACAGTACCCTTTCTGCGGTCCTTCGAAACCAAAATTCCGCTAGGATTGCGGAGCGTATAAATAATGAACTTCGTAAGGTTTCATTGGGGCTTAAAGCTAATAAAATAAGCCTTAATATCGATAAAACAAAATATATTACATTCTCATACAAGAAAAATATATCTCTCCCACGCATTAAAATTGGCGAAGGTGAAATCGAAGAAACCAACTCAAGTAAATTCCTGGGCATCATAATAGACAAACATCTAACCTTCAAAGAGCACATCGCTCATATTAGTTCTAAATTATCAAAATCTATCGGAATCCTAAATGAAGTTAAAAATTTCCTGCCTGAAACAGCCTTACAAATGCTCTACCGAACGCTCATTTCACCATACTTGCAATACGGAATTCAAGCATGGAACGGAACTGATAAAAATAAAACCAATGTAATTTTTACTCTGCAAAAAAAAACCATCAGAGCGGTAAAGAATCTAGAATATAATGCTCACACAAACGATTCATTTAAAAATTTACGAATACTTAAGATTTCGGATCTCTACAAAATCTCCATTTGCAATTTCATTTACAAAACATTAACAAATGATGGCGACAATAGCCTAAAACAATTATTAACAGCGCAAACTGGTCATCACGACCATTTAACCCGAAATAGAAGTAAATTCATGCTTCTTATTACTCAAAGGCCCGCTCACAACACAGTATCCTCTTCGTTGGAACTAAAACTTGGAACTCAATACCTGCGGAGATCTGTGAAAGTAATTCTTATAAGGTATTTAAAAGAAATCTTGAGTCTCACTTCCTATCAGATTACTAGTCGTGCAAGATCACCAAGTCAAACCTTGTCCCCTACATAACTGGTCCTAATAATGTAATTTGCCATTGTTAATATCGTCCATCTTCTGTCTGTTCTTGAATCGTTTGTCGAATATACTGTTAAATCTAGTCCATATGAACTATATTGTAAAATGAAGCGTATAATTTCGAGTTAATTATCTCATTGATCAATCTAATGCGTCCCTAGTTTAAGTGTATTAGGTTGAACATTATTGTACTCCTTAGACTAACATTGATGGTAGGATGCCCTAGAAGTCACTGAACTTATTCGGGCCCACAGGTAGCTCTACTCAAATTTGACCATTTTACTAGACTTAAGAAACATTCTATCTCTGTATCACCTGTGGTAAATAAAATGTTTAAATTGTTTAAATTGTTTAATTTAGTGATGCAAATGCGAATTAATAATAATGGTAATAAATAACAGCAAAGGTAGTCTTCAAGTACAGGCACGTCAGTGACTTCTTGGGTAAGTAAAGAAGTCGGTAGTTGGTGCATCCGTCGGCCTGCCACATCAATTTTGCCTATAACCGTGACCTGTTGAGATAAATTAGACAAACGGAAATAATTTGACGGCGGTAAGATGGAGTGCTGCAGAGAATAGATTAAAGATTCTGAGTTAACAGACAAGACAATGCACTCTACCTGGAATATATTAAAGACATTTGAATTTACGTTTCAAGTCACGACTTTAAATTTAGGGTACGGGCCGAGTACGGGAAATTACAACCAAATATAGGCCAGTGAGGAACGTTCGGGACAATTGAACCTCCTTATCTCCAAACCTACCCTCACAAAGGATCCCCTGAAGTCCACGTGACGACGGCGAGAAGAGAAGGTCGATGACAGACTGCCCGGCTGCTGAAGCCCAGGACTGTAGTAGTTGACATGGCTCCCCATCACGGTTGACTCAGTAGTCCCGGAGACGAGAAGTCGGAGAAGCAGCTGAGTGCGAAGCAGTCTCGGAGCGGTGCGAAACCGTAGTGGCGGCCGTCATCATGCCTCAGACGTCAACCACAAGCCCTCCATGACGTCAAGCGCAGGAATCGAGGTGCACGTCATGGGCGTTATTAGCCAAAAACGCACATCTGAAAGACTGTTCCGTACGATAAATGAAGAATTATAGATGAACAAGAAAGTTTTCCATAGGGAGGCAAGTTGTTAATGCAATGAGGGTTGGAACGTGTCTGAGGTTTGTCAGGCACGACATTCTGAGAACAGTTATGAGGCGTTCGTACGGAAAGGGTCGCAATTGGTTTGGCAATAAGGGCCCACTGTACCGAACGTCCTCCAATACTTTAGATGGTTTCAAACAAAATTCTTAAATGCAAGATTCCTTAAATTTATGACTCCTAAATACTAATTCCCCGAATAAGAAAATGGATTTCTTCAACACGAACGACAGGCTCTTGGGTTAGGCAGAGTTAATTGGGGTGTGTGATTTGGCGGGTCTCAGTATGGGTGAATTGTGGAAGAAACGTCTCCCTTAATTAAGAGTCGGAAGCAAACTGGAGAAATAGACTTCTAGTTCGAACTGTGCACAGACGTTGAAGGGTCGATGAAATATTGAAACATCATAAATAGGGATAATAAGTAATGTTGAAAGAATATAATAAGCAGGGAAACAGGGGAATTTAAGGCGTGTTAAGGGTATTTCATATGTACGCGGAAGAATACACGTCTCACTCAAGCGTTCCGACCAGTACAAGGGACACGTAGCATGGGGGAGGGAGGGGGAGGGGGGAACGCGCAAAAGCCAGCCAATCAGGTCTGGGGGAATACGCAGGAGAAGTATCGCGCACAAGTCGAGAAGAGGAACGAGCAGAGGCTTATATAAAGGCGTCGTAGGTGAGGAGAGGCTCTTTCCTTGCGTAACACTGAGTCAGTGTAGCACGTTACGTTTGTCGACGAGATGTAGGCCCAAAAATCATTAAAGGGGAGGTACGTGATCAACTGATGTTTTGTGAGAAGAAAATTCAGGGAGTGAGCATATCGGGATAATTGATGCATTTTTAACGGTGGGGGAAATGTAATTATCACTTCGTGCAGCAAAGCCGTTTCAATTTTGGAGACGCCATCTTGAAGCAGTTTGCAACGTCAGGGATTTCATTCAAATGTTCAAGCATCTAGTAACAAGTTGTAATTTTTTTTCTGTGTGCGGAAAAGAGTTATCATTTTTTAGTCGGGACTCAATTAAAGGTGAAGCGCATGACAACGAACTGTTAATTAAAAAGAGGGAGCGAATAATTTCAATTTGTTTAGAATTGATTATCAACCGTTGAATTATAGGGGATAACAGCTTAAGGGAAATATGTATTAAAAGTTGTTCATAGTTTTCAGGAGGGCGGGAAAGTTTCCGTGCCGCTTGGTCGTTTTTTTCTGCGCTTGGGCGCTTACCACGATCGCTGTCTCTCGACGGAAGGCACCATTCGAGGCCTATTGTCATGACAAACTTTGGGGGCTGAGTGCAGAGCGAAACCAGAGGACGATGCCTGAAGAGAATTTACTAAGACTGAGGGCACGAAGATGACGGGGTGTTAGAACTAGCCTGCAGAATCGAGGGAAGATATCGAACCTCCAACTACCATACAGAGAACAGCAAGATTAACGGTGAAAACTGGGCACATGATTGGCAATCCAGGCCAGTATTCGTAGCGGAATTGGTGATAGGGGATAATGAGTGACAGTGCGATGCGAAGGGGGCCAACAAGAAAAATGCGGCCGACAGTGCAAAAGCGCTACCAGTGGCGTCAGTTATTGTGTATTTGCTTTAAGTGTTCTCGGTGCCATTAATTCAGTCATTTACTCCAGTGTTCATCTTGTGTTTAAGTTCCTTTGCTTCGGGTGCTATATTTTGTCCTTGTGTATAGGACGTCGTCCCCCTTACGGACCTTCTCCTTTGTTATTAAACCAAGAGCAATGAAATTTGGTATACTGGTAGGAAATACAATTTGGAATCGTTTGTCTTTTACTTTAAAAAGTCGATTTTCTTGAAAGAAAACGAAATATTCATAGAAAACTGAGTTTTTTGGGAGAGGGGGTTCTAAATGCATCTCCTCCTACAGATTCAAAGTTACAAGGATGATTTTCGCATCATTGGATGCGGAATATTGTGGAATTTACGGGAAGCAAACTGGACATCTGTAAAGTTAATAAAAAAATAATTTTTCGTGGCATCAATTTTTTGATGGGCACAATTTTCATTTGTGACGTCACAACTTTTGTTTGTAAAAAATTTCAAAATGCCTTTTTATTTTCTGAAATCTCCACGCTTTTACGCATCCAATGATACCAAAATCATCACTGTAGCTTTAAAACTGTAGGAGGAGATGCATTTTGAAACCCCACATTCCAAACCTCTAAAGAAGGCAAAACAAGGAAACGTAAACAATTTTAGTTAAAATTTGTAAAAATTTTTGGTCAAGGTTAGACCTCTGAAATCATTATAGAGTAATATAGAGGCATAGGAGATGACATAGCAACGTTGTACCGTAAAGAAAGTGCCAATGGGGAGGTTTAACAGATAAAATACCACCTCCCCTTCCCCTCGCCCCCATCCTTCAAACCCCCGTAGTGGGCGAACGAGTGAACGTACGAGTCTCATTTTTTCACAGGATGTACCTAACCTCTTACACTTCATATAGCAGCAAAAATCCCTATTTATACTGAACAGGGGCCCAAATGGGCGGACGCCCTCCCTAATCATTGAATTGCTTGTTTTTTTGGTTATGCCTCCCATTGGATGTGTCGTGGTTACTATATTTTTGCTACATTCGTTTTGTGAGCGTAAGAATTAGCTATTATCTACTCACGTGTTTCCAATTAAACTTAAATGAAAATTAAGGAAGAGGATCTCATAGTGTTTGTCATTACCCCGTGGTGATTCTGGTGCACGAGGGTAGAACGACGTAGAACACTTACTGTTTCTATTTTTTCATCCGTTCTTCATTTCCCATCGCTATGCACTTTTTATCTCTGTATTTTCTGTTTCCTCTTTGATTAATATCTGAGGTTTAACGCCCTCATGCGAAGAAGCTTACGTCTCTTGACACACTGATTACATGTATGTATTTAAATATTTTGCTTTACAAATCTGAATTAAAAATAAGAGTATAAAGAAACACGTATTTAGTGAAATCATCATCTTTTGGGAGAAAGTCAAAGAAGAAGAAAATACTTTTGAACATTTCAAAATCCTGTTTCGTTATCAACTATGCATTACGGAGAAAAAGCTAGTTAGATGTCAGATATAAATCAAAATATATCAAACATACGACGAGAAAAACGAAGCAGAAAAACTTCCAGAAATAATGTTCAGTTTTAATATTACTCTACCCCTTTTCACTTCGAATTAATCTAAGTTAAGTTCAATTTAATCCAAGTCAAGTTCAATTTAATCCGAGTCAAGTTCAATTTAATCCGAGTCAATTTCAAATTAATCCAAGTCAAGTTCAATTTAATCCAAGTCAAGTTCAAATTAATCCGAGTCAAGTTCAAATTAATCCGAGTCAAGTTCAAATTATTCCGAGTCAAGTTCAAATTAATATAAGTCAAGTTCAAATTAATCCAATCCTTAGTTGAGTTAAAAATGACGTAATAATTTGTTAATTTGAGTTTTTGGTTAAATATGTATCTATTGGATGTGATGAGCAAAACTGGTTTCGAGGATTTATTTACACTCATAGATGTTTATACACGTGAAATTCCATTTTATCACATATATGAAATCGAATACATGCAAGTACAAAATATTATCATTGGACGATATGTACATTTAAGCTTTAAAAGAAATGTAGAAGTGCGAATCACTGAGTACTAATGTACGATTCCGTTTGATTACAATTTATACTTGTACATTACTACCCACATACATTCTTGTATTAGCAATATAAATGTTGCCATCCATTTTAATTCCGCGTTAGTCATGGTGAGGAAATGTAGGATCCACTTACAATACATAATAATAATACAGGAAACAATGTTTCTAACTTAATACTGATTTTATTTGTGTGTGTTCACAATTCAATATACGAGTATAATACTTTTAAGACTTCAATTACTTTTACAATAATCATTTTATGAATATTTAAGTCTTGAAAGTAGTACCCAGTGAATCGCACTTGTATATTTATTTTAAAGGTTAAATCTACATATCGTCCAATGATAACATTTTTGTACCTGCATGTGTTTGATTTCATATACGTGATAAAGTGGAATTTCACGAGTATAAATATCTATGAGTGTAAATAAATCCTCGAAACCAGTTTTGCTCATCACATCCAATAGATACATATTTAACAAAAAATCAAATTAACAAATTATTACGTAATTTTTAACTCAGCTAAAGGTTGGATTAATTCGAACTTGACTTGGATTAATTTGAACTTGACTCGGATTAATTTGAACTTTACTCGGATTAATTTGAACTTGACTCGGATTAATTTGAACTTGACTTGGATTAATTTGAACTTGAATTGGATTAAATTGAACTAAACTCGGATTAAATTGAACTTGACTCGGATTAAATTGAACTTGACTTGGATTAAATTGAACTTGACTTAGATTAATTTGAAGTGAAAAAGGTGTAATTGCAAGGAGAATGCTGATCAAACGACATGCAATCAGAATTTCCCTTGTGACTAGTGTAATATTAATACTGAAATTTTATTCTCTTAGGATTTCTGCTTTTCTTTTATCTTTATATGATTGATATAATCATTATTTATTTACATCTGACATCCAACTAGTTTTCTCTCCGTATTTTAAAGTTGATAATGACCCTAGAGGTTGCAAGGTTAAAAAATATATTTTTACTCCTTGACTTTCTTCAATAGAGAATGACTTCACTAAATGCATGTTCCTATGTACTTTTATTTTTAATGCTGTGATTATCCAATTGCACATTCAGGAAATAACGAAATAGACTGTTTTTTAGGAAATCTAAATTTTAGGCACATTGATTTTCCTTTTTATTCTACAAGGTCAGGGAATAATTTAAATCATTCAAATTGAACCGCCTACTTTGAATGTGCTGCCTACGGACTTGGTCACGTGAAGTTGCTTACGCGTACCCTTTTCACCTCCCGGAGAGCCCTATTAAGGGGGTCCTCCGGAAAAAAAAATTTTTTGATCCGATTGATCTGAAATTTGGTCAGTATATGTAGTTTTGCAAGACAAACATATTTGAACTCGAAATTTTTTATTTAGGCCTTAGTTTTTCCTCAAAATTTGAAATACCAGTTTTTTGGGTCATTTTTATACCTATTTCAAAGGAATAGAAGTCATTGAGTTTTTATGCTAGAACAAATTCAAAGACAGTTTTGGAATCCGTGGAACATTTCTAACAAAGATATATTCAGGGATTTTGCATTTATATTTTTATTTTTTTTTGTATGCGAAAATTTACCAATATATCAGAAAAAAACGAAATTTGGGGGTTTGAACTATTATAAAAAAAATTAAATGTGAAAATGGAAAAAGTGGGAATATTACTTTGTTAAAAATGTTCCAAGGATTCCAAAACTGTCTTTGTTTTCTTCCTAGCATAAAAACTCAATGACTTCTATTCTTTTTAATTTTGAGAATAGGTGACTTTACAGTATAGGCCAAAAATTAAATTTTTTGTTTTAGTGCGATATAATGGAAAATTTATGTAATTGAATGCTGTTTTCATTTTTTTTTCGATAATCTCCATGCATAACATCATATTCACACTGTGAATTGTAATTTCCAAAAAAGAAAAAATTTAAAAAATTTTTACTTTCATAAAAATTATGAAATTTCTTGTTTTCAGTTTGATTCTTATGAAATTTGACTGATACATGTAACTTTTGAAAAGAAACACAATTTAATCCATACATTTTTCTGATTTAGGTCTTAGTTTTCGAAATAATTCGACATATTGGTTTTTAGTCCACTGGTATTGACATTTAAAAAGAATAGAACTCATTGAGTTTTCATGCTAGAACAAAAACAAAGACAGTTTTAGAATCCTTGGAACATATCTAACAAAAGTACATTCGCAAATTTTCCATTTCTTCTTTTGTTTTCTTTTTAGATGGGGTTGAAATGGGCTCAAAAATTTAAGATTTTGGTCCCCTTACCCCTCCCCTGAGGGGGGGGGGATTTATTGTCCGTAGCGCCATAAAATTTTAGAACCGAATAGTCCACCACCAAAGGGTTCTTTTTCAACAATAAAATGAAAAATGACCATCGGAGAGAAAAAGGGCCCCGGAGGACCCCCTTAACCATGCGTCGCGGAAACACACTGCTGGTCGGTAACCGTCAAGTACATATTAGGAAAAAATGTTTCTGCATGGTTCTTATAATGTCAATACCTACCAATGAAATCTACCAGTTGACAGCAGAAAAGGTAACAGCTTGACAGGCAACCTTAACTTACTTTTTTTATATCTGTTTTCTGTAAAACTGTTTTCTGTAAAACAATCTGTTTTCGTCTGTAAAACTCTCAATAAGTGTCGCAAACTTTTAGGTTCCCCAGAAAATATTGATTGTTTTCATGACGTATTAAACCTGATATGAAGTCTTTCACTAACCTCACAACATTCGTAAAATATGTCAAAAGTTTGTACCATACATACTTCGAAAAATACATTTCACCTGAATGGCCATGAGATTGGTAAGCCGCGACTTTTGAAGTCTCTGTAACTTTCAAACTAGACATTTTGGATTCCTCTCCGCAGAGAAAACTATGCTCATCCAACACGCAGGAACCCTGGGCGAAAGATTGCTAAAAAAATTCTGAAACACCCTATCATTACTAAATCACTGGTTACAACTCGTGAGGACACACCTGTTGTGTCCTTGGGAATTTGGGCTTCCGGGAAGAAGATGTAAAGTTCCGAAAGAGAGGTTAAGCCGGCTTTTGTTGAAATAAAACTGTTTTTTATTTTAATACGGAATATCTTATTTATATGCTGTTTTTCAGTATCTAATATTTTATTCAACTTTCATGGAGTTTCAGAAGCTGTTTTCCGAACTTGCTGTTTCTATGCGGTGAGATTTTGTGTGGGAACACACATTGTGTGCGCACCCTACACCTCTATGGTGCGACGACGACGTCGGTTCAATAACCGTGGATTTCCTCTCGAAGAAAAATTGTTGCATTTAGCCTTATGGCACCATAGATAATTTTGGAGACCTTCGGTGGCTTATCTGTTGCAGAGGGTAAATTTTTTACGGCTCACCGTCTAAAAAGAGGCGCTAATGAAAACGGCGTCATTGGCTGGCTATTTTCACATATGATCAGACAACGTCTTTTTTCAATCCCTGTCGAACTTCCAAGGGAATCCTCTTCTTGAGCTTTGGTATAACGATGACATAAATATCGCGCAACTTTGATGCACGTCGAACGGCGAATAAAAAAGCTAACCAAAAAATTAACATCTTGTAATTTTTCAGAAATGAGCAGTCCGAACATATGCTTCAATCGAACTCTGCACCTACGCGAGAAACTGCAAGCCAAAAATTTATTCACGCGAGAAACATCCCTAAACTTCTGAAATGGTTCTGCGCAAGCTTAAAACGACCCTTAAAGAGACGTTCTCATCACGGTGCGAGCTTAAACTCGGCTTAAGAGGTCCTCCGGGCAATGTCCTTAGATTCTTTTGTAGTACACTTCCTTACCTGCCTACGGTCTTCGCAGACACTAAAATTGGGTGTAATCCACGAAGGGTTGGGATATCATTGAGTTCATTTGCGTGAAAAATCTGTTTACATTTCACACTGAAGCAGCTCCTTCTATAAATAATATTTTATTATGCTAGGATAGTCAATGAACACCTGTGCTTCATTTAGTAGTAAGGTTTAATATCTAATAATAACTCTTATTAGAACCGATAATTTTTTTGAAGTGTTCGTCGACTTTAATCACGCAAATCTTGTGAATTCATGTGTATATCTATTATGGATAAAATAGTCTGTCTCTTGAGCTTTTTATAGCAAAGAGTGAAAATATTCATGATTGAATTTAATTAGAATATTTATTGGTATTTTCTGTCTGTTTTGTAAGTTCTCAGTGTGTGGACCAAGGTTAGAAATACACTAGAAGCGCTGTGACGTTTACTGGGTGGAGCGAAGATAAGTGACAATTGCGGAGCTTAGCGCCTCGCACCCTAATTTATACAAGGAATAATGCTGACAACGCAAATGCGGACCTCGCAATGTAGGTCACACATATCTCTTTTTTTGGATAACCAATTTTTTTTTGGACAACCAAAAGTGCAAAACAGCTGTTTAGGCAGGAAATAACTGTATCTGCCAACCGATTCGCAGTTGCGTACAGCTTGCAATAACGGGAGAACAAATCAATTATGACTAAAATATATTTATTTTGTTTATCAGTGGACGGAAGTGGCCCCAAAAAATCCATTGACACAACTTCGAATGGTTCTTTTGCAATGGGTGCGTATAGAATCTTAATAGGTACAGTTGGCCTTGCTTTAAGAATCTTACAGACGTCACACATTTTCAAAAGCTTACGAATGATAGTTTTCTCTAGTGAATGATAAAACCTTGACTTGAATTTAAATAAAGTGTGTAAAGCATCAGTATGATACATAGCATGTACACTCAGCACTGCCTTGTGTATGAGTGAAGTCGGCATAACCGAAGTCAAAATAGTACTACTTCTCGAGTCAATCTGTTTTCGTCTGTAAAGCACGTCGTTTAAAATTAAATAATTTTATAAGTCGGGAATCGTAGACTTATTGCCATGCAATAAAGCATCCCTCACATCGGAACAAAAAGGATCATGTTTCTGCTCAGTCCGGAATTCGTCAAGTCCCCAGGATACATCCGTCATTTTTGGAATATACCCTGTTAGTCTTGGTACGGTCGTCTCTGGTCGTGGAGGGAATATATATGGAGGGAGCATGGTCGTCTGTGAAGAGAACCAGATTTTGAGTTTTCTCTTACGTCTGTAGTAACCAATAGCGTTCTCCCTAGTGTGACGTCAGCACTGAAGTCAGTTACCTACTGACTACGATGGAGTGCGCACACGCTCGCTGAATGCTTTTCTAGTGTTGAGATTATCGCACAATCGTTAATCATTAATTTGGGATTCCGAAAGAAAATAAATTGTGTTTCTTCACTTGAGGACACTTAATTAATATCAAAATTACTAGCAAAGATACATTGAGAGTTGAAAACTATAAAGATTACAGGCCCTTGATTTTAACAAATTACAGAGCGACCTGCACGCACACCTTCCCCTTTGACTTGTGGTGGGTTACTAATCTTGCTTTGGAAAATGGGAGGCGGAGTTGTAGAGGAGGTGGGAGAAGCCAACTTCAGCCAAGCGTCTGTGGTTGGCTCAAAGTTGGTGACGTGTCGGGCTTTGCCAATGCCCGAGTCTCTCAACTTTTGCAGCTAATTTGGCTCTGATCGAACTCGGCAATGCTCCCTCCAGTATATTCTAGCTTCATGTCTCTGGTGACGTCGCTCTGTCTGGTGGCGTCTGAAAGTCGCTAGAGTTCATTGAACCTCGCCTAGTAGTCACTGCGCAGACCTCGGCTTCTCCGAGGACCGCACAGCCATCTAGGTCGGATACAGACAGTTGTTCAGGTAATCGACTCAACCAATCGACAACGATATTTTGTTTACCTGGGAAACACCTTACTATGGGGTCAAAAGAATTCACTGTTATGCACCAACGCGCCATTGTCGAATCATCAGGAAGATTTTACTGAACAAGGGAGCGAGCGGCTGATGATCGGTTTAAAGATATATGGAATATCCTAGTATTAAATATTTGAAAGCTTTAAGAGCAGTCACAATAGCGAAGAATTCCTTTTTGGTAGTGCTATAACGCTTTTGCGTAGAGTTGAGGCTCTTACTGAAATACACAATTGGTTGCATGACCTTGTTTGGATCGTTTACGTACTGTAACAGCACTGCTTCTATTCCAGAATTCGAAGCATCTGTAAACACGTGAAACGGCTTCCTGAAATCTGGATGCCGTAGTACGGTATCAGATGTTAAAGCAGCTTTAATAGTCTCAAAAGCTTCCTGGCATTCAGCCTTCCATAGAAAATCAACATTCTTTCGTAATAAGTGATAAAGCGGGTTCGAAATCGATCCGAACATTGGAGGTATGTGACTGCGAAAATAATTTGCGACTCCCAAGAAATTCTGCAATTCTTTCACGTTTCGGGGAACTGGAAATTTTTTTAATTTCTCCGACTCTTTGCAACGAATGCCGTCAGCTGGCACAACATGGCCAAGATACTAAATGCAATTTTTAAAAAATTGGCATTTCTCAAGCTTCAGTGATAGATTGCCGTCCCGTAATTTCTCACAGACATTTTTTAGATCTTTCAATTGCTGATTCCTAGATTTGGAGAAAACTAATATATCATCGAGAAACAAGAAACAGAGTTTCCCGAGAATATTTGAAAGGACATAGGACATTAGTCGCTGAAAAACGCTCGGACTTGAACTAAGGCCAAAAGAAATTCTGCGTAATTGATACTTCTCGTAGCCGATACTAAAAGCGGTTTATTTCCGGCTAATTTCCTCCAGTTCCACCTGGCGAAATGCTGACCTAAAATCCAAACTGGAAAATACACTATTTCCACCGAGAGTGTCAAGGATTTCGTCTATCCTTGGGATAGGATAGGAATCTTTGACAATGATTTTATTGAGAGCCCGAAAATTAATTACTGGACGTATCTCGCCACTCTTCCTTTTTGCAACAATCACAGGAAAATTATATTCTGACATGGAGGGTTCTATGGTACTTTGAGCAAGCATATGCTTGTTTGCTTCTACGAGGTCCTTTCGACATTTATACGGGATTCGGTAAGGTGGAATATTTAATACTGGCGCATCAGGTTTTAGCACAATTTTGTGTTTCATTACATTCGTGACACCTATTGTTTCACCCTCTAGCGTGATTACGTCACGAAAATAATTTAACAAGTCAATCAGTAGAAGTTTTTCGTCACTGTCGTCACAAGATACGTCGTTACTTGTTAGCGGGCGTCGTTTGCCCCTCAATCCATTCGGGACACTCTCTTCTTGTGCATAAATTTCTAGTTCGTCAACACGAGAACAATTACCATCCCGCCTCGCTTGATCGGCCCCCAACGAAAGCTCATTCCCAGTGATAGTATTACTTCCACCATGACACGTGTCGACCTTGGTTGGATCCACCAGTTCATTGACCTCAAACAAATTAGCCTCTCGTACAGCGTCTTGTACTGTAGTCATGTAAACCTCAAGTTCTACTTCCAGCTCATTTACTGCTAACATAGTACTTAACATGCTATTTTCCCATAGATAAACCACGTCATCCGAGACGTTCAAAAGCAAAACGGGCTCATAGTCATCCCAGTCTATTTTCACCATTGATTCGGCCACATAGATGCCATTACATAATATTCTCTTCTTCATTAGATATTTTAACGGTTTAGCCTTCCTTACAAAACCGTTGATCACCTTTAAACAGTTATTCGGTATTTCCACTGCCTCGCAGTGACCACCAATGACTTTTTTTCCTTCCTTCTTTTTTTCTTCTTCATACTCTCTGTCTGCTGCTCATCAGTTTTTTTTATCTCTGGGCTGCCTTCTTGCTTCTCGCTTTTTTCTAGGCTGCTTTTTTCTCTCTGCCGCTGCAAATATTTCTTTTTCCTTATGCTATGAGCAACGACCTCTGACATCAATCAATCTGTATTATTCACGATATTCATAATTACTTCTCACTTACTTTGTGCGTGCATCTCATGCACATCATGAAAGGGTACCTTCACTCCGTGAAGAACAATGTAAACTTCATTAAGTCGAGCACTGCATATTTCAGAACATCCCTTCCTAGGATTATATCATAATTAAATTCACCGTATTTTAAGATCAACGCACTAGTATTTAATTGTTTATCATTAGGCAAGGTCATAGAAAGGTCAACTTCTCCTGTGACTTGACTTTTAGAATTTATGCCACTGATGCTTAAATTACTAGGTATAATTTTCTCGTTCAGGCATTTGATGTTCCGGTAACTGATTAGACAATTATCGTTACCACTGCCAATTAGAGCGCCTAAAAACTTTTGGTCGTTTTTTAAAATTATGGTGGGCTTCTTTGATTTCCTTAACGAGAACTACCCATCGCCCTCCGGTCTCAAACGACCTGCTGTCATTATTGTAGCTGCTAAGCAAACCTCTGCTGGCTGCTCTGATTTTCCACCCTCAGTAGGGTGACACTTAAATGAGGGTAAAAACTTTTTTTCCAATTTCTGCTGCGACTGTCAGCCATCTTGTGAGGTTCCACCTAAAAACAATGTGTGTAATTTTTTTTTAAAAATATCGATATTTAGAGGTCGCTCAAGGAGGTATAAGTTCGAAAAATCGTAATAAAATATATTTTAAGGTTTTTTCGTCATATATCCTTAATATTTCGTTGTTTTGTTTAGAAACTAGTAAATGTGTATTATTTTTTGCCTAATTTAATTGTTCAAGCTTGAAGATGAATAATTCCTAGGTCCCCCTCACAGTATGTCGTGAGTATTAGCTGCTCAAAGGAAAGGGGTCTCGTGGGCGCCAATCTCCCACCCATGTCGCCTATTTTGCAGGATCTAAGTTTGACTGCTGGCGGTTGGGAAGGATTTTCGGTGAGCCTCTACAACCAGCAATAGGTTCTGCTTTTGTCCTTCATCCTTAGTTAAGGCCAGGTTGTATGTTTGCATCATTGCCACTCTACGCTCTGCGAAGTCGTTGACCACTCGAAAAGCTTTGATACGCTGTTGTGCGTCCAAGTAAGCTGGGTCAGTATTCCAGGCAGCTGGGTCAGTGGCAAAAAAGGTTGTGTCAATATCAAATAACTGCAAAAGCTTCATGGATCCTTTTGTTACAAAGTCTGCAATAGTTTTATTGGTGAAGGATGCGTCTCTGGATGCGTCTCGACGTGGAGGATCCTCAGAAAGCTCATTGAGTGTTAGCACGAATTTGTCTTGGTGACGAAACAAGAACACCTTTATGGCATATATTATTTTTGCCATCCATCGTGCACGATGTAGAGCACCAGGGGAAGCAATATGTGTTCCTCGTTTTGGCTGCTCACCAAGAACAATAATTGACAGCTCCAGTAGCTCACGATAATCATCTCTAGGGTGCTTCCCATCAAGTAGGCATTGAAACTCCACCAAAAGGTCTTTACGTCGATTGAGTAGGTTTTCTGACATGTTATCCATTTCCATTGCTTTTAGTGCTGTCTTGTCCAACTCAGCCCATGTTATTTTGAACCTTTTGAAAAGATGAATCTCAGGACCACTAGAGGGTACACAGCAATTGGAGAACGCTTTCTCACAGACTAATTCATACATGTGTTGGTGACAGGCTAGGTGGATAACTTCATGCCCTAGTCGTTGATCTACGATAGTACATGCCCCTGCTGCCAAACCTGTGTTCGAAGCAGTGGTATCAAAGGATAGAGCAACCACCTGTTTTATAATGCCCCAATCGTTGAGTGATGTCATTATTGCGTCAGCAGCAGCTTGTCCGGTTCCATTGGGGAGATTGGGCATAGCAAGAAGCTTTTCAACCCCATTTTCCGAAACCAATACTGGGAGGCGGTGAACGGCTGGTCCTCCGTCTGCTGCAGGAACAATCTTACCGTCCCAATGAACAGTGAGTGGAACAGGCGGTTTGAAGGATTTTTTGATCTCAGCAGCAGTTGCAGCGCGGAATTTTTGCCGATCCCGCCGGAAGGATTCACGGTTTATGACAAGTTTGTTGGGATCATGTCCGAGACTTCGAGCAGCAGCCCTAAGAAGGAATACTGCATCACGATCAGTAGTTAAGGTGCGATCCATTGCGGCTGACAATTCGCAATCCATTATCGTCTTGGAGGCCCGCGTCCGTTTAGAGGGAGCCATCTGAGACGTAGATGGACCAGCGCAATTGTCTTCATCAGATTTTCGTTCTGGAGAAGATGTGGAACTTGAGCTCGATGCCAACTGGCCTATTTCATTGATCTTGTTTTTTTCTTGAAGAGACTTTGTTTTAGGGTGTTGTTCCTTTTCTTCCCGTTTCCGGCGTCGAGACACTTTATTTGAAAGTACCGTATCCTTAGAAGTCATCTAGCTTCGCCTCCCTTCTTCCCGTTGTGCCTTCAAGAACTGTCTTCTTCAAGATCTATCATTGACATTGCACTTACGTGAGCGATATCGAACAGATTTTCAAACGGGTTGACAAACTTTTTTTCATTTTCCTTTTGGGTCTTAGTCGTTCGGCTTTTGTTCTTTTTCAGACTTGCCCATTCCTTGTACAAACGTAAGATGTTTTCTTTTGCTCGCTGGTCTTTCAGCATATGAATTCGAGCGCGCTGCCAGAAATCTCTCAAAACATTCAATGTATTAGCTCCTCCATCCTTCCTTGTCCTCTTTTCTTCCACATGATAATAGAGAAAAACCTGCAGCACCTGCTTTCTTGAGGGCAGTTTACTTCCTGTTATGGTTTTCTCCTGCGAGCCAAGTAAATAGCAGTCTGTCTTAGATCTTGTTGACGCATCCTAGATTACATCCAGAATGAACAATTAATATCTAGCTAATATAGCTATTACCTATTATTCAGTATCTGAAAAAAAAAACAAATAACAAGTTCAAAATAAACAAAACAATAAACATGCAAATATGTTTTCGTTAAATTTAGAAACAATTTTGAATCGGTTTTGTGGAACGAATAACTAGCTATACCCCGAGAGTGCTTCCCACCACAACCACACTTACCAATGGTCACATCGCTACTGATAATCATAAACCTCCTTGCAACAACCATAACATTGCGCCATAAAACCTTGTTTACAATTTCGGCATTCCTTTCTGCCATTCAGAGTTTAGAATTGACCGGCTTTTCCATACATCACACTTCGAATGATATTTGCAAAAATATGGAATAGTTGGGATTTTTACACTAATTAGTATCAATACGTCAAACTTTGAGCTCCTTGAGCGACCTCTAAATAATAATTTTTTCCAAAAAAATTTTTGTACATTGTTTCTGGCTAGAACCTCACAATATGGCCGCAAGTCCCAGTTGAAATTCACGGGTCGAAAAATAAGTGTTACCCTAAGTCCCTCAGTCAGTTCTTGCTCTTTCAATACCGCGAATTTGTTCCTACACAAAATCAGAGGATGAACCACCTCAATCGACTTGGCTACCGCATCTGGCTTCGCAACCACCACACAGGGATTTACGAGAGTTGTGAGCCGACCCTCGGGCAAAGTTGTCAAATTCTCCCTCTCAACACCAAAGGTCACGTTCTCGTCAGTGCTCATTTTAAAAATTATCGCTCTCAGGAGCTTCAGCATAGAGCGCTTCGCTCCTGATACGGCTAGTACAGCCCCTGTTTGAATTTAATTTATACTCACTAGCAGAATGTCCTAACTGCATACATCTATAGCAGGTTCTACCTTGGAAACTTGGTTCGTTCTGACCTCGTTGTTTCCGACAGGTAGTTTGTACGTGTCCTGGACTATTACAGAGTGAACAGTAGGGATTTTGACTCGTCCTACCAAGATTACTAGCAGGTTGTCTCGAATTCTCCACTAGAGCCTCGATCCACTCCAGAGTTCCCAGAGCTCTATCGCCTACATAGGCACAAGATGTACCTCGCGAGTACCTCGCAGACCTCAACCCAGGTCTGAAGAATGGTCTGCGCCCCTGAAAACGTTGATGGCTGTGCGGGGAGGCGTAGAAAACCTCGTCAAGTGGTTCGTGCACATCGCTGTCCGACGCGTCTACTAAATAGGTCTCTCTAGACGAGAACTGTGCACCAGCCTTTGCTTGCGCAATAATCAGTTTACTCTCAGGTTGGTTTCGTACTGCCGCAACTATCCGAGCTAATAGCTCTTCTGAGGTTAAGAACGGCCGCGAAAATACATTTTTAGCAAAATTTTCATCAAGCAAAGGAGCTAATATTGACGTTGCTAAACTAAAAACAATTATATCTCCCGCAAACTTGTTCAACTCATTGGCATTCGCACTCGCGACGACAAAAGGATGTCTCTAAAAAGCAATTTCCGAACTGGTCAAGATATGTTCGCTCAACTTTCTGATCTTAGCTAGGGCTGTTACCAATTGACCTGCTAGGCTTTCGTTTCGCGGTAACTTTAACTGATTTAAATAACACGCTAGCGCATGAAACGATTTTTCGCCCTTCGAAATGTAAATACCATTTAAGATACTTACAACCTCTGGAAATGAGTAGTTCAAATCCTGATTTACTAATTTAGTTACTACAGAGTTGAAGTCTCCGACTTGCTTATGGGCGCTTCGTACTAAGAGTTCTTTTTTAGCTTCATCTGAGTTTACATCGGGAAGCAGCGTCATATACGCTCTCAAATTCGAGACGTGAGTCCTAAATGTTTTCGTCTCACAAAAATCAGGATCTTCCATTCGCTTACGCCCCCTGAACAGCGGGAGCTCAGCGCTGAACAAGATTGTACTGCCCCGCAGTAGCGTTGTTGCTACGGAATTACTAGCTGTCGTCATTGTTGTTGTTACGCTAGGAGTACTGAACGTTACGGTTTGCGTAGTCATGACGCTAGGACCAGCTGCGGACCAATCCGTCATATTTGGCACACGATTACTTTGATTTTTAAATCGCGGCACCAAAACACGGCCTCTAGCAGTCTTTGTAGCTATCGAACGAATATGCTCACTCTGACTCAGAGTCAGACATCTATTGATCCACCAATCATTACACCGCTAAAATTAAACCTCACAAGGAATAAATAACACCTCAGAAATCAATATCAAAAATATACGCCTCAAAGTCAAATGCCAAATACTTCCAATATTTTCACTAACAGAATAATGGACACTATAATCCAGATCTATGAACAAATCAAGTAAATCTCTAGGCCAGCACAAGCAATAAATCTATCACCGTCCTAAATGACAGGGAGCATTGCACCCAAGCGTCTCACATAGTAAAAGAATAATTCAAAAATACTACTACGTATGACAACAAAATAATATACTACTGTATGGTTCAAATCATCAAGAGTTGCTTACTTAACTCTGAGCCGCAAGGTTCGCTTTCAGCTGACGTCGCTGGCGCTGCCCAAGGTCGCTCTGGGTCGGTCTTCACCTCGTTGACGGCTGCCGCAAGTGCTTGTACTTGACTTTTTACTGCACTTTATTGTTCATTTATTAGTTTTAAACTAAATGTTCACGTTGTTTCTACAACTCACAGTTTACCACACAGTTTATTTGTGTTCACGCTTGCACTGTATTCAAGCTATTGTTCACACTTGAGCACTTTTCACTGCCTCTCACTGCTGTGATGCCGGTGGAAAGTGATGCACACGATGACCTGAAAACCGTCCTCTTCCTTGCCTAAAGAAATCTGCGCCTGCTAAGTCTCGCCCTGTGGGACCTGAAGGCCGAACTCATAGGGTGTTCGTAGTTGTTCTTCCGAAATGCACCGGACAACAAAGCGGAACTCGTTGTTATACTGTTCACGCACTTCTCGGCCGGTTATTCTTCCGTTGCCGGGTACCATAATCTCCTCTGTCGTGACAGTCGTACAATTAAGGTGCAATCTTCTCCTGGTCCTCGTTATCTTCGGTCGAAAATTATTCACTCTCGTCAACGACGAACAATTCTATTTCACTTCTTCTCAAAACGCATGTCGCCAAGTTATTTTCTTGTATGTCTTGACTATCTTCTGATGAGCGTCCGTAGAAATCAAACCACAAACTGGCCACCAAAATGTGCGGACCCATGGTTAGAAATACACTGGAAGCGCTGTGACGTTTACTGGGTGGAGCGGAGACAAGTGACAATTGCGGCGCTTAATGCCTCGCACCCTAATTTATTCAAGGAATAATGCTGACACCGCAAGCGCATTGCGGACCTCGCAATGTAAGGCACACATAGTTATCAAACATATCAAACTAGAATTAACTTGGTTAGGTCCAGGTATCATTACAAAAATTAACAGAAACTATGTAGAATTGAATATTGGGAATAAAATTCACAAAAGTAACAAAAATCATGTGCCACCATTACGTAAGACGACTTGAAGGCTTTAACGATCTACGACTAACTACATTGTTATGCTAAAATTTATTTAATGCTTTTATAAGTGCTTAGTTTTATTTAAAAAGTTCTCATTGCTTATGTAGATGTTTCAGCTATTTTTTTAGCTTGCGTGGTGTTGTGATATCGGTATTTTCTAATTTTTACTTAGGTTTTCTGTAACCTGTTGCGACTTAAGTTAGGGTTAATAACCGTTACGAAAATATCACGTGCTGTTCACGTGCTTCAGGCCGTTACCAGGTTGCAAAAGTTCATGTGTGTTCTCGTTTACAATATGGCAACGCTGATGAGAGTTTAAAGTTCCACTTCTTTCTTTACATGGCAATGGAATGTTTATTTTAGGGCCATGCTAATCAGACTGTTTTCGTTCCAATTTCAGATCGAAATAAGCAAGAACGTGGGTGCCTAGGCCGAGTCAGAAAAGCAAGGACGCGAGCGAGTGCTGAGTCAGCAGAGCGAGTACCCGGGGTTTCAGGGTGTGACTCACGGCCTTGACGAAGGTCAACGCGCTCAGCTTTCACGGTCAAGAGCTGCGTAGTGCTGGCAACACCAAACACCTAAACAACACCAAAATTCCAAACACTAAGTATGGGAAACAAGGTGACGAGCATCAGCGTAGATACTCTAACCAATGCCTTGGCCCAACACCAAGGTCGAGCCTCGGAGGATTGGATTTCTGGAAAACGAGCAAGTAAACCTACTTCCGGACCGGGTATCAGACTTGGCTCTGATCTTCCTCGTTCTGTTCATTATGGCACTCGGGGTAACAGTGTATTACAATCGTCGCGAACTGAAAGTGATGACTGAGAGAGTAAGGTCGGAAGACTTTGTGCTACGCCGTCAGTAGTTGCGGCCCATACATAACGAACAATGAGTAAGGGCGTGCCGCGAGTTTGTTACATGCGGTAGTGTTACTCAAAATGGTGTTACCCATGGGGTCGTTCCTCATCAAATTTGTCAGCTGATTGTGATGGGAGGAATGAGAGTGTTTGTAGGTGAGGCGAGACGGTTGAGACCAGGGTTGAAAAGCCTGGCGACCGAGGTTTAGTTTTAAGCATTAGTTATATTTAATTTTAATCATGTAATTGACGAAATTAACGTATGTAATCATGCATTTATCCTTATCAACTCACCTATATAATCATGCATTAATATTTATTTTTTGTGCTTTTTCCTTTATGTTTTAAGTGTTCTATGTAATCGTGCTGGTGCAACAATGTTTGGTGGAAGCAAACGTGTTGAAATCTGAAAATGCGGATAAATTGTGTTTTTTCGATGCGTCATTTCCTGCGAATGAGTTGATGTAATACGACTTTCGAGGTGTTGTGTGTTTATTTTTATTTTATTTTAATGTGTTTGGTAATTTTTATCATGTACTATTTATTATTTTACATATTAGTTTTATCAGCGTGCCTTATTCCGTTTCAAGTGCGTGTTGCGGATGTAAAATGTTGGTACGCGACGTAATAAAATTTTTCATGTTTTAGTTTTACTTATTTCATGATAATATTTTGCTAGTGTTAATTTGATTTTAACGGTGTGCACGCACGCATGCACACGTCCCCCTACCCTAAGCACCTCAGAGGCTTTATAAGCGATTAGCGCTATTTCTCTGGGCTCAATCGATCACGTACCTCGCCTGTACCTCACCTGCTACAGATCACCCAATAAAGTGTACCTCCAAGAAGTCTACTGGCGTTTCACTGGCCGGCATATATGACGGCTAGTATAATACGATTTCACGGCATTGTGAGGATACAAGTCAAGATTGAGAAGTTAACTACAAGTAAGGAAGTTTAAAAGTTCATCAGCTCCGAAGATTTGCAGTGCAATAATAGCAGAAGAAGTCAGAAGCAATTAAGAAGTCACATCGATGACCGGCAGCAGCAGTGACAATCATATCAGACAGGTACATTCATCGGTCATTATCCTCGGGTTCAAGATTTCTTTTTCGGCGCTCTTGGAAACCTACGTAAAATTGTCGGCGTGGATAGATACGAGCTCTCCCTTCCGCACAAGAGTCATTCTCTTTGATGCTGGCGACGACCTGGAAGTCGTGTTGGAACTAAGCTTTGGTGGAGCAGCCTCCACGACGAGTGACCTGCATTAGTTCGATGCACTACAATGATTCATACCACGTGAAACCGGGATCTACGTCTGCTACGTCTACGTCATCCTTGGCGGTCATCCGAGAGTACAGCGACGTCGAGTGCCTTCACGTCCTCGGTGCCTCTACGTCCTTTAATTCGACGCTTCAAGTTAAGTGAATATTTGGTGTAAATTTCATTCGTGCTTTGCTAGAAGTGCAGTGCGTTGCAGCGTGAGCTGAGCGAGTGAGCAGTTCTTTTTGCAGCCTGTTTTTTTTTACATCGGACCAAGGCCACATGTCATCAAGCGTGCACTAGCCGCTCTGTATTGCACAGAGGCGTCAGTAACAAATCGTTGCAGTGGAGGATAACAGATTTACTAAACGGATTAACAAATGTACGCTGGCTGGGACGTTTTTTTCAAATGAGTGTAGCCTTAGTGTTGTCATTTTTATTTGACAGTGAGCGTACCAAATTTTTGTGTTACTTGCGTTAGTTAGAAGTGTGTAAAATATGTTTTCCTAGCTGTTGTGTATTTGAGGTATTAGGATGTATAAATTCGAGTGAAAATTTGATTTTTAAGAGAAAAACTACATGTTTGAGTTTCCCGATTCGGAGGAGTTTATTCGTTCCACTACGACTAAAACAAGTCGCGGCCGTGTCAGTGTTCCTAGATTTAGAGCTTAGAGTGTTACAACAATTACTGATTCAGCAGCAGTTTGGTCTAGTGGGCCAAGTACAAGCGCAACAGACAGGACGCTTTTGGCGCGCGAAATCGCCGCAAACATGCCTAGGGTAGGAACCATCCTTTCCAATGCAGAGATCCCAATATTCAGAGGTAAAAGAAGGAGAAAGGATCCGGAGTTCCTTGAAAATAAGAGCTGGCAGACCCATGTAGATAATCTGAGGGCTTATATGGGTCTTTTACCAGACGTTACGTCAGATATGGCAAAAAAGGAACTCCTGGTTAGGTCAGCCAATAAACAAGTAGGTGATTTTAATTCTATGGTGACAAAACTAGTGAATTCCGACCTTCATTATTCTTTTGAGGAGGTAATCAAAATTTTGGACGATATTTATGTTAGTAAGGGCGAAAAGTTGATTCACGCGCTGTCATGCGATTTAAATCAGTTACAGTTAGTACGAAATGATGCGCTGGCAGCCCAGTTGGTAACTGCCTTCGCTAAAATACGAAAATTGTCGTATCATTTTTTGAGTTTAGCTTCAGTAGCGTGGCAGCGTCATCCATTTTTTCAGGCGAGTACAAATCAGCTGCAGTTGAAACGGTTTGTAGGAGATAGCATTGTATTCAGCTTGGCAATAACGGTGCTAGCGCCATTGTTAGACGAGTATTTCTCGAAGAAAATCTTCGAGTGTCAGTTCAGTACTTCGGAAGAGTTGTTGGCACGATTGGTTGCTACGGTTAGGAGTCAATCCGAAACGAAGAAAATCTTAGCGTCTCAGTACCCGACTCGGTACGATAAAGAAAGCTATGTAGCAGATGTGGCTGATGATTCAAAGGAAAACGTTGAAGTGCAGGAATCCCCTCAGGAGAGTGAAATTTTCTACGGAAATTATCGTAGAGGTCGTTTCCCGGGGCGCAGGTCGTGTCCCCGACCTTGGTTAAGAAATCCTCGTGGAAGAGCAAGAGAATTTAGTGGCTATGTAGGTGATAGGGGAATAGGTTCCCTTGAATGTAACACTGTGAGCTGCTTTCTGCCTGCAGGCAGAAAGCAGCTCGAATCCTGTGCACTTTTCAGATAGAAAGAGAGGTTCTCCTTTCTGCAGTTCATGCAATGTGGTAGGTCATTTTGATTGTAGATCTCAAAGAGGTAAGGGTAAATCGAGAGGATATGCTGGGCCATGTTTCGCTTGCGGAGGTCAACACTTTGTTAGAAATTGTAGAGCATCAGAAAATGAGGTGAAGAACTACAAAGCGCACTTACGCAGTTACAACGCAAATCGGGGTGGTAATAGTCAAACTCGTGGTAGGCATGAGGTGCACTCTGCAGATTCTGAGCCAGATTCTCGGGACTTTTTAGGGAACGAGGAGGATGTGCAATAGGAGGTGCTGGTGAGAACGAGATTGAGCACGAGAGTCAGCACAGGACTCTCGTTAATCCTAAAACTGTGGTCGAAACAATTCCAGATACGACTGAGATGACTATTTCTGAATCATTCATTGACCCGTTGTTCGAATGTGAGAATAGATATGAATTATTGCAAGGTGAAGAGCTTACGGATGAAAGTCAACAAAATAAAGCAGCTGAGGCTTATTTCTCTACTAGTGTTTTAACGGGAAATTTTAAGAAAGAAGGCGCCGGTCTAGTTGTTTTTCTAAAGGCGAGAAAACCTACTATGATTTTAAGTAGTAAAGATCAATATTTGAGCGCGCTACTAGATAGTGGCTCTGAAAAATGCCTCATTAGTTACAAGCAAATTAAGTGCTTGAATGAGAAATAAAAGCCAAGTTGTCTGAGTGTCAAGGGATTTAACGGTTAAAGTAATGTTAGTGGAGAAGTCGACCTAACTATCTCAATTCCTAGCACTAACAGGGTACTCAAGACTATTGCTTATATCGTTAGAGATGAAAAAATTAATTTTGATTTAATTTTAGGAAGAGACGTGCTAAATAATGTCATTCTTAATTTCAAAGATGGATCCCTCGGGTGGGAGGGGATTAGTGTGCCTTTCAAAGAAATAGAAGTTGAACCAGCGATAAGTAGAGAAGCTGTGTTCAAGAGTATTGTAAACAGTGATTGTTCACTTCCTGATGTGATAGTTGCAGAGAAAAGCAACAGAGGCCGTGAGAAAGTCAGTCACCGCGCGGTGAAAAATAGTGACTGCGAGAAAATAAAAAAGTCGTGCTCGAGCGAGCGGCAGTGAAGCCAAGGCCAGAGTTAAAAAAGGAGAGATCTCCTTTAGTAGTTCATTGTACTACGGTTGATGTACCTGGTAATTCAATGCAGTTAATTTAAGGTTTCGTTAAGAAGGCAGAACCCGGCGAGTATTTAGTTTTGAAAACGAGGTTTCGATAACGGGGCACTATTTGCAGAGTCAATTGTTCACGTCGAGGAAGATGGAGTAGTGCCAGTAATGATATTGAACGCGCAAGATGAGGCTATTCATTTCAGCGAAAATACAATGTTGTGCAATTTGGTATTAATTGCAGCTGATGAGGTTGAAAGTGAGTCATATTTGACTAGTGTAGAGGAAGCTCTGAATGACGCTAATAACGTGGAGAGAAGCTCTGAAGCTAAGTCTGCTTCAATTACAGTCATCTCGGATCGTGGTGGAATTAAGACCATGGCCAAGAAGAAACTTGAGTTGGAGCATGACGAAACGCGGCGGAGATCGAGTTTTTTCCAGTAACGAGGAACTAGGAATTAATGCACAAGTAGAACAGGTGTCAAATGTACTGCATGACGTACGTCGTCCGTTAAAGAATGATGACATTTCATGCCATGAAGTCGACATGAAGTTACCCTTGGTAACATTACTAAATGAGTTCCGGCATGTATTCACGTTCGAAGGGAAAACAATTGGAGTTACTAATGTTATGACTCATAACATTAAATTAAAACCGGGTGCACCAGTCCTGAATATTACCCCATATAGAATCCATGTAAATATCAGGAGGAATTGGCAAAAATTACTAGTGAAATGCACTCACAGGGAATAATTGAAAGTTCAATGTCGGATTATAACTTCCCAGTGATCGTAGTTAAGTTAAGAAATAAAACGGGGAGCTTAGACCAGCAATCGTTTTCAGGGCATTAAATAAGATTGTGGTGAAAGAGTCGTATCGTATACCCAGGATCGATAAAATTTTGTCGACGTTGGGAGGTAACTCACTTTTTTCAACGTTGGACCTCCGTTCCTCGTTCCATCAGGTCGAATTAGACCAAGAGAGTCGAAAATTTACAGCCTTTAGGATAGGGTGTCGTAAATACCAATAATTATTCAAACGCATACCGTTCGTCCTGAGCTCCAGTCCGAGCGTGTTTCAGCGGGTGATGACCTCTGTTCTTACACCTATACTAGGCCGATTGTGCTTCGTCTTCCTGGATGACATTTTGGTATATTCAAAGACTAAAAACCAACACTTGACTGACATTGGAAGAGTCCTTACCATGCTTCGGTCTGGGAATTTGTCAATATAACTTGAAAAATGCCACTTCTTTACAAAAGAAATTGAATTTCTGGGACATATTATTGCTGCGGATGGTATAAGGTGTAAGAACTCGGAAAAACTGCAGAACTGTAGAGCTCCCATAAATGTGAAGGAGTTGCAGCAGTTCTTAGGTCTAGCAAACTATTTTAGAAATATTTTTACCTAATTTTGCGGAAATAGCCCATCCTCTCTACAGGCTTTTGAGGAAAGATGTTTTTTGATTGGAACGACGAATGTCAAAAAAGTTTTGTCTATATTAAATCTGCTCTGACATCTGAGACTGTTTTACGACATCCTGACTATACGAAAGACTTTCACTGAAGCATCTGAAGCATCAAATTTTACTGGAGCATCAAATTTTGGGATCGGAGCCGTTGTGATGCAGGCCGAGGATTCAAGCGATAGAATAATGCGTCCTGTAGCTTATTTTAGTAAAAGCTTAAATTCTAGCCAAAAACGCTACAGTACTACAAAAAAAAGAATTTTTTGCTCTTTATTCAGCTCTTAAGGCGTTCAAATATTTAATAACTAGATATCCTATCCGTGTTCATACGGACCATAAACCATTGGCTCCTGTGTTTCTTAAGCGGACGGTCTGGGTCCACTTCCGGATTATGGTAGGATTTCGGTTTATAAATTCATCTTAAGAGTATTTTCTTGCGCATCCAACGGTATAATTCGCTTTAAAGTACGTACTTTGGTTCGTCTTCTAGACGGGGTCAAAGACGCGCACTAGCGTGACCTTGAGGCGTGCCAATGGATGGGTGACCTCTCTCTTCCCCTCTTATTGCAAGTCAGTATTGAGTGTTTCTCTACAGGAATAGCAACAGAGTTCATTCATGGCCTTGCTTGAAATGCTTTAGTACTTAAACGAAACATTCCAACTCTCAGTGTTGATTATGATGATGTAACTGAGTGTTTGTTTTGAGTCAGCTAATTAGCTGTTGTGTAAACATACAATCACCTCCCTCAGTTTTGAAGGTATGAGAAAGGCAAATATATCAATCGAAAGGGCTTAAGAAGAGCTACCAAGAGAAAGAGTTGAGAAAATAAAAATTTCTATTTAATCAGAAAAAATCGTTTTTTTATTGACTGGTTTTCTGAAATTTGGATTCATTGTTTTTTGATATGAATCCTTTCCACGGTTTTAAAGTTACAGAAATGGCTCATATAGCAATCGATAGAGGTTGCAAAGATCTACAATAGCTGCAAAAGTTATTGAAAACAAATGATTTGTTAAGAAATAAAACGAAATTTTTCTATTAGAAAAATGGCTCTCCTGAAAAGTTAACTGTTGATTTTCGAAGAGACACCTTTCCCACAGTTTTCAAGGTACAAGAATGGCAAATATATCAATCGATAGCAAGTGAAATATCTTAGAGAGGCGGTGGTACAGTTTTTTGAATTTCAAACCATGATGAAAATTATAAGCAGAAGAATTTGAAAAAACGGAAAAAGTGGTCGATTTTTGGGAAAAAAATTATCATAATTCAAAAAATCAAATTATCGAAAAACGTTACCACCGGATCTCAAGACACGACAATTATCTTTCTAGAAAACCTCTATCCAGTTCAGTAACTTTAAAATTGTGGGCGAGGTCTATTCTTCCGCAACACCCATTTTCTCACGTTGTTTTTAAAAATCATTTTAAAATGATTTTTAGAAAAAAAACACACGAGTTCAAAAAGAAATGCCACATCATTTGACACCTAATGGGAAAATCTTAGAAAAATCGGATGAGAACCAACGGACTTTTTTTTCTACCCAGACCGTCCCCTTAAAAAACTCCTAGAGGATACGGCCATGGCGAGGTGGTGTATAAATGTTCATTCCTACGATCCTATTGTTAAATACCTACCTGACAGGCTAAACGTTGTGGCTGATTACTTAAGCAGACTACCCATAAGTGATAATCAATTAACAATTAAAGAACTAGAGAGCTGTAAAGCTCTGCACACGGAGCTTGAATCAGAAGCATGCATCGCAGAGACTCGGTCTCAAATAAAAAAAGACTGTCTAGACAGCCGGACGACCCCAGTGACTCGTCGGTGCTGAGAGAACACGCCGACGCTGTCTTGACACGAAACGAGACGCAACCGAAACTGATTGATTACGTATCTCCAGAAAAAGAAATTTTATGGACTATTAAAGAGTTTATTGACGAGCAAAAGCAAGATCCATTTGTATTGAAGTTAGAGAAGCGCTACCTCATGGAAGTGCGTCCACAATCCCTGACTTACAGAGTTACTTAATTATAAATGATATATTGTACCGACGGCGACGGATTGACACACGACCAAGTACTATATTAACTTCAGTGGAGCCAATTTCCCTTATGGAGAAGGCGATTTTGGCCATACATTCCATGTACCATACCGACGCTTTGCACACCTTATTCAAATTCAAATTGAAGTATTATAACAATTTGGACAAAAGGATTGTGAGGAAACTCGTACAAAATTGTGAAGTTTACAAACTTCTTAAAGCACGACCTTCTGTGCCCATTAAAATTTTGACGGCTCCTATAGCGAAAGAACCTTTTGAAGTAGTTTCAATGAACTATCTTGGTCCCCTCAAAACTACCGATAGTGGTAATAAATATATATTGGTTATTATTGATATTTTTTCTATGCTGCAAATTATACGCGACATCTAACCGTCGGACAGAAACAGTAATAGCATGTTTAGGAAATTGTTTTAGCACTTTCGGATACCCGAAAACGTTAATCACTGACAACTCATTCGAATTTAAATCTGTAGCAGTGAGGCAATTTGCCAACATACATGCTAATGTGAAGAAAGAAGTTCTAGCTTTTAGTCCTCATTTGAACGCTATTGCTGAAAGGAACAATGAAAAAATCACTAACATATTGAAATTGTACATTAATTCATTAGCTCTTGCTGAGTGGCACCAGTGCTTAGAAGTCGTTGAGAATGCTTTGAACAATGCTCCCAATTCTACTCTGGGGGATACTCCCAGTTACATCGTATTTAACAGGGACACGTGTCCTTACTTCCAAGGTGAAAGTTTTAATAACGTAACTTATAATTATGATCAAGGGATAGATTTGGTTAATGTTCGAGCCAAAGAAGCAGCTCGTATTGTAGAAAACGTTAGGAAACTAATATTAAATAATACTACTGAACGGAATATATACCGGAACATTAAGCGTAAAGACGAGAACTTCCTTATCGGTGATCGAGTCCTTTTAAGGAACCACGGTAAGAAGGATAAGCTAGAGCTGACGTGGCTAAGGCCGGGCATAGTCTTAAAGGTCAAGCGAAATTGGGTCGAGATTAAAATTGGGGAGAAGACTTACAAAAGCAACATGAATCATGTGTTACCTTTAAGGAGAGTTAAATAAAAAGCTCTCCATTTTACTATTTAACCATTTCTTTATTTACTGTTCTTACCACACTCACTCTGACGACTAGACACGTTACGTTTTACTAAAATATATAACTCTATTACTCAATTTAGCGTTTTCCTAATAGGTTAAGATTTTTTCGTTGGGTTATCTGCTTTACCAACGTATTATTAGTATTATTTGCTTTGACGCATTATAGTCCCGTATGTATTAATTTCAGTTGTTGTCCAGCCTTTCAGCTGCGCATATCATAATTAGTTAGGTTAAGTGTTGTATTTCAAACTCGAGGTTAAAAAATATATTTGTGTACCTCTTAGAATACTTCTAAGAATTTTTGCAATTCGCTGTTTTTATTGGTTTGTTTTGTGCTGTGCACATGCAACTCTAGGCGTGCATCCGCTTGGACGTTGTTGCTGAATTAACAAATTAAATGGTGAGCGAATTCCGCGGTTACTAAATGCAATCGCTGACTTTGCATCTCATCTCATGAGACGGTCGATCTCGAGGCTACAGCGAAATTAGAATTATTTTTTATTTTTGATTGGGATGCTTGATCATCAGCATAACGACTAATTAACGACTAAATTGGCTAGTATCTTTCATTGAATGGAAATTCCCCGAACGGAGGTATAAATACAGCTCTTGTTTGAAACGCAAGATTTTTCGACGAGCAACATTTGTTCAAATTTTATATGATTGCCTTGAATACAATTTATTTTCTATTTAAATTAACTGTTCTTTATCAAGCTGCAGTTTACTTTAATCAAGCCGTTATGCTTGAGTTTTCATTTAGTATATTATTCAGGTTCGTTAAAATTACGTTCATCTTTACCTTTATTTGGCCATGCTAATCGTTCCTGTTTTTCGTTCCATTTGCAGGCCCACGATGACGAACGCCATATATACGGTGAACGTGGACACGCTCGTGTCAGCATTATCAGAACATAAAGGCGAGATAAATCGAGATTGGATAGAGGCAAACTCAAGCATGGATTTATTACCTGATCGGGTTTCTGATATCATCGTCATGCTGTTAGTGGTGGTGATTATGGGGCTCATTGCGTTGACGTACTACGTGAAAAAGCAGCTGGAAGTGTTAGCCGATAGGTCTAGGGTGGAGGATTTTCAGCTCCGTCGAAGCACACTGAGGCCGCCAAAATACAACAACAGCGGGGACGTGTAACTGTAACAGTTGAGGGTGATGTATCCTTGCTCGCCGTTGCGCAGTGGTTAAGGGGTCGGCCTTGTATGTTGGAGACGAGGGTTCGTATCCCGGCGCTGGCGCGGCGATTTTCCCCGTTGGGAATAAGGGAAAGCTCAATCACTATACCCCACTCAACCCAAGTGTTGGAAATGGGTACCGGCTTTACGGAGGGAACCTGCATGGTGTCCTATATATAGTGTTAGTTATAAGAAAATTGAAAAACCAATGCTCAAGATCATATGTATCAGGCTTGATTGAAAATAGAGCATCCCAAAGATGCCGGTGGTTGTTGTTGTTTTGTTTATGTGGTGTTTTACGTGCAAACTGGCTCTAGGCGGGCTAGGCGTTCGCAACGCCCAGTGCGTTCTAGACGCGCAGTTTCCCTAACAACTATGCAGCCCATGCCTTTAGTGGGTACTTGTTCCTGTGCCTTCAGCATATATGCCACGGACGTATAATTCTCCCAAGTTAACCAAGTAACATAACAATTTAACCTAACAGTAAAAATTATAACCTATGTTCTTGATGTCGTATTTAACCAGGCAAGTGTAATCGATATGAGTGGCGAGCCTACGGCATTTTATTTACTCCGTCTTTGTTTAGCTGCCAGTGTGAGAAAATCCCGTATTCTAATCGTATTTTTAGCTGTAAAATTATTTTTCTATTTTGTTTGTTTTGTAGTCTATGTAAACTTGTAACCGTTCTCTACCGTCATTAGTTTTTTGGTGGTAACTTTAATAATTCCTAAATTTGATAACTATTTAGATTCATTAACATTAATAATTAGTGCGCACTCGTTTCTCGTTACCTACGAGGTAGGCTAATAGCTGTGATCATTGTAAAATTTTCCGTGATTGCCTTGCCGAGGAACTCGTGTTTTACTTTGCAGTTTATCCTTTTAACCAGTGTTATAATCATATAATCACTAGATTTATTTCGTTGTTATTAAAAATACTTGTGTTTATTGCGCGTCAAGCAATCTGGTGAAGAGTGCTATAGAGGTATTTGCTGTGGCCACAATTTTGAAATTATCATTGTGATTACTTGATGTCTAAATTGTTTGTTATTTGCTATCGTTGAGACAAGTGATACCTTTTAATTGCGAAAGAAGAGAAATTATTTGTCGAAATTATCCATTTAATTTAATTTAATCATTTTTAGTTGCGAAGAAAGCGAAATTATTTGAACATTGGTTTTAAATTCCTTTACCAGGCTTTGTTGACGTTATCATAAGTTCAAGAGTTGTGCTTTTGTTTTTTGTAGCAGCTAGATTTTATTTCTTCTCAATGTTGAGGATAAGGGCATTTTATTACGTTGCTTCAGCCGCCTTTATACTCCATGCTTGTGTTGCCGAGTATTATTGATACTTCTTGGGCAAGGTACTGTTACTAAGTTTGATCGACTTTAATTGTTTGGGTTAATAATTTTATCCTTGAGTTTTACACGCATGTAAGGCGGAGACGAAATTGATTTTGGTAACCATGTTTGAAGTTAAAATTTTGTTTTTGTTTTTCCGCCTGAATATTATTATTTTGCTTTTATAATTTGAGTAGCTAAATTCTTGGTGGGGGAGGTAATGTACACGCACGCATGCACACGTCCCCCTACCCTAAGCACCTCAGAGGCTTTATAAGCGATTAGCGCTATTTCTCTGGGCTCAATCGATCACGTACCTCGCCTGTACCTCACCTGCTACGGATCACCCAATAAAGTGTACCTCCAAGAAGTCTACTGGCGTTTCACTGGCCCGTATAACGGCGTTATTATTCGATTGTTTTCTGTGTCTATGTTTCCTATGCCGGTGTATTTTCTAGCGTAAGTTGATACCTAATGCTTTTATTTTTATACTACGGTTTCGAATTATTATTTTCTTTTGGACAGTTCCTTTACGTTGATGTACGTGTTGTATTTGCGATGTGAAAAAGTTAGGCATTGGTATTGGTGGTTTGTATACCAATTTTTTTTTGTGATTTGTATATCTTGTGTATGCGTTATTTTTTAAAATTATGTCGTGTTGCGTAGTATTTAGAGTTTGCTCTGAAAAAGAAGAGCATTTACCTATTTATTATGCTTGCGCTCTTTCTTATTCCTTTAGCTTGAATGCGCTGTTCAACTATTCAGTATTTATAGCTGTTTTCTTTCTTTGCTTCGAGTTGCGAATATTATTATGCTGTTGGTGGTAATTTGCTGTGCTGTGGCGTTGTGTGGATATAACTTGTTGTTTTGGTATTTAGATGTGATATTTATTTTGATATTGTAATTAGAATTTTTTTTGTACATTTTTGTGAATAATTTTGCGTTCACCTACGTATGGCGGGAGGAGATATGTGTGCCCTACATTGCGAGGTCCGCAATGCGCTTGCGGTGTCAGCATTATTTCTTGTATAAATTAGGGTGCGAGGCGTTAAGAGCCGCAATTGTCACTTGTTTCCGCTCCGCCCAGTAAACGTCCCAGCGCTTCCAGTGTATTTCTAACCTTGGTCCACACATCATTTCATGCATACATATGCAAACATAGAGTCGGGTTCATGCCATTTTTGTTGGTCTCAAATTAATAACATAAATATTTTTGGCATGTGCGAATATTTGCTTCACCCAAATGAATATACAGGGTGGTTGTTAATGTCGCGAAAACAATACTGGTTAAGCACGTAACGCATGAGGAATTTCAACCTCCACAAATAAATATAATGTACACCTTTGTACTCGCGCGAATGCTACATAATAGCATGGACAATAATGAGCAATAAATATTAAACAAATTTATTTTTAAGATGAACACGTGCATTTTGGCACATGGAATTATATTATCGCTCGCACAACAACAAGAGAATTAAAAACATGGAATGAATATCCTGGCTAGTGCACACATGAAATAAAATGAATATGCCAAAACAGGAAGAACCTTGACTTACAGCAAGGTGTCATAATACAGAACGCGTCGCATTATGCACGACCCAAATTGAGGACCTCAGCTAAGAAAACACATCACACTAATCACATTGGACTGCGCGCCAATCTGTAAGCACTGTTCGAGGCGCTACTTTGTATTTTACCTACTCCACAATTACCACTTGAGAGCTCTCACTATCTTAAACATTCGCACTCTCGATAATGAATGATTCAAAGATTGATGTTCACTGTCTATTCACTATTTCCACTGCTGGTGCTGCGCATCTCCTATTCTCGGTGGTGGCCACTGCCGCGGCGATACGCTTCGGTAGCTGCTCCATGGCTCCGCTCCATCTTGCCGGCTCCACTGCTCCAGTCCCCCCCGAACACTTCGTTACTGGCACAGTTTTTTGGGAAGTCCTGTCACACCTGTGGTTCTTGAAGTGCTGAGGGGTTTGGTTATTGTTGGACTTGCCCGTTGACCTCCGCATCGTTGGTGAACGCGTAGCTCCAAAATTAATCCACGTGTTCATTTTAAAAATAAATGTGTTTAATCTTTATTGCTCATTATTGTCCATGCTTTTATGTAGTATTCACGCGAGTACAAAGGTGTACATTATATTTATTTGTGGAGGTTGCAATCCCTCATGCGTTACGTGCTTAACCAGCATTGTTTTCGCGACATTAAAAACGTAATTCTTTTAAAATTCTAATAACTTTTTAAATAAATGAAGTAGGAAACTATAACATTAAACATCCGAAAAGACAGAATTCAGGGTATCAAACATCAACTCCGAATAAGCATCAATGTTGCAGAAGAGAAGATTATTGTAATCAGCGATCAAGGCACAACTGACTCTTCAACAATGCGATTTCATAATCGAAAAAATAACAAAAATTGGATCCATCATCGGGACGCAGAGGAAATTCTTCTGGGAATAGCTATTCAAACATAACAAAATAACGATTCAAAGGTTTATTCGAATTCAATCCCAGTTTATTGTGAGAATCATTGATAGAAGATGATCTGGAAGAAAAGTTTCTGAACGCACAGCGGAAAATGTTGAAAGACTGAGAACCCTAATTTTAACTTGTGGTGGGTATTTTGAATCGAAGGTCCAGCAAAGTAAAATAAAAATGGAAAATTAACTACTCTTCTTTCCACTGACACCAACTTTCCCAGTCCTGCCTGTGAAAAAGGTTATAGCAAGTTTAAAGGAGTACATTTTTAGCAATCACCCTGTATATACGGGGTGTTGGAAAATTCAGTGAAAATATTTTAAACACAAGTAAAGTCAACATAGCCGTGCACTGTGGTGTAATTTTTTGGTAATATTCAGTGTTTTAAAAAAGTTACAGCATTTTCATTTTTTGGTTCCAAAAAACAACTTTTGCTGTGAAAAATTGACTTTCCGACCGATATGGATGAAAATTGGTTCAATGCTCTTTGCGCAGATGATGTCAAAATTTGAAAGTTGTAGACTAAATTAGAAAATGACTGTAGGGTCTAATTCACGCCTACATGGGGAGAGCATCGAAGTCAGGATTTTGCCAGGTCGTGCGACTCCGCATCTCCCTAACTCTACGACCTGATTTGTTGTACAATGTCTATCAAACACGTGTAGCAGTAATTCTTTATTGTTACTAAAAAGAGGTCATAAACATTGGTCTGGAAAGAGATACATGAAGTTCGAACAAGCGAATATGCAATACATGAATAAGGAACAAACTAGAGAAATTAAATAAAAAATACCTATCACGCAGCGGGACAGACGCCCCGACCGAATTGCAACATATGCAACACCGGCGGAGGCATCCAAGCCTTACGCTAACTAATGCAAAGTGACAAGGACAGGCCGAGAGGCAATGAAGTTCAAGCTGATTTGAACATAAAGGGTCGCGCTGCTTTGTCGATGACAGAACTGCGGCAACAATGACGTTCAAATTCAAAATTGGCTACACAAATTAATAGTAACAATTATAAAACACGAGAAACCTACGATGAAAGCCTACTTCAACACCTTTTAGATGATGTAATGCATGACAAAAAATAATCAAATTAAATGCATTTACCAGGAGGAAATCTAATATAAGTTCACCAGTTTTGACGCGCACCCACATGATGCCCTGTCACTGCACCAGATAAGCATGGCTTGACCAACCCGAATGCTGCAGTAAGAGGGTTTTACTTCGTTTGAGGCAAATGTTTGGATAAAACACAAGTCGTACTATTTAGAGTTTTTATATATGGTGAAATTTACATGCATTATGTATGTAGATTAGAATCAAATGGTTAAAAATGACAGCTTAAATCTTGCCTAGGTACGTATTCTCTTATTTCGTCACTTCGTTGAGTAATCACGGCTTTAAACCCCTATTAATTATCGCGTTGGCAATCATGTCACTAATATTGAAAAAAAATAATGTTTGTAAGTAAATAAAGATATGACAAAAGGTTTCTGATAGAAATTCTGTGAGTAATTTAACACGATAAAATTTAAACTTTTAAAGTTTACAGACAGCAACAAATTATTAGCTTCGAAGAAAGTTTTTCTGCTAGACGATTGGTTGCTTATCATTTCGTTTCTGGATTTCATTGCGTTAAAAGTAACACTGCGAACTGCCCAGTCATGCAACGATTGACAAATGAAGAAATGGCTGACATTAATATGACTTACGGAGAAGCACGAGGAATCTCGAGGCAAGCAACAATTCTGTACAGAAAAAAGTTCCCGAACGGAAATGTGCCAAATCTCAGAACTTTCTCTGCCATTCCTAGGAGGCTTCAAGAAACTGGTTCTTTTAAGGTTACGCGACCAAACGCAGGGAGAAAAAGATAAAATCTTGAAGGGGAACAAGAGGTTCTAGAGTACATTCAGGATCATCCTAATGCAAGTTATCGTGATGCTGATGCACTGGAGATCAGAGATAATATTGAATTGTGGAACGTTTTATGTATGTGCGATCTTCATCCCTACAGGTATGAAAGAGTTCAAGGATTGCTACCAGCAGATTACCAACTTCAGGTTGTCTTTTCAAGATGGTTTCGTAATAAGCTACGCTAAAATGGGAATTTTTATTCATCCATTTTTTTAAAAAATGAAGCAAATTTGTCAAGAGAGGGTGTTTTTTACCATCAAAACTGGCACTACCGGGCAGAATAAAATCCCTACGCCATTATTATTGAACACAAACACCAACATCGGTACAGTGTCAACGTTTGGGCAGGGATTGTAGGGAATCACTTGATCATTCCGTACATTTTCCCCTCAACACTCACAGGGGTTACTTACAATATTTTCCTGCAAATGACTCTTCCCGTATTACTTGAAAATGTTCTTCTTGATATTCGCCGCAGAATGTGGATTCAACGAGATGGTGCCCCGCCTCATTTTTTAGGAGCAGCAAGAGACACACTGAGCAAGTTCCCAGACAGATGGATAGGACGTGGAAAACCAGTTAATTGGCCTTCTAGGTCTCCTGATCTGAACTCATTAGCCTGTTTTTCTGCAGGGACATATGAAGAACCTCGTGTATGAGACTCCATCAGAGGAAGATTTGATTACCAGGATTGCGGTGACTGCTGGACACATAGAAAAGAGAGGAGTGTTCGAACGAGTACGACAGTCTTTGGAAAATCGGTGCAAGTTGTGCATATAAGAAACTGAGAAACATTTCGAATATCTGTTGTAACATAAATCTTAAACCTGAATAATGATACATCATAAACTAAAGTAACGTAGCATGCTGTGAGCTTCAGTAACTAAATAATTTTGTGTTGTTGCAGAATAATACTTTAATTTCATTCTTTCATATCAACTTATGAATATGTTCATGGGAACCTGTTTTTCACTTACCCTAAGTTCAAATAATGAGATTCAACATGTTCACAGTGCCATAGTCAATGCCATGAAACAGGTTTGTCAAGTTCGTATCTTTATCCAAACATTCTCCTAGCCATTCTCGCCTTGCCTATCTGGTGCAGTGACAGGGCAACATGTGGATGCGCGTCGATACTGATGAAGTTAAGTCAGTTATTCTCCTGACAGATGCACTTAATCTGATTATTTTTTGTGATGCAATGCATCATCTGGAAGGTCTTAAGATAGGCTTTTATCGTAGGTTTCTCGTTTTTTACATTCGTGACTATTAATTTGTGTAGCCTATTTTGAATTTGAACGTAATTTTCTTGTTTATTTTACACTTTTTTCAAATTTTGACAACATGCACGTACAGAACAATAAAAAATTTGCTTTGTGACCAATTTTAACCAGAACCGACGGAATAATGAAGTTTTTACAGCGAAAATTGTTTTTTTGGAATAAAATTAAAAACGCTGTAACTTTTTAAAAAAACAGAATTTTGCCAAAAAATGACACCACAGTATACGGCTATGATGACTTTACTATTGGTTAAAATATGTGCACTGAATTTTCCAACACGCTATTCAGGGTGACTTATGAGTAAGGTATCTTTTTAAAATTATTATAGCTATTAAACCAAAATAAATTTAGTTAATCTGAAAGAAAGAAGTAATTTCAAAGCTTATGTAAATATATAAATGAAGCAATAAAATATGTTTCACTATGGAACACAATATCGTTTAAATGACTTCCGTATTGGTCAAACAATTGCGTTCTTTTTCAACGGTGCTGTTCATTACAATCCTTAATGCCTCTGGTGAAATGTTGTTGATCTCTTGAATGATGTTAGAGTTCAACTACTGTAAAGTACCAAGCATTTCAACGTAAAAATTTTCCTTCAAGTATCGCCAGAATAAGAAATCAGGAGCCTTAGATCTGGAGATCGAGGCGGCCACGGTATATTACCAAAACGAGAAATTATTCTCTCATGAAAAATTGCTTTTAACATTTATATTGTTTCCATGTTCTGATTGACGGTAAACTTGATACACTGTTAGAAAACTGGAAAAACTTCTCATTCATTCTGAATTAACCAAATCTCTTTACCATTTGTAGTTTCATAGCTGTAAAAGTTTTAAAAAGATACTCTACCTTTGGGCCACTCTGCATCAGGTCCTATCATAAGTTCTGTTCGTTTTTTATTAGTATGATAAGGAGAGTAGAAACATATCAAGTAACATTCATTCATTCAGCAACATCTTTTCCATGGTTAGTAACAACTCGTAACCACCTACTAAACAATTTTATAAAGCCTCGTTCGTATAATTATTTGGTTTTTGAATAAAAAAGACTTGCAATTCATTTTCGAAGTTGTTTTTGTCTTCAAAGTTATTCCCCTTAAATGATTGGCTAGACTCTTAATGAGATAGAAATCTGAAAGAGCAATACCTGGAAAATAAGTTGGATGCAGCAATGTTTCCCATTTCAGCGTTTCAATTGTGTCCAAAGTCTTTTATGTTTTGTGAGGACGCACATTTTCGTGTTGAGGGATGACGATTTTCTATTGACCATAGCGAAACCCTTCTTTGTTGAAGCGGTATTTAGTTTTTTTTTAAGTGTTGACAGTATAGTTCTGTAATGATTGTTTGATTGTTTTAAAGAAGCTCGTAGTATATAATTCCTCTCGCATCCCACCAAACACACAAATTTTTTTTTTCGGCTGGAGTCCTGATTTTGGTAGTAATTGCAGTTTTGCATGTCGATCTAGCTATTGATTTTGACGTTTGACGTTGCTGTACATAATCCACGTTTCATCCAGTAAAATATGCAGTGAAATTTGAATAGTATTATGTGTCTTATTTGTTCTGTTGACGGCTCCATGTTAATTGAGGGGTTGAAAATAAAAATGGCTAAATATCTAAAAGGATTTCATTGCAACGTGTATGAAAGAACGCAATAGAGTGTGTCAGATTAGATCATAACTTTATCCTTTCTTCTGTAGTAGAAGTTCAAACTTGTTACAATATGAAAAAGGACAGGACTTATGAAAAAGACTATTTAAAATGTTCATTCCCATATTTTGGAGAGACATCTGCGAAATTGCCACGTGAATTAAAATTACTGTGTGTAAATATTTTCATAACTTCCGGTTAGGCGTCGCTCTTGTTAATAATTTTAAGTTTTCTTATTTTTTCCGGTACAAAAATACGCTTCCCATTGATATGCGAGTCTCTCTGGCTTGTTCTTACAGTTGTGTGCAGTGCACATCATCGTACGTCAGCATGACGCCACGGAATTTTTATATCAGAGTGGCAGAGCATTGGGATAGGAGCTTCCACACTGATACTCAATTAGCCCAACCCTCTCACTCTTCAGTACGCAATCACAATGAAAAATGCAATGTATCTAAATATTTTGCCGACATCAAATTCTTAGACTTTGCCCCAAGACTTTATGACCTTAGGATTTTAGAGTCTTTACATATTTCTAAACGAAAGCCTGCTCTCAACAATTCTGACAATTCATACCCCGAGCAACTAGTAAATAGATAATCTTTTGAATTTTATTTTTCTTTGACATTTTTGCTTTCGAGATATTTTTTAATGACTGTCATTAACAGTTTTTTATCTTTCACTTCAGGCATTATGACTCGTACTTTTTTGAACGGACGATGAAGCGGGACTCCGAAACGTTTCCTCATTAAATATGATTAATTTCTTTGCAATTTACGTCGTGTTTAAGTTTTTCATAAATTTGCCATTCCACAAACGACTGACCCTTTCAGATGTACTCAATTTAACTGCAACGTGTATGAAAGAATGCAATAGAGTGTGTCAGATTAGATCACAACTTTATCCTTTCTTCTGTAGTAGAAGTTCAAACTTGTCACAACATGAAAAAGGACAAGACTTATGAAAAAGACCATTCAAAATGCTCATTCCTTCACGTTTTTACATCCTCACGTTTTTCTTTCAATCAATTAGGTTGACAATTAACATCGGTTAAACTACGCTCATTTATGTTAATCAACTAAAGACCTATAATTTGAGATATTTTAAAAGCAATGATATTTCGTATCTATGTGAAAAATAAACGAGTTCAGCATTAAAGCACTATGAAAAAGTTACAAAAAAACCGTTTAAGGAAAAAGTTTACTTCATAAAAAACACTCGGTAAAGAATTACTACACCGCTAAGTTTTATGTTTATGTTTTTTTTTGGATTTTTGTAACTTGAATACAGTCGGTTACATATATTAAGAATTCTTTCATAGTGATACGGTAATGTCATCCGCTTTGCATAGTTTTAAAATTTACGAAAGGATGACGACCATCGTTGTCGCTGTGGGGTGCAATTTTCTCTTTAATGAACGTTGTTAAATTTCAGTAAACGAGAGTTAAATGAAATTTAGCATACAATCAGAGTTACACTATTTGAGTAGGCTTCCTGGAGAATACGATTCAATCTTCGTTCAATCACGAGCGAGCGTGTCCCCCACTCTGAGTATAGTAGAATCTACAGAAAAAATGTTTCTCAGTAGCCGAGCAGCTCAAATGATATCCGCCATTTATCGTTCCAACACGACAAAAGTCTGTTGGTCAATAGCTGGTGGCAGTCACGACATCACGTTGCAGTGTGTTTCCATGCATGACTCTAAATGCACTTAATGGAACCCTCACGCTAATGCCCTCAGCGTAGAAGCTCGGCACGAACGGCAGCAGTGGCGAATCAATTGCGTCTCTCGTTCTTTGAAAAAGTCGGTTCTCGAGTAATTATCCGATATTACAGAATAACAACGTTTGGCTGAGTTATTTTTAACTTGAATGATGTGAAATTGAAATAACTTTATCTTTACCAAATTCTATTCAGACCATTTAACCAACTGGCTTGCTTACAACTAAGCACTTTCAGCATGTAATGTTTCAGAACGTAATGGCATCATATAAAAATAAAAGAGGGCTTTATTTGCCTTTCAGTAGCTCGGTTGCCTGCATTAAATTTGCATTTAAAACTGACAGAATTAACGTAGTTAACTCTTGAATACCTCTGCTTTCAAAATTTTTCGATAAACCATGTCAGTGATTAATGACAAAGGAAACGAAGGGCAGCATCTTTCTACATATAGCCCTTAGTGATAGACTAAATCCTCTCATCAACCATTCTGACACCACAGACTCATTTTTTCCATGGCGATTTTGACTCATCATCAACACACCCTTTGCCATCAATTTTCTACTGTTGGCTACCCCAACGTCGTTTGTTTAGACAGATGCGTGTGGTCTTATTTCGCGAGGAGAGAAATATTTAAAAAACACGAAGTATTTATTTAAGCGAATTTCTTTGTTACTCTGAACAACGTGACATAAGGTAGAAGAATGTTAAAGATATTTTCATATGCAAATTGTCCGATTCATTTCGGCAATTATTGGTGTTATAAATGTTATTATTACGGTAAGAAGCAGATCTGAAAACCGTATTATAGTTTTATTGCGCATTTCAAAGTTTTTCATTTGCGTTGAAATTAGGACTGCCATTTTTTCTTGACAATCTCAGTTTTGAAGAAGTTTCTATGACATTTTATGACAAATTGCCCAAAAATACATTTATCCACAATAACAATATTGAATAGTGTACAAAATTTGATTGCCTAATAAATTCTTCGTCGTTCAGCCCTAAAGACAAAGTGAATGAGTCATCTACGTGCATGCATTGTTTCCATGCATATAGAGGCAAATTTTTGTGAATTCAGCTCAGCTAGAAATTGCAGGGTAATTTTATACCAATTTCAGTTATTTGTTATAATAATACTAATTAGTTTTATCTCAAATCTCATCTGCGACCCGCGGTACATTTTTTGCATGCTAAATATTTGTAGAAAGATTTTTGATGACAAAGAGCTAATTGAAAATACAAATGACAGATTTCAATATTTTTGTAAATTTTAGACTATTTTCCTACTCCTACCGTTGAGCAAAGAGTAACGATGAATATTATTCTTGTATTTGCGATTAGGTGTTCGTCTGAATTAGAAAAACTTATATGACCTGAAAATGAAAATTTATCACGTTTCTAAGCAAAAATATTCATAAGAAAGGGTTATTTAACTCGAAATATATAATAAATACTAATTGCACACTGAAAATCGACGCCATGAGCTGTAGCTTGAATTTTATGAACTACCGTTGTGTTTGGCCAATGTCAATGTTGTCTTTTGAAATTTATGTCTTTAAATTTAAATTGACTAAGTTTGGCTTATTGTTACCTGAGCCGAACTACAGCTTCTGTGATTTTGTAAAGCTGCTGTGATTTTGTACTTAATTTGACATTCTTTACTTTTTACCTATGAATCATTTGCTAAATCATTGGCTAAACAGATCATTGGTACTTATATCTATTGATAAGAATGAAGCAAATAAACTTTATGTAATAAGTGACTGTGTGAAAATTAGCAAACTGCACTGGCTAGAAAGTTGAAGCTAAGTAATGTTCAATTTTTCAGTCAGTGCAGTTTGCTAATTGTCACACAGTTACTTATTATATAAGGTTCATTCACATCATTTTTGTCAATAGATATAAGTACCGATGATCTGCTTAGCAAATGATTCATAGGTAAAACTTGAATGTCAAATTGAGTCCAAAATCACAGCAGCTTGGTTTGTCTGATATTCGATTTACTCTATTTTCAGTGCCAGTACTTTTAAATAAATATGCATTCTCACAAGTAAACTTTACTTATATTATTATTACATAGTTATGCAATTTTAGAAACATAAACTTTTCAAAATTGAACTTGATTTTTTTATATATAGCCTACATGAGACTTTTTCAATTTAACTTGATCTTTCTTAAATTAAACTTGAGCTTTTTTCAATTGACCTTGAACATTTTAAAATTAAACTTGTACTTTTTTAAATTAAACTTGACTTTTTTAAATTGAACTTGAACTGTTTCAAATTAAACTTGAGCTTTTTTAAATTGAACTTGAATTTTTTTAAATTAAACTTGACTTTTTAAAATTGAAATTGACCTTTTTTAAATTGAACTTGATCTTTTTTAAATCAAACTTGAGTTTTTTTAAATTGAACTTGACTTTTTTAAAATTAAACTTGAACTTTTTAAAATTAAACTTGACTTTTTTTAATTGAACTTGACCTTTTTTAAATTAAACTTGAGCTTTTTTAAATTGAACTTGAGCTTTTTTAAATTGAACTTGAGCTTTTTTTTTAAATTAAAGTTAAAAAGCTGTAGTTTCGAAAAAAATATTAGAAGACACTAAAATTTGGCAAGCTTCTGTAAAATGTCTTTTTTATCGGATCAGATAACATCAACTGATAATTCCGACAATAAACCAGATGATAATTCCCACAATAAATAGTAGATTATATAGGATGAAAACGAAAACAATTACCGGAAAAGTTTAGATATATTTTCTCCGAAGTTTCTGCGATAACCCTGTACGGAAACTCTCCTTAATTGCTGGTTAATGTGAGACAGAAATCGTCCAAATTCACCCGAAATCAGTGGTAATAACCGATAATTACCGGTAATGAACAGTAAAATTCTACTATAAAGTGTGACATACTTGATGACAATTCGGACAATACGTCTTTACTTTTAATTAATACGAAAAACGAAAATTACCGATTAAATCAATTTAACATTACTGTTGGTCCCCTAAAATATTTGAACTGGGCTTCGTAGACTTTCTACACCTCGAATGATGTGTTAGTTATCTAATTGATTTTACGAACAGAGAACAAGTAAGAGAACGCAATTGGAGTTAATTTTGCCCTTTCCGTGTTTGCTGATTGCTCCAATTCATGCCTGATTGGATTTGCAATCCGCATGTTGAAGCTACAATAACCAAAACATAATGAACAATTGTGAGACGCTGTCCCAGCGCCTTTGTAACTACTCGCTGAGAACATTTGATCGTATTTGGGTTGTCCCATGGCCTTACAGAACAATTCGGAATGATCGCACGCTGCCCCCTGCGGAGAGGAACCGTCACTTTCATTAGACGATAGGGAGTACTACGATAGTTCGGGAATTTTCATGAGCATCCAAGAAAGAGTTTCCAACTGCTATCCCGGCCCGTGGAACGTGTGTGCAGCGTGTTCTTTACAATAAAAAACATTCCCTCATCTGTGATCATTTAGGCCTTTGCGTTCTATATCTCCAGACCTCCCCATAGAAATCATGACGTCACACTAGTGGTCGACCATTTTTGATGAATCAAAAGGCCTAAATCAAGTAAGCTGTAATCTATAACTAATTTCGCACGAATCGGAGCTAACTGTACTTACAAAAATTTTAGGAGACCTGCAATCATTCTTTTTCTGCAAAATCTGTATTAAGAGATGAATTTGCCTTAATTATTTCAGATTTGATGGAGACTAAAAGTGTAATCGAGTTTGTTTAGGTCCGACGTTAACACACGCCATCTGATTGAACGATTTAAAAAAGGAAGTATTTACGCATTTCCTCGAAGCAACGCAAAGTTGGAGTAGTTGCTTTATCACTGTAGCATAAAAATTAGACAAGGTGACGCTACTTCTCACTATTTTCCATTTCGTACTGAAGTTTTATGACACGATGACTCCGTAACTTTGAAAATAGCCTTAACTTAATTTTTTGAATTTCTGTGATATTTGCATACATACATTTAAATTTGCTCCAGCTATCGTCGCAGTTTGTACTGATGGTACAGGTATCCAAAGCATTCTCGCCCGACATCTATTCAGTACGATTTCTACTCATTTAATTATTTTGGTAACGCTCTTTTTATATTAGCAGCTCAGTTCTTATTTGTGTGTCTACTAAGTTACTAATTCAGAAATAATTCAGGCATACAAGGCTTTCATATTAGATTTCATGTCACTGTCACTTCGATTTCAATGGATTCAATCTTTTGTTACACCTTTTGAGTGAATGCGGATACTATTCGATGTATGTCAGCTCGTGTGGCTACTCTTATGAGCAATTTATGCCCTCCATTGTTTTCACTCATGGACTGAGTGTGTGTAATGTTGAAGAAATTACACTAGATTGAAAGCTGAGCATCTCTGACTGATTTTTTTTACTTTTTATTCAGTCTGCTTAATAGTATTTTCATTTTGTAATATTTTTGAATTCTATATTATATTCATTTCGTTCAATGTAATGGCTGATCCTTTTAATTTATTTGATGATATTCACCCAGTTCACAATAATTTGAATACATTGTTTCCAAACCTAAATGAATCAAGTAACTGTATTTTAATATCAAATAATTCAGTGAATCGATGAGAACAAATTGCTATGATTTTCGCTCTTGTGTAGGAAATGTAGGTCACTCTGTCCAAAAATATTTGAAACAACTTCTCCTATCAATGAGTTGAATTTTGACGTGTCGTTATTAGCTTAACTAAAATTTGGCGAGATGACCCATCTAAGAACATGAATCAAATGCAGAACTACTATAGCCACCATTCAATAAGTTATAATGACAGACGTAGCAGAGGCGTAAGTACGTACACATCTAACACACAGTTTCGAGAACTGTTGAAAGGGCAATTATGAAAAGTAACTAAATCGAAACGTTTTTCATAGAACCAACGAAAAACGGTACACGTATTACAATTGGATCCGTGCATAGGCCTCTAACCGCCTTCCCCGTATCTTTCCTGAATGAACTTCATAGTATTATGTCGCTGTTTAAGTTATACAATGACATAATAATCTGCAATGACTTCAAATACGATTTTCTAAAACAAGAAAGCTCCAGACAAATCCCAAATTTAATTAATTCATCTCAGTCTACATCTTTCCTTCCTATCATTACGAAGCCAACACGTATCTCGTAGAATTTGAAACATTTCTTGATATATTCAATTGATTTTCCTACATGAATAATGATTTCCGACTTTTCCGATCATTTTTTTGTATTTCTTATGGACAAAAATGTCTTTATTACTGGTCCCATGCCACAGGCTGAAACTTACACAAGTCGTTTTGTAAATGAATCAAATTTGGGAACAATGCGCACTGTTCTGGAAGAATTTTTGCTAACATCTTTCAAGATTATATTAATGCGATGAGCATTGGTGAAACAATGCTAAACTCAATAGAAATTATAAAGACTGCATGTAATCAAGTTACAATATGTCTGTGACTAAGTGAAGTTTTTGCTAGTTTGTTATTATTTTCATTGCAGTTCGTTTACATTGTATTTTAATTTTTCATGTGTCTCAATGCCGATATTGATTACCTTACAACATTTCCAAATCTTTCATAAGAAGAAGTAATTAATTATGTAATGCTGCAAAACGGATACTATTACAGTGTTTAAAATTGTAGAAGCATAATATAAAATTCTCCTTTCAGCGTATGCTTAAAACCTGGGGAGTGATACCGAAGATAAAAATTCAACATGATAATGATATATCGAAATAGAATATAACTCTGAAAGAACCAAACAACATTCAAGAAATAACTTTAGAAACGAGCAGAAATTGTTATTAATAATACATGTTAACTTGACCCAAAGACAAAGAATCCATATCAATTTTGATAACATAACCTGAGAACTAGAAGTCGTAATGTACCAGACCATAGCTTCAGGTTTTGGCAAAGACTACTCATTGGCAAGGAATCATAACATGAAGACCAAAAATATTTATGATCACAACATAACTTTAAGTTTCTGCAAAGACTAGTCATTATCAATCAATGCATCATTAAGAGCGTACATAGTTACCACTCCTTACGTGAGTGTAATGTATTGCATCAGCTGAAATGTTCCACAAGTAACTTGCAACACATTTAGTACTATTTGCTACTTCTTGTGTACTAATTGAAGGGAAAATGAACGAAACATAAATATACAGAACAAATTTTCAATGCTTCATATTACTAATTCTTGCTTAAATAACTGCCAAACATTCATTATTACTCCAGTACAATTATAATTCTTTCGTGTATTTATCATATATAGGAATGAAAACCCACAACGACTAGACAACAATGACGGTATTAGGTGATAGGTATAAATACGCTGTTTCAATCTTAAAACAAAATTATCTACAAAAACATTGCGTATTTTTAGATTTTCAGCAAAGTATTTTCAGCAAGTATTCTAACTTTGTTTTGTTTACTTTCGGTTTTAATCAATTTTAAATAATTTTTAGTAAAAATTAGAATCGAAGACAGCAAAAAATAGCGACTCCAACTTCGACTCCACCCCATCCGAATGAACGACTCCGACTCCGACTCCACCACACTCGGAAAAGCGACTCCGACTCCACCACACTTCAGAGAAGCGACTCCGACTCCGACTCCACCCTAAATCATGCGACTCCGACTCTCGACTCCGACTCCGCAACCCTGCACTTAATAATATCAAAACTACTAGCAAAGATACATTAAGAGTTGAAAACTATAAAGTTTACAGGCCCTTGATTATAACAAATTACAGAGCGACCTGCACGCACTCCTCACGCTTTGACTTGTGGTGGGGTACTAATCTTGCTTTGGAAAATGAGAGACGGAGTTTTTGAGATGGTAAGGAGGAGCCAACTTCAGTCAAGCGTCTGTGGTTGGCTCAGAGTAGTCACGTGTCGGGCCTTGACAATGCCCCAGTGTCTCGACTCTTGCAACCAAATTGAGCCCGATCGGAATAAGCTTTGCTTCCTCCAGTATATCCATGGTAGACTAAAGGAGGTAACGTCACTTCTACGGGGACAGCCGCGCACATTCGCCAATTTGACTAGTCAATTGAAGGCTTCATTTCAAACAAGCCGTGTGATGTCACCTACACACCATGACGTCAGCGGCGGCGGCAGCGTACTATTACTACTACTACTACGCAGCGTACTCTCTCCTTCCAGACGTACGATCAACAACAGGACCGACTGCCGGTGTGCCGCCGTAGGTACGGATTTTTGACAATTTTAATTCTGTTCGGCTACGTGCAAATCTACCAGAACTAAAAGGTTATCGATCTTCAATTTAATCATACCAGCAGCGTCATAAATTGAAAGCTGTATCCAAACTGTAGTAAAATTTACTTTATTCAATTATAAAAAACGTTTTAAAACTTTTTCCATGCAGATGGGGCTGACGATTGCGCGCCGTGTTTAATCGTAAAAAAGTATAATATAAGATTCAGTATTCAGATATTTATTTGAAATAAAACCTGCCATATATTCCGCTTGTAAGTTCATGAACTGAATGGGCAGGAGTATTGATCTGCAGTTGTAAATTCATTTTCAGCATCTAAACTTTCAAGCTAACAAAAAAATTCCGAAGAGAGGAAGGTACCATTTAGTATGAAGTTAAGAGAACGCGGAACCTACCCAGAAGGGGGCATAGAAACAGTAAGATGAGAAAGAATCTTATGAAAATAGAGAAACGTTGACGAAGAAAGTAATAGGTGCTGAAAAACAGGAGAAAAGTGAACCGAAAAAAATTGTAAAAAGGAAAAATTACTTTATTTCAACGAAAGGCTTTTCCTAACCTTTAGCTCAAGACCTCGTACATTCCCCAAGGGCGCGCTTAGAACAGAGAGCGTTGATCGTTGTTATCGTTGTGAGAGAAAGTTATAATTGTTCGCGTTCACATTGTTGCAATGATTATATGAATAAATGATAACATACAGAAAATCTAGATGAATATGACATCATTTCAGCACTTCTCCCCACAAAAAGGTGTTTCATGAACAGGAAGGAAGAAGGCACCAATCGGTATGGACATAAGAAATCAGGAAATCTATGCACGAGGTGTGTACCCATATATGTTTTGGATGGAAGCATCGAGGTACGAAGTTTGTAATAAAATATCTTTTATGAATATGTAAGGTTCCAGAGAACAGGACAGCAATGGACCGAAAAAAAGTCGATAGAACCTAAACAAAAAATTGTAAGGTTAGATTATTGGTAGTACAAGCCTCCCTACCACAACAAATTTCAATCAAAGAAAGTTAGAAATCATTCAATTTGAACTTGACACAACGGGAAATGTAAGCACAAGATTTGTTCCCGCACAAGACTTCTTCATACACATAATTAGATTCGATTATTAGTTAGTTTAAGCCTTCCTATTCGCAAAAAAGGCGATCCAAATAGAAGAAGAAGGAAGGCACCATATAGTATGGAGTTAAGGGAGCGCAGAATCTATGCACAGAAACGGTAAGCTAAGAAAAAAGTTCATTACACCAGAAAAAATTAAAGAAAGTAGTAGGTGCTGAAAAACAGGACAGCAGTGAATCTAAAAAAGACGGTCCGTAACAAAACAATACTTATTCTACTTCAACAAAAAGGAAGCCTATCTAATTTTTAGCTCGGGCCCTTACGTAGTCCCCCTAGGAGCGCTAATTCCCATATATACAATAGTTGTATCCCCCTAGCTGAAGAGCATACCAGTAAGTAAAGAAGTATTAAATAAAAAGAAAATGAAGAGGTAAAATCAAAAAGGAAAAAATGAAGCATAATTATAATAGACCTCAAAGATAAACATTAGAAAGACCAGTTCACGTCAAACTTTCTATTTGGGTATCGATTCTTCTAGGTCAGCGCGAGTGGGAAGCCTACGATGCATCTTTCACCAACTATTGGAAGCATGCTCCAAATCAATCATTCATAACGGTAAAATAATTTGTACACACAATTTTATGCTCATCAATAAGCGGATGTAAATTCAGCGGCACGTTCAGAAGCAAAATGAATTTTTTAATAACCAGACAACACTCCAGGTAACTTTTTAAAGAGTACGTTCACTCTTTCGAGACTGCCGGGAAGTGTACCTATTCCAACATAAGCCTCAGATTAGATTAGTCGTTAGTTTTAGCCTCCCTACTCAGCAACAAATGCGATCCAAAGAGAAGAAGGAGGAAGGCACCATTTAGTATGGAGTTAAGGAAACGCGGAATCTACGCAGAAAGGGCATAGAAACAGTAAGTTATGAAGAAAGAGTTAAAACAAGACCAAAATTGAAGAAGAAAGCATTAGGTGCTGAAGAACAGGACAGCAGTGAACCGAAAAAAATTGGTCCTTCACATATCAAAAACATTATTTCAACAAAAAGAAGGCCTATCTAACTCTCAGTTGGGGCCCTCACATTGCATAAGCCTCAGAATGCAAAAATTTGAAAGGTGAGCATAATTCTAGTTACGTGAGTATTTTCACAGCCAGTCTAATGTTTTTTCAAATAATTAATTTTGAAATCAAAATTATGAATATGTCATAGGAATGCAAAGGTTTCAATGAGTAAATACAATTGATATTTTTCTGCAGAGTTCCTATTACGAGAAGAAAAAAAGGATAATAAATATGTGTAGCGCGTAGATAGTAATGCTTATTTATAACGCTTCACCCTAGCAATGCACTTAGCCAAATCAACAAATAAACCTTGCACTGCAAGCCGTTTATGACTAGACAACGTTGAACGACATAATAGTTCCCAGCCTTAAATTATAAACAGAAAAAGAAGAAAGTTTTATCACAAGCTTGCTACAACACAACACATTACAGCCTTAAATTCATCTCACGCTAACAAAATAAGGCTGCACAAGTCGACGACTAATCGGTTGTTCATTAGCTGTCATTGGGAGTTTAATCAACACCACTCACAGAGCTGGGAGCGAGTAGTGCGCAGGTATATTAGTACAGATTTAGGTTGTAGTTTTAATTTGGCATACATCTGATTAGTCGAGTGAGTAACATAAAGACTATAATTAGGCTTTGTTATATTTAAATCGGAATGTATGAAGTGCTGCTGTACGTACAACAACTTGGAAGTTATTTACAGGAGGAAACAGTAACTCCCTCATAATTGTTTTTAATGAAGTACCGGAACTGTAGGCATAAATTTATTATGCACAGAAAAGTGCATTCAAACAGCTGCTCTTCAACATATCTGCCCAATGTGTCCGTAACACCATTGCCAGCAGCGTACACCTATGTAATTATATTCCAGAAGCCATATAAAATTAAATAAATAATTTATGCAACAAAATTTATCATATTTCACTCTAGAACAACATGAGAACAAGGAATCAGGAGCAAAGTGCATCACTTTCTCATGTTGATCCACAGAGTGAACATTGAGTGCGGATGTTGTGGCGCTAGGACGTGGTGGCTAATCAGACGGAACTTATTAAAAAATTTACCAACTATTGGCAAGTAATTCAGTTAAAAATCTGTTTATAAGTCGAAAATAAATTCAAATCAAACTATTTTGACTTATTTCTTGGTAAACTGCTACTGGGGCCTTGGGCACGCCGGGAAATCCTAAATTACTATTTCTGTTTTGCCGGATCTTGGATAACACTGATATACAAAAGGATATTGTTCTACAAATAACATAAAACAACAAAAATCTGAATATTTATTTTGATAAAGGTAGTGCAAAAGAATAAATCCTTATCAAGCAATAGATACTATCAAGGATAAACTCTTGAAAGTTATCAACAGACTTGATAATACAATGCCTCCCAAAATTAAACTTCCTTATGACCCCGGAGGAGGTAAAAGCAGTGTCAAGGGACAAGTTACCCGCACCTACACTCGACCCATCTCAGAGTCAGAGAAATCTGAATTCAATAATGCTAGGAAACCTAACAAAAATTACCTCGGGACAACCTCTACTCCTTAGAGTAAATCACAGCCAGCTCCAAGACTAGAAGGCCCAAAGGCAAACCCTACCAATGGGAGCCCAAAGCAAAAGAATAAAGGACCTTATAACACTACTTCTAAGAGAACATCAGAGAGTAGTCAAGAGTTTTTGGACTTGCAGTATAAAAAGAAGAGAGAAACACAATGTCTCTGACTCAGAAATGCAGCACAATGTGTCATTGCTCAGTGAGTCACATCCCTCAGGAGTTCTTTCTAGCAATGATTCTCTTTTTGAATCAACTATGGTAATTCCAAACAATCAAGAAGAGCTAAAACAAAACTTTCAATGCCCTGCAGGGATAAAATCTGCTAAAATAGACCTCTACTTGTCAGAAAATGCAGATAAAATCCCAAATACAGAAAAGATCAGGCAATCTCATTAATTAGAGTTAAAACAGAAAACCAAGTACAAACCTTGATGAACTTAAAAAGTTTGATGAAATCCCGGCTAAGACTCAAATAGTATGAGGGGCTTAAATCCTATGGAAAGATTTATGCTCCAGAATTTTTGTCGGATTCATTAGAAGATTTGCTGCAACAACTCGCCTCCTCTGGTGTTGTAGGTATATATAAAATGTTCATGGACCCAAAGCGTGCCAATTCACCCTTGTTTGTACTTACTTTCCTTGGGACTTGCCCTACAGAGCTGAAAGCAGGCTATTCAAATTACAAAGTGGACCCTTTCTACAACAACCCCATTTGGTGTACCAAATGCTGGCGATTGGGACACACTACCTCAGTCTGCCGAACCGAAAAGTCTGTAAAAAATGCTCATCTCGAGAACACGATGAAAACAGCTGCACTGCTGAAAATCTAGTATGTGCAAACTGCAAGGGAAACCATTCAGCTGCCTCGAAGAGCGACCCATTTATATTCAAGAACATAATGTCAGTAAACTCCAAGCAAGACAAAATATCTCATTTGCAGATGCAAGGAAAATAATTCAAAACCAAGCCCAAGTCCACCAGCAGCAAGACACCCTTCCAGAATTAGAATCAAGGCGCTCCTTTCCCCCCACTTGTACTATCAAGAACCCAAACAGAATCTCAAAATTTGACACAAAAAACATACGCTAATGCAATCAATTCAGAGAGCTTACATCATAGCCGTGGCATACCATCACAGAATCTTGGCAACCCAATGCATGCTCATAAAAGGCTAGAACTGCAAAAGAAACCTACTCAAAACAAAGCAATGGAAAATAAAACTATGGAACACAGTTAACGTATGAACCATAATACACCAACCTTACTGAACACAGAAGTAAATTACAACTTAAACACTACTAATTACAACACAGCAAATACTCAGTTGGAGCCCTCCTACCTCTAAAAACCAGCAAAGCAATAAAGTATATCAGAAATGGAAATTAAAATAACACTCAAGACCATCATATTTAAACTTCTCCCAACAATTGTCAAAATGCTAATCTCCAATTCAATCACTGAGCGTATTGAACTACTAACAGAACTTGGTAACATCCTGAATGCAGACGATCTTATAACAGAAGTGCTAACTAAACTAAATGTTACCTCTTTAATAAGCCCATAATGAACCAATCAATATTGCAATGGAATAATAGAAGATATTTCTCTAAACTCCCCTTCCTGCAACTGCTCAATTATCAATATGAACCAATAATTCTTTGCCTACAAGAAACCCACTTACAAAATCACAATCAAATTAAGCTAAATAACTATGTTTCATCCTACAGAAATGATAGAGATAATAGAGGAGGTGGGGTAATGACTTATGTCCATAATACCATACCTTGTATACCTATTGAAATCAACGCTCCTGTTGAAGTAGCTTGTAGAGTGTTCATTAACAAGAAACCCATCAGTATGTATCTGCCACCAACACTTTATAATGATCTAGTAGGTCACAACCTACTAGAGATTAGCAATTTGAAGAGGGGATCCACCATCATTGTGATAGATTCAAATGCCCACAGCTATTCATGGGGCTCAGACTTTTTATAGATAGAAGAGGCAGAATAATAGAGAAGTGGGTAACAACATACAACAATCTTATCTTGGTAAACAACACAGCCTCAACGTTTTTATCATCAAATGTGTGTGCGCACTTGTCCGTACATGCGTTAGTACGTATGCCAGTGAAACGCCCTGGTGCGGGGTGCCGCATTGCAGATGCGTGGTCAGCAAAATCGAGAAAGTATAAATTGACGTGCGCGACTCTTAGAGTCGCACTTGGTCGTGTGAAACCCCCTCTACCCAAGTATACTACGAAGCTCTCCTGGACTTTCAATATCCTCGGTCGGCATACTGGTGGCCAGAGAATTGACGGACCCACGAAATCAAGAAGGTATATTTGTGAAGCTAAGAAGATCCAGTGACTTCAGCATATCAAGACGGCGGAGATAACGTCAGAAAAATCGACAGAACTACCGTGAAGATCGTCTGGTGACGAGAATTATTGTAACGTCTATGAAGAGGATCTGCAGAGACCTTCAGAAGTCCCCGACATTGAAAAGGTGAATCGCGGCAGTCGAAAGTTGACTTGGCGATTCAAGACAGTGAAAGTGTTTGTGGTGGAAGATCTGTGAAGAAATAAGGTCTGCTTTTGGTTTGAAGACACTAGGATCAGTTTTGCGATAACGACGATATAATATGGACAAAGGGTCCATCACTGGCAGGAAAATCCGCGAGGCGTATCCGAACGTGTTTCGCTTTGTCCTGCGACGGGTTTCCGAAGAAAGGTTGCGCATCCAATATGAACTGGAGTTCTACGTCCCACTTGGTGAGGCCTACATAGTCAATCCGTCTTTGTGCAAAGAAGGCGAATTCTTCAACGTGATACTTTGCGTCAACTTCCACCGAGATCGGCAGTAGGAGTGCCGTGACAGTCTGCAAGGTTTGCTTCATCAGTGCAAGTGTGGTTGGAATTTCTTCAGACGACGCCAGTGATTCAACATATACGGCGACGTAGTGCGAGGTGTATGTGGTACCGTGTTGCGTACTGAACAGTGATTATTGAACAGTGTTAGTATAAAGGAATTATTGAACAGTGACCGGTGCTGATAACGTGAAGTGTGGGACTTCGAATGAACATAGACACTGCGAGCTCAGTCAAGTGCAAGCGTTGCTGCTCGACCAACTCCAAGCGCTACAGCGCGTGACCTTGGCGTCAGCAGTGGCGTCAACAAGGCGGTGGTAGCTGTGCAGCTAAGACCTGAGTTGAGTACAGAACATTTTCAGGGTTTGGTTGTTTTTTTTATGCCTCAAGGTCGGACGATATGCTGCAGTGCTCTGAGTCATTTTCAACTGTTTGAGATCGGTATAGTTTTATTCTTGTAGAGATTTGATAGCAGTTTCCTTTATTTGTTGATCGATTTGGCTCGTGTTAATTTCTGTGTCAGTAGGAGGTATTAGTATTTAATTTAATACCAAATTTTTGATATGGATTTCTGACGTGTCATTGTTTTTATTTTTGTGAGGTGTAATTTTGGCGGTGTAACACTTTTCCTTGTTGTGACATGCGATGTCAGACTGTGATTCCGAGAGTGAATTTATTCGTTCTGCTGCAACTACGACTTGCAGTGGGCGTGTGTCAGTGCCGAGATATAGTACTCCGATTCCTATTACAACAAATATGTCAGGACCGGTGCCTACGACAGTTGGGTCTATCGACATGAAAACTCAGACTGTAACGTTCAGTACACCGAGTGTCGCTACAATGACTACTGCTAGTGGTGGCGTGACCATGACGTTGCAAAGGAGCAGTACGATACTGTCCAGTGCCGAACTTCCGTTGTTTCGAGGCAGAATGCACCGGGAAGATCCAGATTTTTGTGAGACAAAAACATTTCGTACTCACGTTGCTAACCTGACGGCGTACATGTCTTTACTTCCCGATGTTTGGTCCGACGAAGCTAAAAAGGAATTGCTCGTAAGAACCGCACACAAAAGTGTAGGTGATTTCAACGGTGTCGTTCCTAAATTAGTGCAACCTGATGTTAACTATTCTTTCGACCAGGTTGTGGAGATTCGGGGAGGTATTTATATCTCAAAGGGCGAGTAATCCGTTCATGCGCTGGCCTGTGATTTAAATCAGCTCCGGCTCTTGCGAAATGAAGGGTTAGCTGCTCAATTAGTGACTGCGCTGGCTAAGATCCGGAAATTGAGCGACCATATTTCAACTAGTCCAGACGTAGCGCCACAAAGACATCCTTTTGTCGTTGCTAGTGCGAATGCAAATGAATAAAACAAGTTCGCAGGAGATTTGGTTGTTTTTTGTTTAGCTACAGCAATTTTAGCTCCATTGTTGGAAGAAAATTTGTCCAAAAAAATATTTTCGCGGCAATTTTTAACATCTGAAGAGCTATTAGCTCGTATTGTCTCCGCTGTGCGGAATCATCCTGAAAGTAAACCAATCATTGTGCACAAGCCTAGTGCACAGTACTCGTACCCGACTAGAGACACTTACCTAGTGGCCGTGCCTGACGAGCCCGTGTGTGACGAGCAGGAATCGTTTTCCGACGTTTTCTATAACTCACAACACACCAATCGACGTTTTCAGGGACGAAGACCATTTTACGACCAGGCTGGAGACCTGCGAGGTTTTCGCGAGGAAGACCGCATGCCTATATTGGCGATAGAGCTCTAGGTTCAATGGAGTGTAACGAGGCGTTCGTGGAGAACCCACAACAAATTGATAGTGAAAGGACAAAACAACAACAACCCTTCTGCTCACTCTGTAATAGCCCTGGTCACGTACAAAAGATGTGTGTGAAACAGCGAGGTCAGGGTAAACCGAGTTTCCGAGGTACTACTTGCTTTAAGTGTGGTAAGTCAGGGCACGTTGCTCGTGAATGTCATTCACGCGGTAGAGGCCGCGGAAGGGGAGAAGCGTATTACGCTGCAGTTCCTGGGAGTGATGATTTTTTAGAATAAAATCAGACGTAATGGAGAGAGTTGGTGTAGAGAGGGAGTATTTGCCAGTGCCCGGATTTCAGCCCACAGCTCCCGTTGCCAATCATGTGGTGGTTTTGAAGCCAGATTCTATAATTAAGTCGACCGAAGTTGTGAATCCGTTTTTCCAGTGTAAAAATAAGTTCGAATTATTAGGTGAGCAAGAACTTGATGTAGGTGCAAATTCTGAATTACCCGTAGAAGTTTGTTTGTCAGCGACGATAATGAAAGGTCGTTTGAGAAAAGAAAGCGATGGTTTGTTTTCGTTAAGAAGATCAAAACGGCCTTCGAAAATCTTAAAGAATGGTACACGATTAATGAGCGCTCTGATTGATAGTGGTAGCGATAAGTGTCTAATCAGTTACCGCAATATGAAACGCCTTAACGAGCGAATTAAGCCTAGTGCTTTGAGTATCAGGGGAGTCAATTCGAAAAGCCAAGTGACAGGCGGAGTTGATCTTTGTATTACCCTGCCTAATAATAAAGAAATAAATACTAGCGCTTTGATTTTTAAAGACGGTGAATTTGATTATGATGTAATCCTCGGTAGGGATGTTCTGAAAGATGCCGTACTTGATTTTAAAGAAGGATTCATTGTTCTTGACGGAGTGAAAGTGCCATTTCATGATGTGCAAGGATTGCACGCTCAAAGTAAGAGAGAAGTATTTTTCAATACCGTAAATAATGCAGAGTGTCTGATGGCAGACGTAATTGCCCAGAGGAGGCGTAAAGAGAAATATCTGCTGAAGCAGAGGGAACCTAGAAAAAGAAGCCTAGTGGATGGCGGTAGAGATGGCCTAGAAAATGGCGAAAGGCAACTAAATAGCCTAGAGATAAATGCTGCGGAGCAGTGAAGAAGCCCAAAGATAGAAGTGAAAAAACTAAAGGACGAGCGGTCGTTGTTCACTGTGGGTCAGTGGAGATTCCGAGTAATTCCTTACGAGTAATTAATGGATATGTCAAGAGGGTTAAACCCGGAAAGTATATAATGAATAAGAGAATTCTAGGAAAGGGCATTTATGTGGCCGAATCAGCAGTGAAAATAGGTTCGGAGGGTTTTGTCCCTGTCATGCTTTAAAACGTCTCGGATGACGTGGTATACCTGAGTGAAAATAGCATGCTGAGTAATATTGAGGCAGTAGACGATCTGGAAATAGATCAAGAAATATATATGTCTACGGTGCAAGAAGCTGTGCGAGAAGCTAATTTATGTGAGGTCAACGGTACGGCGGATCTACCCAAGGTCGACAGTTGTTATGGTGGAATCTTTAAAATAATCACTGGTAAAGACGTTGGGTTGGGGTCCGATCAAGCGGGGCATTGTTGCAACAATGCTCGTGTTGACGAAGTAGGAATTGATGCACAGAAAGACGATGTACCGGAGGGAAGTAGGAGCGAACGACGCCCACTGACGATTGACGACGTAGTTTGTGACGACGATGATGCGAAACCCTTACTGATAAAATTATTGAATGATTTTAGAGACGTAATTACGTTAGAAGGCGAAACTATTGGCGTTACGAATGTAATGCGACATAAAATTGAATTGAAACCAAATGCTCCAGTACTTAACATTCCTCCCTATAGAATCTCGCATAGATATCGAGAGGAGTTGGTACAAGCAAACAAGCAAATGATCGCCCAGGGAATAATCGAACCGTCCATGTCTGAATTTAACTTTCCTATAATTTGCGTAAAGAAGAAAATGGAGAGATACGCCCAGTCATTGACTTTCGTGCTTTGAACAAAATCGTTGTAAAGGATTCTTACCCAATTTCTAGTGTGGGGAAATAGAATAAATAAGGCATATATATTTGGCAAAATCATATCACATTTTATTTTGGGCTAAATTCCGTGAAGCTATAACATTTTAAAAGAAGGGTAAACATTCTGCGGGGCTACAAACATTGTAATGTGTTGTGTGTCGTGTCGGCGAGGGTCGGTTCTTTGTGCAAGCGCTCTCAAGTGCTTGAAACAGGATGTCATATATCAAGGTGTCACAAGGCGGTTGGCGCTTCGTCCAAACTTCTACGGTCCAGGCGTCCATACAACACAAACACACATCGAAGCACACATACACAGGCACAACACAAGCCGAGGCTTTGGAGAGCAAGGAGGCGGGCGTGAAGTAGTAACAGAGTCCCGCACGACCTGAGCCAATCACCGCTTGCCAAAGGAATGACGCAAGAAGGTGTGGCAGAGCCCACACCAATGGGAGTCCCAAACGTCAGAACAAACAAGAATGCCGCCAATCAGGATACAGATGATGCCTCTGTAGAATAGAAGCTTCGAGACTGATCTCGAAACAAGGAAGCGAAACGTATATAAGGAGGGTAGATGAAGCCTAGGGAGGTTTTTCTTGAGTTATACAAGAAAGAGGCAAGTGATTTGAAACATCTGAGGGCACACCCAACGAAGCATTTCGGCTGCTGCTGGAATGCACCCAACGTGAGCGGCAAAATTTTAAATATTTGAGCAAAGTGAGCATCGAGGCTTCAAGAAAATAATTATTAACACCTGCAACCGTCAAAATACTGATGTGTAATAGCGATCTGCTTGAAGCATATCAATGGAGCGGCAAAGTGCGCCAAGAACAGCCCCGTAACCACACCTCTGGAAGCAGTCCAAATGTTTGAACTTCAACACCAAGCTCGCAAGTGGTTCTACAAGCAAATAAAAACTGCACCGCCTTCAGAGTCTGCAATAATGCCGCCACTATGAGTCCTGCAATGTCAGGCAGACTCATAATTCAGAGCCTGAAATGGAGACCGAGCACAGCGCTTCCGCACTACGGTCGAGCAGCGAGCAAGAAGCAACTTCGGGACCGAGGAGCGGGAACGACTTCGAGACCGTGGGACGGTCTGCTGTGCACTACGTGAATTCTCAAGCAGCATCGGGAGTTCGTTAATTCATCGGCTAATCTGCACTATGTAAATTCTTCAAGCAGCATTGGAAGCGTATTAAATCATCGCGAACTACAATTGCAAGAAAGTGTTAATATCAAGTTAATGTTTGAAAGCTCAGGAAGGTGATTTTTAGGTGTGAGAGTTCTAGCACAGCCAGCACCTGTAATAGTGCGCTCCGAGCGGAGAGTAATTCAATGTGATTTGTGTCATGCGAAAAATTGGCTCATGTTCGAGTTCTGTGTTGTGCAAGATGCGAGGTATATTGTATTTGGAACACCTTGTGGTAAGCAAAGCTCTTTGATTTTAATATTGCATTATTTCCAAATGTTCGTATTCAGGCTAGCCCATTCACCGACTATGTTCCTGATTTTTGCACAGTGCGGAAAGTATCTTTGTCGTAACCCTGAAATTGTTGTGATAGCGTTCATTGTAACAAGGAGAGTAGATTTCTCGTTCTTTGTGTGGCTCATTACGTTGCTCATGTTAACGCGTTCATCTTGTGCTCATGTTGGCCCAGTCATGCCGCCACGGAGCGTGCGCAAAGCACGATTTATGGCAGTCATCGGCCTAGACAGCCAAGGTGTGGTTTTCTCATTGTGTCGTGTGAGATTGCCATGTCGTTAAATCCATGCGCATGTTGCTATAACATTTCCCTGAGCTTAATCATTTCATTGAAATACTATGTGTGTCATATTCAAATTCACGTGTTTCCAAATAAATTCATGTAAATCTTCAATCCTTTTATTCTCCATGTCTGGTATGCAGGTGTACGCAAGCATGAAGGACAATATTATAAAATATGTACGGGGGTTGGAATTCCCTCAGCGTATGGAAAGGGGGTCCTAAACCCACCCCTTTCTCCGTATCGCGACAGGTAAAACATTGATTGTCCTATGCAAGCGTACTGTCTGTATATCAGCTTGGAAATTTTAAAGGAATTCATTTTCAGTTGTCCAAAATTTCTGTTTCTTTGAATTCAGTCAAACAGTCGCTCGATAATTAAGCAGAATTTTCTGCAAGTACAATTCACCCCGTGTCATCTTAAGTACGCTCCAATTCTTGGGGAGTAATTTCTAACTTAGAGATCTATGCCGTCGCCTGAGACCGGGCGAGCTGTTGGAAGGATAATAAAAGACCGGAAATTTCTTGTGGCGGTGAAGCTGAGCCGCAGTCAAACTATATCTGAGCGCCTAATTTGAAGTAAGCCTGACTGAATTCTGTAAAGCTGTGTAATTCTCTGACATTAAGTTTCTCAGGAATAATGAGAAGTTCATTTGACAATATTGCCGGCGTAGACCAGATTTTTTTGTCATAATGTTGAAATTGATTAAGTTGAAAGTTGAACATTGTCTTCTTGGCGAGTTTCACAACAGATTTAAAAAAAAATAACAGTGTTGAATCTTCTGAGAGCATTTTATTTTCTTGGCCGTGCTAATCGTTATAAAATTTGCAAGCTCTGAAGTGCAGCCGGCATTATTAAAATATTTTTGTTCATCGTGGGATAAATTTGTTTGGTAATCATTCAATGACTAAAAAATTTGTTTGTGTTACAATCTCTCAAGGATTAGATTCAGTCGTGTAGGTACGTGATAGGCAGCAGAATTTTCGTCATGTGCTAATTTTCTGCGAGTTATTGTGGTGCCTCCCAATTTTGGTACTGATTCCGGCCAGAGCTGGGCCGCTGCTGCATGAGACTGAGTGAGTCGGCTTGTAATGGCATTTCACTGCTTTGAGTCATAAATGCGTGAGAGGACGGAGTAATAAAATTTGAGATTCTTGCAGCTGCAGTAGAACCATTTTCTGAGCGCCTAATTTGAAGTGTACTTGACTGAGTGTAATCCATGTCTATTAATTTCGAAATGCTACGAGAAATTTATACCTTCTGGAATCTTTGCTCATTTTTCTTTTGTGCCGCTGAGTTGATCTAGTTAATGTTGTCTGAGTGAATATTGCATCAAATGCGTACTCTATTTTCTTGACAGTGTGTTCGATAAAAATTTTTTCTTGAGTGCTGAATTTTTGGTTGCATTTTCTATGATCTGCACAATTCTTAGGTTTAACTGAATTTAGGTGTGCAGCGATGGCTCTGGAAACTAACGCCGTAATTTTAGCAGACAACGCCTTATCTCAAGTGAATCTTTGAAACAAGTTTACATTTTTCTGGGCTTTGAGACATTTAGTAATTAATCTAGTTGGAATTTTCATTTTTAATGATACCTTACTCAAAATAATTTGCAGAATGTTTTGGCCTCGTGTTCGTCAAGCTTCTCCAATCAGCTTTAGCAACATAATTCATATTTTCATTTGTTGATATTTGAGTGCTTCAATTATTTAAATTGACATCTGCTGAGAAGCAGTAATGGGAATTTTGAGAATCAATTTCCTTGCTATCAAAGGGGTGGTAAATTCTTGTTGCAAACTGTTGAATGAATTAAGTGACGGTGCTTAGGATAAAAATCAAATGTAGTGTTTAAAGTAAGTGATAATTTTCAACGGTGCTGCACATTCAGTTCGTGGTCTAATTATATTTGCTTGGATAGAAATGACGCCGCTGCTCGTGTGTTAAGTAAAGTAAATTCGTCCTCCGTTTCTATTCACAAGATCATTGTGCTAAGCTCCAGTACATCAGAGTGAGAATTTAAGTAATTGCTTCAATAATAATACACTAAATCATTGAATATTTTGGGTAATTTTCCCATGTGCCAATTATACAATCCATTTCGACACTGACATGAGTCAATCTATACCTTTATATCAAATTCACTGAGCATAAAAATTTTGCTTCCTTAACTTTTATAAATTCATGATGTTTAAAATTTCTTTTTGATGTGAATTCGACGCTGGAACTTGGTAATTTAAGATGATTCAATCCTAGCTGCCTACAGGTAGGAAGGAATTTTTATTATATTAAGTGTCTGTAGATTAAAAGGTGGACACGTGGATTAAAACACAATTTTGTCTAATCGGTTACATGTCGCTGATGAATGAAATTTCATTTTTTTAGCGTGCGTAATTAAAAGATTGTGTATTTTTCTTCAAGTGGTTCGTTGTCTAAAGGAATGTTCAAGTCATACTCATGTGTGAAGTGCAAATTATGTCTTACTGACACTGGATTCTACTACAGCGAAAGAGATAGAGTTATGTGGACTTCGAAGAAATACTGTGTGATTTTTCAAGTAGGATTCAACCTCGTATTTTATCGCAAAGTAAAGTATTGCCTTGTGTGAGAGATGAATATTTCCTGCGTACGCCTGGGATTATTGTCTCCCTAAACAGGAAAATTTACTTGTAGTATAAAGGTAATTTGCCTGGTGTTTACATATAAATTTATCCCTGAACATCCCTGAGAATTCTTCAGAATATTTTTGGATTTTTATAATGGATTCCTAGTATTTGTCTAAGCATTCTCTCTCGTTCGTGCGCGGATTCTGGACAGGTTCGTACGAGGTAGCTTTGCCTGATCAACAAAGTGACTCAAGCGTACCGTCTGAGGTTTGGGCGCGAGATTGAGGGAGCGGGAGCATACGACAATGCTTTGAATGTTGAATGTTAACATGATTAAGCAGTGACTTTAAACAAATTGTGTGGACCGTTTCGTTAGTAATTGAAATTAAATCGTTAATTGCTGGCGAGAGTAGGTTTGCATAATTATGATGTATTTATCAACTTCATTAGGATATGTTCATTTTCTACAACGAAAATGCTCAATATTTCGAGATGGAGTGCAATTTCTACAGACGCATTGATTATAGCGTAAAAATTGAAAATGAATTACGACTGGAATGTACAAGTGAAATCTTCATTGAGAATGTATTTAAGAGAGGTACACCGTGCAGCAGAGAGCCTCTGCCGGAATTTTATTGCTTTATGGATAGCACAAGCAATTAAGAAATTGTGGCGGTACGTTCAAGCTGATGTGGTAAAACTCTAGTGTGGTATTACGGAACGTAAGAATGTAGGATGTTGTGAGAACATGGAAAGAATGTGTATTAAATGGTATCAGTAGCATTGAAGTAAATGCGTTTAAATTGATGGACGACGAAGAAAATGATATTATTGAGTAACAATTGTGCAACTCAAAGGCTGAGAATTAGGTGAACAATCATGTCTTTTTGCATTTTTGTGTGTGTTATCAGGATGTTAGACCATCAGAACGGCTGTTCTCAGCAAAAGTATGATGTAAAGTCTAACAGAGTGATGACACACTGTGTATTCATGTGTACATTAAGTGCGTTAGGGATTTCAGCCTGTTTGGTAAATCTCCCGATTTGGCGTACAATATTTGTGTGAATGTTCATATAATCTTGCGGCAACGTGGAATCATTTAAATGTGCTGCACTGTCTCTGGGGCTGAGAATCGGATAAAATTTGTGTTATGTCTATTTTTTTACATTTTGTGTCAGTGATATCACAATGTCAGATCGTCTGAAGAGCCTTTCGGCGTAGTAAGGTGTAAAGTTTGACGGGCTGATAACACTAAATTTTTGTCTATTTCTGCATTTATTTGTATGTCTGTATTGTCAAAATGTCGGATCGCTAGAAAAGCCTTCGCGGCCGAGTATAACATAAAGTCCGATGGCTTGACTATACCCAATGTATGTGTGCATTTTTTTTATTGGTGCGTGTGCGGGAATTTCGGCCTACATGGTGAATTTCCAGCTATTTCGTACCTTATGTGTAAGAATGTTCATATAGTCTTGTGCCAAGGTAATCGACGCCTACGATTGAAAAATGGGGCTGGTCGTAAGTTACTGGAATGAGGTGTATTAGTTTCTTCGAAATATTTAGGTGAATCAACTGATTAGTAACACCGTCGAACGAATTTCGGCTTTGTCTAGAGTTGGTTGAGGATGCCGGAAATTAACTATTTTATGTATGTATGTAGAAATTCTTCGCGTAGCTGAGCTCCGCCTCACTCAAGGCAGATTTGAAGGAAAGCGAGGAAAATTTCTAACGTGATCAACCATGTAATGCGCTGTCTCTCGAGTACAAATGGACCAGGTTAGACAATTTAACGCGTATTTTACGGAAGGAGATCATTAGCAATTTAACGCGAAACTCAGGGGTCTAAGTCATGCTGGTCGACAAGCGGACTGAGAATCAAAACCTGAAGATCTTCGCAAATAAATGTGCTTCATTTTATGAAAGAGCTGATGAGCTCCAACGTGGGAGTCCAACGCGTATTGACGCAGTAATCTACAGGATTGTCCGCGATTTGACGCAACGAGAATCTACGGAATTTCCACGAGTTCACGTGGCGCCAAGGATGAATTTTTTTATGGAAAAGCTTCAGAATACCTCGATTCTCAGCAAGGGGCCCTCCCCAGGATCAGTAGCAAGCCAGGATCAGTAGCAAGCCCAGGATCAGTAGCAAGCCCAGGATCAGTAGCAAGCCCAGGATCAGTAGCAAGCCGAGGATCAGTAGCAAACCGAGGAGTAGCACGTCACAGGAACAACAACAACAAGCTGTACCTAGGCTCGCAGGAGGAGCAACAGCAAGTTTTTGTTGCAAGAAATACGTCTACTCTGAATCACAGGATGAAATGATAATTATGAGGAAGAAAACTCGAGGTTGGAAAATTACCTCCATTTGAGATTGTGTTTTTAGGTGGATTGCAACCGAGAAAGCTGAAAGGATGTCTCTGCTTGTAACAAATTCGCCGATTTTTCGATCTCTAATTGATATGTTTATCTATGTCGATGAATTGCCGAGAGCAAGTCGAGAATAATATGTCGTGTGTGTTTTATTTTATGCGTTGAAGTGTCCGATTTATGCGTTATCTTTGATGTGTTCTTTTCTATTTGCGTACTACAATAATGTGTATAAGAAGTGTGGGTCTCAATTATTTAGTGTGTGTCAGATATTAATGAATTTTTTTTAATGCGTCAACATCGGCGCGTTGCAAGAAGGTAAATCATGAGGTGATATGTAAGGATATTTTGATGTCGGGAAAAGCGAAGGGACTGAATGAGGGGGATGAACATTTTCTAATTTTTAACGTAAGGGGTACGTCACGGTCATAATTGAAATTAACGAGTGAAAATTTTGAAACTTACAATGCTTTGATATTGTCATAGGAAAATTTGAACCGTCGGCTCAAATTTTGTTAAGGGCGCGGGGATGTGTGGGGAAATAGAATAAATAAGGCATATATATTTGGCAAAATCATATCACATTTTATTTTGGGCTAAATTCCGTGAAGCTATAACATTTTAAAAGAAGGGGAAACATTCTGCGGGGCTACAAACATTGTAATGTGTTGTGTGTCGTGTCGGCGAGGGTCGGTTCTTTGTGCAAGCGCTCTCAAGTGCTTGAAACAGGATGTCATATATCAAGGTGTCACAAGGCGGTTGGCGCTTCGTCCAAACTTCTACGGTCCAGGCGTCCATACAACACAAACACACATCGAAGCACACATACACAGGCACAACACAAGCCGAGGCTTTGGAGAGCAAGGAGGCGGGCGTGAAGTAGTAACAGAGGCCCGCACGACCTGAGCCAATCACCGCTTGCCAAAGGAATGACGCAAGAAGGTGTGGCAGAGCCCACACCAATGGGAGTCCCAAACGTCAGAACAAACAAAAATGCCGCCAATCAGGATACAGATGATGCCTCTGTAGAATAGAAGCTTCGAGACTGATCTCGAAACAAGGAAGCGAAACGTATATAAGGAGGGTAGATGAAGCCTAGGGAGGTTTTTCTCGAGTTATACAAGAAAGAGGCAAGTGATTTGAAACATCTGAGGGCACACCCAACGAAGCTTTTCGGCTGCTGCCGGAATGCACCCAACGTGAGCGGCAAAATTTTAAATATTTGAGCAAAGTGAGCATCGAGGCTTCAAGAAAATAATTATCAACACCTGCAACCGTCAAAATACTGATGTGTAAGAGCGATCTGCTTGAAGCATATCAATGGAGCGGCAAAGTGCGCCAAGAACAGCCCCGTAACCACACCTCTGGAAGCAGTCCAAATGTTTGAACTTCAACACCAAGCTCGCAAGTGGTTCTACAAGCAAATAACAACTGCACCGCCTTCAGAGTCTGCAATAATGCCGCCACTATGAGTCCTGCAATGTCAGGCAGACTCATAATTCAGAGCCTGAAATGGAGACCGAGCACAGCGCTTCCGCACTACGGTCGAGCAGCGAGCAAGAAGCAACTTCGGGACCGAGGAGCGGGAACGACTTCGAGACCGTGGGACGGTCTGCTGTGCACTACGTGAATTCTCAAGCAGCATCGGGAGTTCGTTAATTCATCGGCTAATCTGCACTATGTAAATTCTTCAAGCAGCATTGGAAGCGTATTAAATCATCGCGAACTACAATTGCAAGAAAGTGTTAATATCAAGTTAATGTTTGAAAGCTCAGGAAGGTGATTTTTAGGTGTGAGAGTTCTAGCACAGCCAGCACCTGTAATAGTGCGCTCCGAGCGGAGAGTAATTCAATGTGATTTGTGTCATGCGAAAAATTGGCTCATGTTCGAGTTCTGTGTTGTGCAAGATGCGAGGTATATTGTATTTGGAACACCTTGTGGTAAGCAAAGCTCTTTGATTTTTATATTGCATTATTTCCAAATGTTCGTATTCAGGCTAGCCCATTCACCGACTATGTTCCTGATTTTTGCACAGTGCGGAAAGTATCTTTGTCGTAACCCTGAAATTGTTGTGATAGCGTTCATTGTAACAAGGAGAGTAGATTTCTCGTTCTTTGTGTGGCTCATTACGTTGCTCATGTTAACGCGTTCATCTTGTGCTCATGTTGGCCCAGTCATGCCGCCACGGAGCGTGCGCAAAGCACGATTTATGGCAGTCATCGGCCTAGACAGCCAAGGTGTGGTTTTCTCATTGTGTCGTGTGAGATTGCCATGTCGTTAAATCCATGCGCATGTTGCTATAACATTTCCCTGAGCTTAATCATTTCATTGAAATACTATGTGTGTCATATTCAAATTCACGTGTTTCCAAATAAATTCATGTAAATCTTCAATCCTTTTATTCTCCATGTCTGGTATGCAGGTGTACGCAAGCATGAAGGACAATATTATAAAATGTGTACGGGGGTTGAAATTCCCTCAGCGTATGGAAAGGGGGTCCTAAGCCCACCCCCTTCTCCGTATCGCGACACTAGGATAGACGAAATTCTTTACACTCTTGGTGGAAATAGTGTATTTTCCAGTTTGGATCTGAGACCCGCATTCCACCAGATTGAATTAGAAGAAAGTAGTCGGATATACACGGCTTTCAGTATTGGTTACGAGAAATTTCAGTTCCGAAGAGTCCCCTTTGTACTCAGTTCTTCTCCTAGCGTGTTTCAGCGAGTAATGTCTTTCGTACTTGCAAATGTTATCGGGAAACTCGCGTTTGTGTTCCTCGATGATATTTTGGTGTTCTCCAAATCAATGAACCAGCATTTCAAAGATTTAAATAGTGTTATTGAGAAATTACGTAGTGGGAATCTTTCCCTTAAGCATGAGAAATGTCAATTCTTAAAGAGTTCGATAGAGTATCTAGGTCACATAGTGTCGGCAGACGGCATTCGTTGCAAGGAGTCGGAGAAGCTACAAAATTTTCACGTTCCCCAAAACGTGAAAGAATTGTAAAGTTTTCTGGGAGTCGCAAATTACTTTAGAAGTCATATTCCTCTGTTTGGGTCGCTTTCATATCCACTTTATCAATTGCTGCGAAAGAACGTTGAGTTTATCTGGAAGCCTGAATGTCAGGAAGCCTTTGAGAAAATTAAATCTGTTTTGACATCAGATACCGTTTAACGGCATCCTGACTTTAATAAGCCTTTCCATGTATTTACAGATGCTTCTAATTTGGTATAGGAGCTGTGTTTTTACAGCACGGAAACGATTCGAAAAAATCAATGCAGCCAATAGCATATTTCAGTAAGAGTTTGAATTCCACGCAAAATCGTTATAGTAAGACCAAAAAGGAATTCTTCGCCATCGTGAGCGCGCTAAAAGCTTTCAAATATCTTATTCTTGGATATTCAATCTATTTGTACACGGATCACAAACCGTTGCAGCCCTTGTTCTTCAAAAAGCTTCCCGACGACTCAGCTATGGCACGTTGGTGTTCAACAGTTCATTCTTTTGATCCCATTGTAAAATATTTCCCCGGTAAACAAAACATTGTTGCCGATTGTTTAAGCAGACTGCCTGAACAATTGACTGTTTCTGACCTTAATGACTGTGCGGAGTTTCAGGAAGTCGACGTGTTCCCTGTCACCACTAGACGTGGTGCACTGAACCCTAGCGTAGAAGCTGCAGACACTCAGACGCAACCAGACCGACTGGCGCCGGCAGCGGCTGCCTCACCGCAGCTGACAGACTACATTCCTAAATTGACTGATGTATCTTGGAACCTTGACGAATTTCGGAATGAGCAACAGCAAGATCCATTTTGTTCTGAAGTTAAGGACGCATTACTAAATGGAAGTAAATCCACGATTCCTGATTTGCAAAAGTATTTAATTTTAAACGACGTACTTTACAGACGGAGACAGATTGATTCTAGGACATGTACTATTTTAACTTCGGGTATGCCGACATCGTTAATGAATAAGGCTGTGATCAGTATTCATTCTTTGTATCATACAGATGCCTTACATACACTGTTCAAATTTAAATTACGTTATTATCATTTATTAGAGAAAACTATCATTCGTAAATTTGTGAAAATGTGTGATGTCTGTAAAATTCTTAAAGCCAATAGTACTGTACCCATTAAAATTTTAGACGCGCCAATTGCAAAAGAACCATTCGAGGTGGTTTCCATGGATTTCCTGGGTCCTTTACCAGCTACGGGGCAGCAAAATTGGTACATTTTGGTGGTTATAGATTTATTTTCTCGGTATTGTAAGCTTTATGCCTCATCAGACTGGTTGGCAGACACAGTTGTTTCGTGTCAAGACAACTGCTTTTCGAATTTCGGTTATCCGAAAACACTTCTCAGTGACCAAGCTTTAGAATTCAAATCAGCGGCAGTTCAAAAGTTTACTAAAATTCACGCCATTGCGAAAAAAGAGGTTCTACCGTGGAGTCCTCATAGTAACGCTATTGTGGAGAAGAATAATAGAAAAATAACAAATTTATTAAAATTGTACGTAAATTCCATAGTTCACACAGAATGGGATCAGTGTCTCAACATCACGGAGAACGCAATAAACAATTCCCCTAATATTACGTTGGGTGACACACCCAGTTTCATCATTTTTGTAAGAGACACTTGTCAAAATTTTCAAGCTCAAACATTCGAAGCCATTTACAGTTACGATACCGATGTTGATCTGGTGAAATTTCGAGCTAAGGAAGCGGCTCGTATTGTCGAAAATGTTGGATCAGTGATCATTAATAACACCAGTGAAAGGACAATGTACCACAATCTTCGCCGTAAAAATAAAAATTTTGCCCTTGGAGATCGTGTCTTGTTAAGGAATCATTTGAAAAAGAATAAGTTGGGACTTTCTTGGTTAGGGCCAAGAATCATTACAAAAATTAACCGCAATTACGTAGAGTTGAAAATTGGAAATAGGACTTACAGAAGTAACAAGAATCACGTATTACCTTTACGTAAAACGGATTGTACGAGTGTACGACTTACGACTGACTGCGTTCCAATGTTTAGCATTTTATTTTTTTGTGTGTTCAAGTATTTCTGTTCTCAGTTTACTGTTTCGATGTTTACATTTATATATCAGCTTTTGACTTGGATTTTTATTCTGTTTTTGTATGTATTTTTCCCTTAACTTTTAGGTGTCTGTAATATCGTAGGATCTAAGTCCGCCATTGAGGGTGTCACTCGTTTTTCTTTTACAGTGAAGGTTTGCATCTGCTAACTGATATGCGAGATTAAAGGTCCACCTTGTGCTTACGTGGCGCGGTACCTGCACGCTGTGCGAACAGAGTGCTGGCGCCAGGGTTGTTTATGCGGTCGCTCAGTAGCGGGCGTGTCTGCTCGGGACATGAGTCTCGTTGACATGCTATTTTGTTTCTTTCATTTACGGCTGTCATTTTCATAATTGTGCCGTTAATACTATTGAATTCTTTTTCTTTCATTTGAGGCCATGCTAATCGGACTGTCTCTGTTTCGATTTCAGGACGAAACAAGCTAACGTCCCTGACATCCACGACGGGGAATCGTATGACGACTATCAGCGTGGAGGCGCTTACTAACGCCTTGGAACAACACCAAGGCAGGGTGTCGGAGGATTGGGTGCGAGCGAACGCCCTTGTTGATATCCTTCCAGACAGGATTTCGGACTTAGCGCTTATTTTTCTGGTCCCTTTTTCCTTGGCGCTGGGAGTGGCTATGTTCTACATTCAACGAGAATTGAATTTGTTGTCGGAGCGAATGCGATCGGAGGAGTTCATTCTCCGCCGACAGCAGCTGCGGTCGACCCCTGCCGATCAGCAGCTGCGCCCAATGCCAGCACATAACAAACCATAAGGAAGAGCGTGTCGCGATTGTGTTAGATGCGATAGTGTTACACGGTTTGGTGTCGCCTAAGGGGTGTTACTCTTTCACCAGAGATGTAAGCGGATGCTTTAATATTTACTCAGGAATTATTATTAAGTTGGTATTTCCACCCTTGTGTTTTGAGTATTTCATTTTTACCCATGTTCGCGATGATGCTCCAGTCGATGCAATGCTCGGGTATATAATTATGATTTGTTTCATTTTGTTTTTTGATAACTCATTTCATGTGAATATTTTGATCATTTAAATTTTAGAGATATTGTGTAATTGTTTGTTTCATGCGTGTTTATTATTATCCTTAACGAGTGTATTGTTGTTTTTACATTTTATGGCGTGTGTCGATGCCAATGTACGAGTTTTCTGCGTGCCGTGTTTCATATATGTTTGAGTGAAAATTTTTTTAGTTTTAGTTTCAACGATGCGATATTTTTCATTTTTACTGCGTTATAATTTCAACTGTTTTTCACCAAAAATGTTAGAGTTAATTAAGATGTTCATGGTTGGTGTTGATGTTAGCGATTTTGATTTTGGATATAAAATCAGTATATGGCTGGAAAGTAAGTTAAATCCTGGTTGATGAAACCGTAGAGTTTCATCGAATTTATATTTCTACATGTTTGTTATGATGTAAGGGGCGTTCGTGTTTTTCTTTGCGATGTTTTTGTCGATTTTAACTGGAAGCGCTTGTTTTTACTGCTAATGGCAGTTGTTCTTGCCACGAAAGGGTTATTATTATTTTTGACTTTCATGAGCTGGATGCCTTTCCCTTGCTGTATTGATTTTTGGTTTTAAATTCTTACCCTTTGCTTCAATTATTTTTGTGCTTGATGCTCACTCCTACGATAGGGGAAAGGTGTGTGTGCGCACTTGTCCGTACATGCGTTAGTACGTATGCCAGTGAAACGCCCTGGTGCGGGATGCCGCATTGCGGATGCGTGGTCATCAAAATCAAGAAAGTATAAATTGACGTACGCGACTCTTAGAGTCGCATTTGGTCGTGTGAAACCCCTCTACCCAAGTATACTACAAAGCTCTCCTGGACTTTCAATATCCTCGGTCGGCATAAATGGAAACTATACTCATATTGACCTGGCACTAGTGACAGAAAATTTGCACTCTCTCCTAACATGGAAAACCCACCCAGACACCATGATATCAGACCAATTCCCAGTGGAAATGAACTCAAACATAGAAATATTGCAGGTTAATTTTCCGGGTAGGTGGCTTCTTAAATCAGCTAACTGGCCCAAGTTTTGAGAAACCATGAACTCCCCCATTCTTAGTAACCTAACATATGATGAAGCTTGCAGAGCAGTGACACAGACAATTATTAGTGTAACTGGAGGCAGTGTTAAAAAGAGTAGCATGGGCCCAGCTAGACGATAAGTGAATTGTTGTGTGAATTAAAAATGTAAGAAAAGTCACAGGGAATACCATAGGGCATACAATCAATATAAAAATCCCCGTGGAAACATGCAAAAATGGATTGCGTTTAAAAGGGCTCGAGCTATTTTCACATAGACAGAGCTTGAAGCAAAAACAGAAAGTTGGAGAAGTTATGTAGGCATTCTAAATGATAAAAGCTTGTCAGCAGAGGTGTGGAGAAAAATCAGAGCAATAAATGGAAAACGAAAAAGAAGTCAAATAACATTGAAAATCCATAATGAGGTGGTCACATGTCCTAAAGATGTGGCTGACATTCTAGTAGAACAGTATAAATCCTATCACAATGGTGAGACTCAGGATCCATTATTTTTTGAACATAAGGTTACCAGTAAACATTCACCAATACATTTCACTCCTGCTCCTCATCATCAGTATAACCGTCCAATTACCTATACTGAACTTGAAAGAGCACTGAAAATCTCCAAGTCCAAAACACCAGGCCCTGATACAATCCTAATAGATTTCATTTAACATATGGATGAAAGCAAAAAAAAATAGTTTTACAGTTATTCAATATAGTCTAAAACTCAGGAATTCCCATGCCTTGGAAAGAAGCAAAGGTGAGAAGTTTAGGGCAGTTATTTTGAATTAATTCACAAACATTTTTCCTGAATCCAAGTAAGTGACTAATTTGATTCAAAAGATACTGCAAGACCCTGTCATAACCAATAATAATACAAAAGATTTTCTGCAAAATTCAAGTCCCTTGGGCAGATAATCAGACTGAATACACTTTAAAACGACACAAATAGAAATCTTGCTCTTTAAAAATGGGACAACTTATAGTGCAGTGAGTCAAAGAAGTTTTTCAGCTGCTGGTGATACATGTCTGTTTCCATGGCGAGGTAACCGGAGATATAGTGGCAGCATCTTCCACTGCCATGAAGGCAAAAATTCCTCCAATGTTGGTGGTTCAGTTGGATACCACAGCAGCCTTTAGCTCCTCTTCATCCACCTTGACGTTGAAATTATTTCACTGTCATCTAATACCCGAAAGGCCAAAAAAAATTAGTGAAATTCTCAAGCTTACAGTTTTTGAATTAGGTATTGGCTCAATAAGCACACATTTCAGTTGTGATAGTGAGGGTACAGATTGAAATCTGTTGGTCCAAATAGATTAGATTAGATTAGATTATTAGTTAGTTTAAGCCTCCCTATCCGCAACAAAGGATATAAGAAGGATATCCAAAGAGAGGAAGGAAGAAGGCACCATTTAGTATGGAGTTAAGGAAACGCAGAAACTATGCAGAAAGGGTACAGAAACAGAAAGCTAAGAAAGAAGTTCATGAAACAAGAAAAAGTTGAAGAAGAAAGTAGTAGGCGCTGAAAAACAGGACAGCAGTGAACCAAAAACAAAAAGGTTCCGTGACAAAAAAACAACCTATTCAATTTTAACAAAAAGAAAGCCTACCTAACCTTGTTTGCGCAAATATGATAAATTGAGAAGCAGGTGAGAGTTTTTAATAAAAGGGGTCAGTTGTAAAAAGAGATGATGCTGAATGTGAAGCAGTATTAAGATATAAGGAGTCCTAAGGGAGAAAGAGATAGGGGAAAAAACAAAAAGAAGCTGTGAAAAATATTTGAGAAAAAAAAATGAATTTAGAAACAATAGGCAGAGAAGTACTGTACCCAGCTTTAACCAAATAAGGCAGAGAAGTATTGTACTTAGCTTCAAGTACAACCAAATAAGTTAGCACACTCAAGCTGGTTCTCACAATTTTCTTCAGCAGTTGCTGGGTGATATAAGTCAATTTATCCGTTGTATTTAACAATAAGCCTTATTTAACCTAATATAAACTATGAAAGAACAAGTCTCAAAAATAGAAAACCAATATAGCAAGACTCACAAAAATTGACAAGTGAAGAAAATCAGCCCTTAATCTGGAGAATGTTCTAAATTTCATTTTTGCTTGAATATACTCCTTAGTGGATTACCAGACTCATTTTACTTCTATGTATTAAGAAACATAAAAGGAGAGAAAAATGAAAATAAAATCACTGACATAAACATTAGATAATTTTTTTTTCTTCAAAAACGGCGTTGTTGCTTCAGATTAGATTTTTGAAGCACTGACAATAAATTCATGATGAGCAACATAAATTTGCACCTTATATCTAAAAGATATTGATAACAGCAAATAGAACACCAAAAATGGTAAATATAGGAAAGTTCGGGATCTTCATAATGCATTTACAAGAATGCTTGGAACTGTACCTTTTGTAAAAAAATCATCCCCCATAAAAAGTAGCACTTTCTTATAGAGAACCATAGACAAGATTTTGCATCTCTTCTGTAAACAGAAGGATGCTTTATTCCAATCAATCAAGCAAACCAGATACATATCTGGTACAATAGTTTGGTTAATGTGAAGGAGATGCAACTAATCGATTTGCGAAATTTTGTTGCCTGTATCATGGTAATTACATCAAAATAAACAACTTTTCTTCCATGCACTTTTTGGGTCGAATGAGTATTTAACGAGTTATAGCGGTAAATCACCTACCGCAACTCTAGTTCTTGAAGCGGGAAGAAATTGTTCTGAAAGGAAGACTACAATGGACTCTCCCTTCTGACGCGCTCGAATGACCCAGCGCATTCCAGCCATCAAAGATAAAAATTAACTTACCGCTATAACTCGTTAAATACTCATTTGCTCCAAAAAGTGCATGGAAGAAAAGTTGCTTATTTTGATGTAATTTCCATGATACAGGCAACAAAATATTGAAAATCGACTAGTTGCATCTTCTCAACATTTACCAATAGTTTTTCAAATGCCTTATAGCTAAAATCAGGACTCCATGAAGATTTAAATTTTAGGTTTGATGGTTTGAAACATTTGAATTCTAGCTACAAGGGAGGAAGTTATTAGGAATTAATCTAATAACTTCAGATAAGATAGGCTCCTCACCAAAAACAAGAGCTATTGTGAAGATGCATCCAAAATATTGAACACAAGTTTTACAGTCTGGCAGTCCAAACTAGATTTCATGCTGAGAACTGTAGATTCTAAGCTTACTATTTGTTAATTTAAACATTATGCAGAGATCAAATTTTTTCAACAATGCAAGTGAATTTTTTTTTATTGTAAATGTGGTAAAATTTGATATCACATCCTACTTCCAGATTAATTTACACACAGAAATTTAGATAAAAATTGAAGCTGATAGCACCCTACCACGAGATTTAGGATACCTTTTTGGAATGAGAAGCTCCAAGTTATTCAAAAAAATTAAAAAATAAGCAGTATGTCATTAATCAACATTTAATTATAGCATATCATATTCCTATTTTTTTATTTACTTTGTATTTTGAATTTCAGGCGAGTCAACAGCATTTTCCAAAGAACCAGCATATCAAATTTGAACTGTTCTAACTGTATCAACTGTTTTTGAAATGTTCTAACTAGTTTCAAAGCTCTGATAGAGAGATGCAACTTCATCAAGTGAAAAAAATCATGGTCAATGTGAAGTTTCATGCAACCACGGAAATTGATAATGATATTCCAAACAATCACTAAAGGAACCCATTTAAAAACGTTTTTCATGAACGACATTCTGCTCGCTGATGCGTTATTTTCGAATTATTGAACTTTGAAGTTGGCCGTCGCGCGCCCAAGGAAGCGAGCGTAATTTAATTAAAAACGGAAGCTAACCCCCTATTACAAACGTAAAGAGGTTGGGTCGTGAGGGGTAGCCACAGTTCTTTTAGTGAAAAGTATAAATAAAGCTTCTAAACCACCCATTAGGGTGACGACCGCAATCTTGTTTACATCGGGTCTAACATGGCGACCACCATGGGCGCCGCCATTTTGGACCCGATGTCAACAAGATTGCGGTCGTCACCCTAATGGGTGGGTTAGAAGCTTTATTTATAATTTTCACTAGAAGAACTGTGCCTCCCCCTCACGACCCAACCTCTTTACGTTTGTAATAGCTTCCGTTATTAATTAAATTACGTTTCACGCGCTCGCTTCCTTTGGCGCCAAGGCCAACTTCGAAGTTCAATTATTCGAAAATAACGCATCAGCGAGCAGAATGTCATTCCTGTAAAACGTTCTGAAATGTGTTCCTTTAGTGATTCCTGGGATCGACATTATTATTTTCCGTGATTGCATGAAACTTCACATTGACCAAAATCAGTTATGAGCCATCCTTTTTGAATTACATTCAAATAATATTCAAAGTTAAATTTCTTACCTTCCAGGTCCAAACTCCAGTGATCATAGAACAACAGCACAACACCACTTTTCATTGAAATGTGCATCTTAAATGCCGATGGGATCTTTCGGTAGTCGGTCTTTTTGAAATGGCAGCTGTTAACATAAATGAGACTCATTAAAATTATTTGACTTGACATTTCAGCTTGGCACAATCCATTCTTTCAAATTAACACTAGGAAATTGAAATATGTTTTTGTAGATTTATCAAATTGTTCTGACATTATATTAAGGAACACTTATTTAATTTAACGTGAAGCGGCGACATTAAACATCACTCGACTCGTCAAGTTGAAGTCAACACTTCGTTTGAACGGCACGGCTAGATTCAATATTGTCGTACCAGTAACGCTAACAGTGGTGCCAGATTTCGGGCTAGCAATGTTGCCAGATTTTAGCGCTGCTATTGGTCCGTTTCCATGACGTCACATGCACACCACTCGATTTCCCAAAAGACTGGTTTGCTGCTACCTCCTTTACGTACGTATACCGTGAGTATATCCTAGCTCCATGGGCTCAGTGCGTGACAAGCAATCGAAGAGGGAGGGTGCTGCCCATGCTGCGTTGAAAGACTACTTTCCCAAGATGCCGAAATCATGCATTATACACAAGTGCAGTAGAACTTTAAAAAAAGATTGACAGCAGTTTGCACATGTCCGTACAAATATTTCATGAAATACAAACTTCAACACGAATACATTTAGCTAGTAAGGTAAAATTAAAGCAAATAAACTACTATAAAAAGATGGATATCAAACTTGCTGCTCAACTTTTAAGTGATTCCGTTGCAGATGGATTACAATTTGTCTAAAAACTAATATTGACGGTTTTAGAGGTAGTGAGGCAACAATAAAATTTATTAGTGAGTTTGATATATAAAATTCCAGAAATAATTTCCCATATGGATATAAGAAACCTATTAACTCAAATAATGCTGGTAATGCATTTTCTACCCTTGATGAAGACACTTTGTATATAACATCACTTTGCCCAACATCTGTCAAACTAATGTGCGAGTCAGTCAGGAAAACTGGATTTAAAGGATTTTCAATTCGTATTAAAAGCATTAATAACTTGTATTACAATATTTTAAAACTGCGCATGCGTTTTTTACTTATGTACAAAATAATTCACGATCATTAAAAACTAATTTTTTGAAAAATTAGGAGCACAGGAGGTTGCAATAACAACCCAACAGCAAAACAATTTGTTCTTCCTATAAACGTCTATTTGTTCACAACGAAATAAAAGATGTTCTTAATGGTAACTGCACGTGTTTTGAAGATGTAACAATTTTGACAGCATCTAGTAGAAGCAACCCATTTTATTGATCTCTTCTTGGGCTGTAACAGAGTTAATCAATTCGTGTTTTAAGAATAGAATAATGTCTGACGATGTTCAATGCAATGATTCATGCAAAGAGGATACATGTGCCAAATATGTAGAAAATTGTTCCAAATTTTTTTCTAATTCAGTATATTTTTATTATGTTGTTTCTTATTTAGGAGGATACATAGTAAGAAAATTAAAAATTGTTCTCCGTTGCGAATCGTGTATAATTGCCCTTTGTCAAAATACTGGCAATAAAGATTCCTTAAAGTTCATTCATCTGAAAGAGAAAGTGCACTTGACCTATCCATCAAGTGATGTAATTGACATATGTTTAATTGCTGAAAAGAAATGTAAGCAAGGTCTTGCTAAGTGTATGAATCCTAATACTTATAACTTAAAAAAATGCATATTTCTACACCTCGTATTTGTATTGAAAAGAAACTGTTCACTTCACTTGACAACCACTGTTTCGAAGTTGATCCTCTACATAATCATGTTTATTTATTTATGAAATGTGTTTTATCTCAATATATTGCTTTAAGATGTCATCACTCTACTAAACTTTTTAACGAAACCATTCATAAACAAAAAAACTAGCCGTCAGATCTCAAATAAATGAACTTTATTTTCAGGTATGTAAATTTAATACCTATATCCTAAAAAATTTACTGTGTACGACAAAATGAAATTACAGTATTGTTGTAAAAATATTCTTTATTAACTTAGAACACGAAGAAAAAATCAGGTATGTAGAGCGTATGTAGTTATTCATTTCTTAACATAACTGGATGTAAGTTGCTAAATAAATGTTTCTATGCAAATGTTGTTTTTCTTTATCATTCAGCGAGGACGCAATTGAAATATATGCCTAGAAAAACGGCAGAAGCGGCTCCACTTGCTTGACTGGCAAAAGATAGGGATGCCGGTTCCATGTATCCAACTTCCTTGAATTGTACTATTACAGTCTTATCTGAGGAGACGTACCTCAATGTCTTCAAAATACTGGCAAAATTATATGAACTTTGCTGCCAATTACGTGGTTTGCAAAGGTAATTTCAATAAGCGCAATCACAGTCGTGGGCGTTTCGATGAGAAAAGCGATAATGCGATAAAGCGATAAGATCGCTTTAACCGAAAATTTACCGCTTATCGTTTATCCCACAACTGAAAAACTTTAACGCTTATATTTATCGCTTTCAAATTCCCCACTACAACTTCAGCGATAAAGTGGAAGACAAAAAACTGCTACGGCGGGAGGTTACAGACTCATTTTTACGCGGCCAACTGATGCAGCCAGGCGCCTGGCGGCCTGCGCTTCTGTTGTCACCAGAGTTGCCACATTGAATTCTTCTAAACCAAATTTCCGAAATCTGGCTTTTTCAGTCAAAAATCTAGCTTTTTGAGACCTTAATTGGCTTATTAGGGAAATTTTAATCTGGAAACCCTGGTTGTCACTGTTTCTTTGAATAGCTCCCCAACTGGACGCACATAATCTCAGTTCTGTATTTCATAGTGCTAACAGCGATCAAAAGCTTATTTGTTTATTATAACTTATATTTACTTAATTCATATTGTATATTACTATCTTAACTAAATATCTAGTTTATATATATTAGTTTTAAATAATTTTTTCGTTTTGAGGTTCGCCTCGCGCGTGCCTCCCATTCGTATGAACGTCGCGTGATTTTGAGTTTTAACTTTTCCTTTTAAGAAAATCGTTTAGGTTTTTGCGTTTTATATTGTGTTATTAATTAGTGTCACGGCGGGCGGGCCACAGTGTTCGAGAATAGTGAATTTAGTGATTAGTGAGATTCAAGATGTCAGGCAAAAGGACAGTGAAGGACTTTTTCAGCTTGAAGGCCAGCAGCAGTGATGTGACTCAGGAAAGGGAGTGGAACTTCTCCGGGAGTTCGGAATCGTGGACATTCCCACCATCTCCTGCTCGAACCCCCTCAGGTTCCTCGGCGGTGAGTCAGAGGACATGCAAGTTATGCAACAACACCCGCCATGCAAGGTATGCAACTCTCTCCAGTCTCGCCACAGATTTCGCCTCTTACAGTGTCACTGGATCAGCTGCCGCTACAATCCTGGCGTTGCCGTCGACGAGGGCTGCGTATTGCGCGAAGCTTTGGGCCACCGAGGAAGTGCCTATAGGTACAGATGAACTTTGGCGCCGGAAGATAGGGGTGAAGTGCAGAGAGAATCTGTCGCTCCGTAAGGAAGCATGGTTGTCGAGTTCGCCTCTTCGCCTCTTCTCCCGCTGACGCGTGACCTGGCCATGGGAGCCTAACTCACCGGGGGCGCTCGTGTCAAAAGCTAGCCCCCATTCTATCATGATCACCTGTGTTGAATGCCAGATACCGCCAGATCTTGCGTACACGTGTGATACATGCCAGATACCGCCATTCTACAGATCATTCTCTATCGAATCTGCATGTTTATTTGGATAAGAAGACTGAAATATTACAAACTGCACAATTATATACTGCTGTCATAATTTTCGTCACGATAAGTTGTGAAAATTTCATTGGTATTTCATTCATTAGAGGGAATGTAAATAATAGATATCAACTGACCGAACTCTAGAGACACTGAACGAACTACTTGGGGAGTCGGTAGCTAAACACACACATTTAAAGACTGTTAATTTTGTGTCACAATAGTTTGTCGTCAAGCAAAGAACAATATTTATGTTCAAAAAGCTATCGTTGCTTGGTTATTACATAATTAGGTTAATATAACTGCTACCTGCTGGCTGATAACTGTACGTAGATAATGTTAGTTTGTGCAGGATGTTTCACGACAAGAGGTACACAATTCCACTAGCAGAATATGGCCAGATTTTTCTTTTGTGAAATTTTCAGGAAAACGCTTTCGGGTTTTGAGGTATTAGCAGTTTATTGTTTTAAAGGATGAAATATTATGACGCAATTACTAGAAATACTTAATCTGAATTTACGTTACAAGCACTTCTAATGTACGAGAGTGTACAATGATGAAATTTTGTTTTGGTGATATTCGATTAAAAAAGCTTACGCAAAAACGTTTTAGAATGAAATTAATGTGAGGAAGATCTCGTGGCCAAAATTTCTGAGGCTGCTGGTAAGATTTCTGAAATACCAGACGTGTTTCCTAATATCCGGCAGTCGTTAACACTATCTATGTAGAATACATGAGAAATGTAAGAACAAACTACGGTAGTTATTGGTAGTTTTTAATGAATTTTAGCATTAGGCTTGTTTTCATTGATATTTAATGGTTAAGCACCTTTTCCCTTTCGTGGAAATGCCACCACCTCTCATTAATGCAGTCTTTCCTCTTGAGATCCCAGCCTTCCTCCTTGCCACGCTTGTCGGTTGGCAGACAATCTTCCTGCCCAGAGACCTCTTGTTAAAAGTTGTGCTGCCAGCAGCGTGAAGAAAAAATGCCACTTGAAATTTGGTTTTATTTTTTCCTATTCTCAACTTAAAATACTGCAATCCCTTCTTAACCTCAATTGAATCTAACAAATCTAGAGTATTTTTGAACAGTTCTAATGTCGAATCCCGTTCAGATGAAGTCTCGTTAGATGTATCCTGCTGGGGAGAGTCATTAACGTTTACTTCTGCAGGCACAGGATCCTGAGTGGAAACAACTTGCTCCATATCAGCAGCTTTAGGCTGACCATTTTTAAGAGTAGATATACAGTCACACTTAGTTTTTGATGCTTTGAAATCCTTAAAGAAGCCATCCGTAAGCACTTTTTCTTCTCCGGCTGCTACAACAGCAAGATATCTGCGTTGTGAAGAGTAGTTGCAGAAGTTTTGCGGAAGGCGTAAAGTGCTGTATTGGGCGCATGCAACTTGGGGCTGGCATGCACGACCTGTTGACCCATCAGGGTACGTGCACACACCAATCGTGAGGTCGACTTTGTACACACCTTCTTTTGTTGAGCCCAGCACTTCGAAGGTGCACTTTCAGCCTCCTCTGTCTGCGAGATGGCAGTCAGCGGAATGGTGCTTGCATTATTTTGCGTATTGTTTTTCTCCACAGCAAAATCCAGTAGGCGCTGTTTGAGGTAGCCGCTATAGAACTCTGCCATGACCACTACCAGCGCAACAGGGTTGTAGGCTTTGTTCCCAGAAATAAATATAAAAAATTGCTAAAAGAGACAGCGGATACCACCCTCATATTGTGAAATTGACAAATTGAAATACGAGATCAAATAAGAAAAAGTAAGTTAAAAATTATTATTACTTGAATAGGTGAAATAATATAATTTTCAAATATTGATGCATTTCACTCCATACCGAAAAGGAAGTTCTCACAGAAATTGGTGGCAATTAGTTATATGTACTCTGCGTGTGGAACAAGTTATTGATCTCACACATTGAAGACCGTCGTGCAAAAACAAACTTGGGTTGAACATTTAAAGAGATCGGGTAATTATGGATTTACATAATTATTTATTCAATAGCTTTTTAATTAGATAATAAGTTATAAATAGTAATTAGATTGTACCTCTATTGCACTCAATGTAATCAAGTTATAAAATTTTGCAATTATGATTAAGAATTGAGAAGTGATTGATGTGCAGTAGTTTAAATGAACCTACATGATCACATACCGGTTGAGCACAATATCCTTAACCACCTTCATCATGCTCTCGCAGTAGTTATTGGTGTGGTGACCTCGTAGCAGATATCCAGCCCTCCATGGAAGATTCCATACCTCTTTCCTCGAAACTAGTATCTCAAAAACCCGAAAGTGTTTTCCTGAAAATTCCTTAGAAGAAAAATTGTTCATCTGGCCATATTCTGCTAGTGGAATTGTGTGCCTCTTGTCGTGAAACATCCTGCTGCCTCGGAAACATTTCGTGAAACATCTTGTCAGCTGCCTCGGTAAGAGTTGAAGGGGTTCCGGGGTTATTTCGTGTCCTTATAGGCTCAAGTCTTTGCTTTTTCCTACAGACCGTTGGGTCTATGTCTTTCGGGGTCGAGCGGTGGACGATGGTGTGGGGCAACCGCTGCGTGGTTTGCACTCGGGCCCGTTCGGTGCTACTCCTCGCCCACGGATTCGTTTGACTTGTTTCCTGTTACTAATCTTTCGTTGAATTTAATTTAAATTCTCAATTCGGACATTCTTTAACTCCACCATCAGTCTTTTTTGTACAAAGCACTGGTCATAGAAACCATGGTAAAATTACAAGTAGATACAATTAATTCCATTAAAAATCATTAACTGAAATTTTCCCAGTGTAGATTTTTATTCCTTACTCAATACATGAATAACCTAAATGATACGTTTATCAATTACACATCACTTTCTTATATTAACTGTATATGAGAGACGAGCTGAGACTGTGTTATTTCCAAGCTCCATACTTTAAAATATTTGTCCCCAACACCAAATCGTCAAGTATATGCGTCAATGCCTATAGAAATCGAAACTTCCTTCTCCTCCCAAAGGCGTTTTTAATAAAGTTTGCGTTTTTTTCCTTTGTGAGCGGTATTTAAAAGCTTTTAAAAATAGTTTCAACCCAATGAACACTTTTGATTTTTTACTTTAATATTTTATTTAACCATCAGCATTCCCATTTACATACCGTTAATGGGTTTAGCACATATAAAAGACCTATAAAATAAGAACTGTATTAATAACCGATGTTTTTGAAAATTTAATGCTTCCACTTGCTGGAGATAAACTTGTCTATTACCCTACTTTTTTCAGTCAGCATTTTTTATACATGAAACATCATGAAGTTGTGTAGTTAAGGCACATTCTCTGAGGTAGTTACCTTTGTAATATTTTGGTTTGTATACACGAAAAATTAGTTTCGAATTTTAGCCACGTCTAGCTTTTAATTTTGAATGTGGAATTATTTACAATCGCCCATCATACTTTAAATATTATTCCTAGATATCGCAGAAGCCAAAGCCCATATATCTTTATAAGTGAAGACTTTCAAGAGCCTTTTGCATCAGCGTGTCAGTGTCTTTATATTTTTATCATTATCAATCTTAGAATAACATGACCATGGGAATACATTATCTAGTTTTCTCTCAATCTTTGAATAAACATTGATATGGGTTGCTATGACATTCATGTAGGTCTACCAACTAAGGAATTTTACATTGAGATATTGTAAAAGCCAAAGCATATTTTGTAACAACGCTATTGAATGTAAATACTTTTTGTACAATTAGTATCAGAGCGCAAGTCAATCCCGTCAGTCTACCGAAATAAGCATTGAGATATGGCTTCAACAGTACGAATGTTTGTTTCAATGTTCTTTTTCAAGTCGTACAATGTTTTGTTAGCCTCATGTGACACTGTCTCGTTTCTGAGACTCGGGAGTATATTAGGTCAGCATTTTTCAGGTAGTCAATTTTACGATTTGCTCTATTCGAGTTGGGAAATATTCAATTAACATTATGCAAAAATCATTTTTATGTGTCGGACTCTACAAGTATTATTTCTGAAGGAAATATCATGAACGCATGGTGAGGTTAAACATTTTCTCCAAGCTATTTACCTGGAATACTAATTGATACGTAACCACGTAAAAATAGTTCTGAGTTTTTGTCCAGTCGAATTTTTAGTCTATGGCGCAGAATCAATTACATTTACCGATTTTATTTTCAAAATATTCGCTTTTATTTCATAAACTTAAGCTAATTATTCCCTCTTATCTATCTAAGGGTGCGCAAATGGAAGTGACTTTTTCTAAAACGTATGTTCAACTATTAATGTGGCTATTATATAATCCGATGTGTGTTTAACAATTAAAGATCTTTAAGTTAATACATCCAATGTGGTGCTTTCCATGTCTCAACTTCCGTGGAAATAAATTGCGTTTCTTTTCTTCCTTTATTTCTTTCTCTAAAACCTATTACGATGCAGAATTCTGATGAAAGTTTTTCGGAAGGCTTGCCTTTGATAGATTGATTTTCTCATTAGGTATAAGTAGTATATGGAACACCGGATAAGGCACAGTTCACCACAATTTCCTTCTAAAAATATATATGTTAATAAAATCTAATATAACTTTGCTTTATTAACTAATTTTTGACACTTTTCATATCCAAAAATTACTTACGCAAACGATCAACTCATTTTTAGATATAAATTTTGATTTTATTTATCTACTCATAAGAATTTTTTGAATAAAAATATATTTCGGTTTATTTTTCTACAGCAGCAATATTATTATGCAAGCCATCATCAGTTTCTATACATTTCAATTTTCTTATCGAAGAAAAAATGATTAAGTATTATGTTTAGGAATAATTCAATTCACAAAAGTTATTTTTGAAATATATGAATTAAAAAAGATTTTAAAATACCTACCTGGAAGTAGATGTCTGTCTTTATTTATAACGATAAAATTACGTGATTCTTTGTGGGTTTTAGAACAAAAATCTTTAAATTCTTCAAAAGGTATGTCCTAGCTATGATATTTGTATAAAAGGTTCTTCACGTCAGTTATCAAAACGTTAGCATTTGTTCTATTTGTTCGTCTCGGTGATGAATAATAATTTTGTGAATAGTAAATTGAATTAGTTATTATGACTTGCTCCTGCATAAAGGCTACCTGGTAAACTTTGATCTCTTTCATTTGCTATCTTTTCAAAAATGAAAAGTTTTTTTAATCTACGTCTTTTGGATCGGGAATAGGAGTTGTATCTTGTAAATATTCAATTTTGGATTTTGAGTTTCGTTTAGTAGGTAGATTTTCATGGAAATCGTCGATATCACCGTTACCCTTTTCAAATAATAAAATTATTTTAGATCGTAACATTTATCAAAAGCATTTTTCAGCAATTTAGTTTTGGTTGATGTATTGATTTACTTTACAGAAAAGGATGATTGAAATTAAAAAATTATAATACAGGTTTACGAATAAAGAAGTTTTACCACAGTTTGACCTCTCTTTCGATGAGTCGTCTGAAACGAGGAGAAGGGAAAATGAAATGATTCCTATAATTATTTCTTTTCCTCTGTTTCGCATACACTATTTTATTTAATTAATAAAATATAACTCGTTATCTAAAACTTCATTTTCTGTTCGTAACGAATGTAAACATTGTTTTAAAATCTGTTATTACAAAAGAAACGTTTCTTATTAGTGTTTAAAGATGAATAATATGTCATTCTAATTTATTAGTATTTGCCTTATCGAATTCAAAATAAGTTCGAATTTGATTATTATCTAATTGCAATTGATTTATATGTGCAGTATTGAAAACAACTTCTTGGATACCTGTAATAATATCTTCCATTTTATTAAGCTTATTTCTTCAATGTATTTTTCATTTCATTGGTTGTCTCGTAAGGCAATAACGAGAAAAGGAGTAACCTTTGGCGAAAACATTTTTTCTAGAATATATTAAACAGTTGTTTTTTAAATATCTCTTGGTAATTTTCATATCTAGTTGTCAGGATACAAGGTTCTTTATTGGGATCAAGGTAAAAGAAACAGAGGACTTCCATTATATGATTATTACGAAAGAAAAAAAGGCTGTCGATAATTAAAAAATAATAAATAAATAGTGACTAATCGGAGGTACAGAGATAACTATAGAAGTAGAAGAAACAGAGCAGACAGGATATTACTGGGATTTCAAGAGTAAAAGTTTGCTATAGATTCCTAGCAAGAAAAGAACTCACTGTGGTACTAGGCAGGCCAGATCTAATAATCCAACCTGAAACAACGGAGAAAAAACATTGACAGAACTTTCTGAATGTAACCAGTGACCAAGTTTTTATAATTTCAGATCTCAAAAATTCATTAGGTGCCAAAAAAAGTCATAAATAAATATTCGAAAATACTAGCAAATTACTATACTTACTGAAGGGTACGGCATACAAACAGAACTGTATTCAGTTTCAATCCGCTCGACGAAAATTACCACTTACGGGTAAAAGGGTCGCACCGCTATGTGACTTACAGATGTCCTTAACCTAGAGAAATTTCCCTGACACTAGATAAAGCAAATACATGGAGTTAACAATTTCTTGAGCATCTATTACTTCATCTGGAGTATAACTTTTCATTTTCTTTAATGCATATTTTCAAAATGCTTCCATATTTACATTGAAAAAAAAAATACTTTGAATTTTTTAATGCATTGGAAAAATTATATATGAAAAATGAAACCAATAAATGCATCTGATCTATCTAATACTGAGAATACGAAACGGCACAATAATTTCACGAAGATTTGAGTAAAGATAACTTCATATAACAATTTTTGTAGTACATGTAATAATTACATCATTAACTTAAGAAGACACGAGAAAACTATAAAACACGATAAAAACGTGAGTAAACTATTAATCTCAGATTTACTGTACATTTTGATTGTTGAAAATTTCTTTGAAATATAATTAAGTAGTTCATTTCCCAAATAAAATGTGTAATATGTTCAATTTTAATGTATTTAAATTAAGGGGTCAACTCATTGATTTTAGATTTTGTCCCGATTGGGCTGATATTTTGCCACTATGTGTATTTGTTGAAAAAAAACATATTTTACTAGTCTCTTTTTTCGATTTCGGCCTAAGTTTTTGAAAAAAATTGAAAATATAAGTTTTTAATTAATTTTTTTTCTAATTAGTAGAATGTGAGTTTTCACACTAGAAAACAAACAAAACAGTTTTGAAATATGTCACATTTCAAACAAACTAAAGCTCGTGAATTTTCAAATTTTGTTATCGTTTTCTTCGTATATGCGATATTTCGATCACTTACTAAAATAAAAGAAAATTTTGGCTCTGAAGTTAGAAAAAAATGTGCAAATTGGGAAGTCGAAACTTTATAGTTTATTAGAAATGTTCAATGGATTCTAAAACTGTCTTTTTTTTATTCGTAGCATAAAAACTGACAGACTTCTATTATTTTGAATGTTGAAAATAAGGGGTTTTCAGTATAAACCAAAAAAATAATGTTATGTCGAAGTGTAATATAATGGAGAATAATTGTAATTGAATGTTTTTTTTGTTTTTTCGATTATCTTCATGCATAATTTCATATTTACACTCTGAATTGTAAATTATAAGAAACCATACAAAAACAAACAATTTCATTTATTAAAGAATGGTGAATTTTTTATTTGTGGTCTGATTTTTCTTAAATTTGAACATTACATGTTATTTTTAGTTCATATTGGGGTATTTCATTCATATTGGGGTATTTCAGTTCATTTATGAGGTATTTCAAATGAACAGAAGTTAATGAGTTTGTACGGGCACGTTTGTACCTGGAGCCGTACCCGCACATAAATAAGCCGTTTTGTCGAGGCTTAGGTGCTCATTTGTCTTCTGTCCACCCTGCTACCAACATCTTATAATAAATCCTCTAAGTCTTCACTCTGAGTCTACCTCGACCCCCGTAGCACGCATATGTGGTGGCCCAAGTATGTGGTGAACGGAACTGAACTCGTGCATAAGTGTTAAGTGGATATCACTTGTCCAGTACTGACAATCTCGATGTGTTCCGGCGGAAATAATCAACTGTGGCAGCCGCAAGAAACAACTATCGTGTTCGGAATTGGAGTACCAAAAGAATTGTTGCAAGAAGCCTACTGCCAATTTACAGTATTCCTTAACCTTGATTCCCCGTTGCGTACACGAATTCTTGTGTATGAATCCGGAGACGACATCGAGCTGGTGTTCGAAGTCAAAATCGCTGCATTCCCAGCAAACATCCAGTGAAGAAACAATTTTCTACATCTGCAAGTGCTACAAACAATATTTGTGTTGAGATATTTTACTATGACTGTGTAAAATTAACTGTACCAGTGTAAATTGTGTCAATAACTGTTCCAGTGTAATTGCATCAATAACTGTACCAGTGGAGTGACACGAACTGCCATTTTTCAAGTATAAATACATCAACGTGGTGCACAATATACACCAGTAACAACGTGCAGCATCAGTCAATATCATTGTCTGCACCTCATCCCACCATTCCCTGCAAGCGACGTGAGCTGCAGCTGTCTCCCTTGTTCACAGTTGTCTTTTTTAAAAAAGAAATTTTTTCTTTTGTTAGTTGCTAGCGCGCTCTGTCTCAAAGCAGCTTTCCTTTTTGTTGCACTTCTTGCCACGGGAATTTTTTTTTACCGTGCCCATCCGGTAGAGCTGAGAGTACTGCAATCTGTAAGCAGGCGATAGCGATCAGTCTCTGTGTGAAAGTTGTCGAAGACACAGCTGTGTACTACGTATCTGGAAGTAGCCGATTTACCACATATTTACCTTCAATAACCATTGTAAGTGTAAAATTTTACAGTAATTGAGTAGGAGAGTTAGTGGAAGTGTCTCAAACACTTGGAATTGATTTTTAGAGTCTTAAATTCGAGATAAATTCCTAGCTGCAAAATTTCTGTTGCTGTGAAGCAGCAATATTTTTTTCTGACGCTTCGTCGCGAGCTTTGTCTTGAGCTGCAGAAGTCACGTGCACTGCGCACAATATTGTTGAACAGTCACCAAGACTAATTTTGATTGTGGTGCTTTGAAAAGTTTAATTTTTGTGATTAGGGAAGCTATTTATAGCACGTTATTGAAAGTATTGGTGATAAGTATTGAGATACGCCAGTAATGATATTATTGATGTGATTATTTTACGTGTGTAATTAATTAATTTTTGTGTGTATTACTTGCATTTCGGTGTATATTCTCATTTTAAGAGGACGATATTATTTGTTGAATTGGGTTGATTGAATTTTGATCGATTTTTAGAAATTGAATTTTTGAATTTTGGTGAAATAGGGAAATTTTTAAATTATTTTAGGATATACGATACATGTCGGATTATTTTGATTCTTTTGATAGTGAAGACGAAGTAGTTCGAACTGAACCTACTGTGACTAAATTCGGACGTGTTAGCAAACCCAGAGTAACGACAGCAACAACCATGACGACCCCAAACACAGCAGTTGCTGGTTCTAGTAGTAATAGTAACGTCAACACGTCTCAGCTTGCACGCGACATTGCTGCAAATATGAATGTTCCAAATGTAGGTACGATTATGACTAATGCCGAACTTCCGACGTTCCGCGGTAGACGCCGTCAGAACGATGGAGAGTTCCTCGAAAACAAAAGTTTCTCGACTCATATACAAAATCTAAAGGCATACATGACCTTATTGCCAGACGCCACAAGCGACGAACGACGTAAGGAATTCCTGGTTCGATCAGCAAACAAGAACGTAGGAGATTTTAATAGCGTTGTTACGAAACTTGTTAATGCCGATTTAAATTATTCCTTCGATGAAGTAGTTAAGATTCTAGAGGACATTTATATTTCGCGTGGTGAAAAAAGTATTCATGCACTAGCCTGTGACTTAAACGAGTTGCAGTTAGTAAAAAATAATGCCCTCGCGGCGCAGCTCGTGAACGCGTTTTCAAAAATTAGGAAGCTTACGGAGAGTATTTTAAATTCAACCTCACTGGGGTGGCAGAGACACCCGTATTTTAAGAACTGTGCGACGCAGGCAGAGTTGAAAAAATTTGTAGGCGACAGCATGTCGTACAGTTTGGCGTTAGCGATCTTAGGTCCGCTTCTTGATGAGTCGTTCGCTAGAAAAATTTTTGAAACACAATTTTCCACTGCAGAGGAGCTGTTAGCTAAGTTAATTTCCGCAGTGCGAAGTCAGTCCGAGTATAAAAAGATTCTCGCGCAAAAGTATCGTGTCACACAAGACAGTGAGAGTTACGTCGGTGAGGTGACTAGTGAATTTGAGGAAGTTTTGGAAGAGCCAGATCAATTTCCGCATAATGAGGTATTCTACGGGAGTGTAGGAGGTTACCGTAGGAGTTACCGACCAGGAACGAGAAGGATTGTTCCTAGACCTTGGCTAAGAAATTCCCGATTTAGAGGAAGAGAGTTAAGCTGTTATGTAGGTGATCGAGCAAATGGTTCTTTGGAATGTCACATGGTGAAATCAGACAGCAGTAGTTCTGGTTCTGCTCAATTTGCAGGAAATTCAGGAAATTCAGGAAATTCAGGAGGAAAGTCGATAGGAGGAAACTTTGAGTGGAGATCTCAAAGAGGTCAATTTCCCAGAGGATGTTTCGCGTGCGGTGGAACTCATGTTGTGAAAAATTGTAGAGCGTCAGGTGCGGAAATCAGAAATTTTAAGGCGTATTTGCGCGGTAGAGGTAGCTCAAATCGTGGGAGGAGTGAAGTCCATTGGGCAGAGAGTGAGTCGAGTGATTTTTTAAGTTAAATGAAAGTAGTAATGGGGATTTGAAACAGATTGAGCCCGAGGGAAGCGGCGACCTCGTTAATATAGCGACCGTGGCAATTCCAGATACCACCTCCGAGATAACCAAATCGTTTGTTGACCCCAAATTTAAATGTAAAAATAGATATAACTTGTTGCAAGACGAAGAACTTGAGAATGATCATTATCAAAGCTAGACTATCGAATCCTATTTTTCCGTATCCGTTGTAAAAAATGTTAATAAAAATGCTGGATTAGTATCATTCAAAGATTGCAACAAACCGACCATCATACTTAAAAATAATGACCAGTATTTGAGTGCTTTGATCGACAGTGGGTCAGAAAAATGTCTGGTCAGTTACAGACAGGTTAAAAATTTGAGCGAAGAAGTAAAGCCGAGTAAATTGAGAGTAAAAGGCATTAACGGCAAGAGTGATGTAACCGGTGAAGTAGAGTTGTCAATTAAAATTCCCGGCACCAGTAAAGTAATTAACACAAGTGCACTTATCGTCAAGGAAGCTAGGTTTAACTATGACCTAATATTGGGTCGCGACGTTTTGAAAGATGCAATTATTAACTTTAGAGAGAAAGAGCTTCTTTGGGATAATATTTCAATTCCCTTTCAAGATTTAAATATAGAGCCTTTGTTAAGCAGAGAAGTTGTCATGCGAAAAATAGTGAATAGTGACTGTCTGTTGTCAGAGATTGCTGTTGCGAGGAAGAGCAACAGGAGATTAAAAAATGATGACTGCAAGAAAAAGAGAGAAAGCTCAGCGGTGACTGAGGAGGCACAGTCAATGAGTACGAAGCAGTTAATCGTACATTGCAATCAAGCTGAAGTGCCTGGTAATTCACTTAATGTTGTTTATGGCTTCCTTAAGAAACCAGTTGCAGGAGAATATATGATTCTGAAAAGATGTCTTGATAATGGTGCTCTAATAGCTGATTCAATTGTTCAAATAAATGAAGACGGTGTGGTACCGGTTATGGTTTTAAATGCAAGTGAAGAGACTGTGTTACTCTCAGAGAATTCCATGCTATGCAATGTTGAATTAATAGTAGCAAATGATATTGAGAGCGAAGTGTACTTGACAAGTGTGGAAACAGCGCTCAGAGACGCTAATGATGTTGAAGTAAATTCTGTCGCGGGGTCAGATACGGTAAAAGTTGAATCGACAGGTGGTGGAAGGAATGCCATTGTCAATAGAAAACTTGAGTTGGATGCTGATACTCGTGGCAGAGGTTAAATTATTGTTGATGACAAGAATTTAGAAATTAATGCAGATTTAATAGCAGAAGTATGTGTGTCAGAAGGTGGAGATCAGGAGTTAAGACGTGCTTTGACGGACAAGGACGTTTCATGCAATGAAGATGACGTACAATTACCTTTAGTTAATTTGTTGAATAAGTTCCGTGATGTAGTGACTTTAGAAGGAGAAACAATAGGTGTTACGAATATTTTGAAGCATCATATTCAGTTGAAACTGATGCGCCTGTACTAAATTTAGCTCCTTATCGCATTCCCCACAAGTATCAGGAAGAGGTAATGAAAATAACAAATGATATGCTCGATCAGGGGATAATCGAGGATTCCAGTTCTGACTTTAATTTCCCTGTAATCGTAGTTAAGAAAAAATCCGGAGACCTTCGTCCCGTGATTGATTTCCGTGCACTTAACAAGGTGTTGGTAAAACATTCTTATCCCATACCCAGAATAGACGATATTTTGTCGACCTTGGGCGGTAACGCGTGGTTTACGAATTTAGACCTCCGTTCGGCCTTCCATCAGGTCGAATTAGAACAAGAAAGTAGGAAGTTCACTGCCTTCAGCATAAATTATAGGAAATTTCATTTTTGTAGGGTCCCGTTTGGTCTCAGTACCTCACCGGGAGTATTTCAAAGAGTAATGACCTCTGCCCTTGCACCCATTCTGGGTAAACTAGCTTTCGTCTTCCTAGACGATATATTGGTATCTTCAAAAAATAAAGATCAGCACTTGGCTGATATAGAAATTGTCCTTAAAATGCTGCGATCCGGTAAATTATCATTGAAGCTTGAGAAATGTAATTTTTTCAGAAAACAATTAGAATATCTGGGCCATATCATTGCCGCAGATGGAATTAAATGTAAATACTCACAGAAATTACAAGACTGCCGAGCGCCAACCAATGTGAAGGAACTGCAACAGTTTTTAGGTTTAGCGAACTATTTTCGGAATTTTTTACCCAACTTTGCAGAAGTAGCTCACCCCTTGTACAACCTTTTGAGAAAAAATGTTGATTATAATTGGACGGACGAATGTCAAAAAAGTTTTGAGTTCATGAAAGCATCGCTGATTTCTGACAATGTTCTGAGACATCCCGACTATAACAAGGACTTTCATGTTTTCACGGACGCTTCCAATACAGGCATTGGTGCTGTATTAATGCAAGCGGATGATTCAAGCGATAAAATTCTAAGACCTGTGGCTTATTATAGTAAGAATCTTAATTCGAGCCAGCGAAGATATTCCACTACAAAAAAAGAGTTCTTCGCAATTTTTTCGGCGTTGAAGTATTTCAAATTTTTAATAACTGGATACCCTGTCCGGGTTTATACAGATCATAAACCTCTAGCGCCACTTTTTACAAAAAAACTCCCTGACGACACCAATATGGCAAGATGGTGTATCAGTGTTCATTCATTCGATCCAGTTGTTAAATATCTACCTGGTAAGGAAAACGTTGTAGCTGATTATCTTAGCAGATTACCGATTAATAATGAGAAATTAAATCTTAAAGAACTAAATTGTTGTGATGATTTGAAGATCGCACATGAATCGGAAGTTTGTGTTGTCGAGACAAGATCACGGAGACAACACACGAACGCACGCATGACGAGACATGAGGTGGATGACCCGCCACCGGACGTACTCAGTGACGCGGACGAACACGCTTGTCCCAAGCTGATTAGTTACGTACCGACAGAGTCTGAGATATCTTGGACGATTAGGGAATTTATCGACGAGCAAAACAACGACGCATTTTGTATAGAAGTTAAGAATGCTTTATTGTATGACAGTATTTCGACTATTTCTGATTTGCAAAAATTATTAACTCTGAATGATATTCTTTATCGACGTAGAGAAATTGATAATCGACCGAGTACAATACTCACAGCAGTTGTACCAAATTCCTTAATGAGTAAAGCTATTCTAGCAATACACAGTCTGTACCATACAGACTACAAGCACACCTTGTTCAAATTTAAGTTAAAATATTTTAATCAGTTAGAGAAAACTATTGTGCGCAAATTTGTTCAACATTGCGAGGTGTGTAAAATTATTAAAGCAAGACCTTCAGTTCCAATTAAAATTTTGACAGCACCGATTGCTAAGGAACCTTTCGAAGTTGTTTCAATGGATCTTCTTGGTCCACTTAAAGTAACCGCTAATGGTAATAAATATATATTAGTTGTGATAGATTTGTTTTCAAGGTTTTGTCGTTTATACGCGATATCCAATCGAAATACAGAAACAGTGATTTCTTGTTTGAGTAATTGTTTTTCACTATTGGGTTATCCTAAGACGCTCATATCAGATAATGCTCTTGAGTTTAAATCAGTGGCACTAAAGCAATTTGCGAAATTACATGCGATTGCAAAAAAGGAAGTTTTGGCTTACAGCCCACATTCTAATGCTATTGTAGAGCGCAATAATAAAAAAATTACGAATCTTTTGAAATTGCATGTCAATGCACTTGTTCATGCAGAGTGGGACCAGTTATTAGAAGTTGTAGAGAATGCTTTGAACAATTCTTTGAATTCTACGTTAGGCGAAACACCAAGCTTTGTAATGTTTAATCGCGATACATGTGCATACTACCAGGCTGACAATTTTGATTCAGTTATTTACAGTTTTGATGAAGAATTAGATTTAGTGAATATTAGAGCTAGAGAAGCCGTTCGAACCGTAGAAAATGTCAGAAATTTAATTATAAACAACACGACAGAGCGAAATCTCTATAGAAATCTCAAGCGGCGCAACAAGGATATTAACGTAGGTGATAGGGTTCTTTTAAAGAATCATAATAAAAAACACAAGCTTCAGCTGACCTGGGTGGGTCCAGCAGTAGTCCAACAAGTTAAACGTAATTACGCTGATATTAAAATTGGTTCAAAAATTATTAGAAGTAATCTAAATCATTTTTTACCACTGAAAAAGGTTAAAACTGTGAGTTAAAAAGACGAGTTCATTAGACTGTATGACGTTCTAACCAATCGACTAGTAACGAATTACCTTTTTATCGTTGTTTTAACAGTTTATCAATAATGTTAAGGTTAATAATCATAAATTTTAGATTTTCTTTTGCTCTGTGCAAAACGTTTGAGTTCATATTTAATCTCAGTAATCAGTTCGTTGTATTTTTGTATGTTATTCTTACTGGCGTTTTTGTTATCACGTAAATTGAGGTAATGTTTAGGTTTTTAACCCAGAGGAATTTGTACTGTCCCGTTTAGCTGTCGCTAAGACGTTTCATTAATTTTATTTTTCTCGAATTCTCAGACATTCGTATTGCTAAATTGACATTTTTTAATCGTGAACGTTTGAGCAGGCTGCGAATTGAATGCGCTGAGCTTGTAATTTATGCTGCGAGAGACGCTACTGCGATCTTGCCGAGCTATTTGTAGCTGATCCGGAATGTCGCTGATATAGAATGTCGATGATCCAGAAGGTTCGCCGATCAGCATAATATAAATTAAATTCATAAGATAGGTGTCTAGTCGTCTGAGTATTTCGATACGACGGAGTTTATTTATTGATTCGATTTTTATCGTGGGTTTTAATGACTTTTGTCAGACCTCCGAGTTCTGGTACCAAATTAAATGTTGTAGGTTATTCTTTTTTAATTGTAATGGCCATGCTAATATTTTCTGTATCCTTCCTTTCAGGGGCAAAGGATCGGAGAGTACCATCGATGGGCGAGGCGGATAGTGTCTTCGATGGCGGCACTTCGACGGCATTTGCTAGCTATGACGACTTTGTCATCATCTGCACCGCCGTGGCTAACCGTGGTGATGTCACTAATCACCACGCGATCGCGGTGATGCTGCTAATCATCATAGGATCGGGGACAATCCTGTACAATCTACGCCGTCAATCAATGATCTTATACAATCTTCGAGATCAGGAGCAGCAATGAACTGTAGCCATGAACTTGAGATTTGATAAGGAATGGAGTTTAGGATAGTTGAAACCTTGAAAATAATCGAAATTTGAAGTGAATTAGAAAATTTAAAAGTGTTTAAAAATTTAGGTAGTTGAAAATTACCACGCTCTTGGAATGTTGGCGCGCAGTTAAATGAAAATGCGAATCGCAAGAAAAATGCGATAATGAATGCGCGCAGTGTTTCGGTAATCTTAATGATGTAATCTTAATTTTAAGCTTGCTGTGTTTTCTTTAATATTGACGCGTTTAAGCCTTAAGATTTTATTAAGCATTTTGATTATTAATTTTATCGTTCAGAAATTATATCTAAGAATTTCTAGTTTAATATGTTGTGTATCGATTGCGTTATATATATTATTTTTTTTGGATGGTGTTATTTCCAACCTTTTGCGAAAATTTTATATGTGTTTAATATGTGTTTATTTTAAAAACAAACGCAAGGTTTTTGTGGTTTGTGGTAATTCCGATTTTTCATGCGTAAATTATTGAAATTGATTTGGGTTGAGTTGACGTTTTCAACGGATACGATGGCGTTTTACTATTTTGATCCTTTGCATCATTTCAACGAGGCTGACGACGTGCAGAGAATTATTTATTTTGCACGGTTAGTCAATTGCTTTGCTTTTGCGGGTTTCTTTGCTTTCGCTATTTTTTGCTTTTTAGTTATTAAGTTTTTTTATGCTCACATGCCATAATTTTTTGTGTTGAAATCGTACTAAACATTGCTTGAATCCTTCTCTTAAGGGTTGATTGAGGTAATATGTTAAGAATTTAAACGGTTTAAAAAAAAAGGTTTAATCATTTTTATTTGGATGCCGTATTTCTAATTATTGAAGTTTTGCGGTGTGTTAATTTTATTTTCGGTAATTCCAAAAATTCGATTAATCTTCTAGTTTTTTTGGCGTTTTATTTTATTTTATTTAATCATGTTGATAACCTAGCTGATGTGGCGGGGGTAAATTGGTAGGTAAAAAGCGCTTTTCTTTTGGAATGCATTCTAGCTTTAGTTTTTGCGTTCTATTAATCGATGCTTAGTTGCGTTTACCTATAATCATTTTTGATAACGTAACCAGTTTTAGTTTTGCGTTATGAGTATTAACCGTAGTGTATCGAGTTTTTTTATTTTAAAACAGGTATGCATATATTGTTCGCCGGAAGCTACCTTTGTTTTTGCTTTATTCCTTTGCGTAAAACTATAGTAATGCTTGGTTGCTGAGGTTATAACATTTGATTAGTTTTTTGATATTGTGAATGTTGTAGCAGTTAACGTAATTTGATTTCGAAAGACGTATTGAGAAAAATTCGTTGATGATGCTTTAATAGCGTATTTTTCTTTTAAAACTCTTCATTTAATTTTTTTTTTCAATAAATACATTGTCAATTTCATAGTCTGAGCGAACTTGGTAATTTTTGTTTGGACTGCGTTTCGACTTAGGCAATTATTTTCAATTAGCTGGAGTGTAGTACTCTCTCTCGCAATAGAAGGGGGTGCTATGTACGGGCACGTTTGTAACTGGAGCCGTACCCGCACATATATAAGCCGTTTTGTCGAGGCTTAGGTGCTCATTTGTCTTCTGTCCACCCTGCTACCAAAATCTTATAATAAATCCTCCAAGTCTTCACTCTGAGTCTACCTCGACCCGCGCGGCACGCATAAGTTTTATGCTACAACAACACCAAAGACAGTTTTGCAATCCTTGAAACATTGCTAACAAACTAAAAACGCTAGATTTTTCTTTTTCCTTTTTGTTTTCTTTTTACATGGTTTGAAATGTTTATGATTTTTGAACCCCTCACACCCCCCTGGGGAGGATCTAATGCCCGTAGCCTAATAAAATTTTACGGCACAATAATCCATCCCCTAAGGATCCTTTTTCAACAAAAAAAATTGGCCCATCGGGCCGACAGGGGCCTCGGATGACCCCTTAACTGTAATGTCGCGTTAAGGCTTCCGTAGCTTCAAGGAAAGGACAGGAGGGGCTTGGACCGACTCGACTCGACAGATACTTTTGAGATATATTGGAGAGACGTTTGCGACGTATTCGTGTCACCTTAGAGCTTTCTAAAGCCCGTGACACACCTTGCGACTTCGCGTACTCCATGCCGCATCGACGAGTTGCCCAGAGCTCTCTCAACCGCTCAGCTGCATCAGGAGCAGAAGTCCAGGAAGCTTGATTCATGTAGCAAGACTGCAGGACGACAGCGCACAAAAGAGTCAGTGCGAGCCAGGCAGGCATTGAGCACGGTTGTCTCGCTCAAGCGCTCACTGTTGTCTCGCCAGCGCGTTCCGCGATAATCCGAGCGCAGCTGCTTTGCAGAGCACATTGTCGTCTGACGTCCTCCTCCTCTCAAAGCTTCAATGCAACCATGGAGCTAGGATATACTGGAGGGAGCATAGCCGATTCCAATCGGGTTCAAATTAGCTGCAAAAGTTGGGAGACTGGGACATTGGCAAGGCCCCACACGAGTTGGCTCCTCCTCGCCTCCTCACCTCCTCAACGACTCGCCCTTCCATTTCCAAAGCAAGATTAGTACCGCTCCACAAATCAAAGGATGAGGCGCGCGTGCAAGTCGCTCTCTAATTTGTCATATTCAAGGGTCTGTAATCTTTACAGTTTTCAGCTCTTAATGTATCTTTGCTAGTTATTTTGATATTATTAAGTGTCCTGGAGTGAGGAAACACAATTTATTATCTTTCGGAGTCTTAGAATCTCAAATAATTGATTAAAAATAAACTCAACAGCTGGAAGAGCAATCAGCGAGCGCGTGCACACCCTAGCGTAGTTAGTAGGTAACTGACTTCCGTGCTGACGTCCCACTTGCGAGACGGCTGTTGGTTACCACAGACAGAGGAGAAATTTCAAAAACTGGTTCTCTTCACAGAGGGCTATGCTCCCTCCATATATACTCCCTCCACGAATGCAACTGACTGCCGCGCGTTGTCACGCGCTCATCCACAAGCTCGTTAAGCGCAGTGGTTGTTCTGCGACACCAATACAGTCACAAGTAGCATTGACGTAATGCAAGGTGTGTCACGGGCTTAAGGGTGCGTTCACACTACGAGTGGGGCGAGCGGCACGGAGCAGAGCGGCAATCATGCTTTTACATGTTTGAATGCAGAAACGCTTGGCTGTTCACACTGCAAGTGGAGCGACTCGCACGGGAAATTCGTTAGGTTTTTTTGACGCTCACGGCGAGCGTTTCTCCGCCTTTGGATCCATAACTCCGCCCATATCTTACAGGGGTAGAATTGTCGTTCGATTCAAAAAAGTATAATATATAACTAATAAGTTGTACGATTAATCATATAACAACTATAACTGATTTTGTAGCATGTAATAATTTAATGCATTCTGTCCATTTGGGTCCATTAAGCATATATTTCTTCTTTCTTCTGCTTGGTCTGATTCACTATTTCATTATTGCTTCAATTTATGGAATCTTCTTTTATTTTTCTTGTTACCTTGTGTATTTGATTTTATATTCTTGTAAATGGAATAATTATTTACGATTTTTAAAAAAGTTTTCATATTTTTCCGTTACATGGGAGGAAAAGGTGGCCTTATGCTGAGGAGAAGGCCTCAATGAATGTCTAATATAAAATACGCAGCAAAATATCATGAGCTTGGATAATTTTTTCCAATACTAACGGAGAAAATGTCAGTATTTTTTTAATTTTTCGATCAGGACAAGTCAGTATTTGTAAGAATTTTTTACTTAGTTTTCTCTGAAATAACTCTGAAATTCTGAAGGTAATTATTTTACTTGCATTCGCCTTAAAATCACCCAACACTGGCGTATCCAAAAACCTGTAGTCCTATAAAGTGATAGAATCTTAACGCAAAGACTTTAATTTTGTTTCTATTACTTTGATCTACATGTGTCCTCAATAAAAATTAGTGAATTATTGCTGAATGGCAAATTTATCTTATCTCGTCGGAAATTTTCCTTCTATAAGGGATAGCAGTACATCAAAAGTTGACGGTTTCATCCGGAAATACTGGAAGAATTGCGATTCATCTCTCCTCAGTGCTTCGAAGAGATAATAGTATTCTCCATAGAGATTACTCCTCATATTGATGGGTTAGACCCAGTGTTTCCGTTTCTTCCAGTCGAGCAATAGGACCGTACTCACGAAATCCTCCATAACGACTGATTCTCGTTTAGGGCGCTCTGCTCAGCTTACATGTGAACACCCGCTCCACTCTGCTTCGCTCCGCGCCGTGCCGCTCCGCTTGTAGTGTGTAGGCACCCTAAAGAACCTTTTACATTGACGGTGTCTTCGCGCACCACACCGTCGCTCCATCCCGCCAGTCAAATAAGTTCCGCCCACAGCAATGCAATATGACCCTTATTGCCACGCTCACGGTAAGGAGCGGCAACATTCAGCATGCTAAATATAGACGGTGTGCACTGCCAGTCAACAGCGTTCAGTTGTACTTGACACTGTAGTGCTCTACCTTAGTTACCCCCTCAAATCTCATTTCTAGTCATGCAACTGTTCAGTAATACTAATATGTCTCAATGTCAATTTATTCAATAAAAAGTTCCCACTTCTCCTCTGCGTATCACCGATACCACCAGCAGGAGAAGTATAAATGTAAGGCCGCTGCTTCAAGCGCCGCAAACGGAACTCAATGGCTAAAGCAGCAACAACACCATCATGGCCTTACAACACTATAGAGAGCATCTGTAGTCATGGCTTACATATTACGAAGCATGGAAGAAATTGAAACTCCTATCGAAAAATATGAAGAATTTCCATGTTTATGGAACGTTAAGATCGCAGAGTATAAAAACACAGTATCCAGAGAAGATGCTTATAAAAGTATAGCATCGTGCTTCCCAAATTATGATATTGCAATTGTTAAAATGAAATTTCAAACACTGAGAGGCCAAGATAGGAACCAGCTCTCACTATTAAAAAATCGAAGAAATATACACTGCGTACGTAGACGTAAAATTAATTATAGTGTAATTAAAATTGCACAGTGAACATTGTTCTCAGGAAAAGTACTTCGGATAGACGGAAAACATTCGGCAGATGTCATTAGAAGATTATTCAAATTACAGGAAAAAGTAAAATAGTACACCTACAAATTAGTAATTAGTATTTATTTTTTCTTTCCATTTTCAGTGTTTTTCGAAGGCAATTGGGTAGCAAAGTTTTTTAGAATATTAACGTTTTGCTTCTGCAAATTATTCTATAAATATTCTGCAAATTGTTCTGACAGTATTGCATGAGCAATACTGACAATTTCTGTCTCGGGGGAAGGAGCGTCGTATTGAGCGGCAACGTAAAAGCAAGTCAGTGTGCATTGACGCTCAATTCTCTCGTGGGAGGAGCTGTAGAAAGTTCACCGCCGCTCCACACCGTCGCTCCATACCGCTGGTGTAAAATGAGCTTAAAAGCAAGTTGGCGTGCACTGATCGCTCAATCTTCTCATGGGAGGAGCTGTAGAAAGTTCCCCGTTGCTCCACACCGTCGCTCCATACCGCTGGTGTAAAATGAGCTTAAAGGCCTTTACTACCAGTGTTGGTGAATCCTGCGGCGCTTCGCAATTGAGCGTTGTCTCTGACGCTGAATGTGGTGCTGAGGTCGGGTCCGGCTTGTGCGGAACCTGGCGGAACCTGGCATCCCCGGCGTAAATTCTCTGTTCTCTCCATCTCTTCTCCGTCATCTCTTTTTGTTCTTTATCTTTTTCTGAATTAGTGGTGTGTGTGAGTGTGAGCGTGTGGGGTATTAAGTTATTTCACTTATAGTGGCCTGTTATGACTGCTCATCCTTAAGTGCTCTAGAACCTCAAACTATTAAATCAGAATGCTAGTCTGAAACTTAAATTAGAAGGGACCATCTACCTGACGAGTCGATATACTCTGATGTGGTTACCTTCTACTTAAAACACAAACTAACCTTATATCTTAAAACTTTAAACCTATATATCTCTTCTATAACTTTAAACCTCAAACCTTAAACTCAACTTACTCTAAAGTACTTTCCTTACTATTTTCCTCTAAAACTTCAAGTTTTTGTCTTCGTGCTTAGAGTTTCTACACCGATTTGCACAATAAGCTCAGGTGTGTATTTATAGTTATACGCGATTTATTTGACATAAAACGAAACAAGTGAATAGACATTACTAATTTTGGTGGGGAATTTCGATTTCTAACGGTAGATGTGATTGTTGTTTTTCCATAGTATCCTCTAATCGTCTTGATGAAGTTTCATCTGTTTCTAACTTGCTGTGCTGCTGCAACGGTTGTACTTAGCGATGGTGTTTAAAATTTTCCTTAACTTGAATTTTACTTAATCTATAAATCTGGTTATATTCATTCATATGCGGCCCTCGGATGTTTACCGTTTTCCTTAAATTCTACCGTTATTTTTCAGCTGACGTTGGGAGATTGGACGTGTTGTGAACCAGAGTTCCGGTGTGACTGGGGTTTTTATTAACTATACAGCCGGACGCTGTCCGCTGCCGACTTGCCTGCCGAAGTTCCTTGCCTCGATCTCACCCATAACTACGAACGCAAAGCTTCCATAGTTATTCAAGTTTTAAAAAGTTTTAAACGAATAAATTTCATTTTTAAGAGATAATCGTTAAATATTAGCTGAATAAAGATCGCCGTTGCGAAACCTTAAAATTAGATAAAAGGTCGCCGTTTCGACACCCTAATACGAGGTATAAGATAGTCGTTGCGATGCGTTAATCAATTATATAGACTTTGTCTATTTATTCTGTACCAGCTCGTTTGACGCCGTCAATGAGTTTTTAACATTTCTGGCCCCGCCTTTCCCGTCTATCAAAACTAGAGTTGGTCATACTTCTATAAAACCGATACTTCTATACCCGTTTCATAAAATGTTGTAAAGTTTAAAATCATATTAGAGAACGCATGAACGAACGAAAGTAAACTCATGTGTATTCCTCCTCTTTCAATGACTGTGTGAGGGATCTAGAAAATTTCCCACATGATAGAAATAAAGATTTCTGTGATATACGTAACATAAATGTAACTAACCTAAAACACGTCAAAAGTCTATAAGGCATATTAGAAATATAAATAAAGAATTAATATCAGATTCATATTTTGAGAAAAGTATATGCAAGATGTGTGAAGTAGAAGTAAATAATCTACAACAAAATCTAAAAAGCATTTCAGAAACGTTTGTGACTGTAAACTCAAATAAAAGAAATTTGCTATCAATGAAAATTCTTTAGAACATATGTTCTCTGATATATAAAATATAGATCCAACAGTTTTTATGAGAGATATGACACCGGTTGCGAGATTAATTATGAAAAAGCAAAAGTTTGATAATATGAAAAAACAATAAGCAATTTAAGTTCAATTATATAAATAAAAATAAAATATGAAAAAACAATGTTCCCCAGCATAGATCAACACAGGAAAATTTATAGTCATTTGGAAAAACTTCATATACATCGAGAACTTGTATAAAGAAGTTTTTAGAAAGATTGAAAGACATACAAAATTACCTCTGGGTGGATAACAGAGAAATTATTAGGTATTCATGTAAAAATTATTGAATACAAGCCCATCAAAGGTTTTAATTATATATGACTACCTGAAAAAATTCGTAATCCAACATTTAAACTAATCAATATTGAAAATACTGATGATAAACGATTCATGAGTGTTGCGAGATATTATTGCCGAGATGAGAAAAACGGTAATAGAATATCAAGGAGATTAAAAACTGAAGCTAAAATTTAAATTTTAGATACATAACATTCCCAGCAAATCTTACAGATATCGATATATTTGAGGGGAACAATAATGTGTAAATAAATGCTTACAATTTTAATTACTTGAAAGAATTATATCCTCCGAGAATGACACAGGTAAAACATAACGATGTTATTTCATTTTTATTGTTAACAAATGAAAACAAAAGTCATTATGTTTTTTAATGAAGACTGCAAGTCCATTTATTGAAAAAAAACGAACGTAAACATGTCTGTCCATATGGTGTATGGTCATTTGTGATAAAATATTTATTAACCCATATTTACGATTGCTCAGTCACACACCAACTGAATATCAGATAAGTGAAGATGAAATAAAATTTAATAATTATTGAAAAGTAATTAATCATCCATTTGTAATATATGCAGATTTTGAATCAACTTTACAGAGTAGAAGTTCCTGTCTACCAAATCTAAACTTAAATTATTCAAAGAATATTCAGAAACATAAGCCAAACAGTTTCTATTCTATCTGAAATGTGATGCAGATGGATATTCCCGCGTCACGAAACGAGAGCGGCTGTCGCCTCTCGTTTGCGATAGAGGGATTGAAACCTCGATAGTTGAAGAAGAAAGGGAAATTGAAGAGAGGAAAATGCACAGGAAGAGTAAGGACAGAACAGGTAGGAAAATAGAATAGCAAGAATAACAATGGTGTACGTTCACGTATCTATCTCAGTAATTCAGATCAACACGGGGAACAGAAACAACCGGCATTACACTTCAAATCAGTTGATTGAAGTATGCTAATGAACACGTGGATTATATTGACAAAACACAATTTTTGAAACGAGATAGCTAAAAAAAGGGGGAAATACACTCTACTACAACGCCGCTTGTGCACGTTTGGATTGACGACATAAAAAATTGAACCGATATGGCATACACATGTAGGTAACGCACGATGCCGCAATCAGAAGAACATTATAGCTTATAAATGTAAGCACGACATTAGGGTAACGCGAGAACAGTAAGCCTTGACTCACCACATGACATTTCAAAATAGAACGCTTTACATGGTGCTCAACGTAGCCTCCTTGCTTAAAATGTGCGTAACTTAAACCCACCGATGCTAAAAACACAATACCGTTGACAATATAACACAAACTCAATGTATAGATGACACTCTTTAGGTAGGACGCCATTTCAAGGCACTTTCGATGTGCTATTCTGTTTTCAAAATTGAACTTGTCGCAACTCTATTATGTGTTCGCAGTTTTATTCACACACCCACACTCTTCTATGATGCGTTGATGGTGCCGATATTATACTGATTCCTTTTGGTGCTTGAAGAATTCACGTCAGACTAATTAGGCTGTATCCGCTGGCAATTCTCGCGTACTATTCTGTAGATGTTGCTGTCCGATGGCGGGCCATTTTCGACGGTTGCCGGTTTGTTGCTGGTACCGCCCTCGTTGATGGTAGATTGCTGCGCGATTCGTCTAACGCGCTGCCTGTTAGCTCCATACCCGAGGAAATTTTAGAATCTTACAGAGGCCGTCGGTGTGTGGGTGGCACAGGGGGACTTCGTGAACTTCGTCGCCTGACGCCTGGTCAGCTTTGATGGTTGCCGATTTGTCGATGGAGCTGCACTTGCTGGTTCTGAGAGATTGCGATTCATCCAGGCTACGCACGTTGCTTGACATTCTTAGAGACTTCGACTTTGCAAAAGTTTTTGGTGTGTGTTTCAAAGATGGATTTGTGAACTTCGTTGCCAACTTCTGGTGCTTTCATTTAATAAACGCACTATGTCGGGGAAGTCGGCAGCAACGCAGGCTTTCCTCGCACCGACACTTATCCCTCGTACGATTCTTGAAGAAGACATTCAAATCAGCTGTTGCATAGTAGTTTGGGATCTATCCGTAGTGGGGCAGCAGAGGCTCCTGCTTTACAACCTGTTAGCAGTTCACCTGTGCAAAATGAACCTCATAGATTAGGTAAAATAGCTAAACCTGTAAGGCGAATAGGTTGCTGAGTTTTTCCTTCCTTGTGTCATATATTTATCTAAAAGGGAGGGAAATTGTTATATATTAAAATATGCATCGTATATTGAGATACTGGTTTTGTGAGTAAGAGTTCCGGAGCTGAGGTTTGCGCGTCACCGGAAGACCTGTGATTACGTCTTGCCGGATGCCTTATCGCGTTCAGGTCTCATGTCTTTATGGGACCTCCGCCGGAAGCCGTGCCTTGGGGGCTCATCGTATTGGCATGCACAGGAAGAGCCTTGTTTAACTTCCGAGCGCTATAGCTTATAAGCAGAGTCGGTGTATCGATGAGGCAGTACAAGAATAGGAACCTAGCTGAGAGTTTCCTTCTCCTACTCCTTGAAGTTAAGGCTTCTGATACGGTAGTTAAAGCTACCGATACTGTAGTTTGCAGCTTCAGTTACATTAACCTCAAGTTGTGCTGAAAGTAACGACACAACAACCTCTCTTTTCTTCTTGTGTTCTCCTACTATGCGTTTCACTTGGTTCCTTCTAGAAGGTTCTCGAATCTTCGTTGTTCCAATGACAGTATTTTACTCCTGATTGGTGGATTTCTTGCTGGTTCCGACGCTTTTAATTCTCATTGGTTCCGTCCTCGCGCTTGTACACAACCCGTGAACTCCGTGCCTATCATTGGTGCATATGGTGCGTGACTTACATGCCCATGCTATTCCAGGGTTGTGACTGGCTTGTGAGGCGGCGGCCCACTCTTTAGCTCACGTCCCTCGTTCTCCGAAAGCTGTCGATTGTTGTATCGCATGCTTTCTCACGCTCTGGCCCCAAATTCCTTAGGCATAGCGCACGTGCAAGGCAAACTCGCCTATCTGGCGGCATAACGATTTTTATGAATAACGACAACCGACATTCCAACGTCTTTTCACGTCGCAGCATTGCTTAATTTACCTAACGAAATATACATGCGTTTTATAATCCATTTCGTAACACCCGATTGGAAATATACAATGATGCAGATGCTCCCCAAGAGTTTGTAGAATATTTAGAAGAAGAAACCAAGAGAATTTATACTCTGTTGAAAATAAATAAGAAGATGTATTTATCATCAGATAAAATTAATGAATATAAAGAAGCCACTACGTGTTATGTATGTCATGCATTATTTGCGGAAAAACTATATACTTAAAGATCATAATCATCTTACAGGCAACAGCAGATGAGAAGCTCATTTAAAATGTAATTTCAAGATTCGGAATCCAAGTTTAATGCCAGCGTTTATGCATAACTTATCAAATTAGGATGCATATTTCTTTATAAAAGACAAAGGAAAATTACCTGGAAAGTTAAATGCCATTCCCTAAACAGATGAAGAATATCTTAGTCACACACAAACAGTGAAAGTTGATACTTATCTATGTAAAAAATCAGGAAGAATAAAATATATCACTAGAGACTTCCGGTTCTTAGACAGCTACAGGTTTTTACCTCTGTCTCTAGACAAACTTTCGAAGAATTTGTCTGAGCACAAAGAAATATCCGAGTTTTTCTACCAATGATGAACAATTTGATTTAGTTAGGAACAAAAGGAATATATACGTATGAACATATAGATGGTTATGAAAAAAACCAATGTGTGAAGTTTACCACCTTAACGTGAATTTTACGGAAAGTTAAGAAACGAACATATAACAGAAGGCGAATACCAACATACGCTCAAAGTTTGGAAATCATTCAATTGTAAAAAGTTTAAAGAATATCATAATACTTGAATAAAATTCTTACAAAGCTTTCAAAATAAATCTTAAAACCCTTTTCCAATCGGAATATTAACCATGTAAGATAACCGAGTCAATCTTTTGTCCTAAAGACTCACCCTGATAGGGTAATTTGCCAAGGTTAATGTCATTGATCTTCAGTCTGTTCCCAAGTCGTTTCTAGGATTTATTTTTAGCATCTAGCCCATATAAACTACTTTGTAAAATAAAAAATTGAATCGAATGAACAAAATATTTGATCAGGCTAGTGCACAAGTAGGTTAAGTGAACTAGGTTAAACGTAATTGTACTCCTTCGGATAGCGTTGGTGGTAGAATGCCCTAGAAGTCACTGAACATATTCGGGCCCACAGCTAGCTATTTTCAAATTTTACCATTTTACTAAACTTAAGAAATAATCTACTTCTGTATTGCTTGTGGTGAACAAATTGCTCAAATTTGTTTAAATTGCGTAGAAACGCAACAATCATTACAGCTGAGGCAGTGCATGGCTCTCAATTCCATGTATGTAACTAAGTGAGGTTTTTGCTAAGGTTGTGTTTTACCTGCAGCTCATTTACCTTGTTTTTGAATTTTTTCATGTGTCCTAATATCGATATTGATTCTTCTCTGTGAAAAAAATAATTAATTAGGTTTTGCTGAGGAGAAGGTGCAATTTCAATCGTAAAATTATGAAAACATAACTGTAAAAATCTTTATATTAGTATATGCTTACTCATAAACTGGGGTGTCATCGGATGATAAAAATAAAACATGATAATGATATAGTGAAAGACAATACAACTCTGAAAGAACAAAACAACATTTAAGGTATAACATTTGAAATGTGTAAAAATTTCCCTTACAAATACATGTTAACTTGACCCAAAGACTCAGAAGTAAACTAAACAAAGCGATGAATATGAAGTACATAGGTACTTACTACGTATTACTGAAGAAACCAAATAATATTCTACCAATTAACTTTAGATTAAGCTAATTAAATTTCCATCATCGATAGTGTTAAACTCTGAAGACTAGAAGTCTTTTGGTATTAGAACATAGCTTTTGTACAGAAAGCTTACAGGCTATCCTGTAATCGTTTACAGTTAATTAAATTTAAGCTTGTTTCCTCATGAACTTAAAATTAAGGACTAAAATTAAATTAACATTTAACTTATAAGTAAAACGTAATCGCTGAATATTAAACCTAAAATTAATGTAGTAAAACTCATTACTTTAATATATAAAAATTTTCATAACCCAGCTCTAGGCTCGTCTTTGGTTTCTGAACTTTAGTTTACCATCCTGAATACAGCCAATTGAATACTCCATTTGAGCCAAGCTGCACTGACCTCTTAAATTTTCTGGATGCCGATTCAGATCGCCTCCAGCCATTGACCACACAACTTCAACTTTATAACTGAGCCTACACAGCCTCCGTCGTTTTCACCTGCCTCCGCATCCCCGACGGAACCTCCCGTGCTGCCAACGCAGGGACGCCAGTGTGTTTTCCTTCGCTTCGCTACGCTGCGCTTCTCCTCCATCGAGGACTGAGCGGCCAGAGGATGAGAGGCTGAGGCACCCTTCTTGCTGCTGACTGCTCCGCTCACCATCCACTCGCCTGACTCCGCTTCCCGGCACGTCCTGATGCTCACGAGCTTATTGGAGGTTTGTGAACTATTAGTTCAGTAACCAATTACTTGCCATGCCGTGAGCTGGGTACTTAGGACGACGTTTCCCAATGCATTCTTAATAACTATAACTTATAACTTATAAACTTGCCTTAAAACTTATAACTTATAAACTTGCCTTAAAACTTATAACTTATAAACTTGCCTTAAAACTTATAACTTATAAACTTGCCTTAAAAACTAATAACTTATAAACTTACCTTAAAAACTTATAACTTATAAACTTACCTTAAAAACTTATGACTTATAAACTTACCTGAAAAACTTATAACTTACCTTAAAAACTTATAACTTAGCTTAAAAACTTATAACTTACCTTAAAAACTTATAACTTACCTAAAAAACTTATAACTTACCTTAAAAACTTATAACTTACCTTAAAAACTTATAACTTACCTTCAAAACTTGTAACTTACCTTAAAAACTTATAACTTACCTTAAAAACTTATAACTTACCTTAAAAACTTATAACGATAAACTGTGCTAAACCTATGAATAAAACTATATCACGACTAACCGCAACTAACTCCACAGAGCACGGTTTGCTTCCTACGACGGCCCTGTCGCAGACCGCAAGTCCAGCGCCCGCCTGTCTACTTGAAATCCTGCTCCGAAGAGTTTATAGTTTCTTGGTTCATTTAAGTTTAGCAGTTTGTCCTCTTCTTCCAAATGACATTTGACCTAATAAATTATGGCAAATTTTCCCATTACAGAACTCCGCGTATTTCACTCTCCTATAAATAATATTAATCAATCCTTTTTTTCTATAGCTTTAGGTTTTGGCAAAGACTAAACTTTGTCACTATATCATAACCTCAAGACTAACAAACATTGTTACAGGGAATCACTCGTGTAGAATTTAGACACATTAAAAGCATAGAGAGTTGCGTAGAGTATTGGAGTAAAATGTATTGCATCAGATGAGCTGCCCTGCAAGTAACTTGCAACGCATTTATTACTAGTTTCTATTTCCTGTAAATTTACTGAAGAGGAGATAAACGAGGCAGAAATAAACAGAATGGATTTCCGATGCTTTCAATGACTAATTCCTGCTGTTTAAGCGTAAAATATGCATTACAAGTGCTGTATGAAAATCATATTTCGTTCTCGTATTACGTATACGAATCCACAGTGATTAGATATCAATGGCAGTAGGAGGGAATATACGGTGTTTCGTACTTTGATCAAAATAATATTTAACAAACATTGCAGCGTTTTAGCTTTTTAGTTAAGGATTCTAACTCTATTTTGTTTACTTCAGGTTTCGAACTATTATAAATAGATTTTGCAAAAATTAGTCGTACGCACCGAAAAATAGCGACTTCGACTCGACAACATTCGAATGAACAACTCTGACTCCACCCTAAAACACACGACTCCGACTCCGCTACCCTACTGCCGGCTATACGGTCTATACAGTCCTGTAGTGCTCGACATCTCTGAACACCGAACAGCCTTGCGTCTCGCTTGCAGGTTTGTGCTTCCTCATTTGACTGCCGGCGTTCATCTTGCGCTCCAGTGACAGTTCTGCGTGCCAGGACCTACTCTATTGCTGTGCAGTCCTGTTAATGCCTGTTTTCAAAGTTTTGGAGCACGGAGATTCGCTCTTTTTACAATATCATCTGACCCTTATACTAAGATACCAAACTTTCAGACCTAGGTACTAAATAGTTGAGTTACGAGTAGTTTATCATATATTATAATGAATCAAAATGTGCTCACAGCGATCACATTTCCAATATTAAAAATGAGTTGCATACCCTATTGCTGAATAACATCCTTAATTTTTACTTCTATATACAAAAAATCATTTGGAGACCACGCGGACTTCGGTTTCATACTTCATTGCAGGTAAATCCCAGTTCGGTGTTTTTTTGCGTTATTTTCAGAACGCTAACTTTCAATTCTTTTGGCAAATTTTTTATTCGATTAAGGCTTCTTGATTATGTTTGCAATTTTAATTCAGGTTATTGTCATGTTAGAGTCGTAGCAATGTGAGAATCACCAAGGCCAAGGTTTCGAGCAACTTGCGTTGAGTTTTCCCGAATGATCATATAGTTTTTCTCAAAATTTCTTCTAAACGGTAAAGCGTTAAGAAGGCTGAGAAGTTAGCGTATAACATTATGGATGCTTATCATGCTTCCGAAAATCTTTCGTAGTTTTAAGGACTTTAGCCTCTTCATGTATTTTACTAACATACTTCGTTTCATTGAGGCCAAATATCTCCAAATGCAGTGATGCAACGCCTAAGCATTAAGAATTGTTTACTTTGCTTCATTGTACTTGTATGAGAAAGGTGTATCTTCGCATCCTGGCTTCTTCATGCATCCTGTAAATGAATTTTATTTTACTTACGCCAAAGAACTTCATCTTCATTTGAGCTGTCCCCGTGCCATGGCTTCAAAATCCTTTGTCTTTTTCATAAAGTTTCCTCGTAGACTTTATTCGAGCTTTTGAATGACATTAATTCTTTAGCAGCAGTTTCTTCTTCGAGTGTCGTCTTTGTAATTGAGTTGTGTGCAGTATATATCACACTGCTCAAACTAACGTCGATGTCTCCCCTTGTAGTCTTTTTTCTATCCACATTATTCGAAGTCGAAAAACCTTTTTATTTCTGATTTGTTTTCGTTGGACTTGTTCTTGGTAAGTTTTATAGTTGGTGAGATATGTTTCTGGGGCTTATTGCAGCTTAATGCTTGACAACAAAGTGAGTTTTTAAGGAAGGCGTCCATTTTACGGACTTTTTTCTTTGTTAGTGAACCTAGAGCAATGAAATTAAGTAAGCTCATAGGAAAAGCAATTTGGAATCGCTTGTCTTCTACGAAAAATGCGATTTTCTTTAAAGTAAACGAGATATACATAGAAAACGGAATTTTGGAGGAAGGGGGGTTCATAATGCATCTCCTCCTACAGTTTTTAAGCTACAGGGATGATTTTGGTATCATTGGATGCCGAATGTCGGTAAAATTACCGGAAGTAAACAGAAAACCTGTAAGGTCATAATAAAAAAAAATATTTTTCGTTGTGCCATTTTTGGGGAGGAAAATTTTCATTTGTGACGTCAAAACTTTTGTTTACAACGAATTTCAAAATACTTCTTTTCTACCTGTAATTTACACGCTTTTTTGCATCCAATGATATCAAAATCATTCCTGTAGCCTAAAAACTGTAGGAGGAGAAGCATTTTGGAACCCCACGTTCCGAACCTTCAAAAAAAGGCAAAACAAGGAGAGGTAAACCATTTTAATTAAAATTCTTTAAAAAATTTGGTCCAGGTAAGACCCCTGAATTTATTATAGAGTTATACAGAGACATCGGAGATGACATAGCAACGTCGCCCCATGAAGAAAGTGCCAATGGGGAGGTGTAACACGATAAAATACAACTTCCTTTTCCCCTCCCCCCATTGTTCAATTCCCCGTAGCGGGCGAACGAGTGAACGTACGAGTCTCATTTTTTCACAGGATGTACCTGACTTCTTAAACTTCATATAGCAGCAAAAATCCCTACTTCTATACACCAGGGGTCCGAATGGGAGGACGCCCTCCTTAATCAGAAGAACATGTTTTACTCATCACCTTAATGCTACGCAGTGACCGTCTAATCCATTACTTCTTCAACAAAGCTCCAAACAATACTTTTCAATAATTTTGAGTATTAAAAACACTGAAGTTTTATCTCAAGTGCGCATGAAAATATCGTTTGCCTTAATAACTATTAAAATTGTTAATGAAGTATTTGGGTTTGTATTTTAATGAATATTGGGGATGTATGAAAACATTTTGATCGCATAGTTTTCTAATATTGTTATTAACTTCATACAGCTTTGTATACAAATTAAAGATTTGCCTGCTTTTCTAATTTGAATTGTTTGAGGTATATATACAGTTTCAACATCACAACATGACAACATTTACTAGCAACAACCTTCAGTTATGTAAAAAAGCAGGCCAAATGTATTAATCGTGCCTGTGATATTTTGTTGCAAGTGCGAAAATTAATTTAAATATGTGAGGAAAGGAGAAGCAGCCGAAAGGGGCAAAATTTACGTAATTTTGAAAACATGTCTATGAAATTAGCTTCCCGGAATGTTACTCCTCAAGCCAACTTTCGTTATGGAGTGACGACGAACAGCGATAGGCTTGTGCAATATTTATTGCGATTTTTTCAATGGAAAATAACATCGGAATTATAAAATTTTGTTCACCCAGGTTACCATATTGATTTACTACTACAGCATCATGCAATATGTCTGAAATCGATGGTGAAAGAAACGATCATAATGTGCTTGAACGGCACTAAAATTTTCATAAAGGGTAGCAAAGTTCAGTCACGCGTACGCTCTCAATGATAGCTATGCCATAAATCATCAGAGGTTGAATTTGCTGCCTCGGGACGCTGCTGGGCCTTTTGTAAGCGGTGGCTGCTGCGTTCGACGCCGATGGTCATTTGACAGCTCTCTGATTCATGATGAAACTCCTGCGGTCATCGGCGCTGACAAGCGCAGTCGTGCGGAAACTTCTGCAGGAGCACCAAATCCTGCCGAAACATACGCTGCCGAAAAAGTTACTGAGCTAACCTGGCCGATCCCAATTGAAAATCAAGGACGTTTCGCCGGTGGGAACGCGCCGGTTCCTATGCGTTTTTTAGTTGTATTACGCGCAGTTTAAGAGTCAAATGTCCACTTTTTCGGACACAAAACTGCACGCGAATTGCCGTTGTTCCGCCCTACCTAACGGCCGTTTACCGCCTCAGGACCAGATTCGAATCGCGGCTGGCCGTCCATGGATTATAGGTTAAAAAATCGCTCCAGGTTGCACGTGCCTCGCCTCACGGGGTGTACAATATTGCACTGGAAGCTTTGGATCTTACAATACATTCACACTTAATGCATTGTGAATGTATTGACCCATTAAGCTAGCTCAGAACAATATTGTACATCCAATGAGATCGAGGCACGTGCAACTGGGAGCTCAGGTACATAAGACAATACATTAGAAAGGACATAGAATCCCGCTCTTTCTTGAACTTTTATTACAAAAATGAAACATTTTCTACATCAAAATTTACATGAATATCTTACTTCCATTAATCACAGCCTTCTCACCAATGAAACACCAAATTAATATAGGAATTGAAAATGAAATCACAATCCATTTAAAATGCTGCATGTAACAAACAAATATCAACACGTGCACTACATTTTGGGACATATCATACGTGTACCATTAGGTGCAATAAATACCGGCATAAATGAATAGCATTTCCATAATTTCACTACCTTTTTTAGAATTGATTTGAACCTACCTGGTAAAAATTATAGTACACTTTTATTTCTCACACCTTTTATAAAGGACAAGAATGGACTTGAGCAGTACAGTGAGTTTCTAAATTCTGCTACTCACAACTTAACCGAACCAACCGTAGCAATCGCACAAACGTAGTCAACGTTTTAAGGGAACGCGGAATCTGTGCAGAAAGGGTATAAAAACAGTAAGTTGAGAAAAAAGTTCATGATACCCGATTAAAGTTGAAGAAGAAAGTAGTAGGTGCTAAAAAACAGGACAGCAGTGAACCGAAAATATGTGGTCCATTAACATAACAAAAGATTTTATTTCAGCAAAAAGAAGGCCCACCCAACTCATAGCTCGGGCCCTCACATTTTCCTCCCTGGGAGCGCTAGCTCCCATAGATACAATAGTTGTATCCCTCTGAGGAGTGTCTACATTATATCGCGTGTCCCACAAAAATGTATCGGAGTTTTTAAATGATTATATCTCCACTTTAAATTAACATATTCAAAATGTTTTTTTTACGATGAATTAAATTTTGTTTCCGTTTCGAATAGTCTAATTTTTTGAAAATCGTTTAATAACCACTTTGCAGTGTTCGATTTACTGAAAGAGGTAGAAAATATAATTGTTCTAAGGAAATGTTTCAAAAACAACAACACTGGTGTCCTTCATTTCTTAATACTTACTGTTAATAATAATTTCACAATGATGTATCCTACATACCACATAGTTGTCGAATGAAATTCGTATTCAGCTGGAAATTTATTATTTTCGGTCGAGCTTTCGAAATTTTAAACAAATTTCGTTTTCAGGACAAGAGATTGAAGTTTTTGGAAGCAAAGTTATGGCCAAAACAGGTATCCTGGATACAAGGGAAAGATATTACATATAAGATAAACGAAAGCGGACATCGGTGGAACATGCAGGAGTCACAGTAATTATTTCAAAAGTGGTTTATAAACATCTGGAATTTAGAGATATCTATTGTAGGAGTTTGAATTAGTTGTCGAATAGAATGCTTCTAAGTATCTTCTTTGTTTCTTGTTGGAATTTTGAGATATAATTTAATAATTTTGAAAATCTATTTAGTGGCCCGTATCCCGAACATGTTAGTAAACTAAAGAATTAATTTGCTATTTTTCCACATTTTGGCAATGTTCATTGACACGGATTTTTAAATTCCTGCAAGTTTCACCGATATACACTTATTAACAATTTTTACAACCTAATTTGTACACTACATCGCAACGGTCTCCAGGTGCTTGTTTGTCTTTAATTTTTGATAAATTTCTTCCTATCAGGTTAATTGACTTCTTTGCTATTTGCACATTGAATGGCCGGAGTATCCTGTTGACACGTTCAGATGTGCCTTTTACATAAGGGGCACTAAAATAGCTAATTTTTGGGTTCTAATTTTGGCTAATATTTTATCGCGGATTTTTTAGTTTTCTGATTGATTGTTTAATCATTTTTTCTTGGTATCCGTTTTTTTGTAGCTACTATTTAATAAATTTTAGTTCATTTTCGACTTAATCATTACTACACAATTGTAAGGCTCTACTAACTAGGGAATCAACAACGCTACGTTTTTATTGATTAGGATGGTTTGAAGAGAAATCGAGGTATCGTCCGGTATGGGTTGGTTTTCTGTAAATTCCAAAACTGAGGGAGTTGTCTTCCATTCTTGTAATTTTTAAGTCCAAAAAGGCGATGGAATTATTTTGTTCCTTTTCGATCGTGAATTGAATGTTAGCGTTAATTTAGTTTAGCTAGTTGTTTCAATCATCGACGGTGTTTTTGGGAACTATTGCAAACACATCGTCAACGTATCTTTTCCAAAACATAATTTAGCTACTGCAGTGCTCAAAGATCTCATTTTCAATGTTTTACATTGTAGCCTCGGCAATTGCTACGGACACGCTACTTCCCATTGGGGTGCCTTTAATTTGTTTATAAATTTTTCCATTTTGCTAGAAGACTGTCGACGATAAACATAGTTGAACTAAACTTAATATATCATCTTTGGACAATTAAGTGTTGTTTTTCCACTCATCAGTTTCGTTGAGAAGTCGTTCCACGCTTGTTAGGGCCAATTCTTGAGGGATGGAGGTGAAGAGAGCTTTCACGTCGAAAGAAACCATCATGCAATGTTCAGGGACGATGAGGTCTTAGGCTGCTTCCTTCATTTGTAAGGAATTTTTTAACTTTTGCTCAGCTCTGTTTGTTAATGGATTTATAATTGAAGATAAAAATTTAGATAGCTCATGTGTGGGTGATGCACAAAAAGATACAATGGGTCTAATGGGATATCCCTCCTTATGCAGCATTAAGTCGAATGCATTAAGTCGAAAATGAACTAAAATTTATTAAATAGTAGCTACAAAAAAACGGATACCAAGAAAAAATGATTAAACAATCAATCAGAAAACTAAAAAATCCGCGATAAAATATTAGCCAAAATTAGAACCCAAAAATTAGCTATTTTAGTGCCCCTTATGTAAAAGGCACATCTGAACGTGTCAACAGGATACTCCGGCCATTCAATGTGCAAATAGCAAAGAAGTCAATTAACCTGATAGGAAGAAATTTATCAAAAATTAAAGACAAACAAGCACCTGGAGACCGTTGCGATGTAGTGTACAAATTAGGTTGTAAAAATTGTTAATAAGTGTATATCGGTGAAACTTGCAGGAATTTAAAAATCCGTGTCAATGAACATTGCCAAAATGTGGAAAAATAGCAAATTAATTCTTTAGTTTACTAACATGTTCGGGATACGGGCCACTAAATAGATTTTCAAAATTATTAAATTATATCTCAAAATTCCAACAAGAAACAAAGAAGATACTTAGAAGCATTCTATTCGACATCTAATTCAAACTCCTACAATAGATATCTCTAAATTCCAGATGTTTATAAACCACTTTTGAAATAATTACTGTGACTCCTGCATGTTCCACCGATGTCCGCTTTCGTTTATCTTATATGTAATATCTTTCCCTTGTATCCAGGATACCTGTTTTGGCCATAACTTTGCTTCCAAAAACTTCAATCTCTTGTCCTGAAAACGAAATTTGTTTAAAATTTCGAAAGCTCGACCGAAAATAATAAATTTCCAGCTGAATACGAATTTCATTTGACAACAATGGAACCTGGATGTCCGCTATTTCAACTAATACCACATAGTATTTAAACGCTCTGAGAAGTTTTTTACTCCCTTATTTCATTATTTGAAGACACCTAAAATGCAGTTCACTAACGAACAAATAATTTTCATCGTATTGGAATATGAGGCAACGAAAAACTGTGAAAAAGTTCGAAGAGCAATTAATGAAAAATTTCCGGAAAGATACTCGTCCGATAAGAAAACTGTGTATCGTACAGTTAGAAAAATAGAAAGAAAATTAAATTCTCCTCTTACTTTTTCACAGTTTGCCGTTGCTTCATATTCTAATACGAGGAAAATTCTTTGACCGTGAGTGAGCTGCATTTTTGGTGTCTTCAAATGATGAAATAAGGAAGTAAGTAATGTATTGAGAAATGAAGAACACCAGTGTTGTTTTGAAAACTTTTCATTTGAGCAATTAGTTGTTCTACCTGTTTCAGCAAATCGATCACTGTAAAGTGGTTAGTAAACGATTTTCAAAAACTTAAATTATCCGAAAAGGGAACAAATTTCATTGCATTGTGAAAAAATCCCTTTCATATATGTCAATTTAAAGCGGATATACAATCAATTGAAAAGTCGGGGACATTTTTGTGGGACACCCGGTATATACAGGGTGTTGTGTGATGCGAAGCGCATTTTAACCATAGGCAGAAAAACGCAAAATAAAACGATTTTCAGGAGTGACAAAACCTCACAACGTCTTTCTTTTCGAGAAATGATAACCTGAAATAATCATAGATTCCTGTAAGAATAGCCTGAAGCGCGTGCCAAAGAAGTTTCGTTTTTAGTCGTTGGCTGCATGTCAATACCATTCTTACGGGAATCTGAAATTATTTCAGGTCATTTCTCGAAAACAAAGCAGTTTCGAGGTTTTGTCACTCATGAAAATCGTTTTATTTTGCGTTTTCTGCATTTGGTTAAAATCTGTGCATCGAATTACATAACACCCTTTATATATCTTTAAATATATAAATATATATATATATATGTTTCAATAAAAATAATGCCACATTGATTATTAATAATGGTTTTGTTCAATTTTTCTAGTTTTCGGAAGAGTTTACTTTGATCGGAATTTATTGAATTTAAAAGCTCCCCTAACGTTTTGTGATTAAAATTTTGCGACGCGTTTCTTCCTGTGTCCACGGACATCATTAGGCTAAAAATAGTTTGAGTTGTGCAGCTGATAGAATGGAGAATGTACCTTCCACTACGGAACCTAGGTCGCCTAGCCCTCCTCACTTCGCAGACCAACTGTACACTTTCTAACTTGCATCAAATGCACATTTCTACATTCGAGTAACCGCAGCCACTCTGCCCACTTCTCCATTCTATTAGCTGCACAACTCAAACTATTTTTAGCCTGATGATGTCCGTGGACACAGGACGAAACGCGTCGCAAAATTTTAATCACAAAACGTTAGGGGAGCTTTTAAATTCAATAAATTTCGATCAAAGTAAACTCTTCCGAAAACTAGAAAAATTGAACAAAACCATTATTTATAATAAATGTGGCATTATTTGTAATGAAACCTGTATCAAGGAAGGGTTACGAAAATATACTGAATATATATACAGATATATATTCTTGATAATCTATACATCAAGAAATAAACCAATAAATATATTATATTTTATTTTTTTCCTAATATAAAGATATATCAACTCAAGTGTAAAGAGAGCCATTTCAACGCTCATGTACATTATATATGCATAGTATTCTCGATAGATCTCTCACATTTTTGTTCATTATGGAAATGATTTGCCTGAAGGGAACATTTTGATGATTGGATTAGATTATAAGTTAGTTTAGGCCTCCTCATCCGCTACGAAAATAGAACGTATCAAAGAGAGGAAGGAGGAAGGCACCATTTAGTATGGAGATAAGAAAATGAGGAAGCTATGCTGAAGGGTCATAGAAACAGTAAGATGGGAAAGAAGTTCATGAAACAAGATCAAAGTTGAAGAAGAAAGTAGTAGGTGCTGAAAAAACAGGTCAGCAGTGAACCGATAAAATATAGTCCGTAACAAAGCAAAAACCTATGTTATTTTAACAAAAAGGCCTACCTAACCTTTAGCTCGGGCCCTCACATTGTACCCCAGGGAGCGCTACTTCCCATAGATACAATAGTTGTATCCCCCTGAGGGGGGGGGGGAACATTTTGAATATCGTTGAAGAACATAACGGATGAAATTAGAGTTAAAACGTAAATTTTCAATACCCTGCATCAGCTGGGTGACCAATGCACCAGCAAAAAAAAATTTTGCAAAAGAAATGCATCATTCATAAATTACATACGTAGGCACTTAAAGTTGACTGAATGTGCTTGTTTCTTGGCTGGATGCTGAACAGCATTTTAAATAAGTTCAAAGACTGAAAAATATTTCATTAGAGCACCAAATGGGAAACAAAGGCAAAGAATAGCACAAAAGAATTTCCTTGCGTTACTAATGAGGTTTTAGAGAAAAAAATAGAGCACAATTAGCTAGCGCAATTATCTACCAAAGAAGTATTTGCAATAAACCATAACCTCAAATGATAGATAGGGTGCACTGTTGCGCAGGACTTGATGCACAGAATAACAAATCTTGAAAAACAAATTAAACAAGAAAATAGTTGAAGACGACATAGCATGGACAGTAAGAAAATGAATAAAAAATGTCTATCATGACAAGGCAAAACGATAATTACAATATAAAATGACCCAAATTCTCATCTCTCGGACCCTGTAGGAGTGCTAAGTCCCGAAAGTGCAAGAGTTATACAGCGTTGTGCTATTTTTTGGCCATGATAAATATTTAAAGCAATCGATTTTTCATTATAAACTCACAGTTTTGGTTTATCACCAGCGTTTTCCTCTATTCTCGTTGGCACTGATACAATGCACTGTGAAAAGCATATTGGTTTTATTTATCGTTCAATGTCAGCATTTGCACTTATTAATATCTTGAAAATAAGTAACTTATTGTGACATCAATACACATTTGAAAAAACAGTCTTTGTAGACACTCAGTGAAAAATTGGCAAATGAATCAAGTGAATGTGAACTGTTCTGTAAACTTGCTCAGTAATCTATCCAGAGTACTTTGATATGAATACCACTGTTCTAGTTTCAAAACAGTTGGACGAACAACACTTCACAAAACTATGTTTAAAAAATTGAACTCAGCTTGAGCTCGAGAAGTGAAGAGAAAAATCTGAGGATGAGCATAACGGTTGATCGCCACAACAACCAAGTAAACAATCAATATAATATCAATAAACATGTTTTGGGAATCTGATGCAATACTACGTCACAATTTGCCTAACGCAATGATTGTGAAGAACACAGTCAAAACACCAAACGCGACCCTTGCAGAGGCAGTAACCGCCAGTACGCTCACGATGACACGCTGTCATTAACTGCATGGAGCTAGGATATATGGAGGGAGCATAGCCGTCTGTGAAGAGAACCAGTTTTTGAGATTTCTCCTATGCCAGTGGTAACCAATAGCCGTCTCGCAAGTGTGACGTCAGCACGGAATCCAGTTACCTCCTGACTACGCTGGGATGCGCACACGCTCGCTGAATGCTCTTCCAGCTGTTGAGTTAATCGTCAATCATGAATTTGGGATTCTAAGACTCCGAAAGATAATAAATTTTGTTTCCTCACTCGAGGACACTTAATAATATCAAAATTACTAGCAAAGATACATTTAGAGTTGAAAACTATAAAGATTACAGGCCCTTGCATATAATAAATTAGAGAGCGACTTGCACGCGCACCTCATCCTTCGATCTGTGGAGCGGTACTGATCTTGCTCTGGAAAATGGGAGGGCGAATCGTAGAGGAGGTGAGGAGGCGAGGAGGAGCCAACTTCAGCCAAGCGTCTGTGGTTGGCTCACGTGTGGGGCCTTGCCAAGGTCCCAGTCTCCCAACTTTTGCAGCTAATTTGAGCCCGATTGGAATCGGCTATGCTCCCTCCAGTATATCCTAGCTCCATGATTAACTGACAGATCGAGTCATGCCGCTTTCAAATGTTACGGCCGTTAATCAACTGAAAATTTTGCGCCTTCGAATCATCCAAGGCCAACTATGAATTTCACGTCCGAGCTGGACCGCGCTTGGTTTGGGGCGCGTAGAGGCAGTGTTAAAGCAGAGCAGGCCGACTAGCCTATAAATCGTGCATTATCGACCCTCACGTCCTTAATACACCGGCGATGCGTCCATGATTTTCAATTGGGATATATGCGATTTCTATAGGTTATGTTAGAGTTGGAAAATCGAGTTAGAATAAAAATAACGAGTAAATATGAGGAAGTATATAAGTTGTGTGTTTCATTGTGACACGATGACAATTAAATAGTAAAGAAATAATTTTTCAGTCTCCAGACAAACGCATGTCGGGAACTGGGGATGAAGTCGATAATTGGTGCACCCGACAGCTGCTCACAATTAATGTTGCCAAAACCATAATCTATAGAAATTGTGCATGGTTAAATGTGTTAAGGAATAGAATCAGGCACGTTAATGACTAATAAGATGGTGCTGTCGATAACAGTGTAAAAGCCACTGAAGAGAAAAATAAATTCACTTAATATAAGAACTTCAGAGACAACAAATCTTGATACGATATACCCTGAAAATACACACAAACTAAGTTTAGTTTTAAATTTACGTGGTTAAGTCTCAGCTTAATTTGTAGGTTCAGCTCGAGTTGTAGAACCTACAGCCATATGAAAGGCAATTAGGGGACGTTCGAGACAAGTGCCCCTTCTCATCACCACAACCCACCCTCACTAAATGATACCGACGACAGGCCGTCAAGTCACTGAAGCGAAGAACGATAACGCTCATGGCACCGGCTCCCGCATCAGCGCTGGGCTTTGGCAGTGAAGCCCGAAAAGAGCCTGATGTCTGAGAGCTCGTTGATCGTGAGGACGTCAACCACCTCCAGCCAGCTCCACTACTCGACAATAGGGGGTCCGAAGCACCACAGATCACGGGTGGCTTATCTAGGGGCACTCATCCTGGGATCGTCAGAACGCCATTAAATTGTAGTCGAGTAAAAGAGTATTGATGAGTGTGACTGAAGAAAAATGTGTGTGCGTGGAGACTGGAACGTGTCTGCACCTTCGCTACCACAACATTTTGAACAGAGCTGGCGCGGCATTTGTATTGAAGAGTTAATGGTATTGCTAATAACATGAGTACACTGAATCGAATATCCTCTCATTAAATGAAGAAAAATCAAAATGCCGTATAAATAGAACCCATTGAAAATACAATTACGTGATACTAATTCTCTTTTATAAGATAATGGTTTTCTTCGACAGCTAGCAACTTCTGAAAACTTCTGAAAAGATACTCGCACAACTGCAAATATCTTTTTCCCAATATCTCCGTTGAATCACTAATGACGACTGTAAGAAACCTCAGATAGAATATTCTTGGCGTGACTTAATCCTCTAACCTGTTAGAAATCTAATTCCAAAAACCTCAAGCAATAAATTGTTGCCCGACATATTTTCCAAAAATTCGTCGAGAAAATATGGTCATATGTTTCCTACACAGTGAAAGTAATGGGAAAAAATTCTATCGTAATAAATGTGAATATTGTTAGCTAAACGAATTCTTTCAAGCTGAGTCTAATTATGTCCTACTTGATCGCCAGCCGTGTTTGATATCTGCTTACAGAACTAACAGAAAATATTTTTATATAGCTGTATTAGATTTCTGTTCAGAACAAATGAATATTGATGAAGGCGCAAAAACATCTAATTGTACATCGAGTTAAAGTCTCCCATGTAAGTTACCTATATTAATAGCAACCGAAGCGCATAAATAAAAGTTTCATGCATAAGGTTACCAGAGGGATTTTTCAACCAAGTCTACGCAGGGAATGGCTTAAATTGGCGTTTGCATTTGCACTGTGTATTTCCCACAAAATCCTTAGCCATTGTAATATGCTTGGTGAAATAAAAAACGAGACACAAATACGAAAAACATGATTGAGCGTTTTAGTGAAAATTTTCATGTTTTTCGTACGGTATGGACTAAACTAATTGGTTTATACCTTAGTTCAGGTAGCGTTAAATGGATGTATTGTAATTCACTTCTATGAGCAGGCACAGTTTATAGTAAACTATCACCTTGACCGAGACCGTGCTTATCTACATATAAATACGGTGGTACCTCGAAATAAAATTTTAATTCATTCCGTGATCTTGCTCGATAGCCAATTTGCTCGTATCTCAAAACAATTTTTCGAATTGAAATTAATTAAAACACCACTAATCCATTCCCGCCCTCAAAATGCTAATCCAATTGTTTTTGTTACCTCTTTTTGAATAAAACATGCGAATTTATAAATTAGAAATATTTTATATAAACAAAATATAAGTGAACGTAAAGAAATATTCTGTTTTTATAAAGTTATTTACTTAGGAAATCCGTTGACTTAAGGGGACAGTCTGGGCAAAAAAAGACCGTTATTTTCTGACTTATTTTTTTCGAAATTTTCGCTATAGATGTAAAATAAAGCAACAGTATTTTTCGACTCGTGAATTCTTATCGTAATTTTAGTAGAAAATCGATTTTCTTAAAAAAAACTGAAAAAAAGTATTTCAATAATTTTATCACCTACATTTTTTCAGTTACGGAACCGGGAAAACGTTTTATAAATTGTTGAATGTATTATCTACATAAAATTTGGAATGATTCTTTTGATAATTTGCTACGTTATTGGAGTTTTTCCAATAAAAAGACGATGGCAGCGGAAATTGTCTCCTTATTTGAATCTCTCATTAAATGCGCAATTTTGAGGTCTGGGGAGTGTGGTGGCCAGAAGAGATGTTCAACTTTAGTAGAATGTTCCTCGTACCATTCTTTAACAATTCTAGCTGTTTGGATTGGGGCATTATCATCTTGAAAGATGGCGTTCCCCTTGATAAACAGGGCTTGAACCATCGGATGAACTTGTTCGCCTAAAAATCCTAAATAGTCTCGGCTGTGAATTCTCCCATGAAGGGAATTCATTGGCCAGGAGGATTTCGGAGAAATTGCACCCCAGATCATCACAGAACTACCGCCAAATTTTACGGTTGGGAAAAGGCAGCCTGGATTAAAGACTACCCTCGGCTGTCTCCAAACGTACACTCGGCCGGAGGTCGGAAATGACGTAAACGATGATTCGTCAGAGAAAATCACATCTTTCCACTGCTCGACGGACCAATTTTTGGTATTTTCTACATCACTTTAACCGCTTCGAAACATTTGGTTTTTGAGAGCAGAGATTTTCTAACTGCAGCTCTTCCGTAGAATCTAAATTTGCGCAGCTCCCGTCGAACAGTTTCTATGGAAACTGGGTTCTGTAGGTGTTCATTGAGGCCTACAGCGGTTATACGAGCCGTGTTCTTGCAACCCTCTCTAACAATTCGATTTAGAGTCCGACGGTTTTCCCAAACAACTTCGAATTTCGGCGAGACCTGTGCTTTGCTGAGGACGCTTTTCCGTCCCTTTCAAAGGCACTCATTACTTTTTGAGACAGTTCTTCTTGAAACGTCAAGCATCCGGGTCAATTCTGTTACTCTCGCATCCGCCATACGAGCACCAACAATTTGGCCTCATTGAAAGTTAGAGAGCCCCGCCTTTTTCAGAAGGTTATAACGAAATTTTTCTCTTAGATATCTGTAAAACACAGTTAATGTAAAAAAGCATCAAATGGCTGCAATAATAATCACATTAGTTTTTAAAAATTTCTTCGCTTTTCTAAAATTACATTTTAGTTCATCGGAAATTTTTCGAAATTATAACTCTAGAGTAAAAAATATAAGCAAGCTAAATAATAAACGACGTTTCGACCTTCTACTGCGGTCATTATCGAGGTATGTCTGTAAAAACAAATGGCAAAGCTTAATAAAATTGAAAGTTCGAAGTCGTTGTGTATCTGTCAGCTAAGCTAAATAAATATAAACTGAAATTTTGGCAGTTCAAAATAAAATTAAGGTAGCTAGTTGGGTAAACGGTGAAGACATGAAGAGAAAAGTGCACTGATCGAAGCTTGGCGTGAGACTGGCGGCGTGAGTTCTTGGCGATGCTTTAAGTTACCTCTTGTAGTCAGCATGCTTTTTTATGTGAATAAGTTTAGGTAGTTGGAGAACGCGTTGTCCTTTACATTTATTATCAGTGTATATTTTCTGATTTCTAACGCTTCCGCAATTTTTATTGATGCTGTGTTGGAGTAAGTGTGCACTATGCTGAAAGCTGGAAGGAATGCATCCAAGTTGGGGTGGTTCTTCTTGGTGATCTTCTCTGAAGTGTTTGAAGATGTTGCTGGATGAATAACTATGCTGTTTGGCTCTTAATTTGGCTCGCGGTGATAACCGCCAGCACGCCTCTCAATGTGCCTCCCATCCCTGCACACCAGCCAGTTGGCAGAGTGGCCACCGAGCTTTCAGCGATCCGAGCATGTCTGGATTAAGACGGTCGTCACTGCGACGAGCAGTACAGTTTTGAACGATGACGGGAGAGGTGTACAGCCATGTCTTGCTTCGCAATTGAGTTGACAAAACTCGAACGCTGAATTCTATAGACGCTTTTAAAAAATTCGACTGCTTGCAGAATGTGATGAGCAGCGCTTACAGAAAGCTAAAGCACAGCGAAACGTGCGCTTTGGTTTAATCCTGCGCTCCATACGGCTGGTCGCAATCGCGCACCTACCCGTACGACACGCTGAGGCAGACTGACGCCTTGCATTGCATTCCGCAGTGCTTCATCTTGCGTGCTGAGTGTATCATGTCGCCAGTTCTCACTTCAACTGGCGGACGGATCCACTGCCGCAATTTCTCGAGTCATGAACGCCAGTGTATCGGGGCCTTTAACAGCATCCAGCGTGCAGGTGGTGTGTCTTACGTAGGAAACCTAACAACTTTCTTCTGGACAGGTAAACTTGTAGAATACGCCCGCGCGCTGGAGATGTGGAGCTCGAAGCCTGATAGTGAAGAATGTGGCTAGTTTTCGTGGTTTGACATACGGCCTGACGACAATTTTCTTACCAGGATCGATTGTTAGCGTGTGTTGCAAAACTGTATTCGTGAGAAAATCTGTGTCTTTTCTGTAAGTTCCGAGGTTTTGAAGTTCGACAGAGAGATCAACTGTTTCTACTGAGCGATTCTGACCACAGTATTATATCTATTTAAAAGTGTTTTCACAATGTTGTCTAAAATCATTAAGGGGAAGCCGTTGTTAGTTAATACTTGAACAATATTATGCGGTTGATTTCTGGCGCGCATGCGTCCCACGTCGTACAACATTTCAATGCGCGATGAAGTAGTGGCTTTGCAATTGATTTCTTGTAAGACAGGGGTACCTGGTATAGACCGACCGGGGCCCCGGCCCCGGCCCCGGCCAACCCCGGCCATTTTGGCTGACCCCGGCCCCGGCAAGCCCCGACCATTTTTGCAGACCTCGGCCCCGGCCCCGGCAAAATAGTGCCCTAAACCGGGGTTTTGGCCGGGGTTTTAAGTTTTTACTTCACCTTTTTCACTTCAAATTAATGCAAGTCATGGTCAATGTAATCCAAGTAAAGTTCAATGTAATCAAAGTCAGATTAAAATTAATCCAATGCAAGTTAAATTAAAATTCAACGTGCTAAGTATCCAGCATCAGGAGGCAGAGTGTGATTCAGATCTTTGAACGCAGAAACATATTGAAATCAAATAGAAAAACTTCGTATTAACTAAACATTAAAGTTGTTTTTCAATTCTACATTAATGGCAGTGTGCATCCATTCAAATATTTATGTTCAAAGACAATTTTATGTTACACATGCACATACTCAAAGTAGTATCGAGGATTTAATTACTCATATAGAGATTTATATGCGTTAAATTTCGTTTTATCACATATATAAAATCATATATGCATGCAACTACGAAAGATTACCATTGGATGATATGTAGATTTAACCTTTGAAAGAAATATAGCAACGAAGTCTGTTTTTGCTTGTTTAAACGATTTTTGTAAAAATAAGTTTCAATTTCTTTCATCGATCGAGATGATATATTTGCCTAGGCCTATTCATTTGAAGGGATGGCACAATTTTTGTTGCTATTGCAGGATTGTATCTTTGTATTATAGTACTTATTGGACGATTCTTAGGGAATCTTATGCGTAAAATAAACAGAAGAACCAAAGTGCATAAATACATTTTAATTAAAAGCAAACGTTTCGGAATACATAAATTCCATCTTCAGTGCTGAAACAAAGTAAAATACTGTACATGAGAAAATGTCCGCAAACTGTAAAAATGAAAAGTAATTCACATATTAAGAAACTAAACTACCTAGCCCAATATTAAAATTCATCAGAAAATAAGCAAGCCTAAAAATAACGTATATTTACAAATTCAAAAAATAAGATACCTAAACAAACCCAATTATTCGAAAGCCGTTCATTCACACGCTCATATCCCGGATTCATTCACACACTAAGTACATGCAACCTCATGTTATTAAGTAAGGATAATGTTTAGTTTAGTGGCACTGTTATCTTTATTCAATTGAGGTCTATGAGAAAATATATAAAGTGATTCTAAGATTCGAAGATCTTGTTCATTATTAGTTTTACAAAGCGTTGAAAAGTTACTGGTTTTGAATGAATGATCTGAATTTTCACAGTGCTCCCTGATGGAAGATTGCGATGGTGAAGCTAATGGTCGGCCTGTTGTACGAGAATACCTGCATGTTGGCTGTGTCTGATGAATTGTTGGACAGTAGTACTCCCAACATAAGATTGCATGCAGCAATCACACCTATGCATATAAACACATCCACTCCACAGACACTCCTCCAAACATTCCTTCCTATTAAAAAACGATACAATTTTGAAATTGTTTCTATAAAAGATTCGCACGTCCACAGACATAAAAAAATTCCGGACCAGGGCTAACAATTCCTTCCTGAGACTGGCGTCCAAATAACCTAAGAATGGTATTTCGATGTACGACGTCTGCTTTGCTGCACTTTGGACAACCGGTGGCGGACAAAATTTCCTATCTAAAAATTTTCTTACTACGTTGTCGATCAAGAATTTAGGATATTTATCATGGTCAGAATTCGATAGATTTGCTGAATTTCACGATGGAACAGTTCATATGAACTGGAGATTTTAAATGCTCGATGCAATAAAGTTGTAATGCAAGATTTGATGTATCCTTCATAAATGCAGCTAAAGAAATTAGTTCCGAGTCCAGTAAAAGTAGGTTTTCTGTAAACTGACGTGATTGCTTGCGCGTGTGACTTTTTTATTAAAACATCTAAAAATGTATGTTGATCATCTTGTTCAGGTTCCATCGTGAATTTTACATTAGAATGGCAACAATTGATGTGCTGGAAAAATCTATTCGCATCATCTTCTGAGCGGAACAATGCAAATGTGTCGTCTAAATATCTTCGATAAAACTGAGGTTTGAATTCGATTGGGCACTGGTCAACAACCTGTTTTTCTAAATGATCTAAAAAAATATTAGCTACAAGGGGTGATAGGTTCGCCCCATTGACAAACCATCAAGTTGTTTGTACGTAGTACCGTTAAACACAAAATGTGAATCTTTAAGCGCAACCTCCAGTAATCGTTCAAATTGCGTCCTGTTGTAATTCATAATCTTACCATTTTCTTGAAAAACCCGATCTAATAGCACATCAATTAATAGCTTCATTCAAGGGTATGTTGGTATACATAGATTCCACATCAAAGCTACACATGAAAAACTTGTCAATATTTTCTACATTAGAAATCTGATTAACAAATTCAAATGAGTTCTCTACTGAATACTTACAGCCACAATACTTGGCAGTGAAAAGTAATCCCATACTGCTGACGCACTACTTTTAGTCATTATACCGGGTATCTCACAAAAATGTCACTGAGTTTTAAATGAACGGCTTTTGAATAATTGGGTTTGTTAAGGTATCTTATTTTTTGAATTTGTAAATATACGTTATTTTTAGGCTTGCTTATTTTCTGATGAATTTTAGTATTGGGTTAGGTAGTTTAGTTTCTTAATATGTGAATTACTTTTCATTTTTACAGTTTGCGGACATTTTCTCATGTACTGTATTTTACTTTGTTTCAGCACTGAAGATGGAATTTATGTATTCCGAAACGTTTGCTTTTAATTAAAATGTATATATGCACTTTGGTTCTTCTGTTTATTGTATCTGTGTAGTAATGTACTCATATAAATTGTAATGAAATGGTACCGTACATAAGTACTCAGTGAATCGCAGTTGCTCATTTATTTTAAAGGTTAAATCTACACATCGTCCAGTGGCAATCATTTGTAATTGCATGCTCAAATTATTTCATAAATGTGGTAAAGTGGAATTTCAGGCATGTAAATCTTTAAATGAGTGTAAATAAATACTCGATACTATGTGTATCTGTAACATTACAGTATATTTGAACATAATTAATTGAATGGATGCATACTGCAATTAATTCAGAATTATAAAACACCTTTAATGTGTAGTATAATACGAAGTTTTTATAATTGACTAACTGTTACTCCGCTCAAAGACCTGAATCACACTCAGCCTCCTGATGCTGGATACTTAGCACATTTTACGACAGATTTTTTTATTACTGCGGAAATTTTATGTATTCTTTGCTGAAAGGAAAAAGTTTTTTTTTTGCTCATCACATCCAGCAGATACATTTTTAATTCAAAAAACGGTCAAATTAACGAGGGATTTAATTCAACTAAGGACTAGATTCCTAATTCAACTAAGGACTGGATCAATTTGAACTTTATTTGGATTAATTTAATCTTGACTTGGATTAATTTGAACTTCACTTGGACCAATTTGAACTTGACTTGGATTGATATTAATATGATTTGGATTAATTTGAACTTGACTTGTATTAAATGGAAGTTAATTTGGATTAATTTGAACTTGACTTGGATTAATTTGAACTTGCCTTGGATTAATAATTTGAAGTGAATAAAGCGTAGTGTGCCCGGCTACCTGCACGTGAAAAATTCACGTGTCTTTTAAACAGATTTAAAATGATTTCTCAAGATATTTGCGATTTCGTTGCAATCCTCGAGAACATGCAGTCACTGAGAAGAAAAGGCAGTATCTATGCTACTATCCAGTGTAATTATAATCCAGTGCGTAGTTATTGACAGGAAAATCTCGACTTGGAGAGGTCCTAATATCAGCAGTTATTGAGAAGACGCTATTTTCGTTAATTTACTTTGCATTTCCTCTGAAATAGCAAACTGAATTTGGATACTGAGGTCCGGAATTAGTCTTGTTTTAATTACCTTCTCAGATGGAACTTGAAACTTTTTATTGAAAAACCCTACAAAATATATAAAAGTTTCCTTCTTCACAGGGTCGTAAGGATTGAGCGCGTCACAAAGCCAGTAAATTAACAATTTCTCTTCAGGTATGTGGTCAGTATTATTTGGCTACCAGTTTTTAGATTGAGTAAATGTTTCTTTTAAAGTCAACTGTTTGCCAGTAGACGAAGACGACTTGCTACAATCGGCGGTTTTGTTACTGCTGCAGCCTAAACTGTCTTTGTTTTTAATACATAGACATTTAGTTTTTCTTCTTGTTCGTTTTGTTTCTATTGTTCAATTCTTTTTCGTTGTTTGGTTTTTCTTCAGCTTCCAGGAATTGATCATTTTGTGTCGATTTCAGATGGCCCCATAAATATTTAGTTGAAAAAGTTTTCTAAGATGCACCAGCCGCTCCTCCCCTTATATTTGCTTCACAAATGGTGCACACTTTAATTTCTACACTCTTCACCGATATGTAAAAGTAATCCCATACTGCTGACGCACTACTTTTAGTCATTATACCGGGTATCCCACAAAAATGTCACTGAGTTTTAATTGATTATATTTCCGCTTTAAATTTAACATATTTTAATTTTCGTTTTTTCACAATGTAGTAAATTCTATTGCATAATTATTCATTTCATAATTTATTTCGAATAATCGTTCCGTGTTCCGTGGTAAGATGAATGGGATTTCGGATCATTATTTGGTGGAAGGAAAGCTGAGAGTTAGTGGAATATGGGGAGGTGTAAAAAGGAGGAGTGGAAGGGAGGTGTTAAATGTAAGCAAGTTACATGATTCTGAGCGTGAGTGTGAGTATCAGGAGAAGATGAAAGTGGAGTATGGGAGGGTGAAGGAAAGTGAGGTGGGTGGAGTGGAAGGGGAATGGAAGTTGTTTAAAGATGCGGTGGAAAAATGTGCAAGGGAAGTGTGTGGGGTAAGGAAGGTTGGAGGGGGGATTAGATAGGGGAGTGAATGGTGGAACGGAGAAGTAGGAGCGGCTGTGAAAAGAAAGCGGGGGGCGTTCGAAAGGTGGTTGCAACGAGGCAACCAGCAAAATTTTGAAGAGTATAAGGAGAGGAAGAAAGAGGTACAAAGAATGGTAAGGAGAGCGAAGAGGGCGGCGGATGAGGAATGGGGGAGGAAGTTGGGAGGGGATTTCATGGAGAGAAGGAAGGTTTTCTGGAAGGAAGTGAAGAGAATTAGGAAGGATCAGGTGGAGAATGAGGCAAGAGTGAAGGATACAAATGGTAGGCTGCTAGTGGAGAGTTGTGATGTGAGAAAGAGATGGGCGGAGTATTTTGAGGAGCTGCTGAACGTGAGGGATGATAGGATTGCGAGAGTAGTAGCTGTTGGAAGTGATGTTAGAATGCCTGTGTTTGGTGAAGTGAATAGAAGCCGAATAAGAAGTGCAGAGGTGAGATGTGCGTTGGATGAAATGAAAAATGGGAAAGCTCCAGGTTTGGATGGCTGCACGGTTGAATGTCTAAAGAAAGGAGGATATGTGGTTATAGAATGGTTGGTGCGTTTATTAAATGTGTGTTTCGAGGCTAGTAAAGTGCCGGTTGATTGGAGTAGCGCGTGCGTAGTTCCGTTGTACAAGGGTAAGGTGACAGGTATGAGTGCAGTAATTCTAGGGGTATAAGTCTACTGAGTGTCGTTGGGAAGCTGTATGGAAGAGTGTTAATTGGAAGAGTGAGAGTGTTGACGGATCGTGTGCTTGCTGAAGAACAGTGTGGTTTTAGGTGTGGTAGAGGTTGTGTGGATCAAATGTTTGCTGTGAGGCAGGTGAATGAAAAATACTTACTAAAGAGAAATGATGTATATTGGGCATTTATGGATCTAGAGAAAGCGTATGACAGAGTGGATCGCGAGGCTTTATGGCAAGTGGTAAGTTTGTATGGAGTGGGTGGGAGACAATTGAATGCGATCAAGAGTTTCTACATTGATAGCAGAGCATGTGTGAGAGTAGGGAATGAGGTGAGTGAATGGTTCCCAGTTGTGACAGGTGTGAGACAGGGATGTGTGATGTCGTCGTGGTTGTTTAATTTGTTTATGGATGGTGTGGTGAGAGAAGTGAATGCCAGAGTGTTGGGAAAAAGTGCGCAGTTGGTGGGACGAAATGGTATGTATTGGGAAGTGTGTCAGCTGTTGTTTGCAGATGATACAGCGCTTGTGGCTGATTCGGAGGAAAAACTGAGGAGACTGGTTACAGAGTTTGGTAGAGTGTGCGAAAGGCGGAAATTGAGGGTAAATGTGAATAAAAGTAAGGTGATAAGATGTTCAAGAGTTGGAGTGTTTGGAACTTTGGATGTGAGGTTGAATGGGGAAGTTTTAGAGGAGGTAGAGCATTTTAGGTACCTCGGGTCGGATATGACTGTTAAGGATAGTATGGAAGTAGAAGTGAAGCATCGAGTGAGTGAAGGTTGTAAGACATTGGGTGCAATGAGGAAAGTTTTTGAATGCAGGAGTTTGAGTATGAATGCTAAGAGGGGACTGTATGAAAGTTTGATTGTGCCAGTTTTGTTGTATGGAGCAGAGTCCTGGGGGTTGAGAGCAACTGAGAGGAGGAAGTTGGATGTGTTTGAGATGAAGTGTTTGAGGAGCATGTATGGAGTAACTAGAAGAGATAGGATCAGGAATGAGTTGGTTAGGGAGCAGACGGGTGTTATCAAAAAGTTGAGCAGGCAAGTGGATGAAAGAGTGCTTGGATGGTTTGGGCATGTAGAAAGAATGAATGTTGAGCGGCTGGTGAAAAAGATATATATGTCGGAAGTGAGTGGTCTTCGAGCGCGAGGTAGACCACGGATGAGTTGGATGGATGGAGTGCGACGTGCTTTGTATGAGAGGGGTCTGACTGTGGACGTGGCGAGAGGGATGGCTGCGGACAGAAGTGAGTGGGGGGCAGTGTATAAGGAGGTAATTTTATTTTTGACGCGTTACTGGAAGCTGCCCGCGTGTGATGGGGTTGACCTGTCATGTGCGGGGGAGGGGCTGCACTCAATGAAGCGGTCGGGGTAAACCAGCTGTTGCTGTCGGGCCTGACTGTGGAAGGTGGTTGTGCTGGGCTGCTGCTGATCCTGGCAGTTCAGGTGCGGCCAGTGCTGCCTCTCTCGCCTCCTAGTGACTAAGTGTGGTGATTGTGGCCTGCTGTCGGCTACCCTCCCATGGGGAGGATAAGCCCGGTATATGTATGTATGTTTTTCTAATAATTTATGTTTTTTGAAAATCATTTAATAACAACTTCACAGTGAACGATTAACTGAAACGGATTGAAAAACTAATTTTTCAAAGGAAAACATTTTAAAACAATATTGATTTTCTTCCTAATTTTGCACTTTCCAACAAAAAAAAAACAACAAATAAAAACCTAAAAAAGTAACAAATCAATACGTTAAATAAAGTTTGAAGAAAAAAGTAATTTAGTATCCTTCGACATACCCACCATTTCTCTTAAGGCAAGCATTACTTCTAGCCATTATTAAACGAAAAGTTTTACGGATCGTTTCACCGTTTTCTTTCAGTTCTTGAAACACTTCAACTCGTTGTAGAAGAATTATTAATGATGGAGGAGATGTTTTGAAAACGCGTTCCTTCACAGTAGGTATTGAGAAATGAAGAAGATCACAAGTGTTGCTTTTAAAACTTTTCCTTCGAACAAATAATTTTTCTGCCTCTTCCAGTAAATCGATCTCTGTAAAGTGGTTATTAAACGTTTTTCAAAAACTTAAATTATTCGTAAAATGAAAAGAAGAACCAATATAAAATGGAACATTCTTTTAATGGCAAACGTTTCGGAATCTCTGATTCCATCATCAGTGTTGTAAAACAAGGAATAAAATACCTATTGTGAAATACCTTGTGAAATACCTACTGTGAATGTATCGTTCGCAGGAAGAGGCCCTAAAATTCTTTGAATACATAAATGGATATCACGCCAAAATAAATTTCACAATGGAAATTGAGCAGAATGATAAATTGCCATATTTAGACGTTCTCGTAAAGAATACTAATTCAATGTTCACCACCTCTGTTTATGGAAAACCTACATTTACGGGATTATGTACCAATTTCTTCAGTTGCATTTACATGGATTATAGTAAAACAAGTGCCACTACATTATTGCATAGAGCATCCTGTATTTCAAATTCATATAAAATATTTCATGATGAAGTGATATATATTACAAATTTAATTGTACAAAATAAATACCCTGTATCTTTAATTAACAATCTGGTCAAAATGTATTTAGACAAAAAACTTTCCTCTCCGTGTGCAATTCTGACCGCACCAAAGCAGAAAGTTTTCGTTGAGCTCCTTTCTCGGGATATCTTTTCAAGGAGATGAGAAAGGATCTTTTATCTCTGATACACTCTCATTTTACTTTCATTGACGTGTTACTATTTTATAGAAATTGTTTTAAAATGAGTTCATTTTTCAATAGGAAAGAACGTTTGGAAGAGTGCCTGAGAAATGGTTGTGTCTACTTGTATAAATGTGATTGCTGCCTGCAGTCCTATGTTGGAAGTACCACACTCCAGCAATTAATTCGTCACAGCCAACACTCGGGTATCTCCCTTGGAATCGGCCGTCTATACTCATCTCCCTCGGACCCTCCCAGTCAGCCATCAGAGATCATTGCCATAGTTCAAACCACCCTTTCAAAAGTTCCCATTTCTCCATACTTTGTAGAACTGCCGAAGAATTTGACCTTAGAATTTTGGAATCATTGCTCATACCTATAGACCTCAGCTAAATAATGATCAAAGTGCGATGAAATTAAATATTGCCCCAACTGTGTAAATAGGAGTGTGTTGGAATGTGTGTGTCCGTGTGTGTGTGTGTGTGTGTGCAGTTCTGTTACTTTGTGTAGATGTTATTGTGTGTTGGTTTGATTGCTAGAATTCATGTGTATGTGTACGTATTGCTTCGAATGTTTAAGAGAAATTGTGTTTTTATTTTAAATGGATAGGCGAAGCTATTTTTCGATGTAGGCATAGTGATATTAACTTCTTATGGAACAAGTCTAGCTGAGCGGCTTCGCCGCTCAGCGAGAATGAAAATATCGAATATAACTGGAATTTGATGCTGATTCCGAATCTGCAATTTTTTTGACCGCTCTCGATTTTTTCGATTTTTTGTGATTTTTTTTTAATTTTAAATTTTTATACATTTTTATTGTTTTTTTTTTGGCCTGCACCACCTCATGATCCGAACTCTGCCATTCTCGACCCAACCTGGTCGGACTTGGCATACTTTGGCTTGCACCACCTCATGATCCAAACTCTGTCATTCTCGACCCAACCTGGTCGGACTTGGCATACTTTAGCCTGCACCACCTCATGATCCGAACTCTGCCATTCTCGACCCAACATGGTCAGACCGTGCCTTGAAGACCTGAGTACCGGATAGGGCCGGGTTCGACCCAACCTGTACGGACATGGCATTCTTTGGGCACCACCTCAGTTGTTGCTAGCCGCCTTTCCAAAAAAAAATAAAAAAAATCGAAAAAATCGAGAGCGGTTAAAACAAATTGCATATTCGGAATCAGCATCAAATTCGAGTTATAATCGATATTTTTATTCTCGTTGAGCGGCTTCGCCGCTCAGCGAGACTTTAGCCCTTCTTATAGCTTTTTCGCAATTTGTTCAGTATCGTTTATTATTCCTTGTATTACAGCACTGATGATAGAATCAGAGATTACGAAACGTTTGCCATTGAAAGAATGTTCCTTTTTATATTGGTTCTTCTTTTCGTTTTACGTATTAGATTTCCCAAAAATCGTACTTTTAATTCTATGAAATTGTTCGTAAAGGAAACAAGATTTATCACATTGTGGAAAAAAGACAATTTAAATATGTTAATTTAAATCGGAGATAGAATTAATTAAAAAGTCAGGGACATTTTTGTGGAACACCCGGTATATTTAATTACTATAATTGTTTCTGTATTAATAATTCAACAAGCACTGCAACTGCAGGTCTACAAAACTTTATTGACTTGACATAAACATACACCCAACCGCAACTGTAATTCAATTTGCATTGAGCAACTAACCGGTGTTATGCATTGCGTCGTCGTGACACGCCCTGACACGGTCTGAACCCCGGCCCCGGCCATGGTAAATTTGATAACCCCTGCCCCGGCCCGGCCCCGGCCATGACAAATTTGTTGACCCCGGCTCCGGCCCAGGCCAAATTTTCAACCCCGGTCGGTCTATAGTACCTGGGAAGTGATGTGAGTGTATGAGCCATTATCAGTAGGTTTAACGTAAACAGAAGTTGAAAATTGTGTTCCTTTTAGTTCCATGCGGATGTCCAAGAAGTGAAACTGGTTTTCTTGCATTTCTTCGAGAGTAAACCGCAGAACCGAATCGCTGTGCACTTTTATTTTGAAACAATGAAGGTGATGCGCACTTGAAAATACTGCCAGAATGTCGTCCACATACCGCTTGTAATATCTTGGGTTTGATGTTTTTTGTCGCGAAAGCAGGTTTTCTTCCAGGTGACATGTAGTAGTCAGCGAATGTTAGCCCCATGGGAGATCCCATGCTCACCCTGTCGGTTTGAATGAATGTTTGGCCATTTTTCTGGAATGGCGTCTCAGTCATACAAATTACATATTAGATTTCTGAATATTTCATGCGGAATGCCAAGTGGCTGGAGGAATGGATGGTGATATAGGCTTCAAATAATTATTTCAACTGTTTTATTGATTGGTAAGTTAGCAAAAAGGGACTCAACATCAAGCAAGACAACTTTATCCGTAGGTAATATTTCTAGGGAGCGCAGATCTATGAGCAGCTGGTCGCTGGAGGAAAGCATGTAAGCTTGGTTGATGTATGGACGGATAGTTCTATTAATCCACTTGATACTTCATGTGTAGATACACCAGTCATGCCATTGATGGGGCCTAGTGGTGGGTCAAGTCTGTTCTGTTGAATTTTTGATAGTCCGGAGAGGTGTCCGAATTTGTAGACACCTGTACGTTTGAGCTTGTAATAAATTCCTCGGCCCATGGCTTCTAGCGGACGTATAGCGTCGTTGATTTTTTATTTGCTGTGTCCAATTGTTTTCTTGTGCATTACCTGAATTTAGCAGGATTTTCTATGAGCGTATTCTTGTCGTCGCTATCTTCACCTAATATGACGGTGCCATCTCCTTTGTCAAGCCTTTTTATGATTATTGCTTTTGTCGGTAGATGGATCCGAACTTCTTAAATTGGATTCTTTTTCTTGATTAGTTTCTTGGGCCAACCGCTATGCCACTTGTAGTATTGCGCTGTCCTTCTTCCCCTCCACTGGTGAGTTCTAATTCATGTCAATATGCTTAGCTCACTTGCCCGTATTTTGAAATAAATTAAATGTCATAGTCTTGTGTCACCTGTTTCAATTTCTGTTTTGTTTGATTGCAGGTCTTACGAGCACCAATTACCCTAGTCAATCTAGCACAGCTCAGAGTAGTTCAGGATAATTCAGTATTGCTCAATATCCAGTATAGCTAAATTTTATTCCGTGAAACTTAAAGAAGTTCTGTTTAACCGAGTGCAACCTAGAGGTATAGCTCATTGAACTTAAATATCACAACTTTGTATAATTAATTTATCTATTCAGTCTTTACTTCAATCCTTAATTTTGTGGTGGCATCAAAGCCTTGTTTTGTCTTTGTTCCCATTAAATGTCAGAAGCTTTCGAGATTGTTTATCTTCGTTTTGTTCTAATAGAAATTTTAATCATGAAATCCCTCAAAGATACGGTTTATCAATAGTCCTTCACCTCGTTAGGCTTTACGAACTTTGTGCTAGATTTTGCCTTGACAGTTTTGTTGTCTTTCAGTCGTGATAATGCTTTCTGTTCATCAGTAGATATAGTTTGCATCCTGACTGGTAGTTTGTGACGAAGTTTACTTTTCAAATTTTCTTTGTTTATTGCGAACAGCTGTTTTCTGTCTCTTCGTTCCAACATGTTCAAATAGAACTTTTCAATTGAAATTTTCAGTTCCAACATACTGTATTTTTTACTCATTAAAAAATTCAATCTTTTATTAAGCACTGAGATCTCACTTGCTGCGAGACTGTGATGCGAAAGGTTAAAAATATTGTCGGTATCTTCAGGAAGTAAAACATTACAACCATACGAATATTTAATTTTTTTCACGTTCTGATGCAGAATGTCTGAATGGCATTGTTTCGCTATTCTTGACAGTAGCTGTATACATGCGTAAAATCTAAAGCTTGACAGCTGTTTTCTGAACTTAAAGATGTACATTGTACATGAGGTTTCCCACTGCGTGACTTTTTTCCAATTTCCCTTTCGATAAGATTCTGCTTGAACTTGATTGTACTTGGTTCTGATACCCAGTCTGAAATTTATCGTCTGACCGACGATAACCTACTCTGAATTTACCGGTAATTATAATCTTTTTCTTCCTATAAACCGACGATAAATCGTCGGAATTAGTGTCGGAAATGTCTCATATTATCGTCGGATTAACGTTAAATAACAGGTTTTTATCGTAAATTTTGGACAAAGACCGACGATATTAACCGGTTAGTTACCGGTAGTTAACTATACCATTTCCAATCCAATTTCCTCCTAGTGAAACCAAATTTCCTCCTATTGAAATTGAATTACCTCCTAGGGAAACTGAATTTCCTCCTAGTGAAATTGAATTACCTCCTAGGGAAACTGAATTTCCTCCTATTGAAATTGAATTACCTCCTAGGGAAACTGAATTTCCTCCTAGTGAAATTGAATTACCTCCTAGGGAAACTGAATTTCCTCCTAGTGAAATTCAATTTCCTCATAGTGAAATTGAATTTCCTCCTATTGAAATTGAATTTCCTCCTATTTAAATTGAATTTCCTCCTATTTAAATTGAATTTCCTCCTATTTAAATTGAATTTCCTCCTATTGAAATTGAATTTACTCCAATTGATATTGAATTTCCTCCTATTGAAATTGAATTTCCTTCCTAGTGAATTTGTATTTCCTCGTGATAATATAAATTAATAATAGAAATTGTTTATATTTTCTGTAGCTATGGGGATGAATGAGAAAATCTGCAGTAGTGGTACACCATATATTATAATTATAATTCCCATGTAAACAATACCATGTCATATATAAATCATGCTTTTAAATCATTTCCATAGTCACAACCCAAAGATAGGTGAAAGCTAAAATATATACTTGTAAATATTTGGCATAGAAGTTAAATAATGTAACAAGAGAAACTTATTTATTATGAGTAGTTATTGGAAGATTAGGGCACTTCCTTTAAGTCTTCTCTCCTTGTAGACGCTGGATAATATTTTTCTACTCTGTTAGTGAAGGCGAGTAACATATTTGGAGTGATATGTCCAATTGTATATCTTGCAATCACTTCCAATTCTCTCATTCTTTGTTCAGCTATTGAAAGTCCATTATTTGCTGTTACATTCACTAAATAACCCATTCGCTCTCTGAGATTGCGTTTCACGTGGCTCTTGAAGGTACTCCAGACGAGTTCTATTGGGTTCAGTAGATAAGAATATGGTGCTAATCTGAGAAACTGAACAGATGGATATTCATTTGAAAGGCTTTCAATCCTGCAGTGGGCTGGGGCATTATCAACGATAAATGTTGGTCTTTCTATCCCCTGGTCTATGCAAGCTTGGATGAGCTCTCGGAACCATTGGAGGCAATCATCAGCTTTGAAAGCGCCACGTCGAGTGGTAAAGAGTACCATTCTACTTGATGTCATTGCCCCAATGCAATGGAGATTTGACCCCTTGCTCACTGGTGTCACAACCGATGCTCCTGTCCCAATCGCTTGCAAAAAAAATTGAAATTGGTTTCATCAACCCATATTGTAGTTCGGCCTTCTGATTTCACTTGGAAAAAGTTGTCCATGTATGTTTAGCTCTTTTATCCTTGTTTTCTGGGGTGTTCATATTGCACGTTTGGGAACGCACAAGTTTTACTGTGAAGAGTTCACAGTCTAACCAGTTCTTCACAGTATTAATGCTAACATTAATATTAAAACGGGTGCTGATAATGGTCTTCAGTTCAGCCAAGGTAGTTGAGGCGTTGTTTTCAATGGTAGAAGTAAGCAGTTCAACAATTTCATTTGTTTTCTTAGATATGCCGCCACCTTTCTTCTTTGGAGTTTCTTGTTTTTTCTTTAACCATTCGTATGCTGTTTTCAAATTAACCTATATAGCGTTTGCAACTGTTCTCCAGTCCTCCTCGTTTATGTAAGCTTCATAATTTTTTTCCTTTCATTATCACTGATCTTCTTGTACTTCATCTCGGAGGGGGCAATTTTTCGTCAGAATAATAAAAGCGGATGAAATCCTGTATTATATCACTAATGGTATCATAGTAACAAGCAGAGTAAGTGCAGTTATATTTCCAAGTAAACAGATTGTAAAAGTGCAATATCAACTTCTTTCATCATGTGGAAATTCAATTTCACTAGGAGGAAATTAACCTAGTTTCAATGAGAGGAATTTCAATTTCACTAGGAGGAAATTCAGTTTCACTGGGAGGAAATTCAGTTTCACTGGGAGGAAATTCAGTTTTACTGGGAGGAAATTCAGTTCCACTGGGAGGAAATTCAGTTCCACTGGGAGGAAATTCAATTTCACAATGAAGAAATTCAATTTCACTAGGAGGAAATTCAGCTTCACAGGGAGGAAATTGTTTCACTGGGAGGAAATTCAGTTCCACTGGGAGGAAATTCAATTTCACTATGAGGAAATTCAATTTCACTAGGAGGAAATTCAATTTCACTAGGAGGAAATTTAGTTTCACTAGGAGGAAATTGGTTTGGAAATGGTATAGTTAATTACCGGTAGTTAAGCGGTTATTATAGTGAGTCTTCGTTCAAAAATTACTATAATTACCGGTAATTTAACGTTCAAATCGCTACTCTAACCACTATATTCCAAAAGATTCATAAGCAGTGCAACGATTTTTCCCAAAAATAGCAAATTGCTCCCAAAAACAATAAGCCACACCTCGTGAAACGCATCTGTCCAATTACCGCGAATTTAAAGACTGCACAAAAATTACCGAAATTACTTATTTAAATTCAATAAGTTTGTTTATTACTGTCTATATATTTCGTCAAGTTTATTACAAATTGTGATAATTGAACAGATTAGTATTACAGGGTAAGGCCTATTGTATCAAGTAACAATGCATTATTAGAAAAAATAGCTGCGATGCAGATGAATGCTACAGTAAGAAAGCTCAAATTATCATCTTCATCGTAGAACGCTAGACTATTACAATAAGTCTCACAGTACAATATAAAGTCATTTCAAATCGCCACTGATTTATAAATAGGTTAAAACATTACAGATGTTCAACAGATATACTTAATTCATTTAATTTCAACAGCCGTCATTTTTGACTATTAAAATAAATTCCTACAAAAATATCTTCGGCACGCAAAGAAATTCATCACAGGTTGTTTGTAAGATTCATCACTGCAAACACTACGTATATAACTTTAATTTAAAATTAACTACCACCACAAAAGGACTCGTCAAGCAACCGATTTACTAAGAAAATTTTACCAATTTTAAATTAAATCTGCACACTTCCATTCCTTGATATCCAATATCTACAATGACCAACCCTCTTAACCATTACACATCTTAGTCCTTTAAATTTGATGAGGAGACGACAGGGCCCGCACTAATGCTATCGAGTCGCAAGTAGCAGAGGGCGGAATTATCCTCCACAGCTATTCCTCTTCAGAAGAAGTTACCCTCCACCTCCCGCTTCTATGCGGCTCCGACGTTTGTACTCTCTATAGAATTCTTAATTTACAAGACAGTCACATCATAAACAAATAAACAACTCAAATTTTTCAAACGGAACTTTCCCATAAAACTGGTGCAATTAGGCTCAGAAATTTTTGTAATTCCGAAACCTCCTGTTCGAAAAAACGAAACTAAAATCCGCAGAAAAAATGCAACATGCATTGTGTTCTTTTTCATACCAAAAATAGATGAACAGACGCCACATCAAGTTAGTACGATCATTAAGTACTAGTATCGAATGAACTCATTAATTCGTAGATGAAAATATTATTTTGACACCGGTTTTTTTGACATTCCAGCCACTGAAATTTTCTTAATGCTGATACCCCATGTTCAATAAAACAAAAATTATATCCGAAGAAAAAAGCAAAATACATAGGGTCCTTTTTGGTTCCAAAAATAGATGAACAAATCCGATATCGTTAGTACGATCAGTAAAGACGAGTTTCAAATGAACTCATTAAGTCGTATTGAAAAATATTATTTTGACATTCCAGCCACTGAAATTTTCGTAATGCCGATACTTCATGTTCAATAAAACAAAAATGAAATTCGAAGGAAAAATTCTACATACATTGGGTCCTATTTGGTACCAGAAATAGATTAACAGATCCGACATCAAGTTAGTACGATCAGTAACGACTAGTTTCAAGATTTGATTAGATAATAGTTTCGTTTAAGCCTCCCTAACCGCTACAAAACAGAGCTTATCGAAGAGAGGAAGGAGGAAGGCACCATTTAGTATGGATATTAGGGAATGCGGAAGATTAGATTAGATTATTCGTTAGTTTTAGCTTTGCTACCTGCAGCAACAAATGTGACCCAAAGAGAGGAAGGAAGAAGACACCATTTATATATATAGTATGGAGTAAAGGGAACGCGGAAACTATGCAGAAAGGGCATAGAAACAGTAAGATGAGAAAGGAGTTTATGAAACAAGATCAAAGATGAAGAAGAATGTGGTAGGTGCTGAAAAAACAGGACAGTAGTGAACCTAAATAAGATGGACCGTAACAAAACAAAAACCTATTCCATTTTAACGTAAAATAAAGCCTACCTAACCTTTAGCTCGGGCCCTCACATAGTCCCCCTGGGAGCGCTAATTCCCAAAGATACAATAGTTGTATCCCCCTGAGGGGAGGGAATGCGGAATCTATGTAGAAGGGGCATAGAAACAGTAAAGGAAAGAAGTTCATGAAACAAGATAAAAGTTGAAGAAGAAACAATTTAAACAATTTTAAACAATTTATTTACCACAGGTGATACAGAGGTAGAATGTTTTTTAAGTCTAGTACAATGGTCAAATTTGAGTACAGCTACCTGTGGGCCCGAACAAGTTCAAGGAATTCTAGGGCATCCTACCATCACGTTATTCTAGGGTGTACAATAATGTTTAACCTAATTCACTCAACCTAGTTTCGCATTAGACTGATCAATGAGATAATGAACTCGATATTTGATGCTTCATTTTACAATATAGGTCATATGGAATATATTAAACAGTATATTCGATAAATGATTTAAGAACAGACTGAAAATCGGCGATATTACCCATGGCAAATTACATTAGGACCAGACATGTATGAGGCAGGATTTGACTTGGTAATCTTACACGACTAGTATTCTGATAGGAAGTGAGACTCAAGATTTCTTTTGAATACCTTGTAAGAATTACTTTCACGGATCTCCGCAGATATTGAGTTCCAAGTTTTAGTTCCAACGAATAGGATACTGTGTTGCGACCGCGGCCGCGGGTCTTTGAATAATAAGGAAGCATGAATTTACTTCTATTTCGGGTTAAATGGTCGTGATGACCGGTTTGCGTAGTTAATAATTGTTTTAGGCCATTGTCGCCATCATTTGTTCATGTTTTGTAAATGAAATTATAAATGGAGATTTTCTAGAGATCCGAAAGTTTGAGTGTTTGAATCATTTGTGTGAGCATTATATTCTAGGTTCATTACCGTTCTGATGGCTCTTTTTTGCAGAGTAAAAAATATATTGGTTTTATTTGTATCAGTTCCGTGCCATGCTTCTATACCGTATTGAAAGTATAGTGAAATGAGCGCTCGGTAGAGCATTTGCAAAGCTGTTTCAGGCAGGAAATTTTTAACTTTATTTAGGATTCCGATGAATTTTGATAATTTAGAACTAATATAAGCGATGTGCTCTTTGAAGGTCAGATGTTTATCTATTATGATGCCCAGGAACTTAAGTGAGTTGGTTTCTTCGATTTCACCTTCGCCAATTTTATTGCGTGGGAGAGATATATTTTTCTTGTATGGGAATGTGATATATTTTGTTATATCGGTATTAAGGCTAATTTTATTTGCTTTAAGCCACAATGAAACCTTATGGAGTTCATAATTTATACTCTCCGCAATCTTATAGCGGGATTTTGGCTCGGAAGGACTGCAGAAAGCGTACTCTCATCGGCAAAAAGTTTGAATTTGAAAATTGATGTATATTTAATAATATCATTGATAAAAATCAGAAATAGGAGAAGCCCAAGAACAGATCCTTGTGGAACTCCATGGCTAATTGTCTGTGGGTCCGATTTAGCGTCGTTAATGACAACGTATTGCTTCCGATTTGTTAGGTATGATCTGAACCAATCATGGGCAACCCCTCGGATGTCATAACAGTGTAGTTTCGAGAGTAATATGTTATGGTCCACACGATCGAATGCTTTTCGAAAGTCAAGAAATACAGAGAAGACAGGCTTTCCGTTATCTATATTAGAATAACGAAATTGTGAATGATTTAATATTGCCTGTGTTGTTGATTTTTTCCAGCGAAAGCCGTATTGTTTATCACAGAGAAATGATTTTTGTTCAAAATAAGAATACACTTTTTTATACAGAATTTTCTTGAATACCTTGCTAATAATAGGTAGCACGGAGATAGGTTGATATTGTTTACACAGGTTTTTTCACCATTTGTAAAGATAAGGGTTACTCTTGCAACTTTGAGGGAGTTCGGGAAAGTGCCTAGGAAGAGAGACTGGTTTTTAATATTGGATATCAGCGGGGCTACAATATCAGCAATAATTTTAAGTACTTTAGTCGGAAACGTTTGTAACCCACTCGATTTATTTTTCATGTTGTTTATGCACGCAATTACATCGGAAGAGTTGATAGGCGTAAAGAAAAGACAGTTGTGTTCTCGAATATGATCCATATATTACAGGTGATCAGTAGGTTCACTTGGAATACCAGCAGCCATAGTTTTCCCTACGTTGACGAAAAAGTTGTTAAAGAGAATAGCAATTCCTTTCTTCTCATGGTATTTTACATTTTCTTGAACAACATATTATATTTTCTTTTTATCGATTTTATTCGGTTTACAACAAGAGTTAAGGAGGCGCCAAGTCTTTTTAACGTCATCTTTAAATTGAGTAAACTTGAGCGTAAAGTAGCTCTTTTTTGATGTTCTTATCTGGTTTGTCACATAGTTTCTGAATCGGTTATATGTTTCTCTAGATATTCGCCCTTCGTAAAGGAGGGCTAGGTATGCTTGACGTTTCTTTACATTTATCACGATGTCTCTGGTAGTCCAGGGCTTTTGTTTATTTTTCGGGGTAACTGTACGAGTTACAATTGGGCAACACTGATGGTGTGCGGGCATTATAGTTTCAGTCAACTTTACTACTGCTTCATCAATGTTCGTTGCATTATTGTTGTGTTGAGAGATGTGCAATTTTGGCATTGATTCTTCTAGAACGGTGCGCATTTCTTCTAAATTTGATTCGTTAATTTTAAGATATGAGTAAGTTTCAGCCCGTGTCTTGGTGGAAACAATATAAACATTTATCTTAATAAGAAAAACTGGAAAGTGATCTGATAAGTCAGAAGTAATTATTCCAGTAAGAAAGTCAATTGGGTCTGTCATAAAGATATTTTTAAGCAGCGTAGCACATTATGAGGTTATTCGTGTAGGCTTTGTGATGATCAGAAGGAAAGATTTAGAATGAAATACATTAAGGAAATTAGAGGTTGGTACATAGCTTTCATGTTTCAGTAAATCATAATTGAAGTCACCGCATATTATTATGTCATTGTAGAAGGACCTGTTCAACTGAGGAATAATACGATTGAGTTCATTACGGAAGGATATTGGACAGGCTGTAGGAGGCTTATACACTGTTCCCAGCACAATTCGTTTGCCATCTCTAGACACTTCTACGAACAGTGGTTCTATATGATCCCGGTTCATTGTTGCACTTGCTATGATTCTTGAACCTATGTGCTTAGATATGTATGTTTCCATTTTTTCAAAATTTTGAGATCAGCAAAGACAATTAAATTTTTTTTCTTTGACCCAAGCTTTCGGCTAGATTAGCTCTGGCCGTCATCAGGGGAACGATGTATTTTCAAACAAAACCTCTTATGGTATCCGCGCGTATCTAGTATACAAAACATTTTTTCAAATTTTTTGATGCAAACCGAAAATCATTGATCAAGGGCGACTAATGAGCAAAGGAAGAAACTGCGGGGGGACATCAAGGTGACGATTAATTTTGTTTGGTTCCTAAACAATGTACATTGCTTCGACAATTTTTCGGGCGTATTAATTTTTAACATTTTATAAGATAGGTACTGTTTCAAATTCAAAAGAATGGTTATTTTCTTCGGAATGCTAATAGACAAGGGATAACCTATTCTTCCTCTGCACATTCTTAACATGCTCATCAATTCGTTGTTAAAGATTTCGACCCGTTTCCCCAATGTAACATGCTTAACAATCTTTACATTATAATTTATGTATAAGATTACTTTTTTCAGAATTATATCGTTTATCTTTAAGTCTGATTAGGCTGTTTTTTATTGTATTCGAAGATTTGAAAGCCAGTTTAACACTGAATGGTTTTAAGATTCGCTGGAATCTTTCAGAACAACATTTAATATACGAGACGCTAACATATTTCAGGGGACGTTAGGAATTTTCGTTGCTCTATCGAAGTATGGGGAGGTTTTGATTATTTCCACCAATCATTAGTCGGTTGCTATTACGTAGTTAAGGAGGAAAATTATTCTATTCCAATAATTAATCCACTGTTGAAAGTTCTTAATTCAAATTTTGCTCACTACAAGTATTAACTGCTCTCTGATAAAGGGATTTCGCTACACTCCTCTTCTGTGATATAGGATGATAGCTGAAATAGTCTAAGTACCTGCCTGTGTTCGATGGTTGCCGGTAGACCCGGAATTATAATCTATTATTAGTTAATCGATTAATTAATGTATCTAAGTAAGGGATGCATCCATTACTTTCTAATTCCATAGTAAAGTATATGTTGGTGTTGAACCCATTGATATGCTGGAGGAAGATATCAGGCATATCTTCTGGTAGTGCAGTCAATATATCGTCAACGTAACGTTTCCATAACAGTGGCTGGCATGGGGGTGTTGATAGGAATTAATCCTCCATTGCTTGCATTGTTATCTCGGCCAACTCGACAGAGATAGGGGAACCCATCGGTGTTCCTTCTACTTGTTGATAAATTTTGTGATTCCATTAAAAATGATTAGATTCAAGGCATAAGTTGAGGAGCCGCAAAATAGCTCCAGTTGAAATCGGAGTTACTTGAAGAGGTGAGTTGAAGTTCTGCCCTTTTTCGGCGCCACATTGATGGGCAAAATTTTGAGGTATACAAGTGAACAAACTCTTCACATCATAAGAAACTAGGATATGATTGTCCGGAACCCCCGTGCCAGCCACTGTTTTGGAAACGTTTCGTTGACGATATATTGACTGCACTACCAGAAGATATGCCTGATACATTCCTCCAGCATATCAATGGGTTCAACACCAACATATAATTTACTATGGAATTAGAAAGTAATGGATGCATCCCGTACTTAGATATATTAATTAATCGATTAACTAATAATAGATTATAATTCCAGGTCTACCGGAAACCAACAAACACAGGCAGGCACTTAGACTATTTCAGCTATCATCCTTTATCACAGAGGAGGAGTGTAGCGAAATCCCTTTATCAGAGAGCAGTTAATATTTGTAGAGAGCAAAATTTGAATTAAGAACTTTCAACAGTGGATTAATTATTCAAATAGAATAATTTTCCTCCTTAACTACGTTATAGCAACCGACTAATGATTGGTGGAAATAATCAAAACCTCCACATACTTCGATAAAGCAACGAAAATTCCTAACGCCCCCTGAAGTATGTTATCGTCCCGTATATTGAAGGTTGTTCTGAAAGAGTACAGCGAATCTTAAAACCATTCAATGTTATATTGGCTTTCAAATCTTCGAATACAATAAAAAACAGCCTAATCAGACATAAAGATAAACGATAGAATTGTGAAAAAAGTAATCTTATATATAAATTATAATGTAGGTTGTTAAGCATGTTACATTGGGAAAACGGGTAGAAATCTTTAACAACGAATTGATGAGCATGTTAAGAATGTGCAGAGGAAGAATAGGTTATCCCTTGTCTATTAGCATACCGAAGAAAATAACCATTCTTTCGATTTTGAAAATGAACCTATCTTATAAAATGTTAAAAATTAATACGCCCGAAAAATTGTCGAAGCAACGTACAGTGTTTAGGAACCAAACAAAATTAATCGTCACCTTGATGTCTCCCCGCAGTTTCTTCCTTTGCTCATTAGTCGCCCTTGATCCATGATTTTCGGTTTGCATCAAAAAATTTAAAAAAATGTTTTGTATACTAGATACGCGCGGATACCATAAGAGGTTTTGTTTGAAAATACATCGTTCCACTGATGACGGCTAGAGCTAATCTAGACGAAAGTTTGGGTCAAAAAAAAAGAAAAAAATTGAATTGTCTTTGCTGATCTCAAAATTTTGAAAAAAATGGAAACTTCACTACCAAGACGTCCTTTATTTTAACAATTGAGATATGTATGTACTGATGCCCCCGCCTCGCTCGTTTTTTCGTAGCGAATGGTAACTATGATAATTTTCAAATCTAATCACGTCTTTGGTCGAGTCATCTAGCCAGCTTTCGGTGAAGCTAATCACGTCTAGGTTATACTTAAATTCAGTAATAGTACATTGTATTTCTTCCAATTTTGGATAGAGTGATCTACAGTTCCAACACAGGAGCGAAAAATCCTGCCGAGTTATTCGTATAGTTTCGTTGAATTTTGATATATTAGTATATCTGTAGTTTCCAGAGTCGTTTAGGTTTAGATATATTCTGTTCAAATGATTGAGATCTGGGGTCGATTTCATCTAATATATCAGCGTGATCAGTCATTTAAAATAAGTAAACAGTAGGCAATAAGCACTATTGTATAACTTAAAAACGAAATACAGAGTCAAGATTAAAAAATATTCCAGTCTAAAAACTAGATTAGGAAGTAAGAGAGAAAAGAGTAAAAAATCTATCGTGATTTCCTGAGTACACACAATACTCAGCCCATGAGCGAATAATATTGGAGTTCAATGTACAACATTAGCGCGTACAAATTGCTGAAGGCGTTGTTACAAAGTCCACAAACAACAGTTAATAAGTTAAAAAATAATTTTGGCGACAATGATATATCTAATCAGCTAATATGGTTTACACGTAATAGTAATTTTACTGGTAAAAATTGCATACTAATTATGTGAAAAAGTGAGCCAGGTGGATATCAAAGTTCCATTATAACATTGGTAGGTACAAATTGCTGATGGTGTTGTTGCAAAGTTCACATCCAGCTGTCATAAATGTTCACATATACTGTATTTGTCATACAATTGTCAAAATTAAGGTGAAACTGACGTATTTATCTTGTGAAGGTTGGAACTGATTCATGACATGAAGTTATACAGTTTGAAGTTTTAGTGTAAAATCATAGAATTTTAGTCGTTAGTGACATACGAGTATATAATTTGAAACAGTTACATGTTTTGATACCTAATTGAGGTGATCACACAAGACCTGTTTCGATGATATGTGCAGTTGCAGCATTAGGTATTGGTCGAGATCTTCTGGCGTGTTAATCTGACGTCTTGAATCCGTTTGTCCAGGGGTGGAAGCGAAGATGTTTCCGTCCTGGGTCCTCGGGATTCCAATTTTTCCGGGATTTTTTTTCTGGCTACTCTCAAGGTGTACATGATCTTGGCTCGTGAAGGTATTAGATATTCATTTATGAAGAACTTTGGTTTATTTGCTCGGCAGGCGGTGAGAATTTCACGTTTCTTGTGATAATGTTTTAGTTCGAAAGGAATAATTCTTCGATCCTCGTTTCCAGTTATTGGTTTTTCTTCCCATTCTGTTAGCTGACGTGATGTCAGCATCACTGAGGTCGATGTTGATGTCCTTCAGAATTTTGCAGACTGTTTCTTTGCAATTTTCGTTGGTGTGAGATTGAGGTAGTTCCCCCCCCCCCCCCCCAGAAATGACGAGAGTACATTCTCTGTTTTCTAGATCTCGGTGCTGATCATTTTTTTCCAAGCAATCGAGACGCGAGGCCAAGCTATGTATTTTCTCATTCTGTACTTAGAAAAATTTTCTTGTGTTCTGCTTCTGTCCCTGCTATTGTTTCAGATAGTGTTTTAATGCTGCTCATTTCGTTTTTGCATTTTTTCTATTTCACTACTAAATTTGGTCATCACTGAGTCGAAGTATTTTATTAGGACAGAAACCACTTCCTTTTCGTCTTTCGTTAAGCTAGACACATCAAGATATGGACCAAACTTCGTTTGAAACTCACTGCTGTTGTTGCTGCTGCTGTTGGTGCTGCGTCGTTTGTTGGGGCCATTTTGAAGATTGAGGGAGTTTGGTTCCTTGAGTAGATGAGGGTTGAACACGTTAACACTCTTCTTGAAGGAATATTGTACTTTTTAGTTTGATAATTGATTTATGGTGGGTTTAGATCACATTAGAATCCTCATAGGGAGAGTGGGTACTCATTCAGGAGAGGAATACATTCTTTTTAACCAATATTGGCACTTTGTTTCGGAGCGAGGACAGACAGAGAAAGTAGTAGGTGCTGAAAATCAGGGCAGCAGTAAACCGAAAAAGGTCGCCATTAACCTAGCAAAAAACATTCTATTTCAACAAAAAGAAGGCCCACGTAACTTTCAGCTCAGGCCCTCACATCTTTCCCTGGGAGCGCTAATTCCCATTGATACAATAATTGAATCTCCCTGAGGGAACGACAAGTTCCAAATGAACTCTTTAATTTGTAGATGAAAGTATTATTTTGACATCCGTTTTTGACATTCCAGCCACAGAAATGTTTGTAAGGCCGATAACTCATGTTCAATAAAATAAAAATGAAATCCGAAGGATAAATTCTACACACATTAGGTCCTTTTTGGTACCAAAAATAGATGAACTGATCCAACATCAAGTTAATACGATCAGTAACGACTAGTTTTAAATGAACTCATTAATTCGTAAATGAAAATATTATTTTGATATCCATTTTTTTGACACTCCAGCCACAAAAATTTTCGTAATGCCGATCCTTCATGTTTTGAACCTGTAAACTATTCTTCAAAGGCCGGTAGAAGAACATCAACATATTCGTGAAGAATTCAAGAATTACATAAATAAGTTAAACAAACTATATCCAAGTCCTATCACGTGTCATCCTGTGTTAATAATAGTATAACAGCGAAAAATATGCGTTACGATTGTTAAAAAGTACGTACTGTTGAATAAAATGGAAAATTATTTCACCAACAGATCATTTCCAAATCGGCAACGTAAATGCGATAGCACTTATTAAAGAAATTATATTTAACGGCACAATAAATACAATTAGACTGACGCCTTGCTTTCAATAAATTTATCAATGTTAAAACTTTTGCCCTTGCTCCTTTTCTAGATCAGGGGAAACTTTTTGAGTTGGGATTAGGAATGAAGACAGGACAGCAGAGCAACTGAGAGATACACCCTACTTTTAGGCCTGCCAATAACGCACTGCCAAGTCAGTCGCCTCTGAATTTTTCCAGTATGAAAAGTGGCAACGTCGACACGCATGGAGAACGGGTGGGAGGCATTAGATCGAGGTCTTAGAGTTTTTTTGAAAAGGCGGGGAGGGAGAAAGGGCGTTGCACCTGGGAAAACACCCTCAAAAACCCAGCTTAAGGGAGGAGTATCATAACCTAATGTCGACGGAGCTAGCAAATAAGGCGACTGAGAGGCGGCCAACGTAAGCAATGAAGAAGCACGTAGACTTTGAGGAAGTGCGCCGGTTTCCGTCGGCGACTTTTCTGAATCAATCCCTCGTCTCTGAGCCAGCCCAATCGTTGCAACGACGCAGGACATCTTGAATGGCTGACGGCTTGAACTTCTTATCTTCATCATACCCGGCTGCAGCTAAAGCATCTGATAAATTGAAATACATTTGTAAATATTAACTGTGCAAATGAAAACAAAATAAAATAAATTACCATTTGCCGAATGACTGTGTTCCAACTACCACTGGGTTCGGAACAAGCCAGACTAGCTCTATTTGTGATCGCAACATTTGGCCGATCTTGCTTTGGCTACAATCAGAGAATAAGTCGATTAACCTAACTCTGAATACAACCCTTGATATCGGTAACCTATTGGACAGCTGGGCGTTAAGTTATTGATAATTTATTTTTATTGGAAACTTAGAACCCATTTGGCTTGTTAAATTTTAATCAAATGATGTTGTGTGGATAAAACAAAATGATATTAAAACATAACATTGAGGACTGACGTCCATGCTATGCTCAAATATATTGACGAATAATCAATTCTTGAACGGAAGAACAGATTATTCATAAAAACATTAAATTATCGATTCTACCCACTGCAATGCTAATACGTTTTCAAACGTTGCAACCGATCTTCCAGTATTGGTTACAAAAATATTTGTATCAATAAATCCCTTTATTTGCTTTACTATAGCCAAAGATAATTTTTATTTATTTAAGCCTTCCTATCCGCAATAAAATAAATGCGATCCAAAAAGAGGAAGAAGGAAGGCACCATTTAGTATGGAGTTAAGGGAACGCGTAATCTATACAGAAAGAGGGTAGAAACAATAAGTTGAGTGAGAAGTCCATGAAGAAAGATCGAAGTTCAAGAAGAAAGTAGTAGGTGGTGAAAAACAGGACAGCAGTGAACCGAAAGAAGAAGGTCCTCAACATATCAAACGCATTATAGTTCAACAAACAAAAGGCCTAACTAGCTCTTAGCTCGGACCCTCACATTTTCCCCCTGGGAGAAGTAATTCCCATAGATACAGTAGTCGTATACCCTGGAGGAGTATTACTATAACGCAATGCTATATAAGATATTAGTTAGATAACCTGTTAGTTTAAGCCTCCAAAACCGCTAAAAAGAGCGTTTCGATGAGAGGAATGAGGGAGGAACCATTTAGTATGGAGATAAGGGAACGCGGAATCTATGCAGAAGGGACATGGAAACAGTAGGTTGAGAAAGATGTTCATGGAACAAGAAAAATGTTGAAGAAGACAGTAGTAGGTGCAGAAAAACAGGACAGCAGTGAACTGAAAACTGGTGGTCCTTAACATAACAAAAACATTCCATTCCAACAAAAAAGACTTTCGTAAGTCTCAGCTCGGGCCCTCACTCATTTTCCCCATGGGAGGGCTAATTCTCATAGATACAATAGTTGTATCCCCCTGAGTGGAAAGATATTAGTTAATGAACGTAAAGAACTGTATGAGCTTACACGAAACTTACATTAACTGACAGGTGGAATGCTCTTTGAAAGAGATTTTTGTCCGTTGACGAGTTTGTCCTAACCCATTTCCAAGGCCACACCACCGTCATGATGAGCTGGTGACGCAGACTGACGCCCCAAATCGCTGAAGCTCCGTCATCTAGAAATTAAACAGAGAATGTATTTGTGTGTTATAAATCGAAATCAAATGCGCACCCCATTCTGAGAACTGCCTAATTGCAAAGAGAATGAAGCTTTGTTTTCAAAACCTTTACCAACACCGTATCATATTGAATAATGAATGACCAGGACATTTAGACATCTAAGTAGGATTGAGATTCATGCCGCTTTTAAACTCCGCAGGAAAGCTTTCATGGAGTGTTAAATTCTAAATAAACGGTGGATAGGCCAGTCAGTCCAGCCTTTGCGCAATAATTCCTAGCCTCTGAGGGTAGGTACTGCAAAGAAAGCAATCACAGCGTAGTATGTGTTATTCATTCTGGCAATGAAAAGTTTTATGTGTGCAATCACTGACCAACTTCGCATTTATACAGTATTTTTCAATAACTTTCTCCTTGTTGCCAAATGAATCGAGCTGGAAGCTGTTATCTTTGATGCCCTTTCTGTAATGAGGTTATATGTCTATCCTTATTCATAAACAAAATTAGAATTTCCAACTTTATTCCACACACAATATTCCTGAAAAGTAATTTTTGGTTGTAAATGTACAGTGATATATGTTCCTCATTAGAAGGAAATTCATTTTGAAATTTTATATCTACGAAGAAACATCAAAACAATTCAAACAAACATTATGCAGGGTGTCTCCTGATATTTCATTTACAAATTTTACCTTCAACGGCAAAAAAAGACCTCCTAATTTTTACATAATGAATGTTGTCCAAATATCCAGGATGTAAGAAATCGTCCTATAATGAGTAGTTTGAGTCAATAGTACACGCAATAATATGGGTTCAAAAAAATTTCAAGTTGGTTAAAACATAAAATACTAAATTAAAAACTTATTACTAAATGAAGCATCCAACGCATAATTGCAAAAAATACCAAATTTTTTTATGTACCCCTTTCCAAATGGACCCAAAGAAATGTTTGGCAAAGACCCTGTCTTAACATCTTTCAACAATGAGACCAACAGCTCATCAGATGCAAAAAAATAAACTGACTGGAAACTAGTAGACACTGCGGAATTGTCCAATCCCCTAACAGGAATATTTCCCATAAACTGCAGCAAATATCTGATTCTGAGAGAAATTAATTTAGAAAATCTTTCAACTCTATATACATTTGTATTTTATTTTCAGTCTTCAGTGAATTTTCCCACTTCACAATTTTTTACAACCCTGACAGGTAAAGTAGACCTACTCGTATGAGGCAAATTTTACTACTCCTTACTTCCTTTTTTGCTACTTTACAAATTTTTCTACTTTTTATCACTTTACTACCTAGTAGACACCCTGTTATGGGAATAAAAGAAATGTCCAATAAGCAACGTAAGACATTAGTACTGAATCAAAGAGTTGAAAACTTGCCATTTCATCATGACAGGTCTTAGTTTACTTGAGGTATCAGCGAAGGCTTCATTGGAGGAATTGCATGAAAAGAACCTTTGTCTCTAGCTTCAGACTCAAGCAAATCTAAATGGATTTCACTCACTGAGTTTCCAAAGTTTTATTGATTGATTCTGGGCTGTTATCAATGGGAGTATCACACATTGAATTTTGACTGTTAAATGAAACAGATTTACTGAACAAGTCTATACGTTTATCAGGAAGTGTCTAAGAATTAAAGGGAACTAAGAGCTGTTCCCTTCATTTGCATTATTATATGAATCTGAAATTAATCATTAATACGAGGTTTGGAGACAGTACCAAGTACATCCGGGCAAGGGTGAAAAACTAGACAATTTCTTTTCCAACTTTTCAAAGTTACAAATGCATCACGGTAAGAAGAGTAGTAAGAAATTCACTGAACATATTTTTATTGATCCACTGTCAATTGTTGAAAAATTCACTAATTCTGTAGTCTATAAAAAGCAATATTTTGATGTACAAACATCATCTTCAGGCTGAAAATATATATAAAAAAATTTCCAGTCACAACGATAAAATGCAAATCTAATGCTCAAAGCTACATCAGACAGAGTGATAAAGTTGAAAATGACAGCACTAGAAAATGATTAGAAGCAAAATTTGTACCACAGTAATAAGTACTGGTAAGACAACATTTTTTTACCTTTAATTTTAAAACCCAGTTTTTATCTAAAAAGCTCAGGTTTTATATATACAAAGTCATATTTACTTTTAAAAGGTCACATTTAATTTTAAAATGTCACATTTAATTTTAAAACGTCAACTTAATTCTAAAAGGTCAACTTAATTCTAAAAGGTCAACTTAATTTTAAAATGTCAATTTAACTATAAAAGGTCAATTTAATTTTAAAAACCTCAAGTTCAATTTGAAAAACCTTAAGTTCAATTTGAAATACCTCAAGTTCAATTTGAAAAACCTTAAGTTCAATTTGAAATACCTCAAGTTCAATTTGAAAAACCTCAAGTTCAGTTTAAAAAGTTCAAGTTCAATTTAAAAAATCTCAAGTTCAATTAAAAAAAGCTCAAGTTCAATTTAAAATACCTCAAGTTCAATTTAAAAAAGCTCAAGTTCAGTTTTAAAAATCTCAAGTTCAATTTAAAAAACCTTAAGTTCAATTTAAAGAACTCGATTTTGATATAAAAAGGTTAAGTTTAACTTATTAAAGGTTAAGTACATATGTATAGGTAAACAATTCAGAAACATAAGCTTTTCAAAATGAAACTTGATCTGTGTTTAAAATATACTAGACATTTTAAAACTTCAGCTTTTTAAAAGTCAAAGAAAAAGGTGTAGGTAGGAGTATTGCTCTAGGGCGTAACACGAAAAATATGTTGATACTATTAGCTAATCTTACTACAGTAGTACATATTGCTGTGGTACAAATTTAGTTTCTAGTCATTTTCTTGCGCTGTCATTTCCAACATGATTACTTTGTCTGATGTGGCTTTGAGTATTAGATTTGCATTTTATCAATAGGACTTAAAATTTGTCTCTATAATTTTAGCCTGAACATGATATCGTACATCGAAACGTCGCTTTTTATAGACTACAGAGTTAGAGAATTTTTTAACAATTGACATTGTTTCAATAAAAATATGTTGAGTAAATTTATTACTACTTTAGCACGTGATGACCTGGAATGATTTGGTAAAATTGAAAATTATGACAAACTAATTTAAATTCATCAGATTGAGAACAATCTTTTGAATTAATTATGTTCATGGCATTCCTCTAATGCTTCTACCGCACAAGCAATACTGAACATAATTTGAGCTTCTGCAAAGACATTGAAGATAGGTAGTGGGATGTTTGCAAAGGCATATCAGAAAGTAACTATCAGTACAAATAAATTGGAGTGGGTGTGAGAAAATATTAAATTTAATTCTTCCCCAAAGATATTGCTGGTGTCCATTAAAAGTTTGATTCAGAAATACACCACACTTTATCTCTAAAAACACAGCTGAGGTGACTCAGAATATAATTTGTAATGTCAACACATACGAGGCCTGTCGAAAAAGTATCCGACCTTTGGCCAGAAAAAATACTTCAACAACCTGACGGGGTTGGGACCCTAATCCCCTTCAAAGTAGGCTCCTTGTGCTTCCACACACTTAGCCCACCGATCCTTCCACTGCCGGAAACACCTCTGGAAGTCTTCTTTTGGAATGGTGTTCAGCTCTGTCGTCGCGTTCCGCATTATCTCTTCTCTACTCTCAAAACGGGATCCTTTCAGTGGTGTCTTCAATTTTGGAAACAACCAGAAGTCGCAAGGAGCCAGGTCTGGAGAGTAGGGAGGTTGGCGAACGGTCGTAATTCCATGTTTGGCCAAGAAATTGCGGATCAAATGGGATGAATGTGCGGGCGCGTTGTCGTGATGCAAGTGCCAGTTGTTCGCAGTCCACATGTCTGGTCTTTTGCGCCGAACTGCATCACGAAGTCGCCGGAGAACATCCTGATAGTACTCCTTTGTCACTGTTTGTCCTTCCGGTGCGTATTCGTGATGCAAAACTCCACGGACATCAAAGAAAACAGTCAGCATCACCTTGATTGATTTTGCTTCGCACCAGAAAGCGACGACGGAGCTGAACACTATTCCAAAAGAAGACTTCCACAGGTGTTTCCAGCAGTGGAAGGATCGGTGGGCTAAGTGTGTACAAGCACAAGGGGCCTACTTTGAAGGGGATTAGGGTCCCAACTCCGTCAGGTATTCGAAATATTTTTTCTGGCCAAAAGTCGGATACTTTTTAGACAGGCCTCGTATGTTAAAACAAGATCTTAATAACTTCATCAGTTTTAACTATTTTATGCAGTTAGAAACTGCTCTCTTTGATGCCTTATCTGTGATAACTTTCTATGTCTAAAAATATTATAATATTAAAGAAATTATGCATGAACAAATAATTTTCACAAACAAATATATTATTTGAAAGTAATTTCCTGTAATGATTACACAAGTTTATACTTTCCATTAGAAGGAAAGTCACTTTGAAAATTTATATATAGACTCAAACTAATTCAAATAATTATTATACCAACATTATGAAAATTGTATGATCCAATGAGATACATTTCCTTAGTATTCAATGAGTGAGCATTAAATGCTTCACATTTCATCAAGATAGGCCTTCCAGAGATGGACTCAATGGTAATATTTTTAGGCTATTATACATAGTTATCACAAAATTTTCACACTCATAAAACAATTTGCACGATTACAAACACGAACAAAATTGGCAGTAGTAAGGTACCAAAAATTTCCAGAGAGTAACTATCAGCACAAATAAATCTGAGGGTAGAAAAATATTTTCAATTAAAATTTTATCTCAAACCATGATTTTGCTGGCATGAATCAGCAGCTTGATTCAGTTATACACCCACTTTCATCCACACTATTTTAAAGAAACGCAGCTGAAGTGAATCATAATAGTAATGTTAATGGTACCAAACAACTTAACTAACTTCTTTATACCTTAATCCTTTATATTATAGTAGAGTGACTGAAATGGTAACTTTGATGCGTGTACACAAACGTACATATAAAATGTAATTTTTGCTTGTGAATGCACATAGAAATATTTTGAAATATCACGTTACCAGTAAAACACATAAAAATAACTTAAAATACCCACATTAATGGCTAAATATTGAATTTAAATGTTGTCAACGATGTTAATAATTTCGTTGCCATAGATAGGTAATATGGAGGATTTTAAGACGTTTGGCGCGTATTACATTGTGCTTGCAAATGCTTAGTTATCGAGTTATTTAAGGGGATCTACTACCCTGGACTCGACCTCTTCGTTCAAACTTCACTGTACACATTTCTATTGCACGGCTGGGAACGAAAATTTACAAGTGTATGTAAAATTCAATTGCAAACACATTTGCATCTATACAATTTTTTGATTTTCGCCAAAAAAAATATTTATTTCGCGATTATTAGAAAAATATATATAGTTGCGCAAAACCCTACTCACTCTATAATTTTCATCGTAGAAGCGTGCTTTTGGTCTCATTTGACGCAGAAGAACTGTGCCAAGACCGTGACGTAGGATTTTTTTGAACTTCGGATTCGAAAAAATTTATGGTTACATATGTAAAAAAAAGTGTATTAAAAAGACAAATTCAATATAATTTTTTCACTCTCAGATTACAGGATTCTATTGCAACTAGGTAAATGAAAATGAATACCGATATGTAAAATTAAATTCTAAACACATTTGATTTTATGAAAAATTTCGAAATTCGTGATAGAAAAGAAGTGATTGGGCGAACATATATATATTTTCAGCGCAAAACCACATCCCTTCTACAATTTTCAACGTAAAAGCGTGATTTTGGTCCCATTCGATGCAGTTTGACAGTTGGAACAGCGTAGCAAAGCAAAATTCTTTTTGAAATCTAAATAAAATTTTTATTGGGAAAAAACTGAATAAAAATTTCTTATTTTTTCTTTCAAATGTTGGATATGTGTACCTATAACTTTTTTTCTACGTCGAAAATAAAAAAAATTCTAAGAGACGGTCTTGGTACAGTCCTTTAGCGTCGAATGAGACCAAAATCACGCTTCTAGGTTGAAATTTATAGAGTGAGTAGGGTTTTGCGCAAGGATTTATATTTTTCTAATTTTCGCAAAATAAATTATTAATTTTTGCGAAAATCTTAAAATCTTATAGATGCAAATGTGTATGGCATTCAATTCTCCATATCTGTATGCATTTTTGTTCACATAGCTGCGATAGAAATTGGAAAAAAGATATAAGTAAAATTTGGTAGTCAGAGGGTAGTCCAGGGTAGTAGATCGCCTTAACTTTGAAGTTATAGGAGCAGCGCTCATGAAATGGGGTTCCCCCGCAAAAGTAGAGCGTGTTCCAACAATGCCGCAACTGCGCGGAGCCCAGTTAATTGTGTTAGTTTATTAATTGTGCTAGTTTGAAAGCGTTTGTTGCGCACAGTGTTATTCATGCAATTGAATAACACTTGCATTGCAGTTACACTACGAACAGCAGAAACCGTTACGTTCGGCGACGGTCGAACGATGATGCAACTAACTGGTTGGCTCAGTGAACATAAGCGAACCTGTAGGAGTGAATACCCTAGATTTAAGGGGAATTCCTACCCTTGGGAGCTTGTCAAAATTCAAATCAACATATCTCGATTTTTATGGCAGTTAGATGAACGAAAATTCATTGTGATATTTAAAATAAAATTTTGAGCTGATTTTTTTCTATCAAAAATTTTGATTTTCACAATCTGAAAAAAGTTATTGCGCTAACAAGAAAAAAATACATATACTTGCGCAAATCCCTAAGGCTTTTGAAGTTTTCAGTCTAGAAACATTATTTTGATTTCGTTCGACGCAAAATGACTGTGGAAACCAGAAAATGCCTCGGGCTTATTGAATTTTGAATAAGAAAAAAATAAAATATTTTGGAAAAAAATGTTTGTTGACCTTCAAAAAAGAGTACATTTTTTCCCATAAGTTTTTCTTTTTTCGATTTAAATCAAATTCCTGAGGCATTTTCTAGCTACCATTGTATTATTGCGTCGAATGAGACTAATATCATGTTTCTACGTTGAAAGCTGTAGAAGCCTTAGGAATTTGAATGTCAATATTTTACATGTTAAGATAACGGAATTTAAAGTTTTGAAACGGTGCTAAAGGCTTCCGTAGACTTTTTGAAGAATACTGCTGCACCACCACGTTCACAAGGCATGCTAACATGATCTGATACGCAGAACTGTATAAAACGAAATACGACAATTTTGAGCCAAAAAGGTAGGAATTCCCCTTAAGTATTCACTACCCCAGTCACCCAATATTTTTGGGTGATAACCTTTATTGTGTTATTAACTAAAAGATCCTAGAAGTGGGTTCAGGCTCCGCAGGGTCGGCTAATAATAAATTATAAAATACCCAAACGTACTCTAACAGCTCAAGCGCGCAACGGTTTCTGCTGTTTGAATGACTGGAACTGTTATGGAAGACGAAAATTTAAAAGTTGAATGACTCGAAAATCACGCATCAGCGAGCAGAATGTTATTCATGTGAAACGTCCTAAAATCTACCATATTGCCTATCTATGGCAACGAAATTTTTAAAATCGTTGACAACATTAGAAGCAATATTGACCCATTAACGAAATTTGAACATGGTCCACATATTATTAGCTATGAAACAATTTCAATGTTTAGACGTTAATACTTTGAAGCAATCCAAACAATTAACAGTACCAACGCTCAAACTTGGACCACCGCATGAACAACAACGAGCAATGTGATAGCTTAACATTACGTTAAGCTCAATTGTAAGTTCAAAATCACGAAGGTTCCAATAATTTTTCTATGTTGATTACCTAATTTAAAAATATTTCATTTGTAAAAGCTGTGAATTTATAAAGGTAGGCTTGTATTTTTTGATATGTTCTTTTTTAATCACTTCACATAAAATTATTTTATTAGAAAATAGGTCATCAAGGTTTAGGATTGTTACATTCACGAGCGTGATAAACAATTTTACACTCGTATTCTAACTCTTTTAAAACGAGAAATATTTCAAAGCCTGGGTTATAAAATGAGTAGAGTCTGAAATACATTTAGTTTATTAGAATCAAAATATAATAGTGCATGAATGAGATATTTAGTAGGAATGTTCATATTATATATATATATATATACCATTATAGTCATTCATTTTTCAACTACATAGTTTCACTTTTAATATAAAGTATAGAGAGTTAAAATTAAAACATTTAAAATTAAATTTCAAACAATTGAAGCCTAAGTTAAAGAATTTGAACTTCATATTACAAAGTATAAAATTAAAATGTATAAATATCGAAAAATTATATGTGAAAATCCAATTGAAATATCTAACCTTCGCATTAAAGTTTTCACTTTCACAATAAAAGAACCAAAGCTCAAATTACATCATGTGAAGGTTACGTCAACTAATTCATGTAATTTTGCTTGACCACATGAACAACATAACATAGTTTTATCTGACTTGTCCTTGATTAAACTTAGACAGACATGGGCTACCTATCATTGGCGTTAATTTTAAATTATGAAGTATTGTCTGAAAAACAACCATAGTTTTACCGTCGTATTTCTACGGTTGGAATGACAGTCAGAAATCGACGGCAAATATAATAATGGCCATCATCGTCGGCGGGCATTTTTAGCGTCTAAAATTACCGCTGATCACCGGCAATACATGTGCATACCGTCGGAATACTTCGATAAACGATGAAAATCGATGATAAAAACCATTACGCCGACGATAAAATTCGGACTGGGTCTGGGACTGGGACTGGGACTCATGTCGTAGAGTTTAAAGTTCGTGAACTTTGGGAGAAGCTGATTGTCCAGGCAGAAAGGACTTCAAGAATTTTAATCTGCATTTAATTTCATATTAGTTTTAAAAATTTCTCACTTTCTAAAATCACATTTTAATTCATCGGAAATTTTAAAATGAACAACTCTGGAGTAAAAATATGAGCAAGGTAGCTAAAAAACGACGTTTCGACCATCTACATTATCAAGATATATCTGTGAAAACAAAGGGCAAAGCTTAGTAAAACTGAAAATACAAAGTCACTGAGCATCTTCAGCTAGGCTAAATAATTATTATAAACTAAAATCTTAGTAGTTCAAGATAAAATTTAGGTAGCTAGTTGGGTAAACGGAGCAGACAAGAAGAGGGAAGGGAAGTGCACTGATCGAAGCATGGCGTGAGTCAAGTTATAGAAATGAAAAAAATTCTGTTAATATTACCTAACCTATTCAAACCCATCCAAACCTATCCTATCCTAACTTATCCTGATAAAATGTCAAACATATCAATGCTTGCAAAAGCCATCGTACGCTGAGGAATTCGGTATCCATCATATTGCGAACTTGGACGAAAGCGTAGCGGACGGACTAACTAAGTATCTAAGGAAGGAACAAGCAGAATCATAATATGATTAGTGAGTTCTCAGTCATCGGAACATCTTTCAAACGTCTGTGCGCATGAACACGATTATACTATATTTAGAATCATTTTCAACATGACCATCGTACATTTCTTCAATTTGGTATTTGAGGGTTTTCAATTTCAACCTTTAATTTACATCATGATTCACCACAGGCGATTGGCTAAACTCTTCAAGGTCATAAATTTGATTCCTGTAAAATTCACCCCGTGATTTGTACGTACTTTACACTGTTGTATCATTCAAACAAAAGAATTTGATCTTGAGTTTCCCGTTTGAGTTTCTGAATTTATTTTTAAGTATTTCAATTATTTTCGTGCTTATGGAAAATGATTTATGTCAGTAACTCTACATACCGAAAAATCCTAATTGAATTTCGCGTAGTCATGCAGTATGAAAGATACCGATAGCACCAAATGCCGTAGGTGTACCATTATAGACTGGCACGAATATGAGTCGTCAAGAGTCCTTCAGGTACTATATATGTATAATACACTGTCATTAGCCTTTTGGCTTGTGTTTTTGGCTGAAGATAGTTCAAACTGAAATCCCGTAGGGAGTATGTTGATCTAGTTTAGGAACATGAAGTTTAGAAAAGAATTTTTCTGGGAGCTGGTCAGGAACCTAAATGTCCGCTGTTGTTTTTGTCATTCAAAATATTGAGTACTGTCGAAATTGCACAGTATCATTGTTACGAAACAATGAACATAAAAAAGCTTTTACATGAATGTTTTGCGTGCTAAATTGGTCGTGAGTGTCCCAGCGTTTGTCTTTGTGAGAGTCATCTGTATGTTAATGACGCAAGTTTTGGGGAATTAAACAGCGAGTTTTGCGAGTGATCACGAAATGAGTTGCAGCTGTCTGAACTCGCTTTATTTTTCCATTCATTAATCTCACGGTGTTCACACCAGACTCATGACTTTTTTCGTTGACGCAGCATAAGACCTTTTATTGAAGAATTGGAACTGATAAAAGGAAGTTCACTATTAAGAGTCTGTCATGATAACTGAGGAAACTTTCGAGTGTTTATCGTCGACGTTCACGATGAGGCCGGTCAACTCGTGTGAGAGTGTAGCAAAGGTAGTGCGACCAAGTTATTGCTTTGAATATGGTGGATCCAGACTATTGCCCATATATTTATTTTTTTCGATATTTATTTAACAGTGATTAAAGTATAAATTTATTATTTATTTTTTTCGATACGAGTCAAATTGTTAAGGGCAGGATCTTATTGCTGTGGGAAACACTCTTTTCTGGAAGGGGTGAGTGTGCTACCAAAATTTATGGATATAACTTTCATTTCATATAATCCCTTTGGAAATTAACAGAGAGAGATTAAAGTTTGTATGAGATAACCGTCAAAAAAGCTACACTATACACAATTAACCGCACAAAAATACGTATGTGAATTTAAGGCGAGAAATAGGAAAAATACATTGCGCACTTATGTGTGTGAACTGAAAGCCCATTAATTTTGCATTCGAATTTTTGTTGAACTGTTCTTTAACTCTTATTTACCACTTTGGATCTTTTGTCTGTGATTTCTTTGTCATAAGTTCAACCGCTTTTATGCTTCATTGAACAATTCTCAGACGTTTTGACGAGGCTCCTAAGGAACTCCAAGACTTGTCAGTCTCATATCTCAGACTCGCGAGCCATACACCTTTTCTCGCTTTATAACTACGCGTTAAAACAATATAGTAACAATGTAAATAATCATATAACACTTATAACAGCATATAAAAAGATAACAGCGGCTCAAAATATAACAACATCCAGTACAAATCCAGAGACGATGCTTTAAAATCGATAACATGTGTCAAAATTATGTAACGCATATTTTAGCAAAAAACTGCCGTGTAACGACCGCACAAGATTTTTACATGATTTAAGGTCCGTTGCTTATCGGTTTTTCTATAATTTCAAACCGAACAAAATTTTCTCGGCTGTGTTTCATAACATGACATTACTGCCTTAAAGGAATTAGGAAGCAATGAGAAGGTTGTTGTGTGTAGGCCCGATAAAGGAAGGGGTATAACTATTCTTGACAAATGTGTATACGCAAATAACGTTCAATCTCTAATTTCTGATCAGTCGAAGTTTAAACTTATTACAGAGCCATGGGAAAAAACATTCTTCTAGTTGAGGATAAAATTAATAATTTTTTACGCAAGCTTAAAAATTTGAAGGTTTTGTCTGCTGAACTGTACTCGAAGTTGTATGTCAGGTTCACGTCCGAGAGTCCTGTATGGTTTGCCGAAAATCCATAAATTAGACTTTCCATCTAAATTTCAATTTCCCCTATTTTTGCTGCAGTGAATACGCCTAGTTTTAAGTTAACTTAGCACGATTTCTAGGACCTGTGTTGAATCCTTTGACTGTAAATGAATATACTCTTGGTAACTCAACTCAATTTGCTAACGAGATCACATCGTGTCGAAATGATGATAAAATGACTATGGCTTCATTTGATATTGAAAGTTTATTCACAAATATTCCACTTGCAGAAACCATTGAAATAATTATAAATTCATTGTTTGCTTTGCGTACTGATACAGTTTTAGGCCTTGGCAAATATTATTTTAAGACGCTTCTCGAACTGTCTGTTGTTATGAACTCTATATTTGTGTTTGCTGGTAATATGTATAAACAAATCGAAGGCCTGGGCATAGGTCTTCCGTTAGGACCCACGGGTGCAAATATTTTCATGTGTCACTGGGAACAAAAATGGCTGGCCGATTGTCCTGCTGAATTTAAACCAGGATTTTATCGCCGTTCCCAATTGAAAATCAAGGACGTATCGCCGGTGTATTATGGACGTGAGGGTCGATTATGCACGATTTATAGGCTAGTCGGACTGCTCTGCTCTAACACTGCCTCTACGCGCCCCAAACCAAGCGCGGTCGAGCTCGGACGTGAAATTCATAGTTGGCCTTGGATGATACGAAGGCGCAAAATTTTCAGTTGATTAACGGCCGTAACATTTGAAAGCGGCATGACTCGATCTGTCAGTTAATGACAGCGTGTCATCGTGAGCGTACTGGCGGTTACTGCCTCTGCAAAGGTCTCGTTTGGTGTTTCGACTGTGTTCTTCACAATCATTGTGTTAGGCAAATTGTGACGTAGTATTGCATCAAATGCCCAAAACATGTTTATTGATATTATATTGATTGTTTTCTGGGATGTTGTGGCGATCAACCGTTATGCTCATCCTCAGATTTCTCTCGTCACTTCTCGAGCTCAAGCTGAGTTCAATTTTTTAAACATAGTTATGTGAAGTGTTGTTCGTCCAACTGTTTTGAAACTAGAACAGTATTATTCATATCAAAGTACTCTGGATAGACTACTGAGCAAGTTTACAGAACAGTTCACATTCACTTGATTCATATGCAAGTTTTTCACAGAGTGGCTACAAAGACTGTTTTTCAAATGTGTATTGATGTCACAATAAGTTACTTATTTTCACGATATTAATAAGTGCAAATGCTGACATTGAACAATAAATTAAACCAATATGCTTTTCACAGTGCTTTGTATCAGTGTAACAAGAATAGAGGAAAACGCTGGTGATAAACCAAAACTGTGAGTTTATAATGAAAAATCGATTGCTGTAAAAATGTATCATGGCCAAAAAATAGCACAACGTTGTATGACTCTTGCACTTTTGGGATTAACACTCCTACAGGGTCCGAGAGATGTGCATTTGGGTCATTTTATATTGTAATTATTGTTTTGCCTTTTAATGATGGACATTTTTTATTCATTTTCTTACTGTCCATGTCGCTCGTCTTTCTGTCTTCAACTATTCTCTTGTTTAATTTGTTTTTCAAGATTTGTAATCCTGTGTATTGAGTCCTGCGCAACAGTGCACCCGAAAGTGCATAAAGCTCATCTATCATTTGAGAGTATGGTTTATTGCAAATACTTTTTTGGAAAATAATTGCGCTAGCTAATTGTGCTCTAGTTTAGTAATGCAAGGAAATTCTTTTGTGCTATTCTCTGCCATTATTTTCCATTTGGTTCTCTACTGAAATATTTTAAATATTATTTTTCAGTGTTTGCATTTTTTATAAAAGATGCTGTTGAGCATCCAGCCAATGAACAAGCACATTCAGTCGATTTTAAGTGCCTACCTACGCATTTTATGAATTATGCATTTCTTTTGCAAAAAAAATTCGGTGCTGGTTCATTGGTGACCCAGCTGAGAAAGGAGTATTGAATACTTACATTGTAACTTTAATTTCATTTGTTATTCAAGTTTTTTTAAATCGCTTACTTTACAGTGATCGATTTACTGAAACAGATGGAAAATTAATTGTTCAGAGGCAACTAATTGTTCAAAGGAAACAATTATGGTGTTGTTAATTTCTCAATACCTACTGTTAAAAATAATTCTACAATGAGGTATCCTACATATCACGAAGAATTTAAATCCTCGTAGAGATTATTTACTTTCTTATTTCATTATTTCAAGACACATAAAACACAACTCACTAACCATTAAAAAAACTTCATCTTATTAGAAAATGAAGCAACGAAAAACTGTGACAAAGCTAAAGGAGGTTTTAATTTTCTTTCTAATTTTATAACTCAAACGGTACACAGTTTTCTTGTCGGACGAGTTCCTTTCGGGATTTTTTCATTAATTGCACTTCGAACTTTTTCACAGCTTTTCGTTGCTTCATATTCCAATGCGATGAAAATTCTTTGATCGTTAGTGAGCTGCATTTCAGGGGTCTTCAAATGATGAAATGAGTGAGTAAATAATCTTTCAGAGAGTTTAAATATTTGGTGCGCTGTAGGATATATCATTGTGAAATTATTTTCAAAAGTAGGTATTTAGAAATGAAGAACCCCAGCGTTGTTTTAAATATCTTTCCCCTGAACAATTAGTTTTCTACCTCTTTCTTTAAATCGATCAGTATAAAGTGGTTACTAAACGATTTTCAAAAAAAAAAAGATTATTCGAAACGGAAACAAAATTTAATACATTGTGAAAAAAATACATTTTAAATATGTTAATTTGAAGCGGAGATATAATCATTTAAAAACTCCGAGACATTTTTATGGGACACGCGATATAATGTAGACACTCCTCAGAGGGATACAACTATTGTATCAATGGGAGCTAGCGCTCCCAGGGAGGAAAATGTGAGGGCCCGAGCTATGAGTTAGGTTGGCCTTCGTTTTGTTGAAATAAAATGTTTTTGTTATGTTAAGGACCACAAATTTTCGGTTCACTACTGTCCTGTTTTTTAGCACATACGACTTTCTTCTTCAGGTTTGATCTGGTGTCATGAACTTTTTTCTCAATTTACTGTTTTTATACCCTTTCTGCACTGATTCCGCGTTGCCTTTAAAACGTTGACTACGTTTGTGCGATTGCGACGGTTGGTGGTCCGGTTAAGTTGTGAGTAGCAGAATTTATGACAAGTCCATTCTTGTCCTTTATAAAAAGTGTGAACAATATAAGTGTACTATAATTTGTACCAGGTATGTTAAAATCAATTCTAAAAAAGGTAGTGAAATTATGGAAATGCTATTCATTTATGCCGGTATGCAATGTACCTAATGGTACACATATGATATGTCCCAAAATGTAGTGCACGTGTTGCCTCCATACTAAATGGTGCCTTCCTTTTCCTCTTTTTGGGTCGCATTTGTTGCGGATAGGGAGGCTTAAGCTAACCAATAATCTAATCTATAATGTAAACAAGTGTTGAAAGGGAATTTTGAGATACGGAAATTGCATTCCCATTCTTATGTTTATGAAGTTGATATTTGTTTGTTGCATGCAGCATTTTAAACGGATTGTTATTTTATTTATAATTCATATATTATTTTGGAGTTTTATTGGTGCTTTTGGCTGTGATTAACGGAAATAAGATATTCATGTAAATAACAGTGTAGAGAATGTTAAATTTTTGTAATAAAAGATGAAGAAAGAGCGAGATTTGTAATCCTGTAATGCTGTAATGTAATCCTGTAATCCTTTCTAATGTATTGTCTTATGTACCTGAGCTCCCAGTTGCACATGCATCGATCTCATTGGATGTACAATATTGTACTGAGCTTAATGGGTCAATAAATTCGCAATGCAGTAAGTGTGAATGTATTGTAGGATCCAAAGCTTCCAGTGCAATATTGTACACCCCGTGAGGCGAGGCACGAGCAACCGGGAGCGATTTTTTAACCTATTATCCATGGACGGCCAGCCGCGATTCGAATCTGGTTCTTAGGCGGTAAACGGCCGTTAGGTAGGGCGGAACAACGGCGATTCGCGAGCAGTTTCGTATCCAAAAAAGTGGACATTTGACCCTTAAACCGCGCGTAATACAACTAAAAAACGCCTAGGAAGCGACGCGTACCCACCGGCGAAACGTCCTTGATTTTCAATTGGGTTACATTGATGACATGTTTTTGTTGTTTCGTGATCCAAGTCATACTCAAATGTTCAGGGACTATTTAAATGAGAAACATTCATCAACAAAATTTACAATCGAAATTGAGAATAATGGTTCGTTATCTTTTTTGGACTCAAAAATTACTTGAGTAGGTAAAGCTTTCACTTCTCCAGTTTTTCGTAAGGTTACTTTTACTGGATTGGGCATAAATTTCTACAGCAACTGTAACTATAGATTTAAAATTAATGCGATTAAAACCTTATTAAATCGTGCCTACAACATTTGTTCTAGTTTTGTGGATCTGCATACTGAATTTAATTTTTTAGTCTGATTTTTTTTGGAAAACGGTATCCCTTCCTCAATTGTTTATGCTTATGGTAAAAAATTTTTAGCCAAGAAATATTCAGGTATTAACGATGTCGCTGATTCGGTGCAACAGCTTTACTGTGTACTTCCATGTTTTGGTGATTTTATGAGCAAGATGTCCCGGGATATTGAAAACCTTTTTAAACACCACCCTACTGCGGTAAAATTAAATGTAATTACTGTGGATCTGCTGCGAGTTGGTTCTTTCTTTCGGTACAAAGATAGGATTCCTAAGCGAATGCGGGCATCCCAGGTATATAAATTTAGTTGCGTACAGTGTACGTCTGGCTACGTCGGCATGACGATGCTGCCTTTTTACGTCAGGATCGCCCAGCACAGTGGGGTTAGCTTTCGTACCGGGAGACCTTTAGCTCAACCTCCTCATTCATCAATCCGCCTTCATACCGAACAGTGTAGCAGCCGTATTTCCGAGGACAATTTTTCTATTTTATGCTCTGTACTTAACGAGTTAGATTTGCGAATTTTAGATTCCCTCCACATTGCAAAAAAGAAGCCGCTTTTAAATAATGCTTATAGTTCATATCCTTTAGAAATTTTTGTATAGATTTTTTTTCTTACTGATCACTTCTGTCACTTCTGTCATGAACTAACCAGTTTTGGTTTTTATTTTTTCAGACTTACTGAAGATGGAGCTGATCTTCGAAACGCTTAAAATTGACTAATTCAGATATTTTAAATTTAGCTTCGGTAAATTCTACTAAATATGATACCTATCCGTGCTGTATTCTTCGTCTTGAAGTTCTTAATCCCAAATGTAGTGACAGAACAAGAAAATATAACGTTGTTTCAAATTGTATAACACTCCAGAATAGGGTGACACTCATATGGGGGTAACAATTTTTTTCCAATTTCTGCTGGGACTGGCAGCCATCTTGTGAGGTTCCACCTAAAAACAATGTGTGTAAATTTTTTTCTTCAAAAATATCGATATTTAGAGGTCGCTCAAGGAGGTAAAAGTTCGTAAAATCGCAGTAAAATATATTATGAGTTTTTTTCGTCATGTATGCTTAATATTAGGTTGTTTTGATTTGAAACTAGTGAATGTCGATTATTTTTTGCTTAATTTAATTGTTCAAGCTTGCAGATGAATAATTTCTAGGTCCCCCTCACAGTATGTCGTGAGTATTAGCTGCTCAAAGGCAGGGGTCTCATGAGCCCAATCTCCCTCTCATGTCGCCTAGTTTGTAGGATCTGAGTTTGACTGCTGGCGGTTGGGAAGGATTTTCGGTGAGCCTCTACAACCTGCAATAGGTACTGCTTTTGTCCTTCATCCTTAGTTAAGGCCAGGTTGTATGTTTGCATCATTGCCACTCCAGGCTCTGCGAAGTCGTTGACCACTCGAAGAGCTTTGATACGCTGTTGGGCGTCCAAGTAAGCTGGGTCAGTATTCCAGGCAGCTGGGCCAGTGACAAAAAAGGTTATGTCAATATCAAATAACTGCAAAAGCTTCATGGATCCTTTTGTTACAAAGTCTGCGATAGTTTTATTGGTGAAGGATGCGTCTCTGGTGTCAACTGTGACTCGAAGTGGAGGATCCTCTGAACCTTCGTCATTATTACAGGCCTTTACCATGTCTCGCTTTATTTCCAAGCTTACACTGTCATCAAAGAACGCCAAAGCAACCAATCGTTCACTCAAGTACCACAAGTGGCGCCCCAATGAGGTAGATGTAGATATAGCCATTTCCTTATCCGGATATGCTATTAGTTCCTTCAATAGAGCTAAAAGTCTTGCGTTGGGGCTGATGTAGGACATGGAGCTTTGTACCATGGAGCCACATAGGTAGAGACGCTGAATTCCACAAATCGCTTGATTCTGGAAAGCTCATTGCGTGTTAGCACGAATTTATCTTGGTGACGAAACAAGAACAACTTTATGGCATATATTATTTTTGTCATCCATCGTGCACGATGTAGAGCACCAGGGGAAGCAATGTGTGTTCCTCGTTTTGGCTGCCAACCAAGAACAAAAATTGACAGCTCCAGTAGCTCACGATAATCATCTCTAGGGTGCTTCCCATCAAGTAGGCATTGAAACTCCACCAAAAGGTCTTTACGTCGATTGAGAAGGTTTTCTGACATGTTATCCATTTCCATTGCTTTTGGTGCTGTCTTGTCCAACTTAGCCCATGTTGATTTGAACTTCTTAAAAAGTTGAATCTCAGGACCACTAGAGGGTCCAAAGCAAGTTGAGAACGCTTTCTCACAGACTAATTCGTACATGTGGTAACAACAAGCTAGGTGGAGAACTTCATGCCCTAGTCGTTGCTCTACGATAGTACATGCCCCTGCTGCCAAACCTGTGTTCGAAGCAGTGTTATCAACGGATAGAGCAACGACCTTTTTTTCAATGCCCCAATCGTAGAGTGATGTCATTATTGCGTCAGCAGCAGCTTGTCCGGCTCCATTGGGGAGATTAAGGACAGCAAGAAGCTTTTCAACCCCATCTCCCGAAACCAATACTGGGAAGCGGTCAACGGCTGGTCCTCCGTCTGCTGCAGGAACAATCTTACCGTCCCAATGAACAGTGAGTGGAACAGACGGTTTGAAAGATTTTTTGATCTAAGCAGCAGTTGCAGCGCGGAATTTTTGCCGATCCCGCCGGAAGGATTCACGGTTCATGACAAGTTTGTTGGGATCATGTCCGAGACTTCTAGCAGCAGCACTAAGAAGGAATACTGCATCACGATCAGTAGTTGAGGTACGATCCATTGCGGCTGACAATTCGCAATCCATTATCTTCTTGGACGCCCGCGTACGTTTAGAGGGAGGCATCTGAGACGTAGATGGACCAGCGCAATTTTCTTCATCAGATTTTCGTTCCGGAGAAGATGTTGAATTTGAGCTCGATGCCAACAGGCCCATTTCATTGATCTTCTCTTTTTCTTGAAGAGACTTTGTTTTACGGTGTTGTTCCTTTTCTTCCCGTTTCCGGCGTCGAGACACTTTATTTGAAAGTACCATATCCTTAGAAATCATCGAGCCTCGCCTCCCTTCTTCGCGTTGTGCCTTCAAGAACTGTCTGTCTTCTTCAAGATCTATCATTGACATTGCACTTGCGTGAGCGATATCGAACAGATTTTCAAACGAGTTGACAAACTTTTTTTTCATTTTCCTTTTGGGTCTTTGTCGTTCGGATTTTGTTCTTTTTCAGACTGGCCCATTCCTTGAACAAACGTAAGATGTTTTCTATTGCTCGCTGGTCTTTCTGCATAGGAATTCGAGTGCGCTTCCAGAAATCTCCCAAAACTTTCAATTTATCAGCTGCTGCGTCCTTCATTGTCCTATTTTCTTCCAGATGATAATAGAGAAAAACCTGCAGCACCTGCTTTCTTGAGGGCAGCTTACTTCCTGTTATGGTTTCTCCAGCGAGCCAAGTAAATAGATGTCTGTCTTAGATCTTGTTGACGCCATCCTAGATTACAACCAGAATGAACAATTAATATCTAGCTAATATAGCTATTACCTATTATTCAGTATCTGAAAAAATAACAAGTTCACAATAAACAAAGCTATAAACATGCAAACATGTTTTCGTTAAATTTAGAAACAATTTTGAATCTGTTTTGAGGAACGAATAACTAGCTATATCCGGAGAGCGCTTCCCACTACAACCTCACTTACCAATGGTCACATCACTACTGATCATGGAGCTAGGATATATGGAGGGAGCATAGCGCACTCCGATCGGGCTCAATTTGGCTGCAAAAGTTGAAACACTCGGGCACAGTCCATGCCCGATTCTGAGCCAACCACAGACGCTTGGCTGAAGTTGCTCCACCCACCTTCCCTACAACCCTTCCTCTCAATGGCTCTCATTTTCCAAAGCAAGATTAGTACCTCACCACAAGTCAAACGGTGAGGTGCGCGTGCAAGTCGCTCTAATTTGTTATAATCAAGGGTCTGTAATCTTTATAGTTTTCAACTCTTAATGTATCTTTGCTAGTAATTTTGATATTATTAAGTGTCCTCAAGTGAGGAAACACAATTTATTATCTTTCGGAGTCTTAGAATCCCAAATTAATCATTAACGACTGAATGATTAACTAAACAGCTGGAAGAGCATTCAGCAAGCGCGTGCGCACTCGAGCGTAGTTGGTAGGTAACTGGCTTCAGTGCTGACGTCACACTCGCGAGACGGCTATTGGTTACCACAGACACAGGAGAAATCTCAAAAACTGGTTCTCTTCACAGACGGCTATGCTCCCTCCATATATCCTCCCTCCACGCTACTGATAAACCTCCTTGCAAAAACCATAACATTGCGCTATAAAACCTTGTTTACAATTTCGGCATTCCTTTCTGGCATTCACAGAGTTTAGAATTGACCGGCTTTTCCATATATCGCACTTTGAATGATATCTGCAAAAAAAACGGAATAGTTTGGATTTTTACACTAATTAGTATTAATACGTCAAACTTTGAGCTCCTTGAGCGACCTCTAAATATTAATTTTTTTTTTAATTTTTGTGCATTGTTTCTGGCTTGAACCTCACAATGTGGCCACCAGTCCTAGTTGAAATTCACAAGTAGAAAAATAAGTGTCACCCTACAGAATGTTACAACAGACGTTCATTTTCTTTAACAAATAATTGAATCTTTCAACAATGCTCCAATATTGCCAGTATTACAAGTTCAAAATAATATAACAGATGCAGAAAAATAGTGACGAAAAGTCATAAGCTGTAACTAATGATATAGGTTAAGGTAATCACAAACACAACCGCACAAACACATATATATCAAAGAATGCACTATGGGACCGAACGGGAATATAAGTGCAGTGAAAGTTGTTGACATGACGATGACGGAAGGAGGAATGACAACAGAGCCTGGATGAGATTCATGAATACGGTTCAAAGAGCAGAGTGCTCTCTAAGCACATTCTGACACAAGAGCACGGCAACATCATTAACATAATGTACAAACACATTCAAGAAATGTTACAAGAAAGATTTCAACATTAAAAACATCTTTTAAACTCCTATTGACGAAAGAAATCATTTTCCGCACTTCCACGTTCAATAAATATTGAAAATAATGGGCCCACCTCGAAACCCCGAAATCTGATTCCCGACCATATCTGGCAGTGAAATACATGTCAGTTGGCAATCCTGATTACCATATTCAGGATTTCGACCTACGGGATTTTAACTTCCAGGATTCTGAATACCACCCAACATTAATATGGGATTACATTTTATTACTTCCCGGTCAGTGCATCATCCGCTGACCGGGAAGTAATGGAATTTTCCAGAACAACTCTGACGTGGCCAGTTTACGTGTGATAAATAGCGTTAGTTCCTCCGCAGTTGTTGACCGTTGCTGTAGAAATTTCAGAAGCTCGTACATGAAAATGCCTCCTCATAGCTACGCCGTAATTTTATGAGCTGATAAACAACGCATCTTGGACAAGTACCTGGCTAATGAAGACTTCCTTATTACTGCACAAGAACTGGGAGTGAAGCGTACCACCGCTTACTCCACGGTTAGGCACTAACAACCATGGTAGACTCAAGGAGGTAAAGTCACTTTTACGGGGACAGCCGCGCACATTCGCTAATTCGATTAGCCAATAGGAGGCTTCATTTCAATCAAGCCAGATGACGTCACCTCCACACCATGACGTCAGCAGCGGCGGCAGCGTACTACTACTACGTAGCGTACTCTGCCATTCCAGACGTACGATCAACAACATGGCCGACTGCCAGTGTGCCTCCGCAGGTATGGATTTGAATTTTTGAAAAATTGAATTCCGTCCTGCTACGTGTAAATCTACCAGAACTAAAAGGTTATCGATCTTCAATTTTGGCATTCCGGCAGCTTCATAAATTGAAAGCTCTATCCAAACTGTAGGAAAATTTACTTTAATCAATCATACAAAACGTTTAAATACTTTTTCCATGCAGATGAAGCTGACTATTGCGCGCCGTGTTCAATCGTAAAAAAGAATAATATAAGAATCAGTGTCAGATATTTATATGAAATAAAACCTCCGATATATTCCGCTTGTAAGTTCATTAACTAAATGGGCAGGGGTATTGATTTACAGTTGTATATCTTTTCAGCATCTAAACTTCTAAGCTAAAAAAGAATTCCGATAAGAAGAAGGCACCATTTACTTTGGAGTGAAGGGGAGCGTCCCCCATACGGAAATTTTTTTTATTATTGAACCTAGAGCAATGTAATTTGGTATACTGATAGGAAATGCAATTTGGAATCGTTTGTCTTCGATGAAAATATGCGATTTTCTTCAACGAAAATTTTATATTCGTAGAAAACGGAGTTTGATGAGGGGTTATTCAAAATGCATCTCCTCCTACAGTTTTCAAGCTACAGTGATGAATTTCATGTCATTAGATTCGGAATATCATGGACATAACAGGAAACTGTAAGGAAAATATCTGAAGTCACACTAATAGAAAAATTTAAATTTTTATTTATTTTTAATTTATTTTCTTTTAAATTTTCATTTGTGACATCACAACTTTTGTTTGCAACAAATCTCGAAATTCCCTTATAGTATCCTTTATTTTCCACGCTTTTCCGTATCCAATGATACCAAAATCATTGCTGTAGCTTAAAAACTGTAGGAGGAGATGCATTTTGAAACCCCGAATTCCGAACCCACAAAATAAGGCAAATTAGGTGAACATAAACAATCTGAATCATTCTTCGTTATTATTTATGGGGCCAGCTAGGACCATTGAAATCATTCTATGGTAATAAATAGACATAGAAGATTACATAGCAACGTTGCGCCGTGAAGAAAGAGCCAAGGGGGAGGTGTAATATGATAAAATATCAATTCCCCCTCCCCTCCCCCCTCATTCTTCAAACCCCCGTAGCGGGTGAACGAGCGAACTTACGAAATTCATTTTTTCACAGGATGTACCTGACCTCTTTCCTCTCCTATAGCAGCTAAAATCTATTTAACACACATTTCCCCATTTTTATGGGGGGCGCTCCCTTAAAGGGAACTCGGAACCTACCCAGAAGGGGATATAGAAACAGTGAGTTAAGAAAGAAGTTTATGAAAAGAGATAGAAGTTGACGAAGAAAGTAATAGGTGCTTAAAAACAGGACAGCAGTGAACCGAAAAATGGTCAAAAAATCATAAAGACTACTTTATTTTAACGAAAGGCTTACCTAACCTTTAGCTCAAGAACTTGTACATTTCCCATGGGAGTGCTAAGAACAGAGAGCTTTGATTATTGTTATCGTTGTGAGGGAAAGGTATAATTACTCGCGTTCACATAGTTGCAATTATTACATGAATAAATGATAAAATGCAGAAAATCTAGATGAATATGACACTATTTCAGAACTTCTCCCCACAAAAAATGGTGTTTCATGAACAGGAAGGAAGAAGGCACCAACCGGGGTGGAAATAAGAAATCAGGAAATCTATGCACGAGGAGTGTTCGCAAATATGGTTTGGATGGAAGCATCAAGGTACGAAATTTGTAATGAAAAATCTACCATGGATATGTAAGGTTGCAGAGAATAGGATGCAATGGACCGAAAAAAAGTCGGTACAAACTAAACAAAATATTTCAAGGCTAGATTATTGGTTGTACAGGCCTCCCTACCGCAACAAAGTCCAATCAAAGGAAGTTAGAAATCATTCAATATGAACTTGACACAATGGGGAATGTGTGCACAAGATTTGTTCCTACACAAGACTTCATCACACACGTAATTAAATTAGATTATAAGTTAGTTTAAGCCTCCCTATCCGCAACAAAGGCTATCCAAAGAGAGGAAGGATAAATTAGATTAGTCGTTAGTTTTAGCCTCCCTACCCGCAGCAACAAATGCGATCCAAAGAGAGGCAGGAGGAAGGCACCATTCAGTATGGAGTTAAGGGAACGCGGAATCTATGCAGAAAGGGCATGAAAACAGTATGGCGTGAAAGAAGATAATGAAACAAGATCAAATTTGAAGAAGAAAGTAGTAGGTGCTGAAAAACAGGACAGCTGTGAACCAAAAAAATATGTTCCTTAACACAAGAAAGACATTTCATTTCAACGAAAGGAAAGCCTACCCAACTCTCAGCTCGGGCCTTCACATTTTCTCCAAGGGAGTGCTAATTCCCATGGATGAAATAGTTGTGTCCCTCTGAGGGGGAAGAGTGAATAAAAATTCGTTTATTTTGTTCATTCCATTCTGGGTTTCCCTATAAGGGCTACCGCATTTAATATCGCTCACGAGTTACGCCACAATATTTTCATGTTGAAAAATTAGGAATAGTTCAATCGCTAATTAAAAACAAATAATGACAGCAGTGAATCGAGCGATGATCTGCAACGGAATCAAAAATGTTTTCCATTCGCAATAAATTGATGGCTTACGTAAGTTAGTCGTGGGACTTTAATAAATCTTCTTCCATTAAAAACCCAGTTTTCATTATGAATACTGATTAGTTCTACGGATTAGATTACGACATAGATTCAGCCTTACTTACCACAACAAAGCTGCTCAAAGCGAGCACAGCTGCAGGACGTTACATATTATCTCGTAGAACACCAAGTTTTTATTAAAAATACTGACTAGTTCTATAAATTAGGTGGCGACATAGATTCAGCCTTCCTCACCACAACAAAGCTGCTCAAATTGCGACACAGTCGCGGGACTTTACATATTCGGTCAATATTGAATTTATTGTTGTCAACGAATTTCATAATTTCGTAGGTGTAGATGGGTAATATAGTCGATTTTAAGACGTTTTACACGAATGACAATGTGCCCGGAAATGCTTAGTTTTCGAGTTTTTAAAGTTTGAAGTTATACGAACGGCGCTCCTGAATGGCCATTTTAACGCAAAAACAGTAATTGTTTTAGCAATGAAAATGGAAGCTAACCCCTATTACAAACGTAAAGAGCGTTTCGTGAGGTCGTGAGGGGTAGCAACAGTTCATTTAGTGAAAATTATAAATAAAGCTTTCTAGTGACGTTTGTTGACATCGACTCGAAGATGACTGCCGCAATCTTCAGCCGGTTGGCGCCATGGCGGCAGCCACCTTGGCGTCGATGTAAACAAACGTCACTCGAAACCTTTATTTATAATTTTCACTAAAAGAACTGTGCCTACCTCTCACGACCCAACCTCTTTACGTTTGTAATAGGGGTTAGCTTCCGTTATTAATTAAATTACGCTAGCCCCGCGTGCTTCCATGGCGCGCACAAGCCAGCTTCAAAGTTGAATAATTCGAAAATAACGCATCGCCGGGCAGAATGTCATTCATGTAAAACGTCTTATAATCGACTATATTACCCATCTATACCTACGAAATTATGAAATTCGTTGACAACATTAAATTCAATATTGACCACAAATTCTCACAAAGAACATCAAGTTTTTATTATAAAAACTGACTAGCTCTATAGATTGAATTCCGACTTGGGCTTAGCCTCCATTCCCTTACTACAAAAAAAAAACTGTTCGAAGAGAGGAAGGAAACGCCAAGCACCGGAGTTAAAAGTAAACGGATAATTAATACACAGGGTGTTTTCACACAAGAGAACCTCAGTTTAGGAACAATAAGTTGAGGAGTAAGGTTATGAAAAAAAATTAAACCTGAAGAAGAAAGTCATAGATGATGAAAAACAGGACACCAATGGACCAAAAAAGTTTGGTCTTAACCAAAGGAAACGAAGCATTTTAATTTGAACAACAAGAAGGCCTGCCTAACTCCCAGCTCTGGACTTTACATCACTTGTTCCATAAGGATGGGAACAAAATATGAGCCAACAACTCGTCCCTGAATAAATATTCCTATTACTTGAAAATATATTTCGTTTCTAATATCTCGATGTTACGTAAAATTTTGACGATAATGAATTAAATAAACAATTTTTTTCATCAAAAACAATAATTGGTACACCACCGACCACACGAGGCACGTTCAACATTTTCCGGCTAATAAATTTCGAAATGATCACCCAAGTCAGCATAAAACTGAGCATTCAAATCTAGGTAAGGAGTAGTCGTACATAATGACTTACTAAACATCACAGAGCGCAAACGGCAGCCCTCCTAATGTATAAGCGCTATCTTCAAACATCAGGACTAGTGCTCTGCATAACAGTAAGTTATTATCATTATTATATAAGAAAGTTTTAGTCTCCATTAACCATGATAAAGATGTTCCAAGAGAGGAACGAGGACGAAGGCACCATTTATTATGGAGTTGATGGAAACGGAATCTATGCACAAGGTGCACAGAAACAGTAAGCTAAGAAAGAAGTTCATGAAGCAAGAAAAAGTTGAAGAAGATAGAAGTAAGAGCTGAAAAACAAGACAGCAGTAAATCTAAAAAAAATGTTCCGCAACAAAACAAAACATATTCCATTTCAACAAAAAGGAAGCCTACCTAACGTTTAGCTCGGGTCCTCACATAGTCCTCCTAGGAGCGTTAATTCCCACAGATACAATAGTTGTACCCCCTGAGGGGCATACCAGTGAGTAAAGAAGTATTAAATAAAAAAATGAACAGTTAAAATCAAATAGGAAAAAATGTAGCATAATAGACTATAGATTAGACTATTAGTTAGTTTAAGCCTCCCTATCCTCAACAAATGAGATCCAAAGGGAGGAAGGAAGAAGGTACCATTTAGTAGAATTAAGGGAACGCGGAATCTATGCAGAAAGGGCATAGAAACAGTAAGATGAGAAAGAAGTTCATGAAACAAGATCATAGTTGAAGAAGAAAGTAGTAGGTGCCGAAAAAACAGGACAGCAGTGAACCGAAAAAAGATGGTCCGTAACAAAACAAAAACCTATCTTATTTTGACAAAAAGAAAGCCTACCGAACCTTTAGCTTGGGCCCTCACATTGATAATAGACTATAAAGATAAACATTAGAAAGACCAGTTCACGTCAAACTTACTATTTGGGTACCGGTTCTTCTAGCTCAGTGCGAGTGGGAAGCCTACGACGCATCTTTCACAACTATCGGATGCATGCTCCAAATCAATCATTCAAAACGGTAAAAGAGTTTTTACACACAATTGTATGATCGTCAATGAGCAGAATTAAATTCATCGGCACGCTCAGAAGCAAACTGCGTTGTTTAATAACAAGACAACACTCCAGATAACTTTTTAAAAAGTACGTTAACTTTGTAGAGACTGCCGGGAAGTGTACCTATTCCAACATAAGCCTCAGAATGCAAAAACTTGAAAGGTAAGCATAACTCTAGTTACATGTGTATTTTCACAGCCAGTTTAAAGCTTTTCAAATAATTCATTTCGAAACCAAAACAATGAATATGTCATAAGAATGCAAAGGTTTCAATGAGTACATCCAATTTTTTTTGCCGAGTTAAAATTACGAGAAGAAAACAAGGATAACAAATATGTGTAGCGCGTAGATAGTAATGCGTATTTATATCGCTTCACCCTAGCAATGCACCGAACCAAATCAACAAATAAACCTTGCACTACCGTCCGTTAATGTGTTTTGAGCGAGACAAGATTGAACGACATAATAGTTAACAGCCTTAAGGGGACGGTCTGGGTCCACTTCCGGATTATGGTAGGATTTCGGCTTATAAATTCATCTTATAGAGTAGTTTCTTGCGCATCCAACGGTATAATTCGCTCTCAAGTACGTACATTGGTTCGTCTTCTAGACGGGGTAAAAGACGCGCACTAGCGTGACCTTGGGGCGCGCCAATGGATGAGTGACCTCCCTCTTCCCCCCTCATTGCGAGTCAGTATTGAGTGTTTCTCTACGGGAATAGCAAGAGAGTTCATTCATGGCCTTGCTTGAAATGCTTTAGTACTCAAACGAAACATTCCACCTCTCAGTGTTGATTATGATGATGTAATTGAGTGTTTGTTTTGAGTCCGGCTACTCTGCGTCATCAGCTAATTAGCTGTTGTGTAAACATACAATCACCTCCCGCAGTTTTGAAGATATGAGAATGGCAAAGATATCATTCGAAAGGGCTCAAGAGGAGCTACCAGGAGAAAGAGTTGAAAAAAATTCTATGTAATTAAAAAAAATCGGTTTTTAAAAATGACTGGTTGTCTGAAATTTGGATTCATTGTTTTTTGATATGAATCTTTTCCCACAGTTTTAAAGTTACAGGAATGGCTAATATAGTAATCGATAGAAATTGGAAAGATCTACAATAGCTGTAAAATTTATTGAAAACAAATGATGAGTTTAAAATAAAACGAAAAATAAATAATTTTTTTTAGAAAAATGGCTCTCCTGAAAAGTTAACTTTTTGATCTCTGAAGAGACACCTGCCCCACAGTTTTGAAGGTACAGGAATGGCAATTATATCAATCGATAGCGATTGAATTATCTTAGAGAGGCGGTGGTATAGTTTTTTGAATTTCAAATCAAGTTGAAAATTAGAAGCAGAAGAATTTAAAGAAACGGAAAATTGGTCGGTTTTTGGGAAACAATTTCTCACAATTCCCCCCAGACCGTCCCCTCAAATTATAAACAGACCAAGAAAAAAGGTTTATCACATGCTTGATACAATATAACCCATCATAGCCTTAAATTCATCTGACACTAACAAAACAAGGCTAGCACAAGTCGAAGGCTAAGTGGTTGTTCATTAACAGTCATTGGGAGTTTAATTAACACCACTTACTGAGCTGAGAGCGAGTAGTGCGCAGATATTTGTACAAATATAGGTTGAATGGTGCCTCGGACAGAATGATGAGCCTCAGCATGCCTGACTAAATGTCTCAAGTTTGGCCTCAGCAGACAGGAATAGCACCAGGCCATCCAGAAAACACAAATATAAGTTTACTTCTAAGTCCAAATTTACTGGCCCCACTTGGCTACCAAATAAGAGAGGCAAATTATGTCACACAGAAATTTTACCTCATCTCAATCTTTTTTTTTGTGTTAATTTGGCTTACTGCTTAGTCGAGGGAGTAAGACTAACACTAAAATTAAGCTTTGTTATATTTCAATCATAATGTATGAAGTGCTGCTGTACAAACAGCAACGGGGAAGTTATGGGTTTTACAGGAGGAAACAGTAACTCGCACGTTTTTGATTATAATGAAATAACGGAACTATAGGCAGAAATTAATTCTGCACACAGAAGTGCTCTCAAACAGCTGCTCTGCAACATTTCCGCCCAATGTGTCCATAACACTATTGCCAGCAGCCTACACCCATGAAATTATATTCCAGAAACGATTTAAAATAAACTGAATAATGTGATACAACAAAATTTTTTATATTTCACCCTAGAACATGAGAACAAGGACTCAGGAGAAAATTGCAGTGAATCATTTGTGCATCACAGAAAAGGTACCCTGCAGAGCTCTATTGTGCGCTCTTATTGACTATTATGTTCTACATCTGAAGAAAAACTTTATTTACATTTTTATTTTGGAACAGTAGGTGGGAGGTTTAGGGCAGTTACCATGAATTAATACACAAACATTTTTGCTGAAGCCTAGTAAGTGACTGATTTGATTAAACAGATACTGCAAGAGCCTCTTATAAAAAATAATAGCACGAAATATTTACTGCAAAATTCCAGTCCCTTGTGCAGATCATCAGACCGAATATGCTTTTGAAATGACACTAAGAGATGGAAACAGGAAACTTGCTCACTGAAAATGGAACAACTTATAGTGCAGTGAGTCAAAGAATCTTTTCAGCTGCTGGTGATGCATGTCTGTTTTCATGCCGAGGTAACCGGAGATCTAGCGGCAGCATCTTCCCCCTCCAGCAGCAAAAATTCCTCTAATATTGGTGGTTCAGTTGAATAACACAACAGCTTTTAGCACCACAGCAGCTTTTAGCTCCTCTTCATCCACCTCGATGACGTTGAAATTATTTCAGTTCAATCCGGTAACTGAAAGGTAAATAAAAAGTAGTGAATTTCTCGAGTTAGCTGTTTTTAAATTTGTTTTTGGGCTCAATAAGCATACATTTTAGTTGGTAGTAAGGGTACAGGTTGAAATCTTTCGGTGGAAATATGATAAATCAATATGCAGGTGAGAGTATTTAATAAAAAGGCTCAGCTGTAAAGAGAGATGATGTTGAATATGAAGCAATATTGTAATGCATACACAAGGAAATGGAGGCAATGATAAACTATAGTGTAATACAGAATGTAAAAATACAAGGAGTCAAAAGGGAGAAAGTGATAGGGGAAAAGAGCAAAAAGGAGCTGTGGAAAAATAAAAAAAGGATGAGAAAAAAGGAAAAATTAAGTGTAATAGGCAGTGAAGTACTGTACATAGCATCAAGTACAACAAATAATGCAGAGAAGTACTGTACATAGGTTCAAGTACAACCAAACAGGGTAACACACTCACGCTGGTTCTCACAATTTTTCAATAACAGTTACTGTTGCGTAATATACGTCATTTTATCGGAGTTATTTAATAACAATCCCAATGTCATATAGCCTTAAATATAAAGGAACAAGTCTAAAAAACAAACACCAATTTAGTAAGACTCATAAAACATGACAAGTAAAGAAATCAGCCGTTAATCTGGAGAATGTTCTACAGTTTAATTTTAGCTTGTATGTATTCCTTAGTGGATTACAAGACTCATTTTACTTCTATTAAGAAATATGGAAGAAGAGCAAAATACAAATACAATCATTGACATAAACATAAGACATGCTTTTTTGAAACATGGCTCTGTTGCTTCACATGACATTTTCAAAGCACTCACAAAAAAATTATGATAAGCAGCATGAATTTGCACCTCATATCTCAAAAATATTGATAGCAGCTCACCATGAATGTTAAGCATAGAACAGCAGTTAGATATCTATAAAAATGAATTTCCAAGGATGCTTAGAACAGTGTCATTTTCAAAAAGATGATTCCCATAGAAAGTAGCACTTTACATTGGAAAATCATAGACAAGATTTTGCATCTCTCTTGTCATCTTTCACCTTGACATTTAGCTACAAAGTAGAAAGTTATTAAGAGTTAATCTAAAAATTTCAGATAAGATAGGCTACACAAGAAAAAAAAGCTACTCTGAATTATTATTATTATTATTATTATTATTATTATTATCATTGAAACAGATCCACAGCCAAGTTGTTAAGGCTGGTGTAGGGTTGTCTTCAGGTTGTTCCAGTCAGAAGTGGTGTAACGAGTGTTTTACGCTCCTCTTCCTTTCTTCCTTCTTTCGCAGCCTTCGGTCCCTTTAGGCGTAGCGTTCCGGGGTGCGTCCCGCACCCTGAGGATCACCGCCTTCTTCTCTTCTCCATATTCGAATCCAGTTCGTCTGAGTGGTTTCGGCTTCAGCTCAGTGTCCGGTGTTATCCGAGCACCTTGCGAAGAATGTGGGCAGATCCCAGGAGAACTGACTTTTGCAGCAGTCCAGGGTGGATTTTATCACAGCCGATGCTACCCAGATGCCTTTCAAGATTGGTGGTTGAGGCCCCAAGTGTCCCAATCACGATGGGAACCACCTCGGCGCGGCAACCGTGGGTCGAGGCGAGCTCGACCCGGAGGTCTTGATACTTGAGGATTTTCTCAGCCTCCTTTTCGACGATTCTTGAGTCGTACGGAACTGCCACGTCGATGATCTTGATCTGTTTCTGGGTCTTGTTAATGACGACGATGTCCGGTCGTCTGGCTGTGATGGCCCTGTCAGTTTGGTGGAGGACGTCGTAGAGAAGTTTGATGTCGTCGTTTTCCATCACAGTCTTGGGCTCGTGCTGGTACCAGCGGTCAGCGCAGGGGGAGTTGTGAGTCTTGCACAGGTTCCAATGTAGAGTTTTTGCTACCTTGTCGTGCCTCCTCTTGTATTCCCTCTGCGCCAGCGCCGAGCACTCGCTGATCAGGTGGTTGACGGTTTCGTCTTTGGTTTTGCACATCCGGCATTTTGGGTCGTTGCTTGTGTGCGTGATTCTAGCTGCTCTGTTTTTGGTGTTGAGGGCTTGTTCTTGCGCGGCAAGGATCATGCCCTCAGTTTCTTTCTTGAGTTCACCTCGATTCAGCCAGTTCCAAGTGAGTTCGGGTTTTGCTTCTCGAGTTTGTCGGGGGTATTGGCCGGCGAGTGCCATTCCCTCCCACTTTTGGAGTCGCTCTCCCCTTCTCCTCTCCTTGAAACTGTCTGAGGTCTCTTCCTCTTTCAGGGTCTTCGATGTCCACACCAGTTTCATCCAAGGATCCTGGTGCTCTCTCGTGTACTGGCCGAGTGCTCTGATCTCACTTTGGATGCACTCTTCCACTTCAAGCAGACCTCTTCCTCCTTCCTTTCTCTTGATGTATAGCCTGTCAGTGCATGATCGGGGGTGGAGTGCCCTGAAGATGGTCATCAGCTTTCTGGTCTTCGTATCTAGCTGCTTTTGTTCGAGCTTCGTCCATTTAACTATTCCGGCGGTGTACCTGATGACCGGTACGGCCCATGTGTTAATGGCTTTGATGATGTTGCCGCCGTTGAGATTAGATTTCAAAATTAACCTTACTCTGCTGAAGTATTCTTTCCTGATCTTTTCCTTCATCTCGGTGTGCAGAACGTTGTCGTGTTCAAGCACTCCTAGGTATTTGTACCCTTCTTCTTCGATCTGTTCGATTGTTTCGTTCTCTAAATGGATACCTTCAGTTGCTGAGACTTTGCCTTTCTCGATGTTGATGAGGCCGCACTTGCTTATTCCGAATTCCATTCCGATGTCGTGGGAGAATTCGTGCACAACTTTCACAAGTCTTTCGATCTCACTAGCGGATCTTGCGAACAGCTTGAGATCGTCCATGTAGAGTAGGTGGTTGGGGCTGTTATTGCGGTCGTACTTGAATCCCAGGCCCGTGTTGTTGAGGACCTGAGTCATTGGGACCAGTGCCAGTACGAACAAGAGTGGAGATAGGGAGTCGCCTTGAAAGATTCCTCGACGGATGTTATTATATACGAAAGTTTTAACTTCCCTTAACCACGACAAAGATGTTCTAAGAGAGAAAGGAGGAAGGCACCAATTAGTATGGAGTTGAGGGAACGGGGAATTTATGCACAAGGTGCACAGAAACAGTAAGCTAAGAACGAAGTTCATGAAGCAAGAAAAAGTTGAAGAAGAAAGTAGAAGGTGCTGAAAAACAAGAGAGCAGTGAACCGAAAAAAGATGGTCCGTAACAAAACAAAAACCTATTCTATTTCAACAAAAAGTAAGCCTACCTAACCTTTAGCTCAGGCCCTCACATAGTCAAGCTATTCTGAAAATGCGTCCAATATACAGTACACAAGTTTTACAGTCTGCAGTCCAAACTAGCTTTCATGCTGAGCAATGCAGGTTCTAAGCTTAATACTTGCTAATTTCAACATAAAGGAGAGATCAAAATTTCAACAATGCCAGTGAAGTTTTTTTATTGTAAACCTGGTAAAACTTGTCATCACATCTTACAACTAGAGTAAATTACACGTAAAAATTTAGCTACTATTAAAGCTGATTGCACCCTACCACAAGATTTATGTTACCTTTTTGGAATGAAAAGCTCATTGTGCTATAAAAATTTCTTTTGAAAATAAGCAGTATGTCATTAATCAGCATAGAATTTGTGCTCATTATATTCTTATTTCTTTATTTCCGTTATACTTCAAATTTCAGGCGAGTCAACAACATTTTCCAACAACATGACTAAAATTTTTCCTTTTTTCAATTTTTACAGAATGACTTACTGAGGATGGAGCTGGTCTCCGAAACGTTTTACAGAGTGATTAGATTCTTTGTATATATTTTATTTCAAAACCTTGTACAGTTCCAATAAATATGATTTCAATTTTAACAGAGTTCTTCGATTATAAGTTTCTTATCATAATTCATTTTCCAATGGAACTAGCAAATCGAATTTGAACTGGTCTACTGCATCTGGTTTCAAAGATTTGATAGAAAGATGTAACTTTATCAAGGGAAAAAATGAGTTATGAGCAATCCTTTTCAAATAAAATTTAAATAATATTAAGAGTTCAATTTCTCACCTTCCAGGTCCAAAGTCCTGTGATTATAAAACAACAGCACGACACCAGTTTTCAACACCACTTAGTGCATCTTTAATGCCGATAGGATTCTTCGGTAGTCGGTCTTTTTGAAATGGCGGCTGCAAATATGAATTCGACATTAAAATCATTTAACTGGACAATTCCACTCGGCGCAATCAATTCTTCAAAATTGAAACCAGGGCATTGAAATATCTAGGGTACATTTTTAGAATTATTCTGACACCAAATAAGTGAACACTTTTTAATTTAACTTGAGGCCGCGACATTGCATTTTACTCGTCTCGTCAACACTTCGTTTGAACGGCATTGCTAGATTCAAGATTGTCGTACCAGTAACGCTAACTGCGATGCCAGATTTCGGGTTAGCAGTGTTGCCAGATGAAATCTAAGCGTTGCTATTGGTGTGATGCCATGACGTCACATGCACACCACTCGATTTTCCAAAAGACTGGTTTGCCGCTACCTCCTTTCGTGTACCATGCTACCAACAACGACAATCTGTTGCCACTTGCCAGCATTGGCGAGGCTTTGGCCGTAAGAAAACGATAAATAATGAGAGCCTGGATTTGCTTGTAATGTTGATTGAGCCAACTCCACCCATCACCGTCAGGGATCTCAATAGAACTCTTCGTGTCACTTTTGACCACAAGCCTTACGTCTCAGATGTCACAGTTGCCCGGGCCCTAGACGGCGAACTGATCACCGTCAAACAGTGCCGCTACGTCCCCACGCAACGAAACACCGAGGAAACGAAAGTGAAACGACTGGAGTACGCCCACTACATGCGCGAAACAGGCCTTCAGAAACACAGAATCTACATTGATGAAATGGGGTTCAACCTATATACGAGACGCACGTTTGGCAGAGCAGTCAGGGGGGAGCGTGTAGCTAGAGTTGTTGGTGCAGATAAGGGTAGCAACATTACTGTCATTGCTGCTATTTCTGATTAAGCAGGCCTTTTCTATCATGAAACAAACACGCACTCAAGAACAAAAGACGTTTTTGCTGGTTTCTTGCATTCGTTGGAGGTAATTCTAGAGGATGAACCCGACGATGTTCTCGTTTTAGACAACGCCTCATGCCATGGATCAGTGCATGAGGTGCTGCCAGATCGCAACGTCCGCTTATTTCCACCCACGTCACTCTTTCTCAACCCGATACAAAATTGCCTCTCAGAGAACATACAATGAAGGATCGTCTGAATGACATCGCGGAGACATGCACCGTGGTGGTAGCGCGCAGAGCCGGAAAGTCGCTGCGTCAGCACGAGGACGAGGTTCTCTGTCATCTCATTGACACCTGCGTGCCGTCTGTCACTCTAGCCATTGTGGCGAGCAACTACACCCATGCCGACAGCTACCTGATGAAACGCCTCAAGTGACAAGATATTTTCTTCTGAGCATAGTTTCATTATCTTAAATCCGATATTCATTCTTTATTGTAATTATGGATAATTTTGTATGCATAGTCTCAATATGCATTACTACGCTGTGTGGTACTTTTATGTTTATTTTGCTTAAAAATAATTGTGTGCCAGAAATTGTCAATTTTTTACAATAATATTTACGTACGCTACTATTTTCTGTACAGCTGTTATCCTTTTTGAACGTTGTTACAATTAAACGACTCTGTCCCAACACATTGTTTCTTTGTTCTGATACATAGTTTCACTGTAATTCATTTTGCTGGATGTTGTTATAATTTGTCGTTGTTATTTTTTTGCAACACTATCTCTATATTTCAAATCCGTGTTCTATTCAATGGTTCGTTGTTGTTAAATTTCCAGTTCTTCGGAATATTTTGAAATAGTGTTGTTATAAAATAAAAAGAAGAACCAAAGTGCATGTATACATTTTAATTAAAAGCAAACGTGTTGGAATACAAAAATTAGTACTAAAACGTTTTAATATTGGGTTAGGTAGTTTAGTTTCTTAATATGTGAATTACTTTTCATTTTTACAGTTTACGGACATTTTCTCATGTACACTATTTTACTTTGTTTCAGCACTGAAGATGGAATTTATGTATTCCGAAACGTTCGCTTTTAATTAAAATGTATATATGCACTTTGGTTCTTCTGTTTATTTTACGCATAAGATTCCCTAAGAATCGTCCAATAAGTACTATAGTGTTGTTATAAGGCGAGAAAAGATGTAGGCCTCAACTGACAGCAACACACTACTCCCATGGTGGGTGCTATAGTGCGCGAAACGTTTACTGCTCAAGATGAAAAGTAAAAAGATGCGAGAGAGAAGTAAAACTTCATAAACGGTGGCGAGTGATTTATTCTTTAGAAATATATTTGTTCATAGAACTTCAAATGTATCCACATGAAAATGGCTCCGTAAGCAGTTCTAGATATGTGACGGTAATTGTCATTATTAGCACAGAAATGACTCCTCCACGAAGTGCAGCTCTTGTATGCTATTTTATCGTTAAATGAACACCAATGAATCCAAAATAGTTTTGCTCGGCGCATGAAATTTTGCTTCAACATACAGCATGTAGTTGTAAGTATTAGTATTCATAAAAAGGAAAACTTTTTCCCTTGAGCTGCTGAATTTTCACTATAAGTTTTGAGTTTGATTTCCTTGATAAATTTTGAGGCTTATGTAGCGTACTAGTAATATTTTTTCGCCCTAAGCAGTTGAGCAGGTGGTCATTAGAAAATTTAGGTGCCTTACATAAGGACAACAAAATTTGCAATTGACATTTAGTGATCATATACTGATTTAAATATTTCTGCAATATTTGGTTATCCAAAACCAAATCAAAGTGTTTGGTATTTGTGGGATGTCCGAAATGAGAGGGATTACCTAGTGGAAGATTATGAGAACTTATTTTGGAAACCTTTCGTATTAATTTTTGTGTTGAAATTTACATATATATTAGATAATAGGTTGAAGATTGAAAAAGTGAAGAAATTTCCTATAGTATTCCAGTGAACATCATTATTCATTAGTTACACCATGCCCAAAGTACACCAAAGTATAAGGAACGATGCTTTCAAGAATGAATTTTCAGAATATGAAATCCGAAATGGAAATCTGTATAGCACCCATTATCGGAAAACCGTAAATTTGTCATGCAATCTATTATAAAAGTATACACAATTATTCTCAAAGTATCTGCTGTGACTTCATCGATATGAATAACGAAGATAGTCCTTATGGTTCAGTATAAAGTTAACCGAAATTGATCCATTCTAAGCTACGATAAAATCACCGTAAGCCTGTAGTTAAGCTCCATGCTTCATTCAACTTACTAAACCTACTTTTACAGATTGCCAGCACAAGAAGATCTTCGGTCATTCATCATTTGAATATTATGGGTCATATTCAAAATAAAATTAGTATAAGAAAATGTCATTAAGATTCTGATGATTCAGAGAGCCAAGCGTCAGTGAGTCATGCAGTGAGCCCAGCATCAGTTGAGTCTTGCAACAGTGAGCCAAGCGTCGGTGAGCGAAGCGTCAGTGAGGCAACACTCCAATTCTAAATTTGTTTTCAATACAGATCTCTGTGATGCCATGCTATCTTGTGATATTCTTTTGCATAAATTGTCAAATGAAAAATTCATACAGTTCTTTAAAATGTATACAGGTAGGACTGTGCCACATCCGTCTACACTAAGAAGATACTACGTATCGGGAATCTATGAAGGAATTATGAATGAGCTGGGCAATAAAGCTAGGGGTAAAAAGATCTGCTTTTCATTGGATGAAACCACTGACTTGGAGCAAAAGTTTGTTATAGCTTACGTCTTTGGTATTTTGGAAGCAAACGAACGTGAAAGGATCTACTGTGGTAATGTAGCTGTGTTAAATAAAGTGAATCATTCAACAGTTGCAGCATTTTTCCATGAATCATTGCAATGAATTTGACCCAAACAAATCATGTACGAGTCAATTCTTCTCGTTATTACTAATGCTGCCTCATACTTGAATAAGGCAATGGACGCATTGCAAGTCTTATTCCCAAGGATGATTCACGTGACCTGCTTGTCTCATGAACTATACGGAGTGGCAGAGGTAGTTAAGAATAGTTATCCCCAGGTCAATCGATTTACATCTTCCACCAAGGCTGTATTTTTGAAAGCTCCTCACAGAGTTCAGAAGTTCCAAGAAATGGCTACTGGCGAACCATTGCCTCCAGCACCGGTCATTACTCGTGTCGCGATACGAGAAGAAGGTTTCGAACTCGCGGCTGCATCCTCTCGCACGCTTTAGGGGAATCTCAACCCCCGAAAGTTAAATAATAGTATTGCACTATTTACACATTTTGTGCTACGCGTGAACCTGCACAACGGCATGGAAAATGAAAGAATTAGAGATTGACATGGGTTTTATTTTAATAACACGTGGATCAAAAATGAAGATGGTCGACAAATAAATTCTGACCCAAATTGGCACACAAAAAAGGAGAAATATGCGCTTCTTGTCACAATGAACGCTAGAGCAGCAATTGCATGATTAACGTTACACAAAATTTGTATCGAGCATCAAAGGAAATCTAAGCACAATGAATCACGATTAGATAGCCCACTACATGGATAGGTTAGCATTAGCAAAATAATGAGGAACAATCAATAACAGAGCAGAACCTTGAGTTACCACAAGGTGTTACCAGAATTATGGAACGCTTCACTCGATGCCAGCAATGACTCAACACATTATCCAGGAAAAAAAAATACATATTACATAGCGCGCCAATCTTGAACACACTGTTTTATCTACCACTTGACTTGCAATTCACTCATTAGATAATTTTTCAGAGTCCTCAACCAGTAATTTCGTGTTAACACTTTCCTATAATATGTAGATTGCGAGGACCTAATGCTGCTTGTAATACTGCTTGAATGATGCACGTTCAGCTGATCCGGTCGTCCCGCGGCTCGCTCTAGCGTCTGCCTTTGCCGGCGTTGCTGAGACGAACCGCCCGACACCACGCAGAAATAACCCGAAATGTAATATATTTTGTCACAATGTTTCTTGAGTTAAGGTTTTGAACATGTTTAACCAGACCGTAATTCATAATTTAACGATAAAATATTGCAACCTGAACGTCTTCGCTGCGGAAGTAGTTATGGAACGCATTGTCGCGCTTTTAATGTTAAGATATTTAGTGGTCATTAGTTGGTTGGATGAAGGAACGATAGCGTACATGGAGGTTGGAAATTCGTGAAGAATAAGGGCAAAGGCGACCGGCAGGCCTCAGCCGAGACGGTTCAAGAAACGGTTTGTGAAGAGTACAGGAATTTCTGGAGAATTTCTTGAGTCCACCTCGCGTGACTTTACACTTCAGTTTCCCACTCGTAACTTTAGAAAGAATGTACCTATTAACTTCAAATTGCTCTCAAACGAAAGAGCGAAACATTCTCTATCTAGCTAGTATAAGCAACACCCTCAAGGTATTCTGAAAGTTACAAAAATTCTTCGATAAACCTTGCAAACATGCGCGCACTAAAAACACTTCAGTTTCCCACTCGTAACTTTAGAAAGAATGTACCTATTAACTTCAAATTGCTCTCAAACGAAAGAGCGAAACATTCTCTATCTAGCTAGTATAAGCAACACCCTCAAGGTATTCTGAAAGTTACAAAAATTCTTCGATAAACCTTGCAAACATGCGCGCACTGAAAACACTTCAGTTTCCCACTCGTAACTTTAGAAAGAATGTACCTATTAACTTCAAATTGCTCTCAAACGAAAGAGCGAAACATTCTCTATCTAGCTAGTATAAGCAACACCCTTAAGGTATTCTGAAAGTTACAAAAATTCTTCGATAAACCTTGCATACATGCGCGCACTGAAAACACTTCAGTTTCCCACTCGTAACTTTAGAAAGAATGTACCTATTAACTTCAAATTGCTCTCAAACGAAAGAGCGAAACATTCTCTATCTAGCTAGTATAAGCATCACCCTCAAGGTATTCTGAAAGTTACAAAAATTCTTCGATAAACCTTGCAAACATGCGCGCACTAAAAACACTTCAGTTTCCCACTCGTAACTTTAGAAAGAATGTACCTATTAACTTCAAATTGCTCTCAAACGAAAGAGCGAAACATTCTCTATCTAGCTAGTATAAGCAACACCCTCAAGGTATTCTGAAAGTTACAAAAATTCTTCGATAAACCTTGCAAACATGCGCGCACTAAAAACACTTCAGTTTCCCACTCGTAACTTTAGAAAGAATGTACCTATTAACTTCAAATTGCTCTCAAACAAAAGAGCGAAACATTCTCTATCTAGCTAGTATAAGCAACACCCTCAAGGTATTCTGAAAGTTACAAAAATTCTTCGATAAACCTTGCAAACATGCGCGCACTAAAAACACTTCAGTTTCCCACTCGTAACTTTAGAAAGAATGTACCTATTAACTTCAAATTGCTCTCAAACGAAAGAGCGAAACATTCTCTATCTAGCTAGTATAAGCAACACCCTTAAGGTATTCTGAAAGCTACAAAAATTCTTCGATAAACCTTGCATACATGCGCGCACTGAAAACACTTCAGTTTCCCACTCGTAACTTTAGAAAGAATGTACCTATTAACTTCAAATTGCTCTCAAACGAAAGAGCGAAACATTCTCTATCTAGCTAGTATAAGCAACACCCTCAAGGTATTCTGAAAGTTACAAAAATTCTTCGATAAACCTTGCAAACATGCGCGCACTAAAAACACTTCAGTTTCCCACTCGTAACTTTAGAAAGAATGTACCTATTAACTTCAAATTTCTCTCAAACGAAAGAGCGAAACATTCTCTATCTAGCTAGTATAAGCAACACCCTCAAGGTATTCTGAAAGTTACAAAAATTCTTCGATAAACCTTGCATACATGCGCGCACTAAAAACACTTCAGTTTCCCACTCGTAACTTTAGAAAGAATGTACCTATTAATTTCAAATTGCTCTCAAACGAAAGAGCGAAACATTCTCTATCTAGCTAGTATAAGCAACACCCTCAAGGTATTCTGAAAGTTACAAAAATTCTTCGATAAACCTTGCAAACATGCGCGCACTAAAAACACTTCAGTTTCCCACTCGTAACTTTAGAAAGAATGTACCTATTAACTTTAAATTGCTCTCAAACGAAAGAGCGAAAAATTCTCTATCTAGCTAGTATAAGCAACACCCTCAAGGTATTCTGAAAGTTACAAAAATTCTTCGATAAACCTTGCAAACATGCGCGCACTAAAAACACTTCAGTTTCCCACTCGTAACTTTAGAAAGAATGTACCTATTAACTTCAAATTGCTCTCAAATTGCTCTGTTTTTTTTTCCTGAAATTTGGAAATTAAATCTTTGTCAGAAGTTTTCGAACCTTGACGTATACATGGCCAATGTAATAATTTAAGTGCGTAGGAAGAAAATGTAGTCTCTCAATTATTAGCATCACTAAGATGACTCTAATAAAACGAATAACTGCGCATAAATATCATGGCTATATTTTTAATTGGTTCCTTAGTCATCATGGCTGGAAAGCTCTCACATGAAGATCTTTATCCAAACATACCAATTCTGTATCATGTACTTAAAAAAGACCATATCCAAATTATAGATGCATTATATGTTCTCAACCTTAAAACCGGCCCTCAATGAAAATTATAATAATTTCGTTGCTTTAAAACTATTCAATAGGAATGCCTCCTAAATGTTTGAAACATAGGCTTGTTTGACCATTTCTCCTGTGTCTCTGCTGCAATGAACATGTAACTGCTGTACAATATTAGCCAGTCTGCTGGTATTCGATATTTTTATGGGAACTACTCATATCTAGTAGTCTTACAATGTATTTCTTGTGTTTTTGCTGGGTCTGCTTGTGCTTGAGCAGTTGATTAACATTTTCATCGATGTGACTGAAAAAATATTATACACTCGCTTTTTTCAGCCTGAAGTTAATAGTTTCATCGAAACGTTGAATTTTATAGCATGGCAGAGGTACTGAATTTTAACGATTGACATAGTGCAGGAAAAAATTCTGAGAGGTTTCCTTTGTATATGAACACGTGAAGAAATATAAATATTTCGTAGAGTTGAGAAGTTGGAAAAGAGGATGAGAAAGAAAAAATATTGACCATATGGTCGCCCAATAATTGAGATAATCTTTTTTGTTTCCATTTACTGCGCTAATTTCGCTCGGAAATAATTTGCCGAAAAACATTTCCTCACCACTTTTAGTTAGACCAAGGATAATTGATTAGAAGAACTCACCTTTGCGCACTTCCCCGTAGATACTGCGACGTTTTCTTCGTGAAAATATTCATTCAAACGAACGCCTCCGGTAGGAGGTCGTTTGCTTGTGTCGCCTTTCAACTGTTGAACGTAAAAGAAAAAACGAACATAGGTGAGTATAAGACCACCTAATAATCGAATCTTGAGATTTCTATATGTGTAAAAACTTACATTGAATTTGCAAAAGTCATTAGTTACTTCCTTCAGTCTTATGTATTTCGATATTAGAATATCCTATTCCAAAACGCTTTTCCCAATAGACAATATTATCGTTAAAATCTTGCGCTTAGAGCGTTCATTTTTCATTATAGTTAATCTATCTATACTATAATATGAGCCGCGTCCGTCCGTCGGTCGGTCTGTCCGAAGCCAGCCTGCAGTGTGTAATGAACGTATCTGTGATACAGGCTCCAGCCCTATATATTTTGACGGGCCGTGTTCACGCGGCCTCATTAACTCTCGAGAGATTGTATATATTAATTTCTCATGGCCTTTCTCTCGTTTCGCCCTTTTTTTAATATCATATAAAGGGGTTGGATAAGTAAAAAACTTAAACCGTCCCTTTGCTACCTCGAAAATAGCAGTCGAGCTAAGTTTAATCGAATGAAAATACCAGAAGAAAAAGTAAGTAAAATGGAAATAAATCTAAGAAGAACGAAAAAATGTACTAGCTTTTTGTTTTCTACGGAAATTTGAAGGGAAATCAAGTTACAGTCTAGGAACAACAACAAAAAACATCTTATGCTTCACAGGCTTTCGGTAGTCTCTTCAACATTATGCGTACATGGGTACATGTGACACATTGAAGATACTGTGAAATAACATATGAGTAGCAAATATGCACAAAGTTTTTGCACTTAGGAGTAAGGGGAACAGTGACCTAGTATGCTAATTTTATTTACTGAAATTTAGAGTTATTTCAAATTGTAAGTTCAGAGCTAACATTGCGCAGAGAAAGAACGAATAAAAAACGCATATTTCCCCCATACGAGGAATTCAGGAGTACAAACCAAACGAGGCGTACAGTACAATGGCCCTGTCAGGGGTTAATTATGTCAATAAGAGGCACCAAAGAAATATATTATCTGGGATATTTCATGCTTGGTAAGATGATTTAAAACTCATAAAAACTACACGAAAAAAAATGCCTCGGAAGTCCTCCACTATAAGCGAACAAAATGTGAGAGAAAGTAGTGAGAGAACGTTTTCCAAAAATAATTTGTAAGAAATATAGCATAACACTCGCATCTAGGACCACATAGACTAATATACACACAAAAATGAAGTTCAAAACTGTTTCATGTACGGATGGTACATATAAATAAAGAAAATAGGAAATAAAAGTGATGATAAAAACGAATTTCGTCCTGCTACGTAGAGCTGACGGCTGTGTTGTACAACAATCCTTTTCAGGTCTTTGACTCAGATGAACTCTTTGCGCCAGTACTATTAGCGTAAATAAGAAATAGCATAGAAATTTTTTGTTTTGTTATAATGAATAATATATTCTTTCCGAGCTCGCCACTTAGTATACTACACCTTTTTCACTACAAATTAATCTAAGTCAAGCTCAATTTAATCCAAGTCAAATTCAAATTAATCCGCGTCAAGCTCAAATTGATCCTCAAAAGTCAAATTTTAACTCAAATTGAGTTAAAAAATGACATAAAAATTGGTTAATATGAGTTTTTTGTGTTAAATATGTATCCATTGGATGTGATGAGCAAAACTGGTTTCGAGGTTTTATTTACACTCATAGATATTTATACACGTGAAATTCCACTTTATCACATACATGAAATCATATACATGCATGGAAGAACAAAATATTATCATTGGACGATATGTAGATTTAATGTTTAAAAGAAATATACAAGTGCGATTCACTGAGTACTAATGTACGATTCCGTTTGATTACAATTTATACATTTACAATACTACCCAGATACGTTCTTGCATTAGCAATATAAATGTTGCCATCCATTCTAATTCCGTGTTAGGCAATATGAAGAAATGTACGATCCACTCACAATAGACAATAATGATACAGGAAACAATGTTTCTAATTCACAACTGATTTCATTTGTGTGTGTTTACAATTCAATATATAACACTTTTAAGACTTCAATAACTTATATCATAATCATATTATGAATATTTAAGTCGTGAAAGTTTTATATATTGAATTGTAAACACACACAAATAAAGTCAGTATTAAGTTAGAAACATTGTTCCTTGTATTATTATTGTGTATTGTAAGTCGATCCTACATTTCTTCACATTGACTAACATGGAATTCGAATGGATGGCAACATTTATATTGCCAATGCAAGAATGTATCTGGGTAGTAATGTACATGTATAAATTGTAATCAAACGGAATCGTACATTAGTACTAAGTGAATCACATTTGTATATTTCTTTTTGAAGATTATATCTACATATCGTTCAATGGTAACCTTTTGTATAGGCATGTATATGATTTCATAGATGTTATCAAGTGGAATTTCGTGTATATAAATATCTATGAGTGTAAATAAATCCTCCAAACCAGTCATGCTTATAACATCCAATAGATACATATTTAACACAACAAACTCAAATTAACAAATTAATATGTCATTTTATAACTCAATATTAATTTGAACTTGACGCGGATTAATTTGAACTTGACTCGGATTAATTTGAACTTGACTTGGATTAAATTGAACTTGACTTGGATCAATTTGAACTTGGATCAATTTTAATTTGACGCGGATTAATTTGAACTTGACTCGGATTAATTTGAACTTGACTTGGATTAAATTGAACTTGACTTGGATCAATTTGAACTTGACTTGGATCAATTTTAACTTGACTTGGATTAATTTGAACTTGACTCGGATTAATTTGAACTTGACTCGGATTAATTTGAACTTGACTTGGATCAATTTGAACTTGACTTGGATCAATTTGAACTTGACTCGGATTAATTTGAGCTTGACTAGGATTAAATTGAACTGGACTTAGATTAATTTGAAGTGAAAAAGGTGTAGATGATGCGTCTGTGTGAAAAATTGTCCCAAATCCCGACTGTCGACCTCATAGTTCTACACGCAAAATGAATCAAATCTGCTCATTTTACCCCTAACATCAATCCCTCACGCTCGTATCACTATTTCCTATGTTCTTATGATCATATTTCAATTCGAGTACGCACTACCGAGAGGGTTTTTCAGCAATGCGTCACATGAACTATGTTTTCTTAGAAGCTTGTATTAAATGCATTACCAAAATCCGACGACCGCAGGAAAGAGAAACGCTTTTTTTCGTGCTTTTCTCCGAATCATGTTTCGACAATTATCATGGGTACTACGATAACCATGTGTGAATAGCAATTGAGGATCTCAAGGTAAAGGTATTTGAATGCGTTTTTCGCATTTATTTCGATACATGTGCGCACTAACGAGAATGTTTTCAACTAAGCGTTACGAGGATTATGTTTTCTAAGTTACTCTTATTTAAATGCACTCTCGAAATCAGATTAAGCAACGAAAGGAACTCATTTTTGTTGTGCTTTTCTGTCAGTCACTTTTTGTTTTGACATTTTACTTCAGTATTAAGATACCAATGAATAATTATCAGTTAAGGATGTTAATGTTAAGATATTTTTAAAACAAATGTATCAACATTTCTTCTTTGCACTTTATTGGAAATAAACTGTTGTTCTTTTTTTCTTCTTTCGTTTTATTTCATATTTTTTTGTTAAGGCCGGGCTTGGGATCGGACTTAGATTTTGCAGGAGTGATCCTCGCACTATTGAGATTATAGTTTAATCTCAGTTTTCAAACATGTAATAATCTCGAGGTGCGATATTGGACTGGTTTTTTATTTAGCTTTACAACAGAGAGTAATTGTATCTTTTACGCATAGTCGGGAAGGCCGGGAATTGTATCTTATGCTATAGTCGGTAAGGCCTATCTTTGTAACTACTTTTGACAGCAACTAGCTTTGAGTAAAAGTAATTTAAGCTTATCAACTTACTTGAACTATTCTGGATACTTGGTAGTTGAACGCTGCACTCGTCCCTTCTAATTTTCGGAATCTAGCTCGGTCTCGTTCGTATCGCTGACTTCCTAAACTGCGAGATAATCGTTTAAAAAGTTCACGTTTGCTTTTATAGCTTTTGCTCGGCAACGATTTCAAGAGCTCGAGTTCCCTCTCCATTTTCACAAAACAATGCACAAAATAATACACGTTCAGTTTTCTATACGCTTAAGAGCCACAAGTTTTGATCGTTGATCAGCTGAATTTCCAATTAAGGTCTCCTGTGGTCAATGAAAAGGACCAACCTTACACGAAAACCCTTAAAATGGAACTAACGTTGTAGGCATGCACGGAGCAAGACTATATACCAATGCAGGTCTGTGATTCCTAAACAGTGTGAGGGCTACTCAGCAGGCGCTTGCCGTGTCAGCAAAACAACCACGTCGTCTAGCTGGGTCAATGGTTATGAGTAGGATTAAGACTCTCACTCTGAATATGAACTAAAAAATAATCGTTTATTTCTAATGAAACGTTTACAGTTTCAAATGCGAAAGCTGAAATCTGTCACGCATCCATTGTTTCTTAAAATTGTCAAGACTACAACGAAACTCACTTAGCATTTCCTAAACCCATTACCTGACTATTTGTCTTATACTCATGGGTATTATCTCAAAATATGTTTTTGTGTTACCTTGCTTTTCTTATTTTTTCATTTATATGTTCAACCATTGAAATGCTTATTTCTCCACTTCGGTTTGTTTTGTACCAATTCTCACATTATAATTAGTGATATTTACTTTCAACTATTTATCATAAAATTATGTCAGTTTTTTAGATTTGAAGGCATGTCTTTTTTTTAGTCTTTCAAATGCGAAACAGGTACTTTAGGCGTTGATGCATCTGCCCCCGCTGCGATTTCCGCGGAAAGTTTTTGGTACAGGCCCCATTTAATGTATTCTTCTTGAGGTTATCATATTCTGAAATTACACTGTATTTCATATAACTCACATACGAACATTTCACCGGCAGGTGAAATATACTGTTGTTTTCAGAAAACTGTTTAGGTTTTGTTAATAATATGCTAATAGAGAATTTTTCGCTCTTTCGTTTGAGAGCAATTTGAAGTTAATAGGTACATTCTTTCTAAAGTTACGAGTCGGAAACTGAAGTGTTTTTAGTGCGCGCATGTTTGCAAGGTTTATCGAAGAATTTTTGTAACTTTCAGAATACCTTGAGGGTGTTGCTTATACTAGCTAGATAGAGAATGTTTCGCTCTTTCGTTTGAGAGCAATTTGAAGTTAATAGGTACATTCTTTCTAAAGTTACGAGTGGGAAACTGAAGTGTTTTTAGTGCGCGCATGTTTGCAAGGTTTATCGAAGAATTTTTGTAACTTTCAGAATACCTTGAGGGTGTTGCTTATACTAGCTAGATAGAGAATGTTTCGCTCTTTCGTTTGAGAGCAATTTGAAGTTAATAGGTACATTCTTTCTAAAGTTACGAGTGGGAAACTGAAGTGTTTTCAGTGCGCGCATGTATGCAAGGTTTATCGAAGAATTTTTGTAACTTTCAGAATACCTTAAGGGTGTTGCTTATACTAGCTAGATAGAGAATGTTTCGCTCTTTCGTTTGAGAGCAATTTGAAGTTAATAGGTACATTCTTTCTAAAGTTACGAGTGGGAAACTGAAGTGTTTTTAGTGCGCGCATGTTTGCAAGGTTTATCGAAGAATTTTTGTAACTTTCAGAATACCTTGAGGGTGTTGCTTATACTAGCTAGATAGAGAATGTTTCGCTCTTTTGTTTGAGAGCAATTTGAAGTTAATAGGTACATTCTTTCTAAAGTTACGAGTGGGAAACTGAAGTGTTTTTAGTGCGCGCATGTTTGCAAGGTTTATCGAAGAATTTTTGTAACTTTCAGAATACCTTGAGGGTGTTGCTTATACTAGCTAGATAGAGAATGTTTCGCTCTTCGTTTGAGAGCAATTTAAAGTTAATAGGTACATTCTTTCTAAAGTTACGAGTGGGAAACTGAAGTGTTTTTAGTGCGCGCATGTTTGCAAGGTTTATCGAAGAATTTTTGTAACTTTCAGAATACCTTGAGGGTGTTGCTTATACTAGCTAGATAGAGAATGTTTCGCTCTTTCGTTTGAGAGCAATTTGAAGTTAATAGGTACATTCTTTCTAAAGTTACGAGTGGGAAACTGAAGTGTTTTCAGTGCGCGCATGTATGCAAGGTTTATCGAAGAATTTTTGTAACTTTCAGAATACCTTAAGGGTGTTGCTTATACTAGCTAGATAGAGAATGTTTCGCTCTTTCGTTTGAGAGCAATTTGAAGTTAATAGGTACATTCTTTCTAAAGTTACGAGTGGGAAACTGAAGTGTTTTTAGTGCGCGCATGTTTGCAAGGTTTATCGAAGAATTTTTGTAACTTTCAGAATACCTTGAGGGTGTTGCTTATACTAGCTAGATAGAGAATGTTTCGCTCTTTCGTTTGAGAGCAATTTGAAGTTAATAGGTACATTCTTTCTAAAGTTACGAGTGGGAAACTGAAGTGTTTTCAGTGCGCGCATGTATGCAAGGTTTATCGAAGAATTTTTGTAACTTCCAGAATACCTTAAGGGTGTTGCTTATACTAGCTAGATAGAGAATGTTTCGCTCTTTCGTTTGAGAGCAATTTGAAGTTAATAGGTACATTCTTTCTAAAGTTACGAGTGGGAAACTGAAGTGTTTTTAGTGCGCGCATGTTTGCAAGGTTTATCGAAGAATTTTTGTAACTTTCAGAATACCTTGAGGGTGTTGCTTATACTAGCTAGATAGAGAATGTTTCGCTCTTTCGTTTGAGAGCAATTTGAAGTTAATAGGTACATTCTTTCTAAAGTTACGAGTGGGAAACTGAAGTGTAAAGTCACGCGAGGTGGACTCAAGAAATTCTCCAGAAATTCCTGTACTCTTCACAAACCGTTTCTTGAACCGTCTCGGCTGAGGCCTGCCGGTGGCAAAGGCGTAAGAATCAAATGGGATATAATAAGTGAGACCGAAATTTTAACTATAGAACAGGACTGGGCATCTTTCTTTAGTAAAGTTTAGTTGTATGTAGGTGAGTTTAAACTATGTCTAGTTAGTTAGTTCACGTGATATATGAGCAGGAAGTTTGCTTAGGTTAGAGTAAGTTACGGAAGTTAGGTTTGCTTAGGTAAGTTTAGATTATGTTTCTTATGTGAGGTGAGGTGACCTTGCCTTAGGTTAGGTTGGGTGAGAGTACGTTACATTACTTTAGATACTGTTAGGATAGGGTGTGACATGAAAACTGATTTAATGATAGTGTGCTGCCTTCGCAGCAATTTTATTAAATTTGTTTTTTTCAAATAGCGATAGAAAATTTGGACCTCCTAATATCGGGAGAACCATTCCGCAAGTTCACTCGTTTTCCGGAAACGCTCTTCCGGTACCGTAGGCATATAAGCTCAGCCCTCCGGACAGAGGTCGCCACTCATGTGAGAGAACCGTCTGAGTGTATTGTGTAGACTCCAGAGAAGGAAATGTAAGTCGCAAGTGTTAAATATTAAGTTAAATAGGCTAAGTGTTTCTTTGTGTCTAGAGATGTCTGTATTGTGTATTCAACTAGACAGTGAACCCTTAGATCCGAGGAAAGCTGAAGCCTTCAAGTGATAGTGGAATGTAATTTGTGATGCAGCAGTCTCGTAACGTCTGCCCCTACAACTCTACTTACATTAGTGATGCTTCATTCATGATGTCAATGTCGTTAACCTTTATGCACATTGTTCTAATTGTCAAGCCAGTCCTGATCTGTGTTGTTCAGTGTTTGCCAACTCATTCATTTTGTTTGAGTAAATTATTGAGCCTTATTTTGATCTATGCACATTGTGTTGTATAAATCCTTGCTATCATTCACAGTTAATGTTAGTGGATTTCAGCTCTGGTTGCTATTTTACCAGTCCAGAGGGTATGGTTGTTTTGCCTATTTCATATTCGTGTGACTTGTACTTTACTGCAGAACATGTTATATTGCCTAGTTGATATTGTGTTCATGCATGTTAGGTAACTATTTACTTGTGCTGATGCGCCTAAGTGTGCCCCTTTGTTCACCTATTGATCACCTTTGTAGGTGTATGTTATAGCCATGTCCGATTGGTACTGTAGAATTAATAGACCTCTGCGACTGGTCATGTGAGTGAGAAACAACTCAAGTTGTTTATGCATCGTTTATGTAGGAATAGCGTGTAACTTGAATTCAGCGTCAACCTGGTTGGACATCAGTGTATAAAGTACTGCCTGACCTTAGTATTTTATGAGTGCCTCATTAGGTTGACTGCTTATATCCGAGTGTGCCATTAGGATGCACGTATAAGAATTGTGCTAAGACTCGCCTATAATTTGTGTGTTGGCTGAGCTGCTGAAGTGTTACCCGTGTTCTCTGAGCCAAGTTTTCTTGTAACAATGACGCAGTTCTGCACCAATTTTGCGTCATCACTTTCGGATTTACCCTCTGCATCACTTTTAGATTTGTAACCTATAAAAACTGTATATTTTTGTATTATCTTTGTGCTAACTAGACTTTCCTCTAGCAGGTAATTTTACGCATTAATAAATGGTCGCTTGGACAAGTTTAGCTTCATCCGTGGACTTTTCTGAACCTCCCCCACGTCGAAATAATTTGTCGAGGCCGCCACAGATAGAATGAATAAATGTACGAGGAGTTCGCGAGACTCGAACTCAGGACTATAAATCACCGCGCTAGCCCGCTATCGACCGCGCTATCGATCACCCTAAAAAGATGATCGAAGCCCAAACGAAAGCAATGCTTGGCACAGTGAGAGCAGGCACGCACTTGGCCCGACAGAAATATTTTATTCCCTTATGTATCGAGAGTTCAAGTCAAGTCACCTCCAGAAACAGTTAATGAATCTGGTACGGGAAACCACTGCTTCCACATGGTTTTTCAAATAAAAATAAATGTACGAGGAGTTCGCGAGACTCGAACTCAGGACTATAAATCACCGCGCTAGCACGCTATCGACCTATATCATCATTTTAGGGTGATCGATAGCGCGGTCGATAGCGTGCTAGCGCGGTGATTTATAGTCCTGAGTTCGAGTCTCGCGAACTCCTCGTATATTTATTTATTTGAAAAACCTTGTGGAAGCAGTAGCTTCCCGTACCAGGTTCATTAACTGTTTTTGGGGGTGACTTGACTTTGAACTCCTGATAGAATGAATTGTAACACATACGTTTAGTCAGTGCATTACTATGAATGAGGGTACCATCGTTTTGGTTTGGCTGTGTTTCTCATGGAAATGGGTTGGCAAAATGATTTCCCACCAGTTTGTTGGTGACAAGGTTAGGTTAGGTTTTAGTTGTTTGCAGTTGTTATTGGTAAAATAGTATATTATATTGCAGTTAGTATATTGGTAAATGATATTGCTTATGATATATGAAATGTTTGAGGCGTTTCAACACAGTGCTTAGAGTGAAAAACATTGTACATATTTTGATTGATATTGCTATTGCTTAACCGAATGCTTGTGGTGTTTGAAAGTTTAGCATAGAAATTCCAGTAAATAGAATTGCGTATTTAATATATTGTTTTGCCATTTGAGACGATGGTGCATCTCATTGCGTTGCTGCTGATTTGTGGTGATTTGACAAGTGTGCACGACATGAGGATGTACTTGTGTATGTGTGTGCGTATGTGTTTGCGGACATGTGTGAGCGTGTCTGTGAGTGTGTGTGTTTTGTGAGTATGACGGGAGTGTGTGTGTGGATTAGCCCCTCGTGGCTATGCTGGATGTAATGATTCATGCAAGGATGATACATGCACCAAATATATAGAAAATTGTTCTAAATTTTTCTCAAATTCATTGTATTTTTATAATGCGGTTTCTTATATAAGTGGATACATAGTAAGAAAATTAAAAAATGTTCTTCGTTGCGAATCATGTATAATTGCCCTCAGTCGAAATGCTGGCAATAAAGATTCCTTTAATTTCATTGATCTTAAAGAGAAAGCGCACTTAACCTATCCAATGAATGATGAAATTGACATATGTTTAATTGCTGAAAAGAAATGTCAGCAAAATCTTGTTATGTATATGAATCCTAATACTTACAACTTGAAAAAAATGCTTAATTCTACACTTCGTATTTGAATTGAAAATAAACTGTTCACTTCACTTGACAACCACTGTTTCGAAGTTGTTCCTCTACATAATCATGTTTATTTATTAATAAAATGTGTTGTACCTTAATATATAACTTTAACATGTCATCACTCTACAAAACTGTTACACGAAACCATTCATAAACAGAAAAAAATTAGCCGTCAGATCTCAAATAAATTAACTTTATTTTCAGGTATGTAAATTGAATACCTATATTCTATAAAACTTGCTCTGTACAACAAAATGAAATTACTGTATGGCTGTAAAAATGTTCTTTATTAACTAAGAACTCGAAGAAGAAATCAGGTATGTAGAGCTTATGTAATTATTCATTTCTTTACATAACTGGATGTAAGTTACTAAATAAATGTTCCTATGTAAATGTTGTTTTTCTTTATCATTCAGCGAGGACGCAATTTAAATATATACCTAGGAAAAAAACACGCGTTGCACAGAGTAGCGCAAGTTTGCCATTACACAGCGCGGTGTTCAGTCGCTGATGATGGAGGTGGTGGTACACCTCCACTACAACGCCACCTCCACATTTGGCCCCACCAAATGCCGGGTGGGTGGGGCTTGGGACGGCAGAAGTGGCTTCACTAGCTTGACTGGCAAAAGATAGCAATACCGCCTCCAGGAATTCAACCTTCTTGGGTCCCCCATGAAGACAGGGGGGGGGGGGAAGGTAAAGGGTAGGGATATATTTTGCTGGTGCCCTAACTTTCTCCGGCTATGGTTAGTCAAAAGCAAAAAAAAGGTCGGAGGAGGGCGAGGGGTGGTTTCCTTCAACAATGCATTCAGGATCGACGACAAATTCATCATAGTTGACTCGGCTGAGCGAGCATGCGATTGGCTCTTATAACTCCCTTGTAAAATTTGGTAGCTCATTTGCCCAACCTTCTCGCGTCTCCGCAGCCAAGACTAACTTATATAACTTGGCGGTTTCTGTTTTATTACATCATCTTTAACTTCGATCTATTTGCTGGCTCTTGTAAACTTACACGCGCCGGCCAGATCTAATCGTTTCCACGGGCATTAGACACATGTGATTTTTAATTAATACACCCAATCTAAGTCTCTTGATAGCGTGCAACCGACACGGAATAAAATCCTTTTATTCACCTGCTTAGCTCATGTCTTACACAGGGTTGGTGAAATGGTTCGAGCCAAATACCCTGAGGTAAATAAATTGATTCGTGCTTCAAAAGCTGTGTTCCTCAAGGCACCCAGAAGAATCGAGAAATTCAAGATTAACTCTCCCGGTATACTTCTTCCACCGTCGCCTGTAGTTACCAGATGGGGTACTCGGTTGAAAGCGGCTCATTTACTCATTTGGAGAAGATAATTAATGTTCTTTTGTTATTGACGATTGTAAAACCAACAGCTTCGTTGAATGTAGTGAGGTGCTGAATATTGTTGACCTTGAAGTAATTTTAGCGTTTATAGAATCATACTTTTCAATTATACCCTGATCTATAGAAAAGTTGGAAACAAGATGTTTCCCTCTCTGCAATCGGTAGTTGATTTAATAAGAAAGTCGAAGATAATCTAACGAAAATATACGATCAAATTTATTTGGACGAGTTCAGGTTAATATTGGAGAAGAATAGTGGTTCTCAACGATGAGAGAAATAAGTTCTCTTTTGTCTGGAAAAATGAGAGAAACGGAAAATGCATATGTCAACCAATTATCCAGCTTCGAATTAACTGCATTTCTCATTTCCCATGTTGTAACAAGTGATGCAGAATAATATTTTTCGTACACAAAACTGATTTTGCTGACAACAAACATAGTTTCAATTTTGAAAGCTTGAAACAGCAAATGATAATAATCATATATAATGAAATCTAGATAGTAGATTTGTTATGTGGCAGCAACCAATATGTACGACGCTTGCAAAACTCTACCTTTTCCTGATTTTGTCAATAAGACTTCATTATTATAGTTACTTTTATTTTATGTTTAACTTTTCTCTGTGTTGTATGTTAATTGTTTGATTATGTAAATGGGTTTGCTACAAGAGTATTTAAAATATTCTACAAAATTCAACGAGTACTTCCTATCTTACCTACATTCAGCAAAAAAATCACCAAATAGTAGTATGAAAAGAATATGTTAATGAATACGGAACATTCTCGATCATATAAAGCATATCTATGAGAATATAAAACATATTTTAGAGCATATTCGCATAAAATATAACGAATATAAAGCATATCCTAAAAAACATATTGTCACAGCCCTACTTCTTAACGTTTTAACGAAGTATTTTCGACAGCTCGGTTGTTGAGCAAAAAGTGCATATTTTAACAGTCTCAACCTTACGGTAAAGTTTGTTCAATAAAATGCCGATGTCCGTATATGGTAAATATTATCCATGTATTCCATAATTAGAGTGATGGTTGAATTGTGCCTACTTTATTGTGTGAGAATAATTTTAGAATATGATATATGCGTTTTATTCCAAGTAAATCTGAGTAAGCATTGTTTTCTGTTAAAATTGGTGCCATGGAATAAAATACTTTCTGTTATGCAGCCAACAAATTTATGCTTATAACAGTTCTGAGTTACCTACAGGGTGGGGTCTATGTATGCAAACACAACACGAATAATTTTTCCTACTTGTGATAGCCATTTAATTAGTTTTTCTCTTCCATAAATTCCTGATAATGATTAACAACCACCAATGACTTCTTGCTTTACTAAATTTCGAATAAAATGTAGTTTTTGTGAATGTGTGAAATGATAATCCAGATTCACCGTGCTAAATTCTCGAACTCGTAATTTTAAAGCGATTCAAAGTTGCAGGACTAAGTAACCCTTTTAAACGCAGTGTAAGCGATATAAAGGGCGAGGAGGCTTCGAAAATGGGCTTCGAAGTGGAAGACCTCGATCACAACGAAACTTTCACCAAAATTTAAATGCAGAAAATAATTTATGAAAAATATTGTTCGATGAAATGTAACAACAATTGGCAGGGGATACCGTCTGCTCTAACGAAAAGTAATTAGCAGTTAGAATGTCTCACACATGACGTAAAGCAAGTGCCGGGAATGTTTCAGCAATTACCTCTCAATTAATGAATGTTTGTCGTGCCATTACACCAGCTTCTGTCATGGTTTGTTTGGAGATTTCTTCATCATAAAAATTACAACTCATGCTGTGAAATCAAATTACCAAATCGGTGCGAAGAAATAAATGAAATTTTGGATCCTGTGTTCGATTCTGTTTCTAAGTCCTTGGCAGGCAGAAAACTGAACCAATCAGAAATTCGGAGCAACAGCTCATTTCACGATTATCATCCAAGCCTGACAAATAAAGTACCAGGCACTATAGCATGTGATGGAAACGAATGGTTTACATCATTTTATTATGAAAAACACGAACGAAACCTAATCTTTGACTAACATAGGATAAGGGGAATCTGCTACACACTCGTCAGCGCCCTCGTAAGCCCCAATGCCTGAGACCACTATCGGGAGAGAAAACCAATACTATTTGACTTTAGAATAATTTACGTCAAGAGGTATAGTGGCCGCTTAGCTCTCCACAAAGAGAATAACAAAGTATATTGAAAATTGACTTTTCGGTGGAAATAAATAATTTAAACTTTTAAAGTAACTTAGTAATTGAGTAATTTTGGGTGGTGTCCGTCTAGCGGTCCACGCAATAGAGTAATTGAGTAATTTGAGAATTCGAGTTAATGGTTTAATATGCAAACCATTTAGCAATGTTCTCTCCTAATTATTATTAACGTTGACGAGACTAGCACAGGCTGCTCGACGTACGTGAAATAAAATGGCGCTGACCAAAACCATGTCTTACCATCGAAATGCAGCAGTGTGTTGCAGGCGTCCCGAGGTGAGGAGACACGATGAGCAGAGCAGGGCAGAGCAAAGTAGCGCAGCGCAGGGGAGGTGGAAGATGAGGAGTTAGCCGGCCATGGTTGTTTGTAGTTCCTTCAGCGAGGTGTCACAATCGCTACTACGGTCTCAACTTATAAGTCGGAAATGACACACAGATGATCGTAGAGATCAAGAAGAGTGAAGCCCAACCAGTAGTTATCATTGGGGTACAAACTGGTTGATAACCAGAAGTTATCACCCAACCAGTTTACACTGGGGTCCACTACAAACAAAGCTCGGCAAAGAATTGATGTTCATAAGTATTATAAAGCAGCGCGTCTGACGTGAGAGCTCTGCTGCCGGCCGGAGTCTTGTTAGTAGCGTCGAGGGTACTGTGATGCGAGCAGCCGCAGCCATCTCAACCTTTTTATTCTTAGGATGATTTAAGAAGCATGGAAATGGTCAGCGCCACTAGTTCTAGGTTGATAGTTTAATTGAAAAACTCAAGGAAGTTACATATTGTTATTTAGATTTAAGCAACGTAAATTACATTAGCCTTAAAATTAACTTAACTGAATTTTCTTCAAAGCCAGGTGTACTGAGACAATTTTCAGTGCCTTGACCAAAGAAAATATGTTTTTTCTTCCCAACAGGTTTCAGTCTTGTACACTTCTCAGCATAATCATTCTTATATGGAATTATATCCCTTGAAAATTACTTCGTTTTGCGGTTAGGTTCGCGTGACAATGATTTAAAGCTGTATTTTCCCCGAAAGGCTATCAAATCTGCAGAAGTATACATTTAAATTAAAATTATATTTGTATGTGTGTCATGACAAATGCTGAAAAGACTAGCAACAAGATACGTGTCTTATTTTAATCTTGGTTGTTGTTTGGGAGTTAGATCACACTCAGTAAATTTGCGTATATTTTGAAGATTATAGTGAGAACGGGACCATAGGTATAATAGCCACAACTGACTTTCTTTAGGTACTAGCTCTTACATTGGGTCTACTGTCGTTAGGCACATGCCATAAAACACTGACGTAGTTGCTCATGTTATGCACTGTAGGATATTGTTTCTTTTGCACAATTCTCTGTTTTAAGCCTGTTCAACAGGTTCTAGCCATCAAATCCTCACACAGCTGAAATAAAGGACACGATAGAATTTCCTTTACTAACTCAAGAGAAAAGGATGCTTTATTCCAATAAATCAAGCTGATACTTATCACCTTGTACACTAGTTTTACAATTGCCTTATAACTAACACCAGAATGCCATGATTGTGACCCCTGGTGAAGCCGGTACTCATTTCAGACACCTGGGTAGAGTGGGGTATAGTGCTTTGAGTTTTTCCGTCATACCCAACGGGAAAAATCGCCGCGCAGCGCGAGATTCGAACCCATGACTATTACACTGAAGAGCGCTTTCTTGACCACTCGGTTACGACGAGGAGTATAAGTTCGAATAAATTATAAATGTAAATGTATAAATGCTTTTAAGAGGTTCATGGGTAATAGAGCTTACGAAACTCTTCAAAAAGGTTGATCATCTATGTTCATTTTAAGTAAGTCCCACAGAAGCTCAAACAATCCGAAGATCAACGCGATAACTTGACCAATTTTTAACTCAAACTTAAAGCCATTATTTTTGAGTTTATGAATTTCTACTTCAGGTTACGACATCGAACAAAATTGAGTCGAGACGACAGACTCTGAATAAGTTATTTCCTGAAAAAATGAGGACGCAGAAGAGCTGTGAATATCAACGCGTAGCATGACCAGCATAAAGTAAGTTAGGCTCAAACTGTTGCCATTAGACACCCTGATGTCACATTTGAACGTAAACCTGAGTAAGTTCATCGAAATGAGCGTGTCTCAGTAGATGAAGGAAATAGCTTAAATTATTTATTTTCACTTTTCTAATTGAGTTTCCTGTGGATCGCAAACAAAAAACAAAGCCCAGACAAATAAATGTTTGCATTCAATTCGGCGAGCTCTCGCAGCTGCAGTCTGGCATGGGAAAACATGTACAAGCACGTGTCACACTCAAGTTTGCACCAACAATCATAATGTTGATGTTTTTGAGGGGAAAATCTAAGAAAAGAGCTTGGTCCCAAGAGTCATCTATAGCTTTGAAAGTTCGCAGCAACCATTATAATTTGATTTCTCCACCATGATGGGGAAAAATTTGTTGAAAAACTATTAGACAATAAAAATTGAGCAAACTACTCACGGAAATAATAAATAGAGATGGACGGGTGAAACGTCCAACTCGTGAACTCAACCAGCTAGTTTACTCTCAAAATCTCACGAACAGTGCACAGGAACAATTTTTAGGTGACGAACCGACATAAGACATCACATGAAAGATATTTCAACGAGTGCCGCGGACAATAATTCAGTAGATCCAATTCTCGTTAACCTGCCCCGAAAAGAAATTACTGACATGCACCACTGTTCATCCACATAGATGAAGATCAGCCATACGAAACTGGGATAGAGAAGCTGGATGACGTCACAACCATCGCGTGAGCAAAAACGGTTATTGGTATTGAGAATCCTAGGATTACAGTATGACAAAATAGAAGTTATGGATTTTGGAAAACTGGGAGAATAGCGTCTAGCACTAGAAACACGACTCGAGACATCTGATGTTAAATTCATCACGCTGAGCGATTTTGTCTCACCTAAAACCAACGGTACTTCAAATTAGCACATTTCTCAATTCTGGAGAAGAGATATCAGAGAGTAAAATGATAGAGAGACTTCGACATTGAGAGGTAAATTTGAAATTTTACATCAAGAGCTGGTGATTTCAGAGTTCACGAAAAGGATTGTGTTCACCACTCTAGTGTGAACATCAGTTACTCCTCATCAATTACAAAACATGTGACCTTCATCGAACTTAACCTATCACAAAGTAAGGATAATTAGACGAAAGATGGCACAATACTATGGCTGATTTGAATGTTATGAACGAATGCTCAGAGTAAGAAAAGAACCATATGCATGCTGGCCAAGTGCACCGGCGTTACCGGAATCGCAGAGCTTCGACACTATCCCCTGTGAAGCAGGGCTCCCACTCTAAATTTTCCGATAAACCTGGATTGAACATGAAAAAAAAACAGATTCGTTAAAAAACCTAGAAGTGTTATTTTAATAGGGAAAAGTAAAAGTTAACATACATGAGGGAAAACAATGATGGTAATGCTGATTTTATTCCTGTTCCTCCTCTTAATTCTCTTTTGCAGCGCAAATATCAGTATTAACAATTAAGACAACTTTTCTGTTGTGCAAGGCGCTTTTCATTACGCTGGTGACATACTCCGTAGATCTCCAGTTTTTCATGGCATGCAATTCCTTCTCGAATGAGAAAAGATGCTTACATTTTAACCCCTTTAGCTATAGTGCTGTCATGAAAGGCTTTCTTACACACTTCTATCAAATGATCAGTGTGAGCAAATGGCATATGATGCTCGGCAATGAAAGCAGAGATTATCAGTTCTGCCTTTGCCACCTCCTCGTTTTCTGTAAGCTTCGGTTTCTTGAAAAATACATCAAACTTCGTCATTGACTTCGCACATTTCATGTTATTCTCGTGTTTAGAAGTCTTGCTATGCGCTAACAACATTGACTTATCTGCGTCTCTTATTTTTGTATCACAGCATACGCAGTAACTACAGCCCTTTTCACTTGGATCTTCTTTAAGCCACTCTTTCAAATTCTCGTCTTTCAACCATTCTTCTTTAAAAGATTGCTTATACCACTTTTTAGCCTTCTTTTTTGGAGGGCTTGCCATTTTTAACCCCACTGCGGCTGATTTATGAAAATTAAAGACCTATAATAAATTTCTACATGCACTTTTAAATAATGCAATATCAGTTTTAAGCGGCCCATAGACGATCAAATTGATTGTCAATATCATTGATTCAATACATTGATGAAATTATTTTTGCTCACTATGTAAATTAATTGACGGTCGTCAATCAAGCCCACAGACGATCAATTAAATGGTCTATATTCATCATTGTCAATTATATTGACAATAAAATTGATCGTCTATGGGCCGCTTTAGTTACAATCAGTCACGCCATTGCAACGAGCCAGACAAATCGACGCAACACAACTTACTCAAGCTCACCAAGAACTGAACTCACTGAAGTGGCGCTCCGGTTAATTCCGGCGTGGCCGGGCGGCACCCACGTCAAAGTTGCTCCACTCTGTGAGCGTGTATTTCAGCATCCGTGTGCGTGTAGGATGCGTCATGTGCACTGGTCCAGAGTTGACCTCATTGCAAGAAGTCGCTGTATCGTCTAACAATAATGAATTACCAGGTTTCGAAATGCAGTTAGGTAATGCACTTACTCACAAAAAATTGCCAGTGGTGATTTAGAAATGGGCATGCAGAGTGGGAACTTATTTGCAATATGGAAGGAGTTCAATTACCCGATCTTTTTAAATTGCTGCCTTTAGCAGCGAAGGGTAAAGATCAGGAAAATGTAATGAACATTGAAATTGCAATTAAAAGCCGCACTGAGTTAGACAGGATAAATGAATTCTCGCATAAAAATGTTAGCTGGACTAGGCAAAACGAGGAAGGAAGGGACAATTAAACATACTGATATGGGCATATAATTTTTTTCACTAAAATTTTAAAAGTTAATCAAATTTATGTGGTTTAAATATGCGTGAAAGGCATCGTGCAGAACGCTTCAGCACTTGAATACTTGAATTCAATTCATATTATAAAGAACGTGATAGAATACTTTTATTCAATTGACATTGAATAGAGTCTGCTAATTTATCGAATTAACTGCATATTTCTAATAGAAACTTAAGAGATTTCCACTGCTAACCATACGTCGTGACATACGAACCATACATTATGACATACGGTAGAATCGCAGTAACTGTGCTGTTATTTGGTCTAACTCATTATACAATATGTGTCGTTTAAGACGGCTGTAAAAACTTTTAAGTGTAAATTGAAACGCACAGTGTTTTATTCCATTATTAAATGACACTTTTATAGCAAAACTGTCTCGTAATTGTTTGCACTCAATTATGTCACGCAGGGACGTTTGGCGGCTGTCAAAGTGGGCAGGGTACTTGGTGACGGTGACAAGGCGTTCACGTACACAGACTCGCACACGAACAAAGAGTGGAGCAACTTTGACGTGGGTGGGGCCGGGCGTGCAAGTTCGTTTGCTACTTGTTCATTACGCGTTTTAACGGGTGAAAAACGGATTAAACACGTTTTACCTTATCCGATTGGCTTAGTTTTGTTTATGATATGCTTTTAAATGCGGTTTAGGTTCAGAAATTCTTAACTGCATTGTTCAATTTATTCGAGTTAATGATGAATTTACTGTCGGACTTGAAATACTTGAAAACCCAGATTTTCGCAAATTTTTCAAAAATTAAACCTAGCAACCCAGGAGGGGTATAAAAAACCAAGATCTGGGTGGCAAAACCCATGAGTGGGAGCCCTGCTGTGAAGGTCAGATGCAACTAAAGTGACGCTTCGTCGTCCACGGTTTACAAGCGTTACAGCATCGTGTTACAACTTTGGATTACTGTAGGTACTGGCATTCTGGCAACTGACTGAAATTTGCAGAATCATAGCGAAGTGAAGATTTAAAATGAATCAGGCATTGGTAGAATTTACCACAGGATATATTATGTAACACTGATACGTAGTTACTCCTGTACTGGGTGAACTGTCGTCAAATGCATACCTCAGAAAAATGATTACTTTATGATAAGTTTGGTTGTTTAGTAGCGGTTATGATAGCTTATATGTAGTATAAGGGACGAAATGCTGGGACATATTGGAAATGCTAAGATAGATTGGTTTAGCTAGATTATGTTGTGTTTAGTTAGGTTAAGACAGGCTAGGTTCGGGTAGAATAGGTAAGAAAAAGACTTCAAGTTAAGTTATGTCAAAATAAGTTAGACTTGGACGGGTTTTTAAAGTTCATTTACTTAACACGTTGACTGTGATTCGTTAAACTGAAGTTCAAAATTCAAGTTAAATTTAAAGTCAATTGTAGTTAGCAATATTAACAATGGCTAACATTAACGGGATAGAGCCATCACTGAACTTTCGTTAAGTATTTATGGAAATTGAATTTGACTACTTGAATTGACTACTGGTCGGTCAGCAGCGTTATGAAAATTCCCTCCGTGTGTACTAACCGTAAAATATTTCCCAAGTCCAACTAGCTTCGCATTATTATTAAGTTTGAAATTATCTCGAACCGTGCAAGGAGTAATGAATGCGAAACGAAGCTGAAAAAAAATGATATTAGGTGATTTCAGCAAGACGTTCTCTTCTGGATATAGAGCTGGACGCCGCCAACAACTTGGACTGTAGTTCTTGTATTTGACGTTCTAGTGCTGCGTCATCTTTCCGTAGAGTTTCTATGTCACTCTCGATCATGCCCTGCTGTAGCTGTAGCTGTTGTAGACTTGCACCAATGCGGTCCAGCTGCACCTGCTCGAAAACGTTTTCAGAACAACTTGGGTAAAAAGTACACTCACATGAATATTACAACGATTTCATAGAAAGTTACCGCGTACATGTGTAGACAAGGTGGTCAGTGGGATCTCGTCAGGAGACCAGAGCTAATTGGAACGAAATTTTCCACGCCTCATTGCTCACCATAATTGCATTTACAAACGATGAAAAAACTTTGTTTTGTGAAGTCATGAAATACCTAAAGTACTCACTAAAATTCAAATTTTTGTACCGTCATACATAACTTTTTATGTACATTTCTCAAAATAGCTATTTCCAAGCATTGATAAAGATTTACTGGAGAAAATGAAAAATTCCTTGAAGCTTTCCACGGTTTTCAAAATGACCTGAAAATGTATTTGCTCAACTGCGGTGGTTGCATATATGCGATGGTGGTCCGTATGTTTCCTAACTGATTTATTCTTTTATGAGCCCTATCGTCACAACATTTACTTTCTTTGTGAAATGAAATCTCGGGCGATGGTTCATGAGTTTGCTAAAGGTGTTTAAATGTACATGAGAAGTCATATTATTAGTGAATGAATTTTGACGTCCTTCCTTGACGCATTGCACATCAGACGTTCATAGCCTTTTCAGTTTTTTTGCCTTTCGATTTGTGTTTTAACTCCACTACAGTTCAGAAGCTATCGTGAATCCAATACGGTAAACCTTTATCCATTTGATAATAAATTTTGGCTCTGTATATTAGAGTGAAGCGTTTTTTTTCAACTTTTTTGAATCTTTTAACGCTATAGTGGGAAAAAGTTGTGCATCTCTATGTGAATAATGTGTGTATAATATTAGTCCTCTATGTCGATTTCTTCACATGCCACCGAGATGCCAAAATTTCAAAAAATATTCAGAAAACGTCATTATTGAAAATATTTCCATAAATGACTGATTTACATAATTTCTTTTGCTATAGCGATATAAGTGGGTTAAACTATGTCACTTTGTTAGGTTTCATATTTCAGGTCGATACGATGACATTTTTATATGCCGCCAGCGTCACCAAAAATGTCACAATATGATAAATTAGAGTTATTTTTCACTAACTTATTTTTGATAAAAGTTTAAAATTTCAGAAGGTATAACTGCGCTATACTCAGTAAAGGATGTGAAAATATGTTGTTAACGATCATGCCACGTATTTAAGCCCTGTAATTTTATCTTTACATGCCGCAAACTATTTAAGAAACAGTCTTAATAACAATTAAAACAATAGGGCAAGTTCTGTCACGTTCCGCTAGGTAAGGGTTGGGGATGTTTAGGTTCCACTAGGTTAGTTTGAAATGGCTTAGGTCCGGCTATGTTAGGTTGGGGAGGCTTTGGTTTCACAAGTTTAGGTTGAGGATGCTTAGGTTCCACTAGGTTATATTGGGGAAGCTTAGGTTCCACTACTAGGTTAGTTTGGAGAGTCTTAGGTTCTACTAGATTAGGATGAGGAAGCTTAGGTTACATTAAGTTAGGTTGGGGAAAATTAGGAACCTAAGCCCCAATCAATAAACCACAATCTAAATTAGTAGAACCTAAGCCTCCCAACCAAACCTTGTGGTACCTAAGCCTCCCCATCTAACATAGAGGAACTTGAGCCTTCCAAATCTGATCTAGTAGAACCTTATCATTCTTAACCGTACATATTCGAATCTAAGCCTCTTCAACTTGACCTAGTGGAACCTCAGCCTCCACAACTTGAACTAGTAGAACCTAAGCCTCTCCAATCTGACCCAGTGGAACCTAAGCTTTCCTAACTTGACCTGAAGAAACCAAAGCCACCAATGACCTAGTGAAAAATGAGCCTCTTTAACCTAACCTATTAACACCGAAGCAACTCCAACCTAACCTTGTGGAACCTTAACCTCTCTTACTCAATTAACACTTTGACTGCGGCAACTAAATATCAAGTTCAACACCAAACTCAAACTTCAAGTAAATTGTAGTAAACTATTTTGAAAATACCAAACATGAAATGAATCGTGCCTTCATTTAGCTTTGATTAAGTATTTATGAAAATTCAGTTTGCGACGACTGGTCGGTCATCAGCTTTATGAAAATTACCTCCGTGTACAACCGGTGGCGCACGTCGCAGTCAAAGTGTTAACCTAGTGGAACCAAAGCTTCCTCAATCTTAAATAGTGAAACGTAATCCTCCCAACCTAACCTAGTGGAACCAAGCCTCCCCAACCCAACATTGTGAAATCTAAGCCTCACCAACCTAACATAGCCGGACCTACGCCTTTCCAACAATCTAACCTAGTGGAACCTAAGCATCCCTAGCCTGACCTTGCGGAACATGGCGGAACTTGCACTATTGTTTTAGTGCACTCAGCCCTTATGCTAGAAAAAAACAAAGACAGTTTTAGAATCCATGAAGCATTGTAAACGAAGTTACGCTTTCAAATTTTCATTTCCCGTTTTGTTTTCTTTTCATATTGGGTCGAAAATTCAGGATTTTTGGTCCCCTTACATCCCCCTGGAGGGAAGGGGGATCTAGTGTCCGCAGCGCTATAAAATTTTAGGACCTAATAATTGTCCACCACCTAAGGGTCCTTTTTCAACAACAACAAAAAAATGGCTCATCGAACCGCCAGGGGCCTGGATTGACATCCTTGAATGATTAGATCTACATGAGCTATTGGACTCTCACTTATCTCTGAAAGTACAGAGTACAACATTTCTTCTAAGACTAATTAGAAAATTTGTTCCTCAGAACGCTATGCGAGTCAATTTTCAGAATTTAAACAACAAAGCGACGAGAATCACCAATGCTTCCCCAATCTTCAATTTACTACAGTAAAGTTTGTCACAACCGACTCATACATGTCCGGATGTCAAGTTATTCCGCTTGTCAAGTCATCCGCATGTAGACAGGAAAATAAAATATTTATTATACGTTAATTAATTTATTTCAGGTAAATGAAATGCAGGTAAAAAAGTATTTTTATTACGCACACAAGAAACAGGATAGCTCTCTTAGTTATCATAAGCGTTTTCAAGTTAGATAAGGATGTTCAAAAAGAGGCCGTAGCGGCCACATCTAATGGCGACCATGCTCTCCTGATATCGCGCCTCTTAGATTTCAAGTTCAGGGGAAACTTGAAGAGTTTGGTGTAAAAGACACCGATTACTTCCGAAGATCACCTCATCGGTAAAAAAAATTGAAGCATCTGCAAGTATCTGTGAAACTCCTGGCGTCTTCGATCGCATACGGCAATCATAGCACCTGCGTTTTAACGCCATGCATCGCAACAGTTGACGTCGTGTTGAACATCTTCTGTAAATACCTAACCTAATTTGAAAATCTGTTTCTTGAGGTCGGAATAATTAAGTTTTTTTCTATTCCGAATAAATATTCTTTCCTTACTTCTTCACTCAAGTTTTCTAGCCCCTCTCATAATATGAATTTTGCTCTAAAATGTTTAAAATTTCACGTCCTTGCCGCTCTATAACGAAATATTTTTGAGACGTTGATTGAGTGATTGAGGACTGCTAAACCAACAGTCCCTACCTCATGTTAAAGTTTCTTAAACTATTTGTCAGTTACTCTGAATTCACGCTTGAGCAGAAAACAGTTAAAAACAAAACATCCTGTGGCGAGACTGCGGCGATTTTTGTTAAACTTTCCAAGGAGCGTTCTGCAATTCATTTGACGGGGATTCTATATGGCGTTGAAAATTTAGCCTTAGTATGAAGATCAAAGTTATCTGCTAATTACTAATCAATATATTTTGCTAAGCGTGCTAGTTGTATAGTTCGATAAAGATTTATAGGAATTCAGAGTGATATGTATAAGTGGGAAGATAGGAGGAATTACAAAATCTATTGATTTGATGACTATAGCAAATGCGTTCAGTACCTAACAACCCAAAATGCTCGACGGCTTAAAACACATTTTCGTTTCCTTGGACGCAGAGCAATTGATTCAGGTGAAAGAGATGATATTTTGTCGATTTAACATGTTAAATCGAATAAAATTATATCTTAACTTATGAAATTCATACTTCCAAAATATCGGGAAAATAGTCCAGAAAATCTTTGAAAAAGTGTTTTTCACGAGAACCTGTAAAAGAGTTTGATAATTGTCTCTTGTTGATTACCGAAAAGTTTGAAATGAAATATTGCATCTATCAAATATGGGTAGCAATGCACAAATGAAACATATCTAAAAAAATTGTCGATTCGATGCTAGGAAACCGTACTTGGAGATAGACGGAAGAATAAATATAATAAATGACGAGACATTAATTATTCATGAAGACCAGCACAGTTGAGCTTCTGTAGATAAGGTAAAAGTCGGGAAGCATAGCTATTTATCCACCTACAATTATTAAGACCTACAACTACCAGCAGAGACTAACACATGATGGTACTTTTTGTGTTGTACAACCCATAGGAAGTTATTAGGGTTAAAATTAAATTCGATACATTGAGTTTGAAAACGGAGCCAACAAAAAACAACATTACTTACATGGTGCCTTTCTCACAGATTTGTGCATTCATTTGTGACGTTAAATTAAAAAATGCTAGACTGGTGTTCTTTGTTTTTTATGTGTTTTTTATGTTTGATAGTTTTTATGGCAACCCTAATTAAAACGAATTAGCCTCCGAGATCTGATCTTGAACCCTGAGATTTTAAAATTGTACATGAGCCATTTTATGACAAGAAGAACATAATATTCCTGCATCCTCACGTGAAACTAGGTCTCATGAAACAATTGGAAAAGGCATTGGCAAATGATGACGATGAGCTTGAAGTTCATCATCTTAGCATTTCCTGGACTGTCAATCGAAAAAATCAAGGGTACACAAATTACCCAGCTCAACAAAGACGAACACTTCATCGGTACTATGTCAAAACTTGAAAAAATGCTTGCCTGACGTTCAAAGACGTCATCAAGAACTTTCTTGAAAATACACGCGCAAGTATTACACAAAAATTGTTCGAAAATTATTTCAGAGCTACAAAGCGCTTGGTAGCAGCACGAGTACCAAATTACATGCTTTGCATTGCCATCAGGCCAGCTTTCCATAAAATCTTGATGCTGCCAGTAACGATCTAGGTGAACGATTTCACCAGGATTTGAAGGTTATAGAAGAATGTTACCAGGGTAGATGGGATGTCCATATGACGGCTGACTATTGTTGGAGCATCAAACGCGACAGTCCTGAAATTAAACACTACAGAAAAAGCTACAGGGGTAATTTGTACATTAACATGTACAAAATTATAGCCTTATCCTCTGTAAAAACGTATCAATGCCAAACAAACATTCAATATAATGCCTTTTTCTTTTATTTGTCATTGTATGTTAATGTTTCAACTTTTTATAAAACAAGCACCAAAACTTATTTACAGTATTTTGAATTTTTTAAGGAAATGAAAATCCTATACATGCATTATTTGATGTAATAGAGAAAAATTAAGATCAGTTTTGGATTCAGCATTCATAAATTATGCACATAACAACTGAAAGACCTAACTCAAAAATTATGTCCGGCCCCAGTGTTATTTTTCGAGCTCACTTAGCTGCTTCTAGTTTTCATGCATTCTTCGCTATTCCTTCGTTGTTTTTTCAACTTTTTTCTTCCTTGCTTAAGCCCATATGAGACGGTGGTAACGAGTGTGAACATTTGCCCGCGGCATCGCTAGCTCCACCCATTTTCTCTCTTTCTGTCGCAACTCTGCTCTCTGTGGCGATGTTCGGCGTTACACCAGTGTCGAAATTTGTGATCGCTCCCTGCACGATAGAGATGGCATGCTGAGGCTTGACACCACCTCAGTGTCAAGCCAGCCTTCGTGGGTGGTGCGCGACTGTACTCTGCCTCTCTCCCTCCTTATGCACTTCATTGAGCAATTTCGCATTTGTATATTCACTACTTTTTAGGAACCATTCTCTAGCCTATTTTGAGCGAGCATTTACATCTCTTTTTATTCTTATTCATTGAACCTATAGCGAATCCTATCAACTGTACGAACTCGTCGTCTGGGGCCGCTTTTATTGTGCGCGCTTTTCCACTTAACTGCTACTGGCACAATAAAGCGTGTGCCAGCTGTTGTCAAGTTTGCAGTGTGTTGTTTGCGTCGGTGCAGGGCCTTGAGACCGACAAACCAAACTTAAGAAGGCCCTCAGAGGCCCCTGCCAGGCCCCTGTCACTCCGATGGTCATTTTTCATGTTTTTGTTGGAAAAGGACCCTTAGGTGGTGGACTATTTGGTCCTAAAATTTTATGGCGCTACCGACAATAGATCCCCCCCAGGGGGGAGGGGGGGTAAGGGGGACCAAAATCTTGAATTTTCAACCCCATTTAAAGAGAAAAAAGGGGGAATAAAAAATTTACTACGATACTCTTTCTATGTATGTTACAAGGATGCTAAAACTGTCTTTGTTTTGGTTCTAGCATGAAAACTCATAGAGTTCTATTCTTTTGAAATATCAATACCAATGGACTGAAAACCAATATGTCAATTATTTTCAAAAACTAAGGCCTGAATCAAAAAATGTATTGAAGAAATTGTGTTTTTTTTCAGAAGTTACATATAATTGTCAAATTTCATAAGAATCAGATAGAAAATGAAAAATTTCGTATTATAATTATTTTTTCATGGAAATTACAATTCACAGTGAATATGAAATTATGTATGGAGATTATCGAAACAAAAATGAAAACAGCATTCAATTACATAATTTTTCCATTATATTACACTTCAACAACAAATTTTGTATTTGGCCTGTACTGTAAAGTCACTTATTTCCAACATTCAAAAGAATAGAAGTCATTGAGTTTATACGCTAGGAAGAAAACAAATACATTTTTAGAATCCTTGGAACATTTCTAACAAACTGATAGTGTTTTTTTCATTTTGTACATTTTAAATTTTTATCATACATCAAAACAAATAATTCGGTACATTTTATATATTGGTAAAATATCGCATATATATCAAAAAGTTTCATTTACAAAATAAATGGACTATCAGTTTTTTAAAAATGCTCCAAGGATTCAAAAACTGTCTTTGAATTTGTTCTAGCATAAAAACTTTTTGACTTCTATTCATTTGAAATATGTATAAAAATGGCTGAGGAAACTAATATTTCAATTTTTTCAGAAAAACTAAGGCCTAAATCAAAAAAGTTATACGGTTAAAATATGTTTTTCCTGCAAAAGTACATATACTGGCCAAATTTCAGACCAATCGGATCAAAATTCAACTTTTAGCGGAGGGCCCCCTTAAGGGCCATTTACACTAGGGGATATTTCGGCCGTGAGGCGCTACACGTGTATAGGAGGCTCACCACTCAGGCTCATATACTATATGTGCGTGTTTATACGAAGTTTCCCATTCGCTCTGATCGAATACGCAATCCCCGACACTCAAGAGCCTCGTAACTACCGTGGCGAATAGGTAACTTCGTATAAACACACACAAATATGAAACTCAGAGGTGAGCCTCGTATACACGTGTCGCGCCTCACGGCCGAAATGTCCCCTAGTGTAAACGGCCCTTTAGTTCAGATTGTCTGCAGACATATTTGTACGTTAACGGTCGCGTCTCAGACTCACTGACTACCTCGGGTACCTGACACTGTTCTACCGTGTTGAAAAAGCAACGTAATTGCATTCAGATTTAGGATAACACGTTTAACGCTGAGGAGTTTGATATAATTCTGCGTATCCATGCTGCGTTCAGGGACTAATTTTCCAACATGCCGCGCTTATGCATTATGCATAAGTGCAGTAGTACTTTCATAAAATATTTGAACATGAGTTTTCACTTGTACGTAGAGAAATACCATGAATTACAACCTTGAACAGGAATACATTTAGCTGATAAGTTAAAATTAAAACACATCAATTATTTAAAAAAATAACTGTCCAATAATTAAAATTATAGCACTATAATTACTTTAAAAAAATGATGAATGTGAAATAATAATAATGACAGGTTTAGCGGTGGTGAGGCAACAATAAAATTCATGGGGGAATTTGAGATCTTAAATTTGAGAAATTATTTTTCATATGGGTTTAAGAAACCTATTAACTCAAATAGTGCCAGCAAAGTATATTCTACCCTTGGTGAAACACTTTGTATATAAAATCCATCTGCTGCCCTACATCTGGCAAACAAATGTGCGAGTCAGTCAAGAAAACAGGATTTATAGGATTTTTGGTTTGTATTAATAGCATTAAAACTTAGTTTCAAAATTGTAAAACTGGGCATGAGTTTTTTACTCAAATATAAAATAAGTCAATATCATTTAGAATTTATTTTCGGAAAAATTAGAAGCAGAGGTGGTTGAAATAACAACCCCAGAGTAAAATAATTGGCTTGTTCCTATAAACGTCTATTAGTTCACAACGAAATAGAAGATGTTCTTAATGGTTACTACACGCCTGATGAAGATGTAACAATTTTTGACAGAATCTAGTAGAAGCTACATATCTTTATTAATAACATATTGTGTTATAACAGAGGTTAATGTAGTATCTCAATACAGGCCTCGCAGCCGGATGTCCTTATCACATTTGGTTTGAGATATCGCGGCACCGGCGGAAGCGTCTCAACCGCAGGGCCAAGCCGACGGAAGCGCTTGTTGCGCATTGCGCTATGTCCTTATTGTACTTGGGTTCGGATGGGTCGGAAGCGCCCCGACCGCAGGCGCCGGAACCGTGCCTTAGGGCGCATTGCATTGGTATGCACCGGAAGAGCATTGTTTAACTTCCGAGCGCTATAGCTTATAAGCAGAGTCGGTGTATGGATGAGTCAGTACAAGAATAGGAACCTAGCTAAGAGTTTCCTTTTCCTACTCCACGAAGTTAAGGCTTGATACGGTAGTTAAAGCTACCTTAGGCTATACCTCGTGTCGTGATGAAAAACCAAGATACTACAGTTAACAATTCGTGTTCTTAGAAAAGAATGATGCCTGACGATGTTCATGCATGCAGAAACGATGCATGTACCAAGATTTTTTTCAATAGACTCTTATACATTATTTTAAATTCATTGTATTTTTTATTCCGTTGTTTCTCATATAGGAGGATAAATAGTAAGAAAATTAAAAAAATGTTCTTTGTTTCGAACCGTGTGTAATTACTCTTCGTCAAAACACTGGTAATAAAAATTTCTTGAAGTTCATTCATCTTAAAGAGAAAGTGCAATTGACTTATCCATCGAAGGATGTCATTGGCTTATGTTTAATTGCTTAAGGGAATCTACTACCCTGGACTCGACCTCATCGGTCAAACTTCACTGTACACATTTCTATTGCACCTATGGGAACGAAAATTTACACGTGGACGTAAAATTGAATACCGAACCCTTTTGCATCCATAAAATTTATCGATTTTCGCCAAAAAAAATTATTTCGCGATTACTAGAAAAATATATACACTTGCGTAAAACCCTACCCACTCTATAATTTTCGACGTAAAAGCGTGATTTTGGTCTCATTCGACGCGGAAGGACTGTACCAAGACCGTAACGTAGGATTTTTTTGAATTTTGGATTAGAAAAAATTTATGGTTACATATGTCAAAAAAGGGTTTTAAAAAGACAAATTCAATATACTTTTTTTAATCTCAGGTTACAGGATTCTATTGCAACTCGATGAATGAAAATGAATACCGATATGTAAAATTAAATTCTATACACATTTGATTCTGTGAAAAATTTCGAAATTTGCGAGAGGAAAAAGTTATTGGGTGAACATATATATATATGTTTTTTTTTGCACAAAACCACACCCCTTCTATAATTTTCAACGTAGAAGCGTGATTTTGATCTCATTCAATGCGGTTTGACAGTTGGAACAGCGTAGCGAAGCAAAATTCTTTTTGAATTCTGAATTAATTTTTTTGGGGAAAAAACTGAATTTTTTTTACATGTTGGATATGTGTAACTATAACTGTTTAGTTCGAAAATCAAAAAAATCCTTCGTTACGGCGTTCCTACAGCCTTTCCGCTTCGAATGAGACCAAAACCACTCTTTTAAGTTGAAAATTTTTGAGTGAGTAGGGTTGTGCGCAGGTATATATATTTTTCTAATAATCGCGTAATGATTTTTTTATGCGAAAATCGAAAAATTTTATAGATGCAAATGTGTTTGGAATTCAATTTTACACATCTGATGCATTTTTGTTAAACTAGTTGCGATAGAAATGGGAAAAAAACACATTTGTAAAATTTGGTAGTCAAAGGCTATTCCAGGGAAGTAGATCCCCTTAAAATGAATGCCAGCAAGATCTTGCTATTTCTACGAATCCTAATACGACTTCGAAAAATGCTTCATTCCACACTTCGAATTTGTACTGAAAAGAAATTGTTCACTTCACTTCTCAACTCTCTTTCGAAGTAGGTCCTCTACAGAATCATATTTATTTGTTAATAAAATGAGTTTTATCTCAATATATTATATAAGATGTCATCACTCTACCAAACTATTTAACGAAACCATTCATAAACAGGGAAACTTTGTCCGTTAGATTTAAAAAAATTTATCTTCATTTTCAGGTTTGTAAATATATTACTCACATTCTATAAAACTCGCTCTGTACAACAATTTAAATTACTTTGTGGTTGTAAAAATACTCTTTGTTATCCTAGAACACACAGAAAAATCATGTATGTAAAGCGTATGTAATTATTCATTGCTTTACATAAGTCGACGTAAGTTGCCATGTAAATGTTTTTACGTAAATGTGGTTCTTTTTCATTCAGCGAAGACATTTGAAATATATGCCTACGAAGAAAACCACCTATGGCGCACCAAGTCCATGATGTACTGGTGCTGAGCTTGAATCTCCTCCACAGCTTTAACACCTCCACAGCTTGTACTACATGGAGGGTGGGCGGGGTTAGCGACGGCGGATTTGGCTTCACTCGCTTGACTGGTAAAAGGTGGCGATGCCGCCTCCACCCATTCAACCTCCTTGGCGAATGTAGCGATGAATGAATGCAAGAAAAGAATGAAAATTTAAAAAACCATAGGACTAACGAATAGCAAAAAACGGTCCGTCCAGTTTTTGCTGTTATGGACGTGGGATCAGCTGCGACTACGCGCTGACAAATCTGGCTACACTATCAAGGTAGTCAGCAATACGCTCCCATAGCTCACCGTGTGTGTACGTGACGACAGCAACAACGACAGCAGTGACGCCAGCTGTTCCTAACTGCGCTAGCTCATAGTACGAGAGGTTCAGGGCGGAGCCCACTCACGTCTGGATAGCTTCCGGTATTGGAAAACGGACTCTGATGGAACATTTGAGTCGCAGCATTCATCAGGTTGACGCGAGGCGAAGGTAAGCGACAACGACGAATACGACGATGACTCTTCAACATTTTTCAGCAACGATTTTGACACAAAACGAGCTCATAGCTGAGTTAACACGAAATCTGCAATGACTCATCAGATTCCCGATTCTGAAGGATGTGCTTCGTCGAGAGCATGATAAAAAAAGGATGGTTTCTACAAAAGATAGTGCGAGAATATTTATTCTTCCTATAATTGGATGCTGCTGAGCTACGATATAGGCTCCCAGAGCTCTGTGCGCTCTGTGTCTTCATTATAAATGAGATCTTAATCTCATTGGATAGTTTCTAGAATTATACTCACGGCTGGAGAAGTCTTCTTCACATTTTCTCGGATACATCGTCTGCCCAAGACGCACGGAAAACACTTCCTTGCAAGGAGACTTCAGACAAGCTGCCGACATTGTGCAAATTCAGCCCATAATGCTATCACTTCGTACCAGTTTGGTTGTGTGGAAAAACCAAATGATTAGTGATGCTCCTCTACAACGCAACCTGCACACAAATGCCTATTAGGAAACCGTTAACGATCAGGAAATTGTCTTTTTTCAGCAGCACGAAGGATATTTGTTTTGATTTTGATCATTATTATGAGAAACGATCACACGGTGGAGGATGCTCTACTTGTTTGAATCGATCGTACAAACTACTAGGCATGTCGAAATTCCGCGAGCTAACGGTCGCTCACATTCCGCTTCCTCGCATCGACTTTGCGACGACTTCGCGGCGATGAGCGATTGACGTCGTCCAACCAAATAGATGCCAAACGCCGGCATCGAGAAGGGTTCGGGTGGAATTATTACTTATGTCATTATTGAACCGTTTAATGTTAATTAGATGATAACTTCAATTACTGAGGACCGATGTTTCATTGCAAATAAAATTCAATGCACAAAACGCAAACGGAACCGCTTGCTCGTGGAATTAAACCGTCTTAAGAATGTCACGTAAACGTTTCGAAAGGTGAGGCGCTTGAAGACGGGGTCGTCTTTTGGGGAAGCGGGTGTACTCTGTGCGAGACTGTGATTGAGTCTCCGCCTGCCCTTAGGGGCTAGGGCAAGGAACCTCCTTAACTATATATTATATCAGTGGCGTGTAATTACCGTAAAAGTCAGGTAAAACCCGTTATAATCGTTTTCCCGGAACCCACGAGCAAGATGAGTGTTTATAGTTAAATGTACTCATCTTTCATTTAGCATTATTTGTACTAGCTATTCCACGCATAGGATAATAGACACTCGCCTTCAGCGTGCGTAGCTTTATTTACGTGTAAGCTAGGTGCGTCATATTCATTTTGGTATATTAGACAGTTTCTCTGTTACGCTAAAATGATTCTGTGGCTGTCTGTCTGCTAATAAACTAATGATGTGGTTCATATCTCGTGATTTCCGGTAAAGATGAGATAAGTGACCGATGCTGTTGCATGGTTGAACGCTACCAAATAACAATGATTGTATTAACATCAATACTTCATATGAAAGAAATATCGTTACAGCTTATATTCTCTTTACGGGGAGTGCTAGCAGCATATATAAATAAATTAATCGATAATATGACGAGGACATTGAAAAGTCTCGTTCGACTTTGATTAACAAAATAAAAGAATGCAGCCAGAGAGGTCACGACAACGGTAATAACAGTGAACGTATTCGGCGTCACCGGTGGGATGTCCAAAAATTTAGCGCTACAACATCTGGTGGCAACGAGAGTAGGATTTGAGTATATTTCATATAAAAGTCCTAAATATATCCCACCGATGTCACTTCATAGATGGTAGGTCTTGATACGTCCTACCGATGTCAATTCGTCGTTGTGCATGCTTCTTGAATATATCTACGTGACGTATCGTTTATTGAAGAATATATTTCATTTGACCGAATCATATTCTATTAGAGATTATCTTGCTGCCACCAGCCCAATATTTGGGCGAAATAATATTATATTTTACATAAATGAATAATTCAATAACGGTCGTCATGACTATCTTTGGTAAACGTGTAAGCAGAGCCGTATGTTCAAGTTTATTATATTAATGTGTAGTTCATCATCATCAGTATCATTTGTAAACTTCGCCTCATTATCTCATCTCATCTTCCTAACTTACAAAGGAAATTGAAGACGTGAAAGGTTACCTCTGTTCGCTATCAATTTACGCAGATGTCTATTATATCATAAAGCTGTTGAGAGAGAAGCTGGTTAGATACTTAGTAAATATGTTATCTTACCTGCGGGATTCCAGTCTTCGACGTTGTCGAGATACGAGCGAGGATGTTGGTTACTTTGATTTCAAGTGAGAATTAAGATTGAGGCACGATTGATCTTCACTCGCTAGCACTTTTAAGTTGTTGTGCAAAGAAGCGGGTTTATCGCCAAAGGCGACGAACTGCAGGAGGACGACACCAGGATTTGTGGTCAATATGCTTTCGTACTCTAAACCTCCAATATTATAAGTTTTCACGGAGGAGTCTTTCTAACAACCTTGCGCCAGACTGCGTTTAATAACTGCCAGCTACCCTCTCCCATGGAGTGCGCCGGTTCTCAAGCGTTACGTATACGAACAAACACGTTATTATTAAGACGATAGTTGGAAACTAATGGACTAATGGAGAAGTCCCGTTATCTTGATAATTATTAAGTAATTAATTGAATCCCATGTTCAATCTTTATAAATGAAAAATATCCTAGAGGGACAAGATTCCAAAAACATACAAATGTATTCTTGGAAGAGGAAAGAGGTGGTTTGTAGCTACGGCTTGAAGTTCCGTCAGTGGTGATGACTGATGACGTGAAGAAGATAAGATCATTATGGTAAGGCAAGCACTTAAAGGATGCCTGGCGGTGTTGCATCCGTCACTTCCGATGCTACGTGATGCAGATCGTAGAGTTAGGCTTTCTTCACACGGAGCGTTTTTTCGACGCGCGCCTTTTACGACGCGCGTCATAAAGACGCCGCTACCTACACACGGGGCGTTGTTTCCCGGTTCAGTTGGCAGTGCAGCGACAACAGTTGAGGAAAAAAGACGTGTGTATTATTTGTCGGAATGGAAATACCTGAGGAAATTACTCATGTTTTGATTGCATACTCAGCGTACAGAACACTTTACAAGAGAAAGAAGAGGAGAATGTGGATACATCCATTGCTAGCTGTTAATACCAAAATTTCTCCCATTTATTTACTGAACTTAAAAATGATGAAGACAAGTTTTTCAACTATTTCTGAATGTCCAAAGATTCGTTTGATGAACTGCTGAATCAACTACAACCATCGTTGGAAAAAGAGGATACCAACATGAGACTCGCAATAAAACCTATTGAAACACTGGAAATAACTTTAAGGCAAGAAAACACAGAATGTGTAAACCATTATCCATTTACTTGAAAAATAAAATCTAATCGAAGTACGGCAATGCATTAGTTTTCTAATTTTTATTTACCTACATTACGAAAAATGCGCCGAATCTTATATTTGACAATTTCCCTTTATATGGACTGAAAAATATGTAATAACAATATGCCAAAAATAGTACTCAATCAACACTTATTTATTTGAAAGTAGAAATGTAATCAATGTACGGCAATGCATCTGTTCACCAATATCCATTTCCTTGAAGAATAAATCGTATAAAACAATTTTACACTATTTATCTTCAACGAAATTCTTGAACTAGAATAGCAAAATGAAACAAAAATTAGATATCACTGGTAGTTCATGAGATCAAGTAATTCCGAGGATTCAGAAAGAATCGACTCAAGAGGTGACGTAGGTCCCGGCGGCGCTAGTGTCAACAGCTGGGTGAGGCGCCAGATTTGGACGCCGCCCACCCCTCTCCCTCCACCTCCATGTTGCTTCTAAAAGTTGCCATTCGCGCCAATTATTTAACTATGTAGTATTACTGAGGTTTATTAACCTAGCTGTTCGTTATTCAGTTATTATTAATAACTGCATTATAAACACTACAAGTAATTAGTAAGTGGATAGTACACCGGAAAACCAAAGTTCACCTGCATTAAATCATTATAATAAATTATGACAACGACCACTGGTGTTTTGCCATTCGACCCTCCATCTCGGCACTCAAAAATAGGCATTTTTAAACTTTTTCAACTTAACCTTAAACTAACTGAACTTGGCCTAACCTAACCCAACCTTACCTAACTTAACCAACCTACTTAACCTAACTTAAGTTAACTTAACCTACCCTAAATTACCCTAACCTAACATTTCTGTAGATCTGGCGCCATTGGCGTCTGTGCTGCATGGGTGGTGGGTGGGGGTGGTAGAGTGGGGGCATCTGCCAGCTGTTGACTCTTGCGCGTCCCGGCGCCACAGTCGGAGTAGTAGCTTGCACCATTTGTGATTGGGCAGGTTGTACAATATTGTTAGGGATCATGTCATGTGATGCATACATTGTACAGTGTCCTGAAGCAATTGGTTGACGACTGGCCATGTTACGTTCGCGCATTTTTATTTCTTCAACTTTTCGAATCGAATACAGTAGGTTTGATTCATAATCAATTCAAGAAGCAATTCATAATCTAGTTCGTCAGCCATAATAATAAACCTACCTTAATCTACTGAAAGACAGGGAATATGATATGATGCAAATTTGAAAACAGGTTTCTTCATCAATATAAATAAATACACTGATAATAATATTCACTTCTATATAGTCTAGACATGAATTTTTCAACAATTTGATCTATATTTCACATTTCACCAACTAAACATCAAATTAAAATGTTTTCGAACACAAAATAGTCCTATGATCATGAAAACGAGCGAGTACAAAATTACAACGCGACGCTCCGTCTATAGGTCTCGTAGCAAATGCACACCCGCCACTTACTGCGCAGTTCAAACGACGCCTGAACTTAGCAGGATGACGCCCGACGCTTCAGCGTCACAATGACGGTCGTCTTCTTGACGCCCTGTGTGTAGGACAGCATCTGCTAGCACAGCCAGCTAAAACTGACCGTCGTTTTCGATGCGCGTCGTAAATGACGCGCGTCGAAAAAACGCTCCGTGTGAAGGCAGCCTTACTCCGATGCTGTGCTCATCCAAGAGAACGTATCTCTCACACGATTACTTACGGTTCTTTTCGAGGAGATGTAAGACGTTGGCCAGACTCATTTCCTCGCAGCGTTTTCTTTGAAGATATGATTTAGGGAAGTTATGTAGACATTACAAACGTACAGAGAAGTTGCTAGCAATTTTTCCCTATGAAGGATGAATTGTACTTTTGTATTGACATCACTGAACTTTTTGAGCGACTGGAAATACGAGATGATAGTACCAGCAGGCGACTTTTCATAGACGCATCCAAGGGCAGCATCAAAGCTGTTCTGCTACACAACGTTATCACTCTGCCCTATATTCCCATGTCTTAACAGTCAACTATGAATTATTTAAAAATCTGGAAGAAATTCGAACAAGCATACAGTATGATGACTATTACTGGCATATTTGGGCAGATTTCAAGGTGGTGTCCAGCTTACTGGTCGTTAGTTTGGCTATACTAAATTTTGCTGCTTCTTGTGCTTAAGGAACGCCACAGCAAGAACTGAACATTATGTACGCAAGGATTGACCGATTCGAGATGAAATTGAGAATGGAAAACATAACATCACGTACAAACTATTTGTGAAAAGTAATGGAATCCATACACCACCTTTTCATATTAAATTTAGTTTGTTTAACACGTTTGTTGCCACTGGGCGACCTAATGCGTCCAGCGGTCTCATGTTAAGTACGGTTGTAAGTAGGAGAGTTTAAAAAACGACTTTACTGCTCGTAAAAAATTGTATCTCTCCTAAGGAGTGTGAAAATTTAATAGCATGATGATATTTATCCTCGTATACTTGAATCTCTGCTGAAAATGATGAAGAAATAATTTAAATACTGTTCATTTACACCGATACGTGAATGCGCAATTTACTTAGTGGTACTCTTATGCTCCAATAGGCAGTCAATGTGTTAAGCAATTTGTGAAAACCATCAACAAGGATTCATCCATATTTATATATTTTGAATAGAAATTACCATTCCTGAGTTAAGTTACAACTACATAAGGTTTCGTCATAGATTCCTAAATTTGAAAAATTATACTCGATAAAACTTTTATCACATGTCTTAATTAAAAGAAAAGAAAAGCTTTCATTTGAGTCATTCAAGAAAGTTTGTGATAACTTTCTGAGAGAAACATCGTTAAGAAGATTATGTGCACGTAAGCTGTGCATGATCTGATGAGTCATTATCATGATATGGGGTGTAGCATGTCTCTAAAATTTTATGTAATCCTCTCTGAATTGGAGTTTTTTGCGAGAATCTTGGCGATGTGAGTGATGAATACGGTGAGAGATTCCATCAGGAATCTCTTACCGATTGTGACTAAAAACAGTGATGGAGCACCGACTACACGGAAAATGGAACCCTGACATGTTAGCAGACTGGAATATAAAAAGAGAAGATCACACAAGAGTTATAGAAGGACAAATGATGCCTAAAATGACAGGTATGTGTTTCATTCATAACCAATAATCATAATATATTGTTCATGGTACAGAAAAATAGTACCTAATCTGGAGAAATAAAGGTCATGTTCAGAATCCGGAGATCCGTGAAAGTAATTCTTATAAGGTATTCAAAAAAAATCTTGAGTCTCACTTCCTATCAGATTACTAATCGTGTAAGATCACAGAGTCAAACCTTGTCCCTTCCATAACTGGTCCTAATAATGTAATTTACCTTGGTTAATTTCGCCGATCTTCAGTCTGTTCTTGAATCGTTTGTTTAATATACTGTTAAATCTAGTCCATATGAACTATATTGTAAAATGAAGTATCTAATTTCGAGTTAATTATCTCATTGATCAGTCTAGTGCGTCTCTAGTTTAAGCGAATTAGGTTAAACATTATTGTACTCCTTAGACTAACCTTGATGGTAGGATGCCCTAGAAGTCACTGAACTTACTCGGGCCCACAGGTAGCTATACTCAAATTTGACCATTGTATTAGACTTAAGAAACATTGTATCTCTGTATCACTTGTGGTAAATAAATTGTTTAAAATTGTTTAAAAAGAATCAAACCATTTTTACCCCTAAACAGGTTTTCCGTAACGTTCACTTATTTAATAAAATTTGCTGCACACTGTAATTGGGACCCAATGCTTCCAAAGTAAGATCGCTCGCACTGGCCACACGTACAGTATTGTGCCACTGAAGGGTCCAACATCACCTTCAGAGTATCCGTTTGAAAATCTACACGAGGATTTATTTGAGGAAAAAACCTCCTACTGTTGAACATACTTCAATATTTATTTTCTCGGTATGAGTTGGCTGGAAAACGATGGCTGAAAAAACGTGCTTAACCTCAGCACGGTGAGAATTCTTTGCTTCCAGTGAACTTTTTTCCTAAAAATTTCCGTAATTCCTTAGTAAAAGTATCCTTCGGGTAATAGTTGAACAGAAATAATTGCGTGAATAAGTCATTTCACAATGGAATAATTTGTAGGACGATAAAAATTCTAAAAGTTCTATGAATAAACGTTACTAACCCAGAAATTTTATATTTGAAAAAATAATGCTAAAAAATCGCACCCAATCCTTATAAATGTTGATTTTCTAAATACTGAAGTCGTGAATTTGTTATCAGGTCTGAAAACTTTCACACATAAGAAAGACAATTAAGTTTTAGCTCGATCAATTTTTTCATATTGGTTTTGAGTAAATCTTCATGGAATACTTTGTTAGACTTATTTAAAGGAAAAGAAAGCTTTACAGCTAGGAACCAATTTTTATTTAACTTCGACCTCCTGACGTGCCGGAATAAGTTAAAAATCCCACCAAGATCCGCGGGACCCGCAATTGGGAGCCCAACACAACTGAAACAGAATATACCGATTTTAGAGCGTATCTTTATCAAGTGGTTTTTATATGGTTATACCAGAATTTATTTAGATATCAGATATTTCCATCAACATTTCACTTCTCTACTCGCAACACCTACGGATCGGGCTGGCTTGGCCTCGAACCACCACGGTGAGTTAATTAAACAGCTCAGCTCAGGCGACGACAAGTTAATCATACAGGTGCGGCGGAGAAACGAAGGCGGAGACAATAGGGCAGGGTTTGAAAGCAAGCAGTCTCGGGCAGACGACTTCAAGTTATTCTAAAAGAAGAAGAAGAACCATGTTAGTTTACTGAACTCAGCCAAAGCCGTCTTTTTTATAGGAATAAATTTCATATCGTTCAAAGTATTTCAATTGCTCAATTAAGAGCTACTCGGCTGTACCAACCTTGAAACTTTAATGAACACATTTCAAGAGGCACATAAATAAACGGCCATAAGAGGAAAAATAGACAGGTTAAGTAAGAGAAGACCTAGTACTTTTAAGGTTTAAGGTAATATTAAGGTAATAAGAAGATAACTTCTCATTAAGAGGTAAGTAGAAACATTAGTTAGGCGCTATAGGCCAAATTTAAGGTTTAAAGTTAAAGTTTTAAGGACTCCTAAACAGGAGAGTAAGTATATTCCCAAATTAGGGCTTAAAGCGTACTAGGCCTCTCGGTAAGTTTTTAAGGAGCTCAAACATGCATCGAAAACGTAAATTAAACTAAAGGAAAATCAAAAGAGTGATCACTCCAAATAAAAAAAGGAATTACGAAGAATCGGCCATGATGAGTAAATGGTCTGCCCAGAAACACTGCAGCTACCGCTCCGTACCACATACACGTAAATTTCCTAAGCTACACAATCTTTTTCTTCACGGGAACATTTAAGAAATACGTAATTTCTAACAACTTTTCTTAAAAATTTATCTGAAATTTTGGAAATACCTCATTAATTGGCACACTGGTATACAAAGGCTCAACATCCAAATTACTCTTAACAAGAGAATTTTTATGAGACATAGAAGTGAAAGATTTTACGAATTCGCACGAAGTGTTTAAAAAGTTTTCGTTTGGTAGTAAATTAGGGAGATATGGAATTAAAGCTTCACCTAAGCGGAAATTATACATGTTGCATGCAGAAAATATTGAATAGATAGGTGTTGTTTGGCTTAGACGGATTAGAAGCCGTTTATCTTCCTCATTAACAGCTAAAAATTTTGAAGTATCAATATACAGTCAACCTTATTCACACAGTCTTTTCTATCAAAAATGGCGACCCCTTTCCTTTTGTCTATTTTGGTGACATAAATAAACTTATTTTTTGAAAGGGTTCCTAGTATTATAAAGTCATTTTTTAAAAACTGCGAGCACGCGGTCTCTGAAGGATTGAAACTAAAATATTTCGCAGCAAATAATTTAAGATCATTTCGTTAAGTAACCAACGAGCTTGTACCCCTTCATAAATGTTCTGTTGGGAGAATACATTATAAAGCTGAGAAAATTTTGAAGTTATTTAATTTACCTAACGGTTGTCTAAAATTCAGGCCGAGCAGTAACACTCTAGTTTCTACGTTCGTTATTTTCGGCTTGGAGGTGTTGTGGTGTTACCTTCTGGGGATCTTGAACATTTCGGATCTTTTCCCGATAAACTCCGCCACTAATGCAACACTTAAGTTCACCCACTTGTAACTTTCGAAATGTGTCTCTGCTGGTCCCAGTGAGGATAGGAAAAGCTTGCTCCGATCTTACAACTTTTATTGGAATGCAAGACTTGTAGAATTATTGTGGATTGTTGCTGTTCACGGTGAGAGCGTGCGAGTCAAAATGCAACTTTGGCTACACTATCAGCGCTTTTTATGTGCTCACCGGCAAGCGGTGTAAGGATGGCGGCACATAAATGATGGACCTATCGACTTTAAATTTCTCTCAAACTAAATATTGAGACATTCTTTCGAACGTCTTAAATTGAATGTCTTTCAAATGTCTTTTACAAATTACTCTAAAACGAAATGACCTTTATTGAATGTCTTTCGAATATCTTTCTCGAATTACTCTCAAACGAAAGAATGTCTTAATATTTAGTTTGAGAGTAATTTGAAGACGATCGATGCATTATTTCGAAAGTTACAAGTGGGTGAACTTATGTGTTGCATTAGTGCCGGGACTCATCTGGAAAAGATCCAACATTTTTTATTTCACACACTCCTAAATTGTACAATTTTTCCGTTGATGAACTTCCTTCACTTTAGCAATAGAACTTTTTTTGTTTGCTTTGTAACCACAGCCTAACACAAGACGCATATATGGCACTGTTCTTAGATTAAAGCACTACAAGGCACTGTTCTTAGATTAAAGCACTACAATGCACTGATCGACTAACGTGTTTCGTTTTAAAAATTCGGGTTTCTTGAACCTAATTTCATTTTCTAACGGCTTCAATTCCCACGACATACAAAAGCGAAAAGAGTTCTAAAATTCTTTTGTATAATTTTATGCGTAGCCACTTAGGAATAACTTTAATTTAGATATACTTTCATGTAATCTATGTCATGATGAATCTTGCCATGTTTTTTTCGGATTCAAGTGTTCTAAAACACAGAAGGACAGGTATTCGGTATCTGTTCAATAAAATAGGTGAAATAGGCAGATTTCTGGGAAATCTAACTTTTATGATAAAAATAAAAAACAACCTAGTCAAGAATATCATGATAAAACAAACGTTTCGGATTAAAAAAAAATCCATCTTCAGTACTCTGGAAGAATAAATATTATTGCTAATTTCTTAGCTCAAATTTTTCTGCATTAACCGAAAATGCAACATTTACGTTAAGAAGCCATCAGTAAAAGAAAAAAACAATAACTAGGAAATCGCAATAAAAAATAGACAATTCCACCGCCAAGTGATATTAATTCATTGACGGATGGTTTTTTATATCGTGCATCGACTCTAAAATCTACTGCTCAGACAAATTTGAGGCTGAACCCAAAGTTTTGAAATTAGTGCTTCCAAAAATATGATCTTTATATGAAAAATGTTATCTTAAAGACGAGTTGGATGGTTGGTTTAAATGAAGACCAGAAGTTTAAAAGCACAAATTTCACATTTTGGATTCAGCCTCAAATTCGTCTGCTATCTTCATTTTAGAGCCGATACTCGTTTAAAAAAATGAGCATCGCGAATGACATCAATAAATGCAAGTGAATCGGCGGTGAAACTTCCCATTCTCTGATGAGATTTTCTATATTTGTTTTATGATTGTATTTTTAATTTCAATGTTTTATTTTCGGTTTATTCTGAAATTTTAGAGTTTAAAATTTTATTTTATCACTTTAATTTATTGTTTTCCTAAGACCTGAAAATGAATTTTTTATACTCTGATACATTTATTTTTATCATGATATTCTTAGCTACATCCTTTTTGTCCTAAGTGAGATTTCATGGAAATCGGCCTATTTCATCGAAACACCTTTCCATGACGTGCATTTAAAGTGAAACATTTGTGACAATTCGGAATAATAATAATATTTGCAATTTTTCTCTGTACCTCTAACCATAATTTACCCTCATGAAACGCGATCGCGAGGTGCTAGACAGGGGTTATGATCGGTGCTTGCATCGAAATAGGCAGGATTGTTTTCTCAGGTCCTATCCTAATTTAGAAACGGTAAAATTTAACGTAATGTCAGATCGTAACTCGGTGAATTAAAATTCTGTGCATAATCACATAATCCACGGCACATTGAAATGACATTCGTATCGGTAGACACTTGTGAGTCTGAATAGAGTGATGCCGATCCTTGCATTGACAAGAACATGCTTTCAAATGGAGAGCCTCACGAACCAATTGACCTTCCGGTTCAAGAATTGTCAATTTTCAAAACCCCATTCACGTCAATCGGTTCCAGCTACTGTACATGATCACGCGGTCGTTCTAGGGCTGGCTCACGGGCGGTCTCATATTCCTCCTTGGGAACTATGAGGATTTTTTCTGGTCCGCAACATAGGAGCCCTGCCAATGACGCATAAAGAGGTTGTCGCAGACACCTCTTGTTTTTCAACTCCCAATGCCCAGCGTTCCTTTGAGAAGTTTATTTAGCAAAAGAAGTTCTTGCTCTCGACACTCAAAAGGACTCTTGATTCACTCAAGAAACGTATCACTTAATACGACCTGATTTCATAAGTTACCGTTTTTGGTTCACTTACTCCTGTAGAACTGTTTAGCTTCGAACTCTGGTCAAGTAACTTCTTCTCCTATTTGTGTGCTGTGAAATTATTGCAAAAATGTAGGAAAAAACGGCATCTCTTAGGATGATTCGAATCTTGCTTCGCCAAATATTGCTACTCCGCGAGAAGGGTTAGTTATCTATAGTTGCCTCATGGGTAGGGTAGTGCATGTTGGAGTAGCTACAGAGGGAAATATGGGAATGCTTCTTTGAAGACTTTGTTGGCATAATCGGACGTTGGGATATGAGTGATATAAATTCTACTCTACATTACAGAGCGTGCAACACTTAGAGATAAGGGTAATATACATGCTTATGAAATCTAGATGTTAACGTGAGGGAATGTTGAGGGATGCTCGAGGGTTAGTCAGAGTAGGGTAATGGGCGTCGGTCTTTCGCGTAGAATACAAAAGAAGGGACTGGTTGGATGTATAAGGTTGAGCCTAACAATAAAGAGATTCTTCTGTCAGTGAAGCTGGAGCATTGAACCGTTATGTTATGCAAATCGACAAGAAGTGAACCAAAACTTGACCAAACGGGAGGTACTTCCGTAATTAGTTAAAAATCATTGAGCGATTAATTTTTTCTGAGCGAATTAAACAAAAAGATGTTTTGTGAATCATTAGGAGGATTTCCATTGTTACGTTGAAAGAAACCGATGAGGGTGGTAAAGCTATCTTGAGTCATTTCAATTGTCAGGGACTTTGTTGAAATTTTCACTAAATTCAAGTTTTACCTCTCATTAAATTGTATCAGCTCTTTCATCTTCAGCTGTTATTCAATTCACTTTCTAAGAGGCGAACATGGGTGTAAAAATGATTGAAATTGAATGCTTCAAATAATCAATAATTAGAATGGAATTTCCGTTTCAATGTAAATAGGTAACAGTAAAAACATTACATCTTTCAGCATCTGAAACGTAGCTAAGCGATTATCAATTCATTGACTTACAGGGGAATAAATTATACCCGATTAAGCATTAAAAATACACTTTTGTCTCCAAGAAGACGTGGGTGCCGCCAGAACACCCAGCAGAAAGCCCAGGGCTAACGAACAATGAGATGCAGCTTCTCGGTAAAATTCGAAGAGGTCATTTAGGGGACATCACCAGGTGATCATTTAAATACCAGGTACACTGACACTCTATGAAGGAAGAGCCGCCATCCGCAATGAAGGTACAGCACGCTTTCCATCAAATACCATAAATGAACACTTGTCGGCTGCACTTTTCTTGCGTAACCTCGTGAATAACACATTCATTTTTTGTATTGGTGATTCGGTGTTCTACGCTCGAGTATCACCTGACTCTCCTGACTCCAATGAGGTGGGACACAAATGCCGTGACACTGCTCCTTCATCTTCGTCGTGGGTGACCATCTGTAAACTGCCAGCTAACGTTTACCGTGTGCAGCAAGACATTCTTGCCAACGTTTCGAATTTGAAGAGGCCCGCTGTTGACGAGATAATTAATCAATTCCTGCGCTCGGCTGAAGGTAGTGAGGCTCAGGTGATGACGCGCGTGGATGCCATGATCGATAACGGGAGTACTTTCGATGTAGCTATAACTCTGATATCTTTTCTGTGACAGTGTTTGAGCCTCAGACAAAGCATCTTCAAGTTGAGTGTTGTTACAAAAATAATTTTTTAAGGGCCCCAAGCAACATCATGCTAACCAATGCTAAGCCAGGCCTTCTCTCCTACTTTACGAAGTACCTACAGTGTAACAGTCCTAACCATTTTCCTTGAATGTTTTCTCTGCCAGACACGATTCAATGCCGTGTTGCGGGATGGGTGAGACCCTATTTTATAGCCATTAACCTAGTTCAATGGGGAAATCAGCGTTTAACTGCTCATTACTTATGTAATCTTCATACCGTATTTTAACGCTGACATTGTTAGGTTGCTGTTCATGTTATTTGACCAATCCAAGTTAAATATTGAATTTTGAGATATTTTTGTACTGACGGTATTTTTGTAAATATTTTTAGAAACGTAAACGCGTTGCCATCGCTTCTTTCAGAAAATTTTTATGAAAGAAATGAAGACAAAAATAATATTTAGATACTATCGAGTGCTACCGCGTCATTTTGTCAAACCTGTTCTGTATACTAAGTAATTTTTAAAGAGTTAACATAAATCTACTGAAATAACATCAGTAATTATTCCTAGAACACCACGTAATTTTCATTTACTTTGATAAAAAGATCTTGGTAAGTACTGCTCTCACATCCATAATAAGGTAAGATTTTATGATACTCATATTGCACTATCGCTGTAATATCCATCAGCTTTTAAAACTGAAGTTCTGGCCGCTAACACAGATGTTAAGAATGATTAATTTTGCGAATTAAAGCTGAGAATTTAGGAAGAATTTTAATTGTGTGTGATAAAATTTTAGTTGTGTGTAATAAATTTTGAGTTTACTTAAAAATTTGTTCGTTGAAATATCTTAGTAAATACCAGCAGTACAGATGGGTCGCTTCAACATGGATGTTACATGCCTGTATGTTTGGGCTCAACAAATGTTATGTGTAGCGATAAGCTGTGTTGGTTCTAGCGATGTCAGTGTATATTGGTTAGCGAGAATTTTGTGGTGTGAGCAATTTCGAGAGGCCTCGGGCGAACCCTTGGACACTTGAGACGTTCGAAAGGGCTGATGCCGTGGGAAACAACTCGCCGCAGGATTTGACAGAGACAGATCGCTACACTTAAGCGGCGAGGGTGAACATAGCAACGGTTTCGGATATTCAAGACTTGGATAGGGCGGGACTTCATGCGTTCGCGGCAAAAGAGCTTTGGCCAATAAAAAACAGTGACACCAGGAAAGGGCTGAAGCCACGAATAACATAGCAAAAGCAACGCACAGGCGGAGCTTCGAACATTACGTACAGACTGCGAAACAGTTAATTGGCTGTATGAAAAGCAGAAAATCACTCCCTCCCAGACCCTCTTGTAGAAGCTAATGAAATAATGTCAGTTTGTAGCCGAGGATCGTTGGAGAAAGTACGTGAATAAATAGGAGGTGGTGGAGATAAGGTCACTCTAAAAGAAGGATACCAATCTGAAATGATGTGACAGTGTATTTCAAATAAAGGAAGTTTAACTTATCAAAATTTCTCTTTTTTTGCAATAGAGTAAATATTCTCCGTTTTTCTGTGCAGAGGGAAACTTCAAACCAACCAAATCGTAGGAGTCATTTAATGGAACATCGAGATGCCACATTAGAGGGGAGGGTAAGAGAGATGTAGTTTCCTTTTGGAAAAGATATTTTTGAAATAAATATTGTGAAAATTCAATGTCATTCAGTGAAGTAAAAATTGAGATATTTTGAGGAAACGTCGTTGGCGCGATTAAAAAGTAACAAGTTAAATTTTTGTCTTAACAGGCGGGAAGGATTTATCTAAAGGATTGATCTGCTCGGATGAAAAGGAGATCGACGTGTGAATATACTGAAGCGGAATGAGCAGTACAACGTCATCAATAGACATTTTCTGAACAGTGCATAAGACAGGCATTCGAACTGAAGCGAGTCACGGACGAATGATTTTGTGGGTTGAAGTGACTATCGCCTACTGTGCTGCTGGAATATCTGAGATAGAATAGACCAGAATAGACCATGTCTCATGTGTAGCTCTTGTAAACTTAGGGGTGGCTGGCCAGCCGAATCGAATCATTCAGGATAGTTCTGTGATGTAAACATTTGGCGTATGCAGTTTCTAGATTCCATTACTTAATTTGTATCATTCCTAATAACATTCATTGTGCGTACGCTTGTTGATGTTTGTATGACGTATGGCCGAAAATCATAAATATTAAGCGAATATCACCTGGTGTATTATGCCCCCCCCCCCCCCCCCCCCCACATTAGAAGCGACAGCTCGCAACATCACGGGTGCGCTCAGAAAATGCGCTGTGTATGTCGAATCTTCTTTTATCGGTGAGTAACGTTTTGTTTTAGTATATACTGTAATGTTGACTAATTTGCTTTTGAGCTTGCCTATGAGTTTTTTCGTGTTTTCTGTGTATGTCTTGGAGGTGAGCCAATTCCTCAAACGAGCGTTCGGTCTCCTTGTTAGTGCAAACTAATGAGGAACAGGACTGAAGTCGTCTCGTGACACAGAGATATTCTGCTGAACCGCAATATGAAAAAGATACAGTGTAATTACTCCCAAGACATAGCTAACATCTCAGGGCGAACAAACTCAAACGAAAGTTACTTTAATGAAGTGAAAAACTCAGAGAAAAGGTTCAATGCCTGGTATAAAAAGTTTTACCTTCTACTTCAGATCGTAACACAATATTAATTTTACACTGACATTTACAGTCTTTTTCATAGGTTGTTATCGGCCAGCACAGAAGACGGTAAATGACAGTTGAAACCGAAACGAATATTTTATAGTCAGAAATGGACAGTGATAAATGGTAATAAATTTTACCTAGTAGCATGTTTCCCAATAATATACTAAACTTATTATATCCGGCGATAACTACCAGTCTGACGAAAAAGAAATTCCAACCAAGTGACTCACAGTGGGTCCCAGATGAAATCTGGGATAGTTAGGAGAGCTTTTGGTAAGAGGAAGTTTAAAAATATCAAGTCTGTGATTCGCTTTAAATAACAGATGGCAAATTAGCTGGTGCGTGGGTGACTACATTTTAACATTGCTTCATCGGCCTTAGTGTTGGTAGTAACTGTTATGAGATCACGCCACGAAAATCCTTGTGGATTTATTATAAAAAGACGGCAATTGATAATTCAAGAGCTGACCAAGTACTTTAACTCCGAACCCTTATAATTATTGAGGTAGAGGAAATTATCAAATCCCACATTCATTGACTCCCACAAATGAAACAAACATGCTTTGCTCTCTCTTAAAAATGTATCGTTTACATCTCATGAAAATGTTCTGCTTTTTCGGATATCACGGTATATGTTTCGAGATTTTCTAAGCAGTCATGTCTCTCTCTAACATCTGAGCAATTTTGATGCTTTTATCATCACTAATCTCACGTTTTTTCCTCACACTGAAATTGAATTCATGCAGATTGCTTAAGTGATTGATTACTTAATTGCTTAATAGGTTGATTATCCCTTTTTCTCTCAATCTAACTAACGTCACACGTTTAAAATTAGCGCGTCTGAATCCGTTTAAATTTGTCAAAACATTGTTTGCTTCATTTTCCACAATTAATGCATTTATTGTTTTATTCCCGGATTATCACCCTATGTTCACTATTTCACGTGTGAGGATTCATAACGCTTGTTCATAAATGTTCACGTTCAGCAACATCAGGTCTAAGAGAATAAGGGCAAATACAAGACGTTGAACAGTGAGCGAATAATGCAATAAGTGGATTAGGAGATTTACTGTTCTAATTATCACAGATGGGTCGAAGTTCAGTGAAAATAAAGTTTGGTGTTGTTTTGGGTCAACCATTAGCATAAAATAAGAGAATTTCTTTTTTCAGCAACAGTTAAGAATTGCATGATTGAGAAAACAGAGTTAGGTCCCAGATTAGGTTTTTTTAATATTGGTTCGAGATGTCGTCTTTCTGTTTTGATATGAACATTCGAATGCTTCGCAACGATTTTTATCAAGCTTATTCGAAAAGAACATAAACTTTAGCATTCCTTTCATGGGCTTCAAGATTGTGACCTATAAGTTTCTTCTTCTTGGTTGATTCGTATTTATTTTCTCAAATGCTTTAAATATTACCGACGGCATTAACTTTAAAACTTTTGAATGCGTATCAGTTATACAAAAGTTATCGTTTATAATGACAGTTATAAAGTGAGTGCTAGCGTACGTGTTTCATCAAAAATAGCGCCATTAACGAAGTGATCGGCACTTAGTTGAACAAACTTTAACATGATGTTGGGACTGTTGAAATTATCATTTTTACTCACTAATCGTGTTGTGTTAAATACTTTGTTGAAGAGTTGCAAGAACATGAAATTTGAAATGTATTGAAGAAAAATTCGCACTTTGTGTGAGCCATGGAAATGAAATGAAGAAGTCAGAAAAGCACGTTAGTTTTAAACACCAGAAAGAGACTAACAGCCCTAATTATCATGACCCCAATAAACTAACTTTTAAATTGGGTTAAATATTTACAAAAGATTTTCAACATGACGCCCACCTATTGTGCTGCAGGCGTTCAAACGCCGGTGCACCGGGAGTTTCACGAATCCTTGAGGTTTCAAAAATTATCCGGTAAGGTCTTTTTTGGAATACATTTATTTTTAATACACCAAACTTTTCAATTTTCCCATGATGTAAAAATATAGAGGCTTTATACCTTAATATACTTCGGTGGCCATCTGATGAGGCCGCCGCGGCAAATCCAGTGATTTGGACGTCGGGTATCTAATAACTGCTTAACAGCAATCGAGAAGTGTCCCGTTTGCACCATCGTGTTGGAATCACATTTCTCTGATATCGTCTCTAAGGAAACATTTTCTATCTACTCAGGCCATACTCCATTTAAGAAAACCCAGTAAAAGCGTACATTCACTGCTTCCGGAATTATATATGACCCTATCAGATGGTTGCCTAGAATATCCCCCTAAACATTCTCGGAATTAACCGAATGTTAACCTTGTCGTGTAACGTGTGAGTTAACATCAGAACATATGTGCAGATTATGGATGTTAACTATTGCCTCTCACATAAATGATGCTTCGTCTGTGAGTAAGACTTTCGTGAAACCTAGGTTCTTCAACTGTTTTGTGTATAAACCTCCTCATGTATTGAACACACCTTTGAAAATTTTAATTGTTTAATTCTTATACACGCTGAGCGTGAAATAAATGTTGCCTAGTATCGTGTATTACTTCCAACTCTTTAGTTTGACTTACATATAAAACACGTGAGCACAACAAGTACTTTGGTTGGATTATTTAAAAAATGTTCGAATATTATTTCAGCCTTGTCTAGATCTATTGATTTTCTACGGCGTCCTCGTTCAGGAAGTGCTCCGCGAAATGCTACGTTTTCACACAATTTCTGGTGAGTAGCTACGAGTGTTTGAAGCGATGGCTTGCTGCGTAAATTCGCACAGCCTCCCTAGAACTACCATTCGCTGAACCGTAAGCTTGGGGCATATTTGATTTTCCAGCATTGAATACGCGCTTCACTCTCGTTAACACCTTTGTAGCTAATGAAATTTTCAATGTAAACAAAAAATACAATTTTTGAAGTGATGGAATGCTGGAAAACCGGATAAAAATTTCAAATCCATGTAACACTTTAACAAAGCCTTTTCGACAACACGGTTATCGAGAACAAGTGTTCAACTGCCCTACATTATGCTAAAATTTGTTCAACAAAGTGCCTGTCACGTTATATATTGTTCGATAATACATGCAAATATTCTATATAGGATAATACTTTTACGAAAAAGTTTTACAATCTAAATACTAAATCTAAAAATGTGGGATGGGTCAATCTGTGATACCGGCGTCAATATATTCCTAATATTCGCGAGATTAATCCTTCGAATGTTTACAGTAAAAAACATGTTCATCTTAACAAGCATAAGCGGCTTATCGAAAATGACAACGTTCAATAATAAGCAGTATAACACACAAGTTTTAAATTAATTTGGATAATATGATAACATTCCGTTCGCTAATACGATCACGATTTCGCTGGAAAAACTCAAAGTATGTGATTAACTGATCCATTCGACACGGCTTTCATGACCCCGTATGTTTTCTATTCACTAATTTTCTAACGAATGAACACGAAACAAAATTATCTATTTCAATAAACCTGTTATTATTTCATGTTTTTTATTTTTTAGGGAGTGAAATTCGTATTTCAGATACGTTTACCAAGTACTCTCATTCGTAAGAGTCAAGTCGTGATACGAACAAAAAGTAAATTCATCTTTATTTAACAAACGGGTGTATATTATGCTGAATAATGCTTTTGAATGAAGTATTGTTTGCACCAAAATAGTGGTGAAACTCTTATCACAGACTCGCTCTGAATTCGACTAAAGATTAGACGGTCTGACTAAACATTTTCAAGGGCTATTTTTGGTGTAGATTTGGATGCGAGGATTTAGGAAATGTTTAAACGGTAATTTTATTATTAGTCATAACGATTAGACACTACTTTGAACTAACAAACTGCAAAATGGTTTGGTCAATGTGAAGTTTAATGCAATCACAGAAAATAATAATTGCGATTCCAGAAATCACTAAAGGAACCTATTTACACGAACGTTTTACACGAATGAAATTCTGCTCGCTGATGCGTTATTTTCAAATAATTGAACTTTGAAGTTGGCCTTTGCGCCAAAGGAAGCGAGCGCGTGAAACGGAATTTAATTAATAACGGAAGCTATTACAAACGTAAAGAGGTTGGGTCGTGAGGGGGAGGCACAGTTCTTCTAGTGAAAATTATAAAGCTTCTAACCCACCCATTAGGGTAACGACCGCAATCTTGTTGACATCGGCTCTAAGATGGCGGCGCCCATGGTGGTCGCCATCTTAGAGCCGATGTAAACAAGATTGCAGTCGTCACGTTAATGGGTGGATTAGAAGCTTTATTTATAATTTTCGCTAGAAGAACTGTGCCCACCCCTCACGACCCAACCTCGTTACGTTTGTAATAGGGGGTTAGCTTCCGTTTTTAATTAAATTACGCTCGCTTCCTTTGGCGCGGGAAGGCCAACTTCAAAGTTCAATAATTCGAAAATAAAGCATCAGCGAGCAGAAAGTCGTTCATGTAAAACGTTCTCAAATGGGCTCCTTTAGTGATTGTTTGGAATATAATTATTAATTTCCGTGATTGCATTAAACTTTATATTGACCAATTGTTTGAATAATTTCTGACTCCTTTCAGATTTCTATCTCAAGTTTTATCGAGTTTGTTAGATATTGTCCTAATGCTTCTGGAATGACATTAAATTGATTATCGAACATTTCCTGCCAATTAAAGAATAGTCTTGAAACATGTTCTGTCAATCAGCCAAGTAAAGGTTTTGAGCGGTTTTATTCCTTTTATTGGAGGTTCCACCTGGCTTTAAAACAAGTTATGTTTCCTAATTCATTCATGGTCTTATTGAACTCAAGACTGAAAACAAAATCATTAAATAATCAAGCTACGTGGTTGAAATTTTGAACTCTCCATTAAGAAAGCAATTGATGAGTCTTACAAGTTTCATTTTTAGGTAGAAACACTGATTACCATTAAATATTTGAGTGCCCAAGTTTCAATTAATCAAGCTACGGCTTTGCTTCAACCTCCCTGCGCTCAGACCGCAGGGGCTGCGCTGATCGACTTGCGCTCAGCACGCAACAAATTGAAAACTGCTGGAGATCGTCCTGCTTTGGACGCAAATTTAATATTAAAGTGAACGCTTCCTCTTCGATTTAAAATCCGTAACTTGGATCGATATAACTTGCATATCGCCAGTGAATTCCTCTTCCTGAATTGACACTTTTTCTGTAAGCAATCGAGGTTTTTCGATTTAGAAAATAATTAAATCAAAAGTGTAGTCGCCGTGCCTCGTCGCAGGCGGACACAGGCGTAAAATCCTTAAGACTACATTATGGGACTGAACGCGGTTTGAGATACCTTTTTATCATTTATATAACTAGCCAAATAAATTTTGATTTAATTGTGAAGTACATCGAATGGCTAACGGAATGGTAAACTTTCAAACCGTACTTAATTGAAGCAGAGCACCACAATTTATTGCGAACTTTAATTTTGAATGATTTAATTCTGAACTATAAGCCAACTCTGAATTAACTTTAACAAGCACAGTTTTACACTTTGCATTTAACTGCGGTCAAGAAATAATTTGAGCAAACTTCAACATAAGATTCAACATGGAAATAAACTCGCTCTAATCCACGTAAATTATATTGAATATACTTAATGAAAGAACCAGAGCATTTAAAATTTGAAGCCTAATGTGTGCTTGTTTTATTTCGTGAATTTTGGATAACGTGGTAGAATAGATTTTGATGTTCTCATCGAGTACTGTTAAGGCCGAAAAGGTATGAACTACAATGAAGAGGATGTATGCACGATGAACAGAAAGTCCTTGGACTAAATTGAAAGCGATTTATAAGTACAAGAAGTTATAAAATAGAACGAACAACTAACCAAGATGTTAATTTATATACCTGAGAATAAATTTACTCAATTAGTTTTTAACATCGTACCCTTTGACCCGATATACACCCTCAATTTTTTGACGAAAGCTTCCAGCGAGGCAAGGAGCGTATTCCAGGATACTTAGGCTTTTCTCGTCGAAGAGACTGCTTGAGCGCATCAGCACTTGTGTGATGAACAGTCAAGCCTCTGCCTCCAAAATGAACCACATACCGAAATCCAATAGGATTAAATATGGTAAGGAAGGAGGCCACATTTCCTCGCTCCCATACCTCGGAAAATAGCCAAAAAACCGTTCCTGGGTTTTCTTTGCGGTGTGAGAAGGCGCATGGCACTATTGTTGGAAAGCAAATGATTGATCTTTAAAGTGTTTTTCATTTCATCAACAGCTTGAACTAAAATATTCTCACTGTAGCAGTTTGTGTTGATCTTCATGTTCTCGTCCACAAAAATCAAGGAAAATTTCCAACTCTTTAACATTGAGGCCCATACCACAAAGGACGGCTTCTGAAGGTTTGCATAACAGTTCAGAAACATTTCTCATAGAATCTTGAATATTCTGACTATTGAATTTGGTCCCAACTGTATGAGTTTTTCGTCAGGAAAAATTATCTCCCCAGTTAGCGAGCCATTCATCAGCTTCTTGAGAAGAAGTTTGACTCTGTCAAGTCTCTTCTGCTTTTGAAAAAGAGTGAGCTCTTGACGCATCCTCATTTTGAAAGGAGATAGTTGGAGATCACTTTTAACGAAATTCTTCATAGAAGAGTTGTTCACATTCATTTCTATTGTCAACTTTCAAATGAACCTCTTAATCTGAAATTTAGCCAGTATATGTATTTGTTGAAAAGAAACATATTTTACTCATGTTAGTTTTTCGGTTTAGGCCTTAGTTTAAAAAAAAATGAAATGTTAGTTTTTTACTTCACTTCTTAGGGATATTTCATATGAATAGAAGTCAATGAGTTTTATGCTAGAACGAATTAAAAGACAGTTTTGAAATCCTCGTAACATTGCAAACAAACGTAAAGTTTTAGAAACCTCATTTTCTCTTTGCTTTTTCTTTTTATATAGGTTCATAAATTCATGAGTTTTGGTCCCCTTGCACACCCGCCGCATTAAATTTTAGGACAGAATAATCCGGCACACTAGGATTTTTTCACGAAAAAAACTGGCCCATCGGGCCGACTGGGGCCTCGGATGACCTCCTTAAGCCATCTTCTTGAACGTTCTTCAGAGGAGCCAAGTTCGATAAATCTATTGACAACATGATAAACTGTCGATTTGGTCCTTATCAAAAGTTAATGACTTCACAATTGGTTTTTGCCGCGTGATGGAGTTCGAAAATAGCATTTCGTTCCCGCATTTTTTAATCACAAATTGTAAAATTTAGAAATACTCATGGAAAATTTTGTTGAGTTATATCGAAATAAATTATTTCCATTAGCGAGGAAAAGTGTTATGTTTGTTTTTAGTATTCAAGAATAAGTCCAAGGACTTTCTGTGCACCCTATATTGCTTAGTTAGCAGACATGCACTGAACTTATGATGCACAACACGATTAATTAAAGACATGAATTCAGAGTTTACGCAACAAAAATCTCACAAAACTCATTACATCACATCGAGCATTCGCAACCTAACATTCAGACGGTATGGAGACGGATTACTTGCGATGATTTTACCCTGGAAGAGTAGGATGTTGAGAAATGTATGGCAAAATATCAGTATATTTTTAAAAATAATTCCAGCCCAATTACTCGTTCATCGGAACATGTTTTACATTTTAATCGAAGGTTAGAGTAGGGAGTGACGACGATGATTGTAGACACTCACTTAGCGCAGAACGTTAAATAGGTCGTGGTAAATTTACGATATAGCTTTGCGAAGAGAAGCTGAATCACATTACTTCCTTAAAAAATGCGCTGTTTGCATGAGATGCAATATTTAAATGATAAGGAATAGTTACCATATGTTTGGGTCATACATCATTGCAAAAAGATTGATTCAAATTGTTGTTCGAAAGGATCCAAATGAAAAATAGTATAGACGATCGAAGAGTTAAACAAATTAAACACCGATTTTGTGTAATGTAAACCTCCCTTAAAAACATTGCTCAAGCCTATTAATGGAATAAAAAACGATTTCATATGTGCATGATTTCGGAAAAATTAATTACATGGTGTTTGAATGTCCCCTCCGAAACAGATTGACAACATCTGGCGAGTAATTTTATGAACACCTTCATTTGATTTTTTCTGTGAGTTATTATAATGATGTTTTCGTTTCAATTTTTTAGTTCTTTCACACTTATTGTCTATATTTCCCTTTTACGATTTGTAACAAGCATAAAGTACGGAAGCATCTGTATTTTGTCCCCAGAAATGTATCTTGCTGAATGGCACATCGCAGTTTGAACAGTTGTTAAGCCTTTGAAAATTACATTCAGGCAGAAAGTATTCTGATTCATAAAACTGGATTTCAAATTCTCCTTTTCGAAAAATCCCCCTATGTAGACTGCAGTAATAACGTTTCTACTTTAGCTCAAAGTGACGTATTTTTCAAGCCCCTTCCCAATCAGAAATTATTGTGGGCCTCATGTCAGATTATCTCAGACTATATTGGGCCTTCCCAGCATAATGAATTATGTGATGAAATACCCCCATAATCATCGAAGAATTTAGTGGGTATTACCGGTATATTTCTGAGCGGCAATGCGTACCATAATGGTCGAAGATTTTCGTAGGTGTATCTCCCATAATTAGGTAGGTAGTAGGCTCCGCAATAATCATCTATGTTTTACGTGGGTATACCCTGCACATGTTTGTATACCCTGCACATGTTTGATTTTCGTGGGTATACCCTGCACATATTTGGCTTGATGATTTATGCCTGTGTTCAGCACCTACATGGTGGTAATATGTACAAAAGTTCAGTGAAATTTGATCACTTAACAAATAGCAAATTTACTCCTAAATTGGAAAGATCAAATCGATATAAAAGATTGATTAGCAGGTTTCTAAAAATTGTCTATTACAACCTGTTATTGAATTATCCATAAACGTCATAAAAAAATTATCCTACCCTGTACTTTAAATGTATATGTATTCTCAGCAGGAAATAATGCAGGTATATTCTCGTGACATATTATTTTACTCTCAAGAAGCGCTAAATCGTAAAAAATTGCGCTTATTCGATATATTTTGTGTACATGACACTGAAAACATCCTTGGTAATAACTTTTTTCCCCTTCTCTTAGATTAATGCGAAAATATTTCTCGTTGATCAGGCCTACTTGATAAATTTTCATTTCCATTTTAAGTACCATCAGAAAATTCATCACCAGCCATTATCTTCAGCGCTAGCCAATGAGCGCAGAACAGGCTGAGCAACCATTGGCTGCTGCCATGGGCGTGATCTGAAGTTGAAAATAAAAAATATAGCAAGGGATCACGCGTGTTTTGATGTTTTACATTATAAATAAGCTAGTTTTTCAATATTTTTATGCGCATAAATGTTCTCATAATTTGTGGATTGTAATTTCTGAACACATAACTAATAATTTTATGCGTACGTATATAGATACTTTTAGCATGGGTTATCAGCAGAGCATGTTTGTATGCTTTATGCAACGGTTCTGCAGGAAGCAGTTGCCAAACCTGACGTAATCCACCACCTTGCGACCCGCGAAGTGTTTCTTGACTCGCCTGGTTTGTTTCTTTTTCCATCGATTATTGGAGAATGAATTTCACACGTAAATACAAGCCTTTTAAACTGTTGAGCAAGCGACAAAAGCAACGACGAATAAAAAATACGTGGAAATTTGTAAATGTAGGAGCAAGTGAATTAGATGATCCGTCAACTTCATGCGCAGCTGATCCTACTGCCTGCGGAAACAGTCCAGGGCGCCATGAAAATCATCCCTGCAGCACTGATTTAGATCGTGATAGTGTTGATGAAATAATTTCAAATAGTGATAGTTGCAATGATGGTGCGGATAAGTTGTTTCCTGTTGAGGAATAGAGGCCAGAAGGACAACAGTGTGCATTGAACAAATTCAATCGTAATTGTAGCAGTGATTGCAGTGAAAAACTTGCATGTATTATGGCAACATGGCTTAACAGAAAAAAGAGCAATAAACATGTGTGCATTGATAGGCTATTAAGTGATTTATCAGGAGCTTTTAATGTACCTAAATCCACTGCAACACTTCTTGATAAAAATTCGCTCAATATTAGGACGATGGAAAAAGGTGAATATCTTCACCGCAGTGACTGGCATCTGAATATTAAACAATACATTGAACTTGATTCTTATGATGAACCTGAAATTAGATTGATTGTCAATGTTGATGGGGTTAATTTGTACAATGCACTTTCTTCATCAAAATATTCTTCTTACCCCAATATTGGTTAAGGTTGAGAAAAAGGAAAAAATGTTCTGTGTGGAAATTTATTGCTCAAATTCCTATCAATCAAAAGAAATGCCAAGCACAGGTGTGCTCCTCAAACAGTGAAGGTATTCTTGTGAATGGAAGTAAAATTGTTTTAAAAATTGGAGCTTTTGTATGTGATGCCCCAGTCAGGGCTGCTCTCAAAAATACAGTGCTTCATTCAGGCTATAGTAGCTGCGAAAGGTGTAAAGTTGTTGGAGAGTACCATAGCAGTACAGTTGTTTTTTTGACTACCAACAGCCTTGTGAGAACAGATGATACTTTTACAAGAAGAAAGGACAGCTCTCATCATAAATCACAAGATGCCAATGAATTAGAAATTCAAAAAATTCCTATGGTATCATCATTTGTTTTGGATATTATGCATCTGTGCTACCTTGGGGTAATGAAAAGATTCCTCAATAGATTGTTGAATCTTAAATTGAAGGAAAAAAATTGTCATCTTGACTCCACATCTAGGAATCTATTTGATGAAAGATTACTCTCATTTCAAGTTTATATCCCTTCTGAATTCCCTCGAAAACTTGAAGGGGGAATATCTACAATTCTCAAACGGAAAGCTAGCCAATATCGCTTATTTGCATTATATGTTGGCTTGGTTTTGCTTTCGTGGAAAAACATTGTTGTTTCTAACTAATATTCCACTTTTCTTAAATTTTCAATTGCACTGAGAGTGACTACTAAACACTGAAAATCAAGCCATTAATCTTACCTTCATCCAACATTTGCTTAATGACTTCAATGAAAATTGCAAAACAATATTTGGCAACTCATGTCATACAATGTGCACAGTCTCCAGCACATTCCACAAGATTATGCAAATTTTGGAGTTCTGGATAGAATATCTGCATTCAGCTTTGAATCATACCTAGGTTCCCATGTGAAAGGGGCTGTGCGTTCAGGTTACTAGCCTTTACAACAGATTGGACAACACATTCATTATATGAACTCTAATAGTCATCCTGACGCATCATTGCCTCTCTTTAAAGTTACATTTTCTTGTTATGAATCACAGTGCACACATGGCTATGGAGGAAATTGTTTGAAAAAACTCAATTTCAAAAACAGTATCTTAAAGCCTCTTCACTCCAGCAAATGTGACTGTTATGTTCAACTCAAAAGTGGAGAGGTAGCTCAAATTAATTCTATCCACCACAATGATGGAACATACCTTTGTGAAGTTTTCATTTGCTCCAAAAAATTTTTTCCTTTTCTCTAATTGATTCCACGGAGCTGGGAGTAAATAAAGTAAAGTTTTCAACCCTAAGGAAACAAGTGATCAACATTTCTGATGTTTTTGCAAAAGTGATGGTATTGCCCCTGGAAAAAGAGCATCGTACTGTGGCACTCAATTACTTCATTTAAAAATTAGCTTGTGCTCTTTTTTTTTAAATATATAAGAAAGTGATGTACAATACTATTTTATTTTTTCCAATATTAGGAGTGACTAGAAAATTTGTGTGATCATGATACAACATTTAAAACTCGATGAACTCAAGAAATATGTAGGAGTCAGATTTATTGGATATGGAAAATCCAATGATGTAATTCCCTCCGCGTGGATAGTCAGCTGGGATAAGAAACGCAAGAAATGCAGATACCCAACAAAAAACGCAAGATTACTTGCATCTTCCAATTAAAAAGTCTGTGAAGAATGGAAAATCTACAAGATTTCACCTCTCTGTCATTCAAGTAAGTAGCATTCTTTAATCAGAATAAAGAATGTAGGGTTAACACATCCTTGAATAGCCCTTGGAAAAAAATTGTCTCCATGAATTTTTTTGCACTTACTTCTTGATCTAAGATTATATTGGAAGTTTGCAAAACAACATCAACAGTTATGCATTACAGAGTGCACTCATTTCATGGTTTCGTACTTATCAGTAAATGCTATATTAAGTGTTCCCAATAGCTATAGCTGTTACTTAAATTTAATATTGTAATTTTGTGATCTGTGTGTGACTGGTTACCATTCCTCATATATAAAACATCTTCATGTTCTATTTGAATCAGTATGTGGCTTCAATCTTTGGTTATTTAATGTTTTCTCCTGATATTGAATTATATTTGAGCACTTATTATATGCATCAATATTAATTTAACATGCTTGCCCATCTTCTTTAACTGCCAATTGGTGAAAAAAAGTTAACATTCTTAAACATCATTTTTTTAGAGCAGAGTTGGTATAGTTAGAGTACCTACTTAAAACCAGATTTAGCTAACGTGGTTTTTTATTTTTACCTGAACACTTAGCTAATTAGCAGATATTGAAGTAAAATTTTGTGTAAAAAGCATACAATATTTTTCAAAATATTACTGGTAATAGTGTATGATATAATAATTAGACCAATATACATATGTTTGTCCTTGAGTTTTAGTCTGATATAGCTTAAATTGGCTGTGCACTGCATTCAGTTTGTGTGTGAACCCGGATGTGGTTATATAAAAAAATAAAAACTTTGAGAACACATTCTAGTACAAAATGCCAGAAGTTTAAAAAATTGTTTCAAAAAATTAACAACTGAAAAATTTCTTTCAGGTTCCTTTGAAAGGTGTGTCCGGAAGCTGTACTACACCAATGAAGAATCGAATGTTGAAACTGAAGCAATTGAGGCAACCAGTTTAGGATCATCTATCACTGCCCGAACTGAAGAGGTTCCATGCTTTACGCCTAACATCATCGCTACAAAGAGCGCTTGGTAAGGAACATTCACAATGTATTCTATGACATTATAGCTTTCAAAAATAGCAGGATGAAAGAGACTGGTGAAAATGTATTACAGCTCTTGTTATATCTGAGCTTTTGACTTTTACTTTTTGTTATTTATGACCTAGATATTGCTCCAATTTGATGTTCTTGTATCAATTATCTAATATATATTTATGGCTAGCCTTGATGTATATTTTGAGGGGTATAAACTTTCGGCAATCAGCTTCTCACAAAAAAATACAGTAGTGTTTAGTAGCTTTTTTTGTAGTAGGCATAAATCTGTTTATGCTGCCAACATAATTTTGACTCTTAATATGAAAAGAAAACATTTACAGCTGTGCCTCTGCTACACAACTGAAAATTCAAGCACTGGAGGACAGAGTGGAAGCTTTAATTGGACAAATGTCTACAATGCACAAGAAGGTGGACTTCATGATGCAGGCCATTCAGGAGAACAGTGGTACGGGCTCCCAATTTCCTCCTCCAGCATCGTCAATGGATGGACTCTGTGAACTTCTTGAGCATGAGTCTTTGGTATGTAAAATGAAAAGCTCAAGAAGTAATGATAGTTTATGGCTAGCATTGCTTCATACGTTACAGGGCAATGAGAAACAATTTTTACTTGGGATAGCTGTTGTCCAGGCCCTATCGGTCATAATATGCCAAAATACACTTCGAAAAATATGTACTCGTCTCTGAAGCGTTTAGTTTCAATCAAACGCTCAGCCACTCTAAAAAACTTCAAATGAGATGGCTTAGTATTGCTTGAGCCAAATTTGCAACCAGGACCACAAGAAATTGTATGAGGGGGAAATTTAAGATGAGCAATGCAGAATCAGTTGTGACATCAGTTTTCCTTTTTTTTTGTTTTAAGATGCATTATTTCTGTAACCTAGGGTTTGTATACATGTTACTTACGGATGATTTCTGCACCTGTCGTTGTGGGGGATGTAACTCTTATTCTTTGGAAATTGCTCATAGTTAATACATCCAGGTTGATAATGGATTTTTTCACATTTGGAAACGGAAGAAAATGGTAGATGTGATCAATGAATTTTCTTTGTTTTGTAGATGTGAACCTGCTGTTAATGCAGATCTTCACATCAAGATATCTTCTTGATGTGAACCTGCTGTGAACACATACGTGTGTACTGTGGCATGCTTATTGGGTCCTCGAACATCAATCAAACAAAATATGATATAAACATGTGATAAATGCTTTACAATTTTGACTTAGCTCCGTTCAGATTGAATGCCATATTCTTGGTGCGATGGTTGGATAGGCTTTTCTTTTCTTGCTGAAACAGATTAGGTTATTGATGAGTTAAGAACCAAATTTTTCGGCTCACTGCTATTCTTTTACTTAACACCCTCTACTCTCTACTTGAACTCTTTTCTTCAAACTTTTTTTCTGGCTTGCTGTGTGTATGCGCTTAGTGTCCTAAGTGGCAACACACTTGTGTTATTCACAAGGATGTCCTGTGAAGGTTCACACCTCGTGCATACATAGATATCTCATTTACGGGTCCATGCTAAATAATCTCATCATCATTATTCTTCTTTGGATCACCTTTGTTGTGGATTGGTTGGCTCAAACACTAATATAACTAACTAGCTAACTCATGATGCGAGGACAACATAGCGAACATTGTCTTTGCATGGGCACTGTTTCTTTTTATAAACCCCTGCGAACAGCCCATATCATTTTGTATATTTTCATCAGAAGGTTTTCAATTTTCTTTTTCGTGTATTTGTGGAAAACAAAAAAGTTCATGCAAGCTAAAAGCAATACAATCTTAATTTCATTTCTAAGATATTGACATGAAAAATTATCAGACACTTGTGTAGTGTGTATCATACTTATTTGCTGGAACATTTATGTTCAGTAAATTCCTTTCTATGATAACGTTGAAGTAGCTACCACATGTGTTAAGGTATGAGCTTCCCCTCAACTTGAAACTTTAGCGCAATGTACTTCACCGTTTCCTAGCAGCTTTCATGTAAGAACGCTATTTTTAATACATTATAGAAGAGTGACGTGAAATTAACTCAAAATCACGAGCGGTGTACTAACCCAGCTGTGGCAAACTACAGTTTATATAGCAAACTCCCTAATTCGGCGATATAAGCAGTGCGCAATGCGTTCGAATCTCATCTGTGCGGAATGTTTTCAATGTTTTTAATTATTCCACACAGAAACCAACCCTAAACAGTGTGATCGGTGCTAAGCCAAGTGATACTGCCAGACTTATCATGAAGAGAATGATGACACGGGACTTGGCTGTTCAATTTTCCTTTTCTGGGCTTGGAGAGAAGAGGGCGCACACAAAGCATTCCTTCAAGACGCACGTTGTATGCAAACCAATTGTTGGTAAGTAATATTTTCCCATTTCTAAACGATAATTTGTTTTAGTTCTATCACTCTGTTGTGTTCAAGTGCAAGATTAATGTAACTTAGTTTTACGTGACCAATCGTAGAGTCACGCCTTTGCTACATGCATTCAAACCTTTGACTAAGGTAGATCTTATTAGAAGTTCTTGTTAAAATTTACGTAACATGTCAATTATTGAGCCCGTTTCAAAATTTAGTATTAACAACTTGCACTAGCAATTGTGTATAATTCGATTAAATAATTACTGGAGCATGGTTTGTAGCCGTTTAATGACCCCACCTCGATAATGATACGAAGGCTCCCCCACCACCTAACCAGCTCCCTTTGAGCAACCAATTGCCTGCCTCAACCGCCAAAGGACTTCGGGGACCGGGCTAGTTCACATCTCTGTGCCCTCGAATACGTGTACGGTGTCGTGTGTGTGATAGCGGTATTGTGGTGTCGTGCGGATTTCCGGCGAAATTTTCTGCAAGTATGCGTTCAAGAGTGGTGTCTTATTTGTGCGCAGTGTTCACTACCTCTGATGTGATGGCTACGTGCTTGAGATGGTTAAGGATTGAGCGTATATGTCACTCTTTGCAAATCCTGTTGGCTTGTCGTGTGCGCATCCAGTGATAACTGTTCGTGTGCGATTTAGTACGGTCTGCATTTCGTACGTTGGTTTTTTTGACGGAAGGGCTGATCATATTGCAAGGCTCTAAATAACGGAGGGATAGGGTTCCTCTTCGGTGAGGAGGGTTTATTCGTTCCACTTTGCATCACCATGGGATGGCACCTCCACCTCTTCCAAGTCGGTTCATTTGAGATTTGAAGCTTGGGACATGGCCATGTTTAGTGAAAGTATCACTATTTATATTTCCAAATAGCTATAGCTGATTTTTTTTATTTCAGATCGCATAACAAGTTTTCATAAAGTGACGACAGAAGAGGCGTTGGCAGCCTGCAAAACAGTGTTGCGAGGAACCCGTGACTGGGACGGCGGAAGGGCAAAGCGTCGTATTAAACCTGGTAATTATTTCCTATACTTTTTATCACGAAAACTATCTAGTTTTAAGCAGTTTTTCTCGGTATTTCTTCAAGTTAGCTTACGGGATAACTTATGTAATGAATTCAATCTACGAGACATAGAAAAACTCAGAACCCCCACTTAATTGAGCTTGTAAGTGATATTGAAGTGGACGTATATTATTTTAAGGGAGAACAAAGGTGGGATGCTGGGTGTAAGCTTGTTTTATAAGGTGAGAAATGAGGTCAGGTGGAGAGCAGGAGTGATTTGACTACTCGAAGAGCGAGTGGATAAGCACGTTAAGGTGGTTGGGCATACGATAAGATTGGGGTTGGTAGGCTGGTGAAGAAGATTATGGCTTGAGGCTATGGGATGCAGAAGTAGGGGGAGACTGCCAACCGGATGTGTGAACTGTGTGAAAAGTTGTTTTAGTACTAGAAGAGTTGAAAAGTGGAGGATGCAAGAGTGTGCCCTTAATAGAGCAAGGTGGAGAGGAGTGTAGAAGGATGAATGTTTTTGACGCAGCTCTGGCTGGATTTTACCCCCGCACTTGAGCTCAGCTCTGAGCTGCTGGAGAACGGGAGAAGGGGTCCACCGCGGTCCACCATGTTACGGCTTCGGCTGCAGAAGTCACAGGGAGATCCGTGTTGCTCTGACCCAAGCAGCACGGGAGACCGGAGAGGCCCCCTTCACCTCAGAGGGTTGATATGTGGATATAAGTGTGTGTGTGTGTGTGTGTGAGTGATATGTGGGGGAGATTGAATGGGCTCTGAGGTCGGCCACTCTCCTGTGGGGTAAAGGCCTATTGTATATTATTATTACTGTTATTTTAGGATTTTAGTTACTTAATGAGCCTCTCTTTCTTCATCAGGTCGTCGTACAATATCTGGCTCAATTGTGATGTAAAATATCGCAGTTAGTAGAGTATTGTTTTTCATACTGAGACCATGCGATGTTGCTATATCAGCTATTAAATTATCCTCAGCGTACGAAAGTGTAATAATTAGTGTGATCTATAGGTTACATTAGGTATGTGTTCATCTGCCGCATGGTCATAATTTTTGCGCGTTACACACTCTTAGAATAAAAGTAATACATCGCACCTACTTGTAGTTTTTCACTTAGCTTTTTTATAGGATGGTTCTAGATAATAAAAATTCGGCAAACATGGTTCGTAGTGGTTGATATTATGCGTACGCTTCTGTATCATATTAGTTACGTTGTTGTATATAATGTATTTTATTTCCAGGTGCCAGCGTGATGGCCGACGCAACTGAAGATGCGCAGGAAGTATAGAGTAATAATATACCAATAAAGTAGTATACAAATTTTCATTTTCCTTGTATGGTTTGAAATAGCGCCAAATCTCTTTATTTAGTGAGCAACTCAAAATAGACTGGACGAACAGGGAAAAGAATAGAAATTACCAATCATAACAGTGACCGAATATAGCAAGTGGGTTTACCCTACAATAATCGAACAAAAATTAGTACGGGAACATCCCACCAAAATCCGTGTTGTTTATCAGGTTTATTGAGGGTAATGGCCAAGATAATGCATGGGAGCTGCCCAGAATAATCGGCCTTGCGTGGGATTGTCCCTGTATATACAGTTATATATCATGGGCCATATTGTGGGAAGTATCCCTCAATAAACGCGACATACGAGGCCTGTCGAAAAAGTATCCGACCTTTGGCCAGAAAAAATACTTCAACAACCTGACGGGGTTGGGACCCTAATCCCCTTCAAAGTAGGCTCCTTGTGCTTCCACACACTTAGCCCACCGATCCTTCCACTGCCGGAAACACCTCTGGAAGTCTTCTTTTGGAATGGTGTTCAGCTCTGTCGTCGCGTTCCGCATTATCTCTTCTCTACTCTCAAAACGGGATCCTTTCAGTGGTGTCTTCAATTTTGGAAACAACCAGAAGTCGCAAGGAGCCAGGTCTGGAGAGTAGGGAGGTTGGCGAACGGTCGTAATTCCATGTTTGGCCAAGAAATTGCGGATCAAATGGGATGAATGTGCGGGCGCGTTGTCGTGATGCAAGTGCCAGTTGTTCGCAGTCCACATGTCTGGTCTTTTGCGCCGAACTGCATCACGAAGTCGCCGGAGAACATCCTGATAGTACTCCTTTGTCACTGTTTGTCCTTCCGGTGCGTATTCGTGATGCACAATTCCACGGACATCAAAGAAAACAGTCAGCATCACCTTGATTTTGCTTCGCACCTGCCGCGCTTTCTTCGGCCTTGGAGACTCGGGATGCTTCCATTGGGATGACTGTCTTTTTGTTTCTGGGTCGTACCCGTACACCCATGACTCATCTCCAGTTATCACGGTGTTCAGAAACCCAGGATCAGTGTTGGCGGTGTCCAGAAGGTCCTGTGCAACGTCACGACGGAGGTCTTTTTGTTCCGGCGACAACAACTTGGGCACGAATTTCGCAGCCACTCGGTTCATGTTCAAATCGTCACGCAAAATGGCATGTGCAGAATCTTTACTCACTCCAACCTCTTGGGCAATCTCCCGCACGGTCAAACGACGATCTGCCATCACCAAATTTCGCACCCTCTCAACAACAGCTGCACTCCGAGAAGTTTTGGGCCTGCCACAACGCTGCTCACTCTCCGCTGATGTGCGGCCATCTTTGAATCGGTTGAACCACTCCTTAATTTGTGTTACACCCATAGCATCTTCCCCAAACACCTGCTGAATCTTACGAATTGTTTCAATTTGAGAATCACCAAGCTTTTGACAAAATTTGATGCAGTGTCTTTGCTCAATTCGTTCAGTTATCTTGCAAGAAAACTAAATCCGACAAACACATAGAACAGCGCCTTACTTGGCGACCACCAGCCAGTGACTGGCCCAAGTGAATGCGGTGAAAAATGTCAAGCATGCGCATTAAGATTCCTCCTTCCACCGTGCACAGTGGCGCCGCCTTAGAATCACTACTTTGCGCGGGAAAAATTAAGGTCGGATACTTTTTCGACAGGCCTCGTAAGCCCAAGATAAGCCCACCATAATAAGTGGTTTTGTCCCACAATAATATGACGTAACATCGTGGGCCTTCCCATCATAATCATCGAAGATTCCCAAGATAATTTCTGATTGGGTTGTTTGTGCTCTGTTTGAATGATATCATAAATCTTACCCACTGACCTAGCTTAGCCTAACTCTAACCGACCTAATTAAACCTAACTTAGTCAAAATTGAACCATGAAAACTTTCATAACTAAAAGTTGACGAAAAAACTATTAAATACGTCATTGGATACTTTAACAAGAGGCTTTTTGTTTCTATTTTTTATTCTGTCTGGTTATTCCTTTGTAATACTTATGACGCAGTAATATCATTCATAAGAAGAGTTTGTAATAAAATGAAATTATTATTAGAAAAATGTATTTGCAACAATTATTAGTCACAAATTAATCATCCAAAAGAAAACCAAAATAATTGCTGGCGTACGTAAACTTTCACGAGGTTAAAATAATACAACACGATAGCATGAATTGTGAGGTTTAAATGTTCAGTCAATGTAAACAGTTATTGTCCGAATATTTTTCATCGATGCCTACAGTAGAGCGTCATAGCAAATAAAACATTTAAAACTATAAAATAAAAATTCAGTTGGCAAAAGTTCACGTCACATGGAGAAATAAACTAAAAACAGTTAACATCAGCTTGTACAGCCTTTATTGGTGGAAACTCGTTCTAGGGCTGAAAAATTATTATCTCTCAATCGTCTGCAGCTTTCGTTGGGATTAGTATTGCGCGATTTCACACAAATGTCTTGCTAAAGATTTCAACAGATTTTTTAACACTGATTTGTTTTTTATGTCTTTGCTTTTCCTGCCCCATAGTTGGTTATTTTGATTTCCATTTGATTAATTTTTCCACAATCAATTTCAGGTTGATAATGACCCAGGAAGTCGAAGCGCTCAAAATATTTTAATTCTTGGACTTTCTCTAATATAATAATGATCTCATTAACGACCAATTTCTTTGTACTTTTACTTATAATTTGGATTTGCAAAATGCATTCCATTTGTATCCATTCTTCAGTTCAGAGTGTATATCTATTCTGATTTTTTTATTATTTCTGCAAATTTTCATAGGAAATTATTGTCAAGGGATTGGCTAGGCTGCTCTAGAATCGTTTTTCTCTCTTCATGAACAGCAGCAGTTGTTGTAATCTCTGTTCCGAAATTGTTAGGATTATTGTTTTGCTGAAAGGTCTAGACCCTTTTCAATCTCATAGAGCAACAGAATCCAGGAGATATTGGTACAATATTGCTCGATATATTTTCTTGCTGTTCAAGCTTCCTTTATTTTGTAAGGTCAGCAAACACCATACCAACAGAAACAACCTCTTACTATGATCCGGGAAAAACTATGACCAAACATCACCGTAGAAATGATATTCATTGACTCGTAAGTTTTTCCTTTTGCCGCCAAACATAGTTGGAGTAATTTCGTCTAAAGCATTCAATTTTACTCCTATTTAAACAAGATACTGTATCTCAAAAACAACGATAGCTTGCCAAAAAATTTATAGACACGTGTCAATCGGTTGGGACTTTGACGCTTCTGAAAAAGAGGAATCTTCGTTGAGAAACGTGATTGGAGACCCTCATACCAGAGTCCTGCTCAAACTGCGTTCCTTAGTCCTGTTCCTAATAATTTTGGTTCATTTTTATTACCATCAAGTTTAGTTTCCGCTTTTCAAATCACAGTTCGCACAAAGTGCCAAAAAGAACGCTCAGTAATCCAGAAAAAATGACCTTTCCAGGTTACCCAATTGAAAATTAAGGACGTGTCGCCGGCGAATTTAGGACGAGACAGTCGATCATGGACGTATTATAGGCGCGGCGGCCACTTCGACCGTAAAACGCCTATGCGACGCTGATTTTGATCTCATCCGTGCAACGGCCGACAATTCGTCGACGTGTACTCGCCGATTTATAGGCGTGATATTATCGACGTTTTTTGGCCGTGCAACAGTCGACCAGACGGCTGAAAGTGCTGAGCGTCGGAGCGAGCACGTTCAGTCGTGCTGCAACTATGGTTGAAAGTGCCGGTGCGTGCATGTCATCGTTTAAAAAGCAGCTACCACTTTACTTTAAATTAGACGTGTAATGACAAAAAAGTGATCTAATTACGTGCTTGTGATAAGTGCCAGTAGTATTGTGTTTGCTAGTCTGTCTATTGAGAAATTCTTCTGCAAATTTCATGATTTTTCTCGTGTTCACGCGACTGGAATGGGTTAGGTAACTAACTTAGGCTAGGCTAGTTGGTTGGGTTAATTTTTACTTTAGGCCCAATTAGGTCTATTTTTTGCCCCTTCTTTGCTTAATGAACTAATTTTTTGACGTTCATTACGAATCTGAAGTCCGTTTGTAGCGCTCTGACTAACTTTTTGAGATATAGTGATTTAAAAATTTGAAATCGCGAGGACGCGGGCTGGTATGGTTCGTTAGGGAGAGTCCATTTGCAGGGGAAGGAGGGTACCTAGGCTAGTTTTTGTTCTTTGGTACTTTATGGTACTTTATGGTACTTTATGGTACTTATTGGTACTTATTGGTACTGATTGTTACTTGTTAGTAGTTGTTAGTACTTATTGGTACTTATTGGTCCTTATTGGTACTTGGTGGTGCTTTTCGGTACTGTTTGGTACTTCTTGGTATTTTTGGGTTCTTTTTGGTACTTATTGACACTTTTTGGTTTCTATTGGTACTTGTTGGTACATATTGGTACTTGATGGTGCTTTTCGCTACTGTTTGGTACGTATTGGTACTTTTGGGTTTCTTTTTGGTCTTTGTTGGTATTTATTGATACTTAATGGTAATTATTGGTACATTTTTGTACTTCTTGATTTTTATTGGTACTTATTGGTATTTATTTGTACTGATTTGTACTGATTTCTACTGATTGGTACTGATTGGTACAAATTGGTCTTAATTGCTATTTAGTGGTACTTATTAGTACTTGTTGGTACTTATTGGTTCTTGTTGGTACTTATTGGTACAAATTGGTACATATTGGTACTTATTGTTAATTTTGAGCATTTATTGGTACTTATTGGTTCTCAATGACACATATTGGTGCCTATTGGCACTTATTAGTTCTAATTGGTACTTATTGGTACTTGATGGTGCTTTTCGGTACTTTTTGGTGTTTTTTGGTACATTTGGGTGTTTTTTGGTACTTTTGGGTGATTTTTGGTACGTATTTGTGCCTATTGGTTCTAATTGGTACTTTTTGGTACTTCTTGGTTATTATTAGCTCTTATTGGTGCTTATTGGTACTTATTGGTGCTCATTGGTACTTATTGGTATTAATTGATCCTAATTGCCATTTAGTGGTAGTTATTGGTATTTTTTAGCATTTATTGGCTCTAATTCGTTCTCAATGTCACTTATTGGTACTTATTGGTACTTATTAGCATTTATTGGTACTAATTGGTTCTTATTAGTTCTTAATGATTCTTTTCGGTACTGTTTGGTACTTTTGGGTTCTTTTTGCTACTTATTGGTACTTTTGGTAATTATTGTTTTTTCTTGCTATATCTTGGTACTTATTGGTACTTCTTAGTACTTATTGGCATTTTTTGGTACTTATTGGTTCTTATTTGTACATATTGGTTCGTATCTGTACTTATTGGTGTTTATTTGTACTTGATGGTACTTGTTCGTGCTTTTCGGTTGTGTTTGGTACTTTTTGTTACTTATTGGTACTTTTTGGTACTTGCTTGTGCTCATTCGTACTATTTGTACTTATTGGAGCTTCTCGGTAATTTTTCGTTCATGTTGGTACTTATTGGTATTAAAGGGTATCTATTGATTATTATTAGTATTCCTTGGTACATCATGGTACTTTTTGATACAACTGATAGTTATTGGTAGTTGAAATTGGACACTCCGTTTTTTAGGACTTAGCATGTGTGTGTGGGATCGCGCAGAGGAAAAACGAGCAAACCAGTGGCAGTGGCGACTTTGAAGGTCGCCGCTGCCACTGGCTTTAGAAACACGGAGAAAGTACAATATCACACAAGAACTTTAGATTGGGTTAAACTGTGGATGTCTTGCATCAGTAAACCGGTAAAACAGATTGAGTGTTTTTTGTGGCAGATTATGCTATAAGTTATTGTAGTCGCATAAATAAGAACTTATGCCTCACAATGAACCACTTCCAGCGCGCTGAACTGATTACAATAATGACTGAATTTATTTAAATTGATTTTTTCAGGTAATTAGCTGTGGCCGGCAAATGGTGCATCACTCTAGGCGAATTATTTCCGGTAAATTTGCGTTTTAGGTCCGTCGCGATTTTTAATTTTTAACACAATTTATAAATAAAATGAGCCATTTAAGACAGTAAGACACCGAATCACCTACCCGAAGAAGTCCTCGAACACAAATTGGGAGGAATTTACTGGCATCATCTACTCCATCAGGTTCGTTTGAATTCAATAAATGATTTTAGTATTTGTGAAGTTATTTGTTTACTGTGAGTCCAAGTAAAGGCTACAACTTTTGTGTCTCAGATTTTCAAATTCTAGTCTTATTTGGTCATCAAGTTTGCAACATTTTTTAGAAATGCCATACAAGGTTTAGTGATTAATATTTGGTTTCTTTTCTATATATTTAGCACGACGAGTTCAGCCAATGTGAAATTGTAAATTGCAAGCCAATACTACGTAAAAATGTATTTGAAAAAAAAACAACATAATTTTGATGGTCTAATCTACCTAATAATGCAAATTTGCTGCAGAGGACGACTCCGATTCATCTTTGGACCAGCAGAGAAGTGGCCGTGTACCAATAGCCCTCACAGACGAATTTATTCCAGTAAAGAATCGGTATGTACGTTCATTGACGTGCCGAGTAGTGAATTTAAATAGCTACATGAATCACATTTATGATTGAGAAAAATAATTGAAAATACACAGTCATCTTTTGTACCATCTTGGGTATCTTAGACATCAAATAGCTTATGAAATAAATACTATGAAATAATATAATTAGTTAAATTAGCATTGTGAATAACTGATACAAGAAACTAAAAACTGTTTGTCTAAATATTATCCAACCTTTGCAATTTTGAAATTAGAACTTGTGATTTGATATTTTAACGTGCATTCCTTTTCATTGTCAGATGCGTTTCTTCACCAAAACCAAGCCCATCTTCAGAAGAACTTGTAGCCATTCATACTGGGCTCGCCCGAATCGAGAGTCTCATCGTAGAAAATAACTTAATTCTCAAAGAAAATCTAAGCGATAAGCCTGCACAACCGCCAGCCGTGTCTCGAGGATTTGCACCTGCAAATAATGACGAAGAACTAAATGAAATACTTCAAAGAAGCGATCTGGTAAATCTTATTCCTGTCACAATACCCTCAATGGCAATGAATGTATACCTATTGTTTGTATCTTTGATTGTTTTCGTACCGAACATCAATAGTCGTTTGTCTTGAACGGTTCGAGAGGTAGCTATATTATAAATCATTGTTGAATCGCCTTTTTTCAAACCCAAGGTTCCTTATCTGGTCGCGGCAAAGGAAGTAAACCTCACACGGACAGCAATGTCTATGATGAAATTGCTGCTGTCGCGAGAATTTGCCAACGAATTCTCCATGACGGGGTGGGAGCAAAGAGGAAACGTACGAAAGTAAAGTTTACCTACAGTGCAGCCTGCAAGGCGATTGAAAGTAAGTATGATTTCCGTGAAAATCATCTAAGCACAAAATGAATAAATACCCTAATGCAAAATAATACGATAAATAAGTCTTGTTTATACGTAATCTAATCGTGTATACATAAACACAATGTCGAGTGTTTAATCTATACTAATCCGCTGTTTTGTCAATCCAACCAGGTTCCATATCAAAAATTCCAGAGTTCCAACAGGCACCTTGCAGCGCTGTAAAAATCGCCATTCAGAAAACGTTAAAAGGTAATTACATTGCTGGTGTTCAAACGAAAATTGGCTCATTGTAACCTACTAAAACATTCATGCTGTTTAGCGTGTCACTCGTGTGGGAATTCATTGGTACAAATTAGGCTGCGGAGTCGGAGTTTGAACATGTCGGATATTTTAGAGGGAAGCAGGAGTCGAATGAAGTATGAAGAAATGTGAAGAATTTTGTGGGGTAGGAATTCACAGGTGGAGTCCAAATCAGCTATTCAAATATTTCAGGATTCCGAGTCGAATATTCACCATTCGGGTCTGTAATCCTAGCGTAAAATAAATCGCAAAAAGATAGGCATTTGATGAGCATTAGTGAACTAGCTACTAATTTAGACCATGAAAAACAGCTAATTTATAATAGTTAACAGACGATGAAACTGGTTTATGGTGTGATTTCTTGATTATTGTACTTTCTTGTAAGTTCTTATACCGGAGAGTAAAGGTTAACATCTGCAAACTAACATCAGTAAGCAAACTATCCTCAGCTATTTCTTGTGTATAAGTTTTAAATAGAAGAAATTTTCCTCACAGTTATGGTCAGTTAAATTTATAGTGGACTCAAACAGTGTCATGGGTATATAAATGATTCATCTTTTCCATTCAGGATCCTCTGACTGGGACGGCTACCGAGGGAAAAGACCTTCGAGCTCTCGGATCCCAGAAGGCGAGAGCAACGAAGACGCCAATCCAGAGCTTGTTGCAGTCGAAGAAAATACAGCCGGCATCACTTTCAATCTATTTCGCTTGAAGAAGTCAGCCGTTGAAATCTAGTGCGCAGAGATTTGTGGATTATAAATCAAAAATGGAATGGTCATTTACTGGAAATCCATGGCAGTAAAGTCAAGGTTGAGACGGAAGCGGAAATTTTATCAAACATTGTTCTTGCGTAAAGATAGCTACTTATTTACAAAATACACAAGTAACACAATATTACACTCGATTTATTATAGTTAATTGAGAAATATTCCGTCGTCACTTAGAACTCAACGTGTATGTTTAGGGGAATCTTTTTTGATGTTTATTTTGTGTTTTATTCCTTCAATGGCTTTTATTCGTATTACAGTAATAAGTCAATCATTTAAAATCGTTCTATGACAGAGGAAGCGCATGCTGCCGTTCCTTAATTGTGTTTAGATTTTAGTGGAACTTAGACTCATACGAACTTTACCCATAAATGAGTTGTTTTATCGTGTTATTCGGGAAACAATATTATTTGTATGCGAAGTGGGAGCAGCAACTTCAAATAGTTTAATGAATAATTTTGATCCATTTGATTGGCTGCTTGTAAAGGAAATTGTTAAACGAGTTGTTTACTTCATTTTTTATGCCTCGCTTATTAAACGCTTGTTCCAGAATACACAATTTAAAACGTTTCTCTTGTTCACACCCAACAAAACAGTTATTTTAAATACAAGGTTACGTTTTCCGCGTTTTTAGTATTGAAGTGTCAAACCGAAAAAGCGCGGAAAACGTATATGCTCTCGCGGAAAACGAATATGAGAGCTGGGAGAGAAAAATATACTCTAATCGAACAACAGTTGTCATTCAAATAGAAGTGACATTGAAAGTCTGGTAATGATTGCAGAAATTCAGTGCCTCGTTCGAATAATCAATTTTTTTATTTGCCTGCGCTTGTACAAACTTTTGCGTGCACATGTATGCATATATATGTGTGGATGTGTGAACATATCTACAAGTATATAAAAAGCTCTCGGCGGCGCTCAGCTGATATTGTCGTCTCTGCATAGTCATCACGCATACGCACTTATGCAATATGGGCATATGTGCGTGTGAGTAATGGCTATGCAGACGACGAATAATCAGCTGGGCGCAGCCGAGAGCCGTTTTTTTAACTCGAAATTTGGGGACGGCCACGTGCGCAGCATCGACGCGTCGCGTCCGATGAGAGACGTGTAGAGCCATGCAGGGACGCGCTAAGGACGTGGGTCGCGAACGGCCGTCGACGTGTAGTGGTCGTGTGACACGACCTTAAAGCGGCGGTTTCGCCGTCGCGGCGGACGTTCCGCATCGACGCGACGGCTCTAGCTACGCGCATGCACGGCCTTCCCACATCGGCGACACGTCCTTAATTTTTAATTGGGTAGCTATTTGTTTCTTGTGACTTTTATTTCCGTATCAAAATAAAAGCTGAACTTGCTGAACCACCCACTACCTCAGAAATTTTCCCGTACCCAAAGCTTTTTGAATGAAGCTTTACCCTGCGTAACCAAAGATCTTGCACAATATCTTTCCGTTTATCCAAGGTGGAGGCGTAACCGATACAAGTGTTGGTGTCACGATGGAATCCTTCCAATGAAAGTGCCGGGATCTATTTGCAACGAAACTGGAAGGTTCTAGACCAGTCTGTGAATCATTTTAAGCTTAAGAAAGACGCTTTTTTGTTTTGAACGATTTCTGATGCATAATTGGGTAATATTTTGAAAACATTTGTGTTTTTAAATATAATATTTTTTCAACTGCTGTGTGGTTTTGAAATCTCAAAAGTGAACATTTCATTCTTTTTAACATCTAATTACACATCAACAGTAAAAATAATGACAACATACACTTAATAAAAATGCAAAACCTACACATAGTTCACCCAAACATGCTGCATTACTTCGCTCATTGCTGAAAATTTATTTACGATGGTTCTCATTCATGTTTCTCCCACATGCTACTTCATGTTGCCTGTTTGTTGTTCGTTCAACAACAAACATTCAGTTTTGTGCAATTTAATTCATATTTAAAAAACTTAAAAGAAGGCTGATGTATTTGTTGCAGGAACATTTTCAAAGAAATCACTGTCAATCTTTAGTCACTGACGTCACGAAATGAAGTTACCAGTGATCTGAGACTTGCGTGAAGGGATTTGTCAGGGCTTCAAGTCTTGCGGTTATTAATCTGTGGCATGGAACGTAAAAATTATTAAATAAGTTTGCTGGGAGTGAAAAGTCAGTGAAAGATTTAGAATAATCTATTTTGGGATCAGTCGTTCGTTAAGATTGCAGCTTTCTTCGGTTGCTTCTTAGGGGGCGCTGGCTTCAGAGTGAGTTCAGTAGAAGAGAAGTTTACTTCAGGCTGAATTCGTCAATATAGGATTAGTGCACTAAATTTGCGGAGACAGATGTAAGAGATGTTATGACATTAGTGTGTATCAATGGTGCAGAAAGGATTAGAGCTTTATAGAGGAGCCAAAGCTACAATAGTGAGCAACATTTTCAAACAAGTAATTCATCCCTGCCCCATTCAAAATATTCAAAACTACAATGGTTAAAATATTCCTTAATATGAAGTATACAGTAGCAATATATCTTCCATTTGTGAATGATCTTTTACTAAAACAGTTTTCTGTTTAACTAAGTTTTTGAAAAATGATATCTGGCACGTGTAGCAGTGATGGTTTATTAACCAAACGTTTGCGAAGTATGGGATAGGAATATTCAACTCGACTTGGCTATATGCTGGGTTAAGCCCGTCACCCGCACAGCATGGGGATAAAAATGAAGCATGCCAGCGCCTCATCCCAATTGAAAATCAAGGACGTGTCGCCGGTGAATTAAGGACGAGACAGTCGATCATGTATGAATTAAAGGCGAGTCGGCCGTCTCGGCCTTATAACTCTCTCTCCCCGCTCATAACTACGCACGGTCGAGCTCGGACGTGATATTCTAAGCAGGCCAGTAATGATTTGAGGGCGCAAAATTTTCAGTTGGGTAATGGCCGTAACATTTGAGGACGGCCATCCGTTGTTTGCAGCTATACAAATATCATTGAATTATCGCCGTATAATGGACGGAAGTAAGCCATGAAACGTGTGTTTTGACATTGTTGCGTACAATGCACCAAGCTAGAAACTGTACTTCGCATATTTTTTCAATTTTCATGTTTTCCAAAATATAGGCAACATTGAAACTGAAGACTTCTCTGTGCTGTGCAATAAATGATTCGGTGCGTTTACTAGTGTTCATTTATAAATTTTCACCATACATTTGTTATGGTTATGTTTTTATTTCCTTCTTCGATACCTTCTTCGATACCAGTCAAACATATTACTACAGTCCCCGCAGTATATCTATCTCTCTCAGAAGAGAAGTGCTACTTACTGAGAGGACAACGCAAGATTTCAAATTGAGAAATGAGATTCAAGAGTGAAATCAGTTAAATCACTTTTTAGTTCTAATTGCATTCTTAAGAATTTAATTATAATTTGAAAATTTCTAAAATGAAGAATAACATAAAATAAAATTAACTAATCTCGTATCATAGTGATTCAAATTATACCTAAGATTAGTTGTATTCATAAATTTTATGCTATATCGTTCTATTTTTATGGTGAAGATATCGTGATGTTGACAATGCTGATTATTTCAAGAAAAAAATAGATTTCAAACAGTGCTAAGCGAAAACGTATTTTATTATGACAGTTTCTGATATCAAGTTTCTTGACGTAACCCACTGTAGCGGGCAATGAAATTTAAAGGAAACGAAATCTCGCATAATATCGTTCAAATTTGGCTAATTACGTTGCAAAGAATAACATATAGTTGTAATGAAATTTTATATTCTAACAAAGTAATCAAATTAATTCTCGTTTGAATAAGTAAAGCAATACAAGTCAAACTTTCCATAGTTCGCAATTCAAGAAACATTGCTTTTCAATTTCTGTTGGATATTTTTATTCCCGAAGCAGTTGTGCGTAGCTGAAGTCTGCTCTCAAGATATACGAGTGTTTGCAACATGGAAATTACACATAAAACAATGATGTAACACTAATTACTCAATATCGATATTGTTTACTCAACTAATTACTAATTACTAACTAATTACTCAATATTGCCTCAATATCGATAAAACAAATTATATTACGTTCTCATACAAGAAAAATATATCTCTACCATCCATTAAAATTGGCGAAGGTGAAATCAAAGAAACCAACTCATGTAAATTTCTGGGCATCATAATAGATAAACATCTGACCTTCAAAGAGCACATCACTCATATTAGTTCTAAATTATCAAAATCCATCGGAATCCTGAATAAAGTTAAAAATTTCCTGTCTGAAACAGCCTTACTAATGCTTTATCGAACGCTCATTTCACCATACCTGCAATACTGAATAGAAGCATGGCATGGAACTGATAAAAATAAAACTAATATAATTTTTACTCTGCAAAAAAGAGCCATCAGAGCGGTAAAGAACCTAGAATATAATGCTCACACAAATGATTCATTCAAAAATTTACAAATACTTAAACTCTCGGATCTCTACAAAATCCCCATCTGCAATTTCATCTACAAAACATTAGCTAATGATGGCGACAATAGCCTTCAACAGTTATTAACTGCGCAAACTGGTCATCACGACCATTTAACACGAAATAAAAGTAAATTCATGCTTCCTTATTATTCAAAGGCCCGCTCGCAACATAGTATACTATTCGTTGGAACTAAAACCTGGAACTCAATACCTGCGGAGATCCGTGAAAGTAATTCTTACAAGGTATTTAAAAGAAATCTTGAGTCTCACTTCTTATCAGAATACTAGTTGTGTAAGATCACCAAGTCAAATCCTGCCTCCTACATGTCTGGTCCTAATAATGCAATTTGCCATGAGTAATATCGCCGATTTTCAGTCTGCTCCCAAATCATTATCGAATATACTGTTAAATATTGTCCATATGACCTATATTGTAAGATTAAACATCAATATCGAGTTCATTATCCTGTTGATCAGTCTAATGCGAAACTAGGCCAAGTGAATTAGGTTAAACATTATTGTACGCCCTAGAATAATGTAATGGTAGGATGCCCTAGAAGTCGCTGAACTTATTCGGGCCCACAGGTAGCTATACTCAACTCTGACCATTGTATTAGACTTAAGAAACATTCTACCTCTGTATCTCCTGTGGTAAATAAATAGTTTAAATAGTTTTAAATAGTTTAAATTACGTTCTGATAACATCGCGCAAATTAATCTTCGTTTGACGTTTTAAGCAAACGTCACATACCACAGCACTTAAACGTAGGCTAAAGATCGGTTATTATTTTTACTCAAATTAGAACAAAGACTTGATCATCAACGAAATATACTGAGAAGAAATATAATTATTAAAAAAAAAACATATGTCTGGGAAAGAAGTTGACAAATGGTTTGTCATGAGTTCGGTAAGTACGAGGTCGATGTATCGTCTATCAGTCGACGACCAATCTACAAATTACCCTATCCATGTCATTTTAATTAAAACGGAACAACAAAAAAGTATGCTGTATTACATTCCTACTGCCTTCCAAGAACAAGAGATATATATATACAATATTATTTAGTCTAGTATAAAAAACTCTTCCAAAAATTTGTTTCGAACATTTAAACGTTACCGTCTGAAAGCCAACTTACCCTAAAAATTTGCTCTATGAACTGGTTCGATCCAGTTACAGTACCATTCGAAGTTTCGAGCGAGCAGTCTGTGGCATCGCACCGGCGGGCGGCGGTGCAGCTTAGACAGTTTGTTAGTTTTTAATGTCGCAATAGGTGCTGTTACAGTGTGATTCCCAATTACTTCTTAAAAACTTTGAATATGAATTTTATTGATTGTAGTGCAGATGTTTGAACGTTCTATGTGTTGGCAAATTCAGAATTTATACTGGATGAAAGTTCTACGATTTGATGTTGATCGACCCGATTCGTTCGTTACTCTCATCCGTAGAACTTTCTCGTCAGCTGGAGCGTTCAAGCTGAGTTTAATTTCAAAAATCAGTCATGTGAAGGGTGTTTTAGTGATATTTATATCAAAGTCGATAGATTGCACTTTCATCATATTTCTCTATTTCTATGGTAATCTAGAAATGATCCTACTTGAAAATAATTTTTTTTTGAGGAAAAAATTTAAAAAGTGCTCGAAGCTAGTTCTTCTGTCAAATAAGATATATACTGAAGGCCGTGAAAAAATTGCGGTAGCCCTCTCAAGGAAGTGTTACAGAATTTGCCTGTTGCCTGAAAGAAACCGCTGCAGGGGCGAGTTGGCGTTAATACACCTTCAAACATAGCAGTCGCATCAAGTAAGTATTTTATGCATATGTGAATAGTTGTTTTGAGTATTGGTCGTTTTGTGATAGGCTATACATATACCGAATATTTTATTATTTTCAAATACTTGAGTTTTAACCCTATTAGGTATAATTGTAATTTAATATAAATATAATTGAATATGAACAGGATATTATGACGACCTCCATTTATGGTTGCCAGTTCAATTTCTACTAAAAACTCCCATTATTTTACTTGCAATCGATATTGTAGAATTAAATCCAACATTACATAATTTCAACCTACTTGAACTTCAACCGTGCCGTAAACCGCATCATTAACTGTAGGTTGACCGTTAACATTGACGAGTTTCCCTTTTATTTAATTGAACATAACATGACTTGTCATAACTCACCCTCACAAAGCTTAACTTAACCTTGCTCTATACATGTGCCCTGCTTTTAAATATAAAAACACATGAAAATGTTCGGCAAGAAACCTATATAGTTTCCAACATTATAATTTAGCGGTTACGTTTTAAGCAGTCATCCACACTAGCACCTATAGGGTTGGAATTGTAAATCTTCTGCCGGAAAATTTGGTAAAACTCTATTGTTAAGATGCTAAGGAGGAATAGAGAAGTTTAGCTATCAGGAAAAATGTGCTACACGTCCTTACCTTGACATATCTGGAAATATCTCATACACGCGTTTTTACTTACAGAAGAATTGGATTCATCCGAGGACTCTGAGCAAAGTGCTCAACCTGTCTCCCAACTGCTGAATTCGTTCCCGACCTAAGCCGGTGAGAATTACGTTCAGATAACGATGTTTCTTTCACATTGATATGTGCCCCTCAGAGGGATACAACTGTTGTATCTATGGGAATTAGCGCTCCCAGGGGAACTATGTTAGGGCCCGAGCTAAAGGTTAGGTAGGTCCTTTTTGTTGAAATAGAATAAGTTTTGTTTTGTTACGTACCATTTTTTTCGGTTCACTGCCGTCCTGTTTTTCAGCACCTACTACTTTCTTCTTCAACTTTTTCTTGTTTCATGATCTTCTTTCTTGGCTTTCTGTTTCTGTGCACCTTGTGCATAGATTCCTCGTTCCCTCAACTCCATATTAAATGGTGCTTTCCTCCTTCCTCTCTTGGAACGTCTTTGTCGTGGTTAAGGGAGGCTAAAACGTTCTTATATAATAATAATAATAATAATAATGACAAAAATAATGATAATCACATTGATATGTGAACTTCGTTTTATTTTGTATTGTTTATGAGTCCGTTCATCAAAAAGAAATCTATTACAGTACATGTTGAGTGCTAATCTATTTTATGTATTGCTGATTTTATGCGTGATATTTTAGGTGCGTAATGTATTGGGACATTCTACTATTGCTTTACCTCTTTTTCTTCGATAAATCTCGATAGGAATTTGATGGAATAGTTTCTTTTCGACATATACGATGACACTATTAAAAATATAAGGAATGAATCTCTAATTTTATTATTGTAAAAGCTGTGTGTGTAAATTCATACATTGCACTATCGTTAGTGTTTATTTTACCTTTGACTATATCGGTAGAAGGGCTCTGCCAAGGAATTTGATTCCGTTTTTATCAGTGGTATTCGATTTTGAATCCACGAATAAGTAAATCCTGTGAAAAGTTGTATTTTGATTCATAGAAATGCATCTTCTCAGGGAACTCACAAAGAATATCTAGTTCCATAGTACTGCAGGGAACAATTCCAATATATTTTGACGTATTTTATTACTTAATTTACCCAATTATGGTGCATATCATCTTCCTTCAAATTAAGCATTTTAATATCCATTTTGTTATATGCATAAATTTTTTGAAATGACTCAAAAACATTAGTTGTGTTTCTGGTTTTGAGTACTATAATGTACATATGAACATCCTTCCATTTACCTTACAAGACTATCATAAGACCTCTTAAATAATATTTAAAAACATACTAGGTAAACAATTTTATCCTTCCTTCTATTTCCAGTTCCGTTGCTTCGCCAAAAAAATGGAAATAGCTGCCATTCAAAGTCAACTCGATCGCATGGAGTGTAAAGTTGAGATATTAAACGATCAAGTTGCTGGGATCGCTTTGCTTCTAAAGGAGCATCATTACTCAGAAAAATCTGCCAACATAACATCAGATCGAGGATTCGCGAGTGCGACTTCAATGGAAGACTGGACTACATACTTCAGAGCGAAGATTTTGTAAGTTGTATTGTGGTCAAATAATTGTTAATATATCCCTCCATTAATATCAAATTGTCATTTAAATATTTGTGAATAGTGGATTTGACGCTTCTTCGTTATGATGGGGAGTTGGCGTGAAATATGCGCGAAAAACTTAGACAAACACAATCTTTTATTTCGGCAGGCACAAGTCTTCGTAGAGAGACTTCAAAGCTAATATGCTGCCGAGGATTCAAACAAAATTGTAAGCTAATGTACTTCGGAGTTGTGGAGAAACTAAAATTTTTAAATGTCTTACAGTTTCCTGTTCTCAAATTTCCAGGTTCCATATCTGATGACCGCCAGGGAAGCAAACCTTAGTCGCACAGTGACAGCGATGTTGAAAATCTTACTCGCGGGAAACCTAGCGACTGAATTCTCCATGCCAGGTTTAGGCCTCCACAGACTGAGGACCAACTCAAGTTTGAAAACTCCGCTCCGCCGCTTGTGCAGTAATCGAAAGTGAGTAACCATGATACCATGTACTTAAGAGTATTGTTACAGAAAACTAATTAATATTTGTAAATCATGTTCACAACATTTGATTGTTTTTAATTTAGTGCGTAAAATAAAAGAGTAGGATACAGCCTGCAATAATTTGTTGCGAACGACCTTCTTCATATTTTTTTCTTCATTGCAATGCAGATGTTCTTGCTCAAATTCCCGAGTACCGCAACGAGCCTAGGAGTAAAGTAAAATCTGCCTTTCAGAAAACTCTCATCTCATAGCTAAGCTCTGCTGAATAATGTTTTACGAAGTTTCACCAGGATAAACTTACAATCTCATGTAGGTTCACAGATAACAAATTTTGTACCAAACTTCTATTGTTTAATGAACAACTCTAGTCACCCACTCCCCACAATTAGGTTCTAACGCTCTTTTTCGACGAGACGAGTACGTGCTGTATCTACTTATTAGTCATCCACTTTCAGTTGCGAGTGATATGCATGCACATGAATTTCGAAATATGACTTCATGAGTATATATTTTAACACTTTGACCTCAATTAGTTAAACTGAGATTCAATTTTCAACTAAAATTTGAAGTCGATTAAAGTTAGCTATTTTGAAAATGCAAACAATAACCGGATCCGGCCGTCATTTTGCTTTAATTAAATATTCATTAAAAATTTAATTTGTGATACCGTACGGTCAGCAGCATTAGAAAAATCCCCTCCTAGACCACCGGTAGAGTATGTTGCGCTGAAAGTGTAAATGGTGATAGTAGTCATTTCGAGCGATACTAGTGTAGCCTGTTATTAAATAGGGGATGAGGGGAGTGCCGGGTACACATGACCATCATTCACTGACTGAATCTCGACTGACCATCATTCACCATGCTCATTGCGCACGTAGCACTGGAATTAGATTTTTTCATGTGCTTACAACGACAGATTGATAGTATAATATAGATGTTTTCAAATTATTCTAACACAATTTATTTTCCAACTTTTCAACTTCGCGAAATTGTTTTAGTTCTCCACGTGTTAGAATACGAAGTTAGTCACATATCATTTCACTGAAATGAACACTCAATTTCTTAAAAATTCTACATATATCAGTCAATAAAAGGCAACATTTCGATGTTACTAACATTTTCAGGATGCCAAAGACAAAACAAACAATCACTTTGATAAAACTATGTCAGTCCAAAACGTACGCTACATCCAACTGAATGTAAATATTGGTAATCCCATTGCGATATGTCTAGGTAGGACTTACTTTGTGCAAGACTAAAATCACAGATGCCTAGTTATTGATCACCAGATATTCATATGGTAACGGCACCAGAGATGAAGGCAAAATGGACGATCTACCGGAAGTTCCAAACGTCTAAGCCACAGTCCTACAGAACAATTTTAGAGCAAAAAATAATATGTACTTTCGTTTAGGGTAAGTTCAATTTTATAAATCTGCGGTGCTTCTATAACTTGAATTCTATACCGGTGAAGCTGATTTTATACGGAAGGTCCGTGGACGATATTATCGTTGAAATTGAGATGGTAGGTAGAGCAGTTTGAGATGTTGAGGAATTTGGTGACTGATAATCCGGTGTTACATTTACGTATCAGCTGGGTGTGTAAGTGGGAAGCTGCCATTTCTTGACGTTTCAGTTGAAGAATCTCGGAGTGCTTTTCATATAACTGTGTATGTCACCCTCGCATGCTGGTGGAACCAGAAACTGTGATTGTGATGCAGCGCATGTGTATTATGAAGGTGTTATCCATACCTTGTTAAAGAACATTTATGAAGTGTGCAGCAGCTGGGCTAGTTTTCATTCAGAAATGCTACGTGAAACCAATACATCCAGATATGTCATTAAACCTTCGTGTGTGCTACAAAATCACAAAATCAGTGATCTACAAAATCAGTGATCCGGAGTCAGTGACCTTGGCCGAGGCAGTGTGATTTTTCAGTTCGAATGTAACAGGATAGACCGAAAGTCTTTCAGTAAGTGTTGCATTGGCATGACTAGAATGACACTGAAGCTAAGATTAATCTCGCACAAATATTAAGGTTCCGTTTTTAATCATTTCCGTGTTGATCATAGCTGCAAGCCCTCAAAGGAAGATCTGTGCTTAAATGCAAAAAATTTGTACAATGTTGTTTAAAGGTGCATATTCAAATAATAGGTCATAAACTTAAACTTAGCCTCAACGAAATTACAAATATTTTTTTGTTCTAAAATTGTTCAATAGGACTGTGGCTTGTAGACGTGTGATATCTCCAGTTTTTCATTCATTTTACCTCTATCTCTGGTGCCGTTAACATGCGAATATCTGGTGTGCGGTAAGAACTAGTCATCTGCAATTTCAAACATGTACAGAATTACCCTACTTAGTCTTCTCGCATTGTGATATTTGATACCAATATTTGTGATACCAATATTTTTTTTCTGTCTAATCTAGCTTAAATCAGTGATTATCTATGTATTCTAACATGTTTAGAACTATTGAAACACAAGTAAGTCGATATTTTTCTCTAACAAAGTTTTTTTCAGCCAGTATACCCTTATTAATTAAATGAGTAAAGCTACTGATAAGGAATCTAAAACGAAGGATAAACTTTACACACCTATGCTGTGAGGAGCATTTATTCTCGCTAAAATTTGATTAGGAAACTATTAAAGGTATTTCGTACTCAGAATATTCATTAGTTGGATAGCAATCCTATAACCAACTATTTTTTTTCACCAGGATCAGTTGACTGGGATAGAGGAGAGGCAAGAGACCCGTCACTTATCTTTCAGCTATCACTTGGGCATTTGAAAATTGTGCACCAGCCCTTGACGAGCCAGTTTTACTCGAGTTCGGAAAGACACGGTGTATTCTAAGATGAAGTGTCACAGAAGGTTTAGACCCTTCAGACCATAGAACTACTATATCAATGGGATCTAGCGATCACAGGGGAATTTCTGAGGCCCAGCTGAAGGTAAGGTATGCATTCCTTTTGATTTCATATACTTTTGTTTTCTTGGTTCGGAATAAATTCATGTTTTCTATGTCATGAAAGTTGGTCGCCGCAAAAAAAGCGTCAGCAAACGTGTTGGCGTTGAGATTCTTTTTTTGCAGCTTACTGCTGACTTTTTCGCTGTTTATTACGTTCTTTAACTTCTATCATGTTTCATGAACTTCTGTGTATCATGTTGATTCTGAAAACAAGGTGTTTCACGCCTTGTTCATAGATTCCCCGTTTGCTTAATTCCCTACAAATTTATTCGTTCCATCTTCTACTCTCTACAAGGCATTAATTTGGACAGGGAGGCTTATCCTAAAATTCTAGATTTAGCTTAAAATAAAGGAGTAATTTTAATAAAATATTTCATTTATACCTTTTTGAGTGCTTATAATGCCGATCGTGCTTTGCATTTTCGCAAAAAAATATAAGCAATGAATAACTTAGATGTCAAAAAATGTTTTACTAACTGCGAGTCAAGTATGTGATCTTAGAAATAAGACCAGCGCAGTCTATGCTGTAATTGGACAGGTGTGCTTGATTATCGGCCAAGATGAGCCGTTATTTTTGTTTCTTAACATAATTAACAGCGGGCGGGGGTAAACATTTGAGTGTTTTAAAACCAATCTTTCTCATTAGAAATTCTCTGCCACGCTCAGCGAAGTTTTTGTTTTGAAAAGCAACACTCAAATATATATATATATATATATATCTGATATATATATCTGATATATATGATATATAAATATCTGATATATATATATATAAGTGTTGCTCTAAAAAAACTACAACTTTCGACGAAAACTTTCGGCCGCGTACAGCCGAGATTCATCGCCTTTAAGCGATCCTAAAATACAAATATATATATATATATATGTGATTATGCATGTATATATATATATATTTGAGGGTCGCTTAGAGGCGATAAATCTCGTCTGTGTGCGGCCGAAAGTTTTTTTTTAACGCCAAATTCAAGGATGGCCATCCGCGAATCATGTGCGTATCGCCGGTGAAATGGGTCGAGCAGGGACGTAGCATAGACTTGACATGTATGACCATCGCGGACGGCCGCGTACGTATCTGAGCCAAAAGTTCGTCCTCAAGTGGACATTTCGCCTACGATTCGGAGGTGATTTACCCATGTTACGTCCCTTAGGTTCTTCCTTACCCGGCCATAACACATCGGCGATACGTCCTTGATTTTCAATTGGGATAGCCTGCGCGTCAAGTGAAGCTTCAAAAAGGCATTATTCTGTAAGTGCACTTTGTCGAGATGGTAGGAATTGAACCAACTGTTCGCTGTGTTAAAGCTCAAGTCACAATTCCAGTAAAATAACCGAGATCGTTCGTGCGAAAGGTGAGCGAAATTATGTGATAATTATGATTTTGTTGATTCAACTCGGTTAAATTTTTAAAGGTACAAAACAGGGGACCTCGTCTATAGAGTATATATATATATATGTATATATATATATATATATATTTATAGTATATATATATGGGTACTGTTTCTTATTTTCACGGAGAGTCCCAAAATTGCTCGTGGGCCTGTCACCAGCAGCTTCCTCTCCATTGCGAATAGATATAGCTCGGGCTTTTAGTGAATTGTGGACAACGCTCGATTAAATGAAAATTTCGAAGAACTTGAAGTGTATTATCACATATAGAAATATAATATTTAAGGAAATGTTATTTTTGTAACCAGTTAGTTTGGATATCACACAGGAATAGTAATGAGCTGCTTTATGCTGTCATTTACATGATATCTCTGGTGATATGTGTAAGAAACTGGACTCACATTTCTGATTACACCTTTAGATAAATACTTCGATTGTACATCAGGCTGTTGAGTTTAGCACAATTAAGGCAAAATTTATTTTAGTTGATTGGTTACTGCGAAGTTGCCCCTCTTACTCTTATTTCGATGGAGAAAAGTTAGTGCGTGCGGTATGAAAATACCTTTCTAGCTTGGGTTTTTGCGTACAAAATTTGAACTTCACTAGTCAACTTGTGGTAGATAGCGTAACCTGATGCTTGACAAATATGAAAGGGCGCATTATCGGAAAATTGTGGCAGGAATGGTGATTCGAAGAAAATATTGTCGTCAGAGATGAGGAAAAGAAAGGGAGCAGGTTTTGACCCTGTGGAGTTGATCTGCGTCGCTAGAGCAGGAGTTCTGGATTAGATGAAAAAATTTCCCACAGAGTCTAAATTCAAACACTTCTTGAGTGCAAGATTTTAGCGCCGTACGTTTACAGTGGCACGTCAGCCAGCGTGTGTGGTATCCGAGAGTGCGATGTGAATTAAACGGGGCTGAAAGCGAGTATATATAAATAGTTCAAGCAATTTGTTTACCACAAGCGATACAGCAATAGGTTGTATCTTAAATCTAGGACAATGAACACATTTGAGTATGGCTACTTTTGGGTCCAAATAAGTAAAACGACTTCTTGGGCATCCTATCATCAATGCTATTTCAAGGTGTTCAGTTATGTTTAACCTAATTTACTTAACCTCGGGGCACAATAGACTGATAAATAAATAGGTTCTTTCATGATTCGATGCTTAAATTTTACAAAAATTGTTAATATTTGCTAATTGAGAACAGTGTATTCTAGAAAACGATAATGAGCAGATTTAAGATACATGTCATTAATCATGACAAAATTACCTCGTCAAGATAAGTGATATAGCAGAAAAAATAAATTGACCTGATTACCTTGTGTGATTAATATTTTGATAAGAAGAGGGATTCAAGATCCGTTTTGAAAGCTTTGTAAGAACTTTTTCATGGATCTCAGCTGGGATAACATTCCAATTCATAGTTCTAATGAAAAGGTTACTGTGTTGTGACAGAGATTTCGGATAAGGAAGTATGAAGTTACTTCTATTTCGGGTTAAATGATCATGATGGCCAGTTTGTGCAGTTTATAATTGTTTAAGTTGTTTGTCGCCATCATCAGCCAGTGTTTGATACATGAAATTACATATGGGGAGCTTGTAGAGATCCAAAAGCTTAAGTATTTTTAAACTTTAGAAGGAATCATTTTTGTGAGCATTGAATTCAAAATTTTTAACGCTATTATCTTTTTTCCAGTTCAAATAAAACAATGATTTTATTTTTTTCAGTTCTGTGCCATCTTTTTATTTCGAATTGTAGGTATGGTGAAATGATCGTGCGATAAAGTATTTTTAAAGTCTCTTCGGGTGAAACATTTTTACTTTATGAAGGATTCCAATGGATTTTAAAATTTAATACTGATATGTGCAATTTGTTCTTTGAATGTCAGATGTTTATCTTAAATAATGCCCAGGATCTTACCAAAGTTGGTTTCTTCAATTTCACTATCACCAATTTTATATTGGGGAAGAGACACATTTCTCATGAATGAAAATTAAATTTATTGGGTCTTACCGGTATTGAGGCATATTTAATTAGCTTTTAAGCTGCATTTAAATCTTTTGCAGCTCTTTATGTACGCTCTCCGCAATTTAAACTGGATTTTCAGTTGGAAGAGCCGCTGAGAGCATGCTGTCATCGGCAAAAAGTATGAATTTGAAAAATGAAGTAGATTTAACTATATCGTCGATAAAGATCACACAGAGGAGAGGCCCAAAGACCGAGCCTTGCTATGCTTTCGATTTGTTATGTATAATTTGAACCAATCATGTGCAACTCCTCTGATGCCATAACAGTGTAGTTTCGTTAGTAAAATTTTATTGTCCTCTTAATCGAATGTTTTCGAAAGTCAAGAAACACCGAGAAACGAGCTTTCCACCATCTATATTCAAGTGAAGATATTGTAAACGATTCGAAACAGCCTCTGTTGCCGTTGCCGATTTTCTTAGAAAGAAAACCGTATTGCTCATTGCAGAGTAAAGATTTTTGCTCAAAATAGAAGTACACTTTTGCATACACAATTTTTTCGAATATTTTGCTAATAATTGGCAGTACAGAGATAGGTCTATAATTTTTGATGTTATTTTTATCACCGTATTTAAAAATAGGGGTCACTTTGGTAACTTTGAGTTTGGGAAAATACGCTGGAAAGTGACTGCTTAATAATATTCGATATGCACGGTGGTATTATATCAGCTATTGCCTTCAGAACTTTAGGCGGGAATGTCTTTAATCGTTTTGATTTATTTTTCAAGTTGTTTATGCACGCAATTACATCGGAAGAATTATTATGTGTGGAAAAAGAGTTGTGTTCACGGACATGGTCCATGTATTCTGAGAGTTATGTAGGTTCACTAGAAATACCATCACCTATATTTTTGCCGATGTTCACAAAAAAGTTGTTACACCCTGTTGCACTATCTTTTTTATCGTGATAATTAACAGTATCTTGTACAATGGCCTCACTGGATTTCGTAGCATTATTATTCGTTAGTAGCATGAATTGAGCAAGCGCCAAGCCTTTTTAAAATCTGTTTTGTATTCAGTAAGTTTACGCGAATAAAGTAGTTTTTTTTCAATGTTCGAATTTGATTTGTGACATGATTCCTGAATCTGTTATACACTTCTTTACATATTCGTCCTTCGTTGAGGAAGGCCAGATACACTTGGCTTTTTTTACATTGATCACGATGTCTTCAGTAATCCAGGGCTTTTGTTTATTTTTCGGATTATTTTGGGCAAGTCATAATTGGACAACACTGACTGGATTAAGTCGTTGTAATTTCAGGTAAATTTTGTATTGCTTCATCAATGTTAATCGCATTATTTAACTGTTGATAGATGTCCAATGATAGCATTAATTCTTCTAGAACAGTTCACATTGTTCCCAAATTATATTCGTTTACACAACGAAATGAGTTTCAGCCTGTGGGCTGCTACAAGAACTATTGACATTATTTTTTGGTGAGAAACACCAGGAAATGGTCAGATAAGTTAGAAATTATTTTTCAAGCTAGAGAATCAGTTGGATCAACCACGAAAATATCATCGAGAAGAGTAACAGATTCTGATGAAACACATGCAAGCTTCGTGATGATTGTCAAGAAGGATTTTTACGGATCAATATTTATGAAATTGGAGATTTGTTCACAGCTTCCATATTTTTGAAGGTCGTAGTTGAAATATCACAGATTATTATGCCATTGTAAAAAGACTTGTTAAACTGTATAATATTATAATGCTCATTCAGGAAAGATGCCGGACAGGCTGTTGGAGGCCTATAAACAGTTCCAAGTCTGTTTACCATTTTTTGTTAGTTCTATAAATGATGTTTCATCCACAAAGGAGACGGTATTCTCCGTGATTGTTGTGCTTTGTTTCTTCGCTGCATGTCGGTAGTGCTTATATTTTCACGCCATTCACGTGGCTGCAAGTGCTCATTTTTCCTGAGACATTTAATATTTTCTGCTATAGGCTTTCTGGTACTGCGTAAGATGCTCAAATTAAATCCGCATTCTTGCTTTTCTCTTGGGTGCTGACACATCTGCGTGCTCTTCCATCTGCGTGCCATTAGTGCACCACAGGCTGCTAATTCAGTGTTCGATTTCATTTTAGCTAGTACTGGGCATCCAACCTAATCGTAATCGAAGTCATCAATCATTAATGATCATATTCCTTCTGTACAATTACCCAGTCGGAAATTATGGTTGTGCTTATAGCAGAATATAGTAGAGTATGAGAAGTTAAGGTCGATTATGGTTATGAAAACATTATGGTCGAGATGCCGACCAATACTCAACGTTGCTTTTGGCATATTTTGGTCGATTTCGGTGGAGGAAATATTGGTTGTTTATGGTTTGTGAGAACAACGATGATTTTGGTAAATTTAGGTCGCTATAAGAGAAGGAAATATTGGTTGTTTATGGTTGGTGGGAACAACGTTGATTTTGGCATGTTTAGGTCGATATTGGTGGAGAGAAATTCGGTAGTCCAAGATTTGTCAGGAAGCCAATTTGAGAGTACATGGATATTTCAAGAATATATGTATAGTATGCATGTGTTAACATACGCATGCAGCATGTAAGTTATGGAGATCAAACAAATTAGTTTTTCGTTGTAAACTTCAAATTTGATAAATTTTTAACATGCAGGACGTTTTCTTCCTGCATTACGAAGGTATGTAAACTGGCATTTTTTTCTTTAATTGAGCAATGTACTTCTATTTACCGCGTTTTTACATGTATTGCTAATTCAAGTTCCATCCGTATGTAGTACCAGTTAAAGATTGCGTGAGATGTTGTAAAATGATATATATATATTCTCAAGGGGGCCCGACGAGGATCGACTCGAACTTTCTGAATCACTCGAATGAGAAACACGAATTTACGATAGTGGCTATGCAACGTGGGCAAGATCCCAGTTAAAATTAGCGCAGTTGCGCGGGAGAATTTTGGCAGTTTTTCGCAGTCATCGTAGTTTTAATACGAATTCCAGCAGTTCACCGCAGACAAAATGCATGGGAGTCAATTCGAATAGCGTTTTTTGACAGACCTCAGCAGTAATTGTCTACAGTCGAATTGAAGCAGATTGTTCTCTGATGGCCTTCATCGTTCGCAGCAGTAAATGCCTCGGTCGAAAACAGGCAGTAACAGAAGTGCTTCCGCCCATGGCGCGTCATACATTTATTTCAGTTAGCCCTCAAGTATTATTTGTATTATATTTCAACATCCTAACATTAGTCTGATTACCTAGCGAAATAGCACGAATATTTTACACGTTGTTTTATGTGTTTTGTTGTGTTATGCAATTGTTTATGATTATACGCTTTATTTTTGCAAAAATAAATAAATTACTGTATTTTTGAACTGTATTTGTCTATTTGAGGCGGGCGGTTAAGGTATTTCGCGCGGTATATGTTCAGAGGCTGATTAAAAGTATCCATGACCTCCATATGTTAGCGGCTGAGTTCGATTGGACTCCCTCGAATGAAGTTCTTGGGGGACCTTAGATGGGAAAACTTTTGTTACGAAGTTTTCTTGAAGAAAGATATGTCGTAGATCGGCGAATCAGGAATATTCGTGAAACTTAATTTGTTGTTTGCAATTTTCTATTGTTTTGACAGTTGATTTTTTAATGGTACAAGGATTTCAAAATTAAGTAAGCCGCATAAAAACGTAGAGCAGTTCTGAACAGACGTTCTCGCGAGTGCCGCCGAAATAGTAGATTTAGGTATATATAGGTAGTACTATGGTCGATCATGGCTGTGCGGACGAAATGTATATAGTCGGTAATGGTCGGTAATGGTGAAAATATGGTATTGTATTATGGTTGTTTATGGAAAAAATTAGGGACATTCCGGCCATACTCGACCCCATATTTGGTTGAACATGGTAGGTACGTAGATAATAAACAACCAATATTGTAGGCCATATTCGACCATAATCATCGACGATGCACACCATAATTTCCGACTGGGTAAGGGGTTCTACTACCCTGGACTATACCTAATGTACCAAATTTTATATACTTATTTTTTCCCATTTCTATGTGCATACAGATATGTAAAATTGAATTCCAAACACATTTGCTTCTATAAAATTTATTTATTTTTGCAAAAAAAAAGAAAATTATTGCGTGCTCAGAGAAAAAATTGATATACTTGCGCAAAACTTTCTCACTCCACAATTTTCAACGTAGAAGCGTAATTTTGGTCTCATTCGACGCGGAAGGACTGGAGGAACACCGAAACGAAGTATTTTTTTGCATTTCGAACTAGATATAAAGTTATTGTTACACATATCCAACATTTAAAAAAATTCAGTTTTTTCCAATGAAATTTTTTATTCGAAATTTAAATATAATATCGCTTCGATACGCTGTTTTTATCGTCGAACCGCATCGAATGAAATGAAAATCTCGATTCTACGTTGAAAATTGTAGAAGGGGTGTGGGCTTGCGCAAAAAAATTATATATATGTTCACCAAATAACTTTTTTCTATCGCAAAAATCGAAACTTTTCACAGAAGCAAATGTGTTTAGAACTCAATTTTACATATCAGTATTCATTTTCGTTCACCAAGTTGCAATAGATCGCTGTAATCTGAGATTAGAAAAAGTATATTGGATTATTCTTTTCAATATATTTTTTGGACATATGCAACCATAAATTTTTTTCTAACTCGAAATTCAAAAAATCCTACGTTACGGTCTTGGTACAGTCCTTCCGCATCGAATGAGACCAAAATCACGCTTTTACGTTGAAAATTGTAGAGTGAGATTAGTTTGGGAATGGTATCTATATTTTTTCTAATAATCGCGAAATAATTTTTTTTCAATAAAATCGAAAATTTTTATGGATGCAAATGTATTTGGAATTCAGTTTTACATATCCGTACGCATTTTCGTTCCTCTAGGTGCAATAGAAATGTGTGCAGTGAAATTTGAAAAATGAGGTAAAGTGCTGGGAAGTAGATTCCCTTTAAGTACATAATTTTCCCAACTGTAGTTCTTCATCCTCGTCATATAGGTTATTTACCTTCACTTCTTTATCGTAACATATTTTTTGGAAAATTTTTACTGCTTATTTCTTTCCTTAGGGTCAAGGACGATGGTCATGGATTTCACCCTCGGTGGACTAGATAGCTAGTTAATCGATTGTTTATTTGGGGGGAAAAATGATTGGCTTGAACAGTATGGTTTTCGATGACATTAGATGCGGCCACACCTAATCGTAAATCTTATGTTAGTGGATCCGCGTTCTAAGTTGAGGGTTCAAAGTCTTAAGTCAGAAATTCGTGTATCGAGCCGGGATGTCTGCTTTGTGTCAGTGATCTGTGTTTTACGTCTGCGATTATGAATCACGTGTCAGGAATCTACGTGTTGTGACTGAAATCTGAGCTTTGGGGCACGGGACCATGAGATCTGAAAGAATCACAGGATGTTCAGCTCGTTTCGGATTCGGTCGTGGACAGACGTGCAGGAGCAATGGCGTATTAATAATTGAAAATGCAAGGGAAAAAAATTCCATCGAGCATGCAAATGATTTTATTCGTGAATGTGTTCGCTACGTCTTGGAACTGTAAAAAAATAATGAACTATTGTCAAACATATCTGAAATCAATGAAAATTCTAAAGAAAGTTGACAAAGTGAAGCTGTCCTCGAAAGTGCAAAGGTGTTCCGCGCTGCGGTCTGTCCCGATTGACCTTTCTAACGCCATTGTCCGTCCCTCAGTTTACCTTTGCAAGCCTGTACCTACCTCTCACCCCCTCGCCACAGCCTCCCATCTTCAGAGCAATCAGAGCGTGGGAAACCCTGAACTTATTCGCTTGAATCACCCAAAGAAATTATTTTGATTTCCCACACAAAAAAATTTCGGCAACGCATTGGTACCAAAACCTCGTAGTGATGTTTATTGATCACCTCGACGAGAAAATCTGTTGCACTACCGAACAATCGAATTACCTTCAATTGAAAATTTCTTCATTTAAAAATTAAAATGCCTTTTACTAAGTAAAAACTCTCGGAAAACTAAATGATCACAACTGCTGTTGATCACCTCTTATGAATTTTTATTTTGATATATGTATGATAAATAATGTCACGTAAATGGCCTCCATTTTCAGCTTCACAATCACGAGCTCTTTGCAAAGCATTTTTTATGACAGTTCTAAGCATCTGAGGCTGTGTGGAATGAATTTCTTCCTGTACGTTTACTTGAAGTTGTTGAATAGTTCGAGATTTATTTACGCACATCTTTTCTCTTAAGTACGAACAAACTTTACTAGCATATTTTTACACTGCATTCCAATAATTGAGCGGCCAATTTCAAAATAAAATTTAAATATTTTCACTCTCTCTTCGGTCGTGAATTTATTCAAATTAAATTTCTAACTAAGTAACTTTATAATTCTCCTAAGAAAATTCAAAATAAATTTATTGAAAAAACTTAATTTTGAAATGGTAAGGTAACTCATGCGCCACCCTGTATAATCAGAAAACGGGAAAATGACAACATTTTCGGTTGAATAACACAAAGTTTTGAAAATAAGAAATGTTGTTAAAACTGCCCCCAATTTCCTAAAATTGAGAGGGTTTTTTAATCTGCGCAGCTTCTTCATTCAGAAATTACTTATCCAGAATCTCATGCTTTTTAGTAAGATTTTAAAATTTTTGCGCTGCGTAATGAGTGGTAAACTGTTTACACAAGACAATCAATATTTGATCTTGAGCAGCAATTTTTTAACTTAATACAATTTTTAACTACATGGTACAATAACATCCCTTATTTAATCATTTACTGCATCCCTTTATGAAAAAATTGTTCTATGTACCTCGATGGTTTTAACTCCGATTAGTTGGTCGCCAAGCTAGCCAATCGTGCAGTTTGTGCATCAGGAGAGTTTCGTTGTAGGATGAAATTACTCTTTAATCACATCATGGTTTAAGAGATGTTTGGTTTTACAAATATTTCCGTGTTGTAAAACTATATTTTATTGCGCAGCTTGAACTTAATAACGTCTCACTATCAAATACCGGAATATTTATGTTTACCAAAATCTAGTAACAACATTAAGTATATGAAACAGAACTGGCTTTCAATCTATCGCACGCCCAGGATTTGAATTATTTCTGCAGCTTAGTTCTTCCCACATTGTCAGTCAATTTAATAAGAGCTGCTTTAGCTCTCAGCCTTTCTTTACAATGCCATTCTTGCGTACAATTTTTGATACTAAATAAAAGAAATAAGCCGATTTCCAGAAAATTTCACTTTTAGGATAAAAAGGAAAACCAAGGTAGCTGAGAACGTCAAGATAACAAAACATTTTGGACTATAAAAAATCCTTCTTCAGGGTTCTGAAAAACTATAAATTTTGGTGTTGAGAGTTTAAAACTAACTGCTATTACTGAATAAACCAAAAATACACACTGGAAAATCTCATTTCACACATACAATAACCTGACGAAGCCATCCAAGTCTTCTGTTAGAGAACATTGTTTAAAAAATACCATGTTTGATATGTATATTTAAAATTTGTCATTCAGCAAAAAATTAAACGCATTCATGAGTCAAGTCGGATTTGGAGAAATCGTCGTTCAAAAAATCAATGCGAAACGCGACTTGGCGGTGAAACTTTTCATTGTTTGTTTAAAATTGGCAATTTTATTTTGTTTTCCTATTGTATTTTCACTGTGAACGTTTTGACTCTAAATGTTATCAGTTACTAATTCATCTAGCACCAAAAGTGTGGAAGAAAAATTTAATCCTTAGCTCTCTTGTATTGCGGAAACTTACCTGAAGATAATAAGTTGGACATGCAAATGCGCTTGTCTGGCTGGGAATTTTGTGTTGAGGCCCGAGAAACTTCCACTGAATTTGCTTTTTCTTCATGGATGAGGAGCTGTCTGACGTCCAAGACGACTTCATTTTTGAGAACTCTACCAACTTGAAGAAGAAAACAGAGCAAAATAAAAGGGTCGCAGAATCTTCAGGAGTTTTCCATGCAACCTGCTGAATTTTCTGCAAAATCCATTCTTGATAAAACGGAAATGTCTTCGTAATAAACTCGTATAGAATTTCACGAGAGTTTCTGTAAAGAGAGCCTACTTTTCAAATTTAGCTTCATTAATGTCTGAGTTAACAAAACTGAGTTGAGTAATATGCTAACGAAGGGTCTGAGTAGAATCGAATATTACTTTGCTACAGATTTAAAAGTTCGCAGAGTAAACAGGTGAACATAACATTTTCAATATATTGCATAACTGTCTCACTGCATCGGTTTTAGGGGAGTAGGAACGTAAAGCGAAGGAAAGTAGAGAACAGAGCAGAACAGAATTTAATACAATTAGAAAAATCGAGTATGATAGAATAATAGCATTTGGCCCTGTTAACGAACCGAGTGGTTCATTTTTAGCTCGATACTCAAATCCCATGCCATCAGACACGAATCACATACAGACAGCAGAGCAGAACTAAAGGGGAAATATCAGCCGCATTCACAATGATAATCATGAACATGTCAGCAGTACACCTTCGCTTTATTGTAAAGAGCAATAAAATAATAAACAGGTATAAAAAGAATCGTATCATTCACCTCTAAAAGATCTCTAGTCTTTCGATCTTCATAATCTAAAATAACTGCAGCATTGATGCTTCTAAGCTTGAGAATAAAAAGCAAGGTGAAAATCGGTACACGTAAAGTTATTTTCATTAGAAATTATCAAATAAAACCAAACGCTTCGGACTAACTGTCCATCTTCAGCAAAAATATCTGTAAAATGAAACAAAAAAGAAAGAATTAATACACTAATGAAGTATCTATAAAAAATCTAAATTTTGAAAAGAACACGAACAACGGTACAAAATGAAACGTAAAGGAAAAACCGAGTAACTGAATAATGTGTTGGCAACATGAAGCGGGAAAGCACTTTGGGTGTCATTCAGAGTAGGTTTCATTTTGTAAATATGCAAAGATTCGAGAATGCGCAGATCTGTTCTGTAAGAGGTACCGAGCAAGATTTTAAAATCATTTAGGGAGACCGGAACATTGCACTCTTCTGCATGAAATCTAACAGAGGACAGTGGGGGGGGGGGGGGGGGACCCATGAGGAAGACCAGTTCTGCAACTACGCCCGGCATGCTCGGAAACTCTAGTCGTCAGGATACGGCAGGTAGAACCATGATGAAAAATTAAAAAATGTTCTTTATTTTGTTTAGAGATAAGGCTTTAAACTCTTCATCCGATATTTAAATTCTCTTCGTAGCAACACCAGATTTACTAGGGAAGACGAAGACAACGATAGATTACCGTTTCTTGATGCTTGTGTAGAGATGATTGGCAATATTTTTAACTGCTCCGTTTACCGAAAAAAACTTTTTCTGTACCCGGAACTAGCTTTTTTAGCTTTTGTTCTTAAAATTTTAAGGTTTGCGTCATTCGTATTCTCGTCCATAGAGTGTTTAATGCGTGTTATAACTTTCAATACCTACGCAAAGAGATCGATTTTTCACGACGATATTTTACCAAAAACGGATTTCCTTCTTCTGCTGTTGACAGGCATATGAATAAATTTTTGTCAAAAATTTATGATAACTCTCAATCTGTTCAGTTTTGTGCTCACCAAGCTTTATTTGTGAAGTTACCGTACTTGGGCCGTCAGTCATCGAAACTAAGTGAAGATGTTAAATCCCTTATTAATAAGTTTTTCCCGCGACTCAAAATTCAAATCTTGAATAATTTTTCAACTCGTTCTCTACTCCGTTCCAAAGAACAACTGCCACCCTCACTTTGCTCGTCTCTGGTGTACCAACAAAATTGTTCACGTTGTGAATAGCGGTACGTTGGTTCTACCTGCCGTACCCTGATGACTAGCGTTTCCGAGCACGCTGGGTGAAGTTGCAGAACTGGTCTTCCTCATGGTCCCTCCTACTGTCCGCTGTTAGATCTCACGCAGAAGAGTGCAATGTTCCGATCGCGCTCGTGTCAAAAGCTGGCCGCTGCCCCCATTCTATCATGATCACCTGTGCTGTATACCAGATACCGCCAGATCTTGCATACACCTGTGATACGTGCCAAATACCGCCATTCTACAGATCCTTTTCTATCGAAACTACACGTTTATTTGGATAAGTAGAGTAAAATATTACAAATTTTACAATTATATATTGCTGTCGTAATTTTTGTCACGATAAGTTTTGAGAATTTCATTGGCATTTTATTCTTTTGCGGGATATAACTAGTAGATATCAACTGACCGAACCCTGGACACACTGAATGAACTACTAGGAGAGTCGGTAGCTCAAACACACATTTAAAGACTGTTCGTTTTGTGTCATAATAGTTCGTCGTCAAGTAAAGTGAACAATATTTATGTTCAAAAAGCTTTCGTTGCTTAGTTATTACATGATAAAGTTAATATAATTGCTACCTGCTGGCTGATAACTGTACCGGATAATGCTAGTTTGTGCAGGATGTACCACTTACAGTTCTTAGGAGAGACGAAGAGGAGGGAAACATGGCCCTATCAACGCTTTATCATGGACAAGAATTTCATAGACCCACATGTAATCTTCAGAGAGTGGTCCCCTGCCTTTTTTCATGCAGTGTCTGAAAAAAAAAATTTCTGTTCACTACTTTTCAGAACTCGATAGCTCATACAAATTACGGCGACGCTCAATAGCACATTGTGACAGTATTATTTTGGTAGTCAATTTCACGAACTGCTCCTTACGAGCAGTACAATGGTTTGATTAGAACTAAGAAGGAAACTTTTTTTTGTGACTCCGTAAGCAATAATCTTGTAGGGAAGTATCATGAGTGCGTGTTGTTGGAAAACATTTTCTCCGAACTAGTTACCTGGCGTAATAGCTGATAAAGACATTTTCTAATTTCTACCATGTCGAGCTTGAAGTCTTAGATGAAGAATTATTTACCTCCACTGATTATATTTTCAGAGTTATTCCCTAATCACGCAAAAGGCTAAGCCATCAATTTTCACTTATTATTGTCGACACTAACACAAGCGTTATTTGTCTCAAGCATTTGTTCAACTATTGATAGGGCTATTATGATAGCTATATGTATTTAGCAAATTACGATCTTTATGTTTAAAATTTAAAAATACAATTCTATACATTTCATGTATCAACTTTATTAGAAATAATATGAAAGAAACGGATTTCCCTTCTTTCTATATATTAGAGAGAATATGAGGACGAAATCTTGGCTCCGACAATTCTCGTTATACGTTTTCAAATTCTAATACCAGATTAATGTGAGAATTTTGCCTCCGGAGGAAGATATTTCTTATGGATGAAAAGGTATTCTGCAAATTTATTTACATTTTTCCTTAATCATACAGACTTCAGATTCGAAAAAATGTTGAACTCAATATTAAAAATGAAGTGCCTTTAGTACGATTTTCCCTCATTGATCTCTGATGATTAGTTATTACTGAGACCCTCGACAGCGAAAAAGTATGACAAATTTTGCCAAAATGGGGAGGACTCAACAGAAAGTAGCGCTAAGGGCTGTAGAGTTATACTCTTCCGACGGCACATTGTTTTTAAAAAATTAATATCAGCTACCATTTCAGGTTTTGAAACGTTTTGTACTTCTGAGATGCACATTGTTGTTGTAAACTGCTTGTAAAATGCCTGTTTAGAATCGCTCATTATATCTTCTTCTCATCATAACTTTTGTTACAGTAATGAAATTTGCATTCTAATTTTTCATTCCGGATCAGAATATGATAAACATACTAAAGCGCCCATTTGTGCACAATTTTAAAGATCTGCGCCACTTACATATCTGCCACATTTTGATACACTTTTTTCGTCGTCGAGAGGCTCTTAACAAATAGCTAATATGTAAGTGCTTTCAAATGAGATTTTAATTATTAAAAGGCCGGGTAAAACGTGTTCGAGTTGGTAAGAGCAAACGCCTTTTACGGGAAGGGTCGCCTGTTTAAATCCAGGCATTGCAACCCCTTGATTCGCCCTGTTAGGAATAGGGAAAACTCAGCCATTTCTCCCTACTTTATCTAAATGTCGGAAATGACTACCGGTTTGACAGGAGGTTACCGTTATTGCGTCCTAATTAGTGTTATACGGCAGTTAAAGAACCAAACTACAAAATCATATGTTTCAGGTTTGATTGGAATAAAATATTCTTTCCTTTATATCCAGTCCTGCGCGAAACTGGTCGCTATTATCGCTACTATCGGAGGTTTCATTTCACTTTAGAACTCCTCAGTCATGTTTTCATTAACATTTTACTCCCTTTCAGTTCAACTGTTTTGAAACCAGCATATTCTCCATGGTTGCGACTACCGCTTAAATTATCTAGGGCGTCCTACAACCCATCGTAGTTTTCAACTTCATTTCTTCTCATTATTTTTCAGCTTACGCTTTCTCTGATTTGTTTTTTCTCCCTCTTTTAAGTGAGTTACAGGAAATTATTTTTCATGATTTTATTTAAAATCTCCAGTAATAAGTGGATCGTTTTAAGCTTTTCAAAAATTTTCCCTCATTTGTTCTTCAATCAATACCGATAAAAGGATATTATAAAATAATACAACCAGAAAGGAGCCAAATATCATTTTTAATAACGTTGTTGAGCGTCTACTGCTGCTAAAAAATTTCCAAGTCTGTACAGAGTGTATGCACATGTTGGAATATTTTCAATTCATTATAATTATGCTGATATCGCAAAACTTCTCATATTTTGTTATTATAATCATATCAGTTTGTTCATGACCTCCTAGCCACAACACAAGCGACCTAAAGATAGCGATGAGAAGGAAACATTCTTTACAAACTGCAGAAAACGGGGAACCTTTATACAAGGTTTGTGTTCTCATGCAGGAGACCGTGGGCATTAAAACAAGTTAAGAAGCAAGAGGAAGAAAATATTCAGAAGAGACAGCGTAGTTAGCAATAAAGCTAAAAGAAACCAGTGTGTAATAACTGGGCTTGAAAGACCGAAATCCCATCTATAGGCTATCATAGTACACTCCCTTGCGGCGCCAGTCCCTCTAGCGTAGAATATACAAACTTAGCTAATTAAGCCTACTGTTTATCCTATACCTCCACAGGAGATAAACTATCTTTTTCAGCAGTTGCGAGAGTGGAAATCAATATGCCGATATACCTCTGAGTCTTACTCCGTCATTTCTACGATGGTTCTATGAAAATCAATGCTAGAAAATTATCAATAATTTACGGATAAGAGTGGAAGTGGAAAACAATCGGGTTTAGAATCCCCGTTGGTCAGTTTTATTCCACTTGCCAACAATCCTATCCTCCCATAACACTCGTAGAAAAGACTTCCCATTATCACGTCTGATCAGGCAACAATTGACGCCCTCGTTTATTTTGCAGTGACGAGAGCGGTTTGTCGGTTCAACGACTACGCCTCAAACGCTTGCTTATAAGGGAAAAAATAATACCTGTTAGTCGGCGGCAAGGGCTCTCAGCTTAACAGGTAATTTAATCTTGCTGAGTAATTAGTATATCATTTCCAATTTAGATCACTACAGTTGCGATGATTTGACATTAACGCTAAAATACATGAACATTTTGTGAACCATAAGGTATTGTAAACAAGATGTTCTTCATGTAATTAAAAAATGTGAACATGGCTTTTAGTGAATTTCATGGAAGATATTGAAACATGAGCGAGTGTAGAATGACGACGTTAAATTGCTGAAAGCTCCCGAGTTAAATCTTCTAGATAAAATTTATTCTTCTTTACCTAAACTCTATTGAGCTTATTACTGTAGCTTTATTTGGACTACCTTATTTAATGATATGGTCTACTTACATTTCATACGTAAGCCTAATTGAACGTAAAACACAACATACATAAAATTCAATTATTTATCATAGCTCTATGAAATGTCGCATCATCCAGAGGAAGGCTGCCTTTCTTCAAAAGGCACTTTTAACTCTGGGCGCACAAGATTGGTTCGGGTGACCAAGGTTTTCCAATACGTTGCCGTGTGAAGGGCACGAGATAATTCCTACTGAGATTTGCCAAGACAAATTTATTAAAGTACTTCGTCATCATTGAGTCGCGTGCATGCCTCGTCAAACATGACAATTTATTGCACTTGATCTGCCATTGAATATATAAATATAAATTTGCTTGCGTATCTTGTGAGTACCAATATAAAGTTTTATTCACAAGACTCGTGATCTTGTTGAGGTGTTCTGCCATTAATGATTCCTACAGAGAGTTACGTTTAGGCTAAGGGAATATCCAATTTTATTCGCGAAACATAGAGATACGTTGAAACTTTCAATGAGAAACAAAAATTGTCACACGAGAAACTAAATTTGGTTGTCAATGTTACGTGAATTCTTATAAGACAGGCCTTATATTTCCACCGTTAGTTTCATACCCTGGTATAGGAGATCTGAAGGGTTATATTTTATTTGTGATGTGGAAGAAGTTCAAGATGAACAGTGATGTAATAAAAATACCAAATCTGCCAAGTGCTTATGATAGTGGTGCCAATACATGTAGGCCAAGATTGACAATGTTTTTCAAAGTTTCGTTTTCTGGATCATTTATATGTGAATGAACAGAAAATAGGACGATCATCAATCTTTGATGAAAGTGATTTACGAAACTGTGTGGAATCCAACCCTCATAAATATACACGTGAGTCAACAGTTTACATTAACATATTTCAATTCGGCAATTATTTGCCATCTGAAAATACTGGGAAAGGTGATTAGTTAGAGAAGCTAGTCGCCAACGCTCTTTCTAAAAAATAAAGAAGATGGTGTACTTGGAACAACGAGAAATAATCTGTTTTCACGCATTTTATGACAGCTGATGAAAATAGGGTATTTCACCACATGCAGTATTCAATGTAAAAAACAGTGGTTGAACAATACGATAGCCCGTTCAATTTTGATTTAGTTCGGAGAAGTTGACGTTCTAAAGAGCAGAACAATGGAGAAGTCAGTTATATTATTGTGTTTTTTCTAAAAATTCACTGGTTGGTGGAATTATGGGAACTTTATTGAGAAAATCGTTCGCCACTTTCGCTTCTCGTGGTTGTGGAGGGGAGCCCAGGTTTTAAAGCAACCCACTGCTATAACCCACTACATTCTTCATCGTTTTTCAAGGGGTTCAAGCTGGTACTCCAACCCTAGAAATTCAAATGCATTTGTGACTTATAATAAATAATTTTATAACAGCTTGCAATACCAAGAACAAAGTTCCTCTTTTATTGTGGGGATACTTTCAAAGAGACTTAACCTCACTTACATGAAAGTACATTTTGGCTCAGTAATTAACATTCAGTCGAGGAAGGTAAAATAGCCAAATACATAGTAGATGTTATCATCTAATTCTCCTGGAATCGGTGTAAAGTTTTATTCGTTTTAAGCTAAAAATAAAAATCATTCTTACAGTACCTCAGTGGCTTTTAGTCCGTTTATTTAGGTTCGGAAATAAGAAGAGAATCCAAATTGCTTCCCTGACCACCAACAAGATCCATGCTTAGGCTATCGTTCTCCCCATGCAGAAGTTCGTAAGCAGCGCTCACCGCCAGGCCTCGTACCAAGCCCGCTGCAACACCGTGCCGTCAGGGCTGTGGAGAGCCCATTGCAGGGACCGTGTCGTTAGTACAACTCAGAGCTCGTAGTCAGGGTTAAGCAAAGGCGTCCGTGTTCTAATGAGCATACAGGGGCTTCACGTGTAGTTTTTACACTCATGTTGAATAAGTTCCTCTGGCGTAATTTGCCGATACCCCGTTTATTGCGATATAATAAGCAAATAAGTGCAAAAGAATGTTGAGGAGGAATGTTTTAATCAAATTAATTTTCAGGTAGTAATCCCATTAGCAGATAATTAGAGTTTTGACACCCTCACCTGCGGATCGAGGGTAGAACTGAGGTTCAATGAGTTCAAATAGAGACTCTTCACGTGAGGGCGATGTATGAAGTTTAAAAATTTGAACACATAACTCAGTGAGTTCGTCAGTTCGCAAACTTAAAGCCGAGGCGATTGATAGGTGTAAATATTACATTTTTGCTGATAACTTCGCATTTATTTGTATAGATTCAATTACTCAGGAATTATAAAATTCGTGCAGATGAAAGTTCTGCAGTGTAAACTTATTTAGTCGACACAGCCTGATTTCAAACGTGATGCCGTGTGTCTATATTACCTATCACGCTCAGTTAAGAAACGGCGCAGTGTTTCTAAAATGGCTCGCCGCAGTTTAGGGCAATAAGTGGAGTATTAGGAGGGTTTGAGGCACTGCAGGGTTACACAGAAGTCCAAAAATTTTTTTGTACATTTGTACGTGAATTTCTTTATATTTTAAAATCGAGTGTTATGCCTTCAAATTCTGTAATAGTTGATCTGGGCTATCATTTGTTGCTAGTAAAAAATTAATAGGGCTGGGTTGGTATGGGCTAGATTAGGTTAGGTGAGATCAGTTTCCAAAAACAGCAAACTAAATTCAATAAAATATCACACGGGCTGAAGCTAGGGCATTCATCTGCCAATAAGCCGATAAGTTTTACAAAAATTCGAAGTAAAAATACAGTTTATGACGTATCAAAATCGACCTTAAGTTAATTTTCATGGTTATTCTGCGGGATTTAACTCAGTCTAACTTTTTCGCCACCCAAGCGATTTAATCATTTGGGCGGCGAAAAACATGCATGCAGGCGGCGAAAAAGTTAGACTGGGAAGTGCCCTTTAGTGGACTGCTGAAGATTTCTATTAATTGTTAAAAACAAGGTATTTGTTCAATTTACATCAGTTTTTAGTGGACTAACCTTGAGAGGATAATAACATTGTATATTTATTTTGCGAAAATCTGGTAAGCAAAAACCAAAACTGAATATAAAAGTGATTACGCTGTAAATATGTTTAAACTAGTCTTTGAATGAAATATATGCTATTCTGTTGCATAGACAGTGGCGAGAAGACGATCTAGCAAGGCTGTGTCTAATGCACGCGGGAAAATTTGTTTTTCGCACGCGTTTATGAGCGTGCGCCTAATAAAAACGAGTATAGCGGACTGCGCTTTACGAAATGGGTCGTAAAAGATAACCACACGCTGGCTCGATGTCACCGGTGGAGGTGGCGAAGACCTCAACAAAAAGCTATTCTTTTATTATCGAAACGAACTGAGAGCGAACAGTGCCTCTTTCCCTTCGAGCATTTTAATTGAAAATAGTTATGGTGAAAAACTATCGTGAACACTGATTATGCCATCAGGCTTAAGTAATCGCTCAATGGCGCTAGTTACGAATAATTTGAAAAAATAGGATTATGAAAAATATTATATAAAGCACCTAGTATAGGCCATCGAATGCTTGCTGTTGAAATCGTGGCGAATTGAGCTAAATGAAAAGGCATGGTTTCGCGAGAGCGGGGCGAATATCCAGGGCGAAGCATGGGAACATATGTAGGTTGACGCTTTTGCTTGTCTCCACGTTTGGTTCTCAGTCTAGGCCATTAAAATGTGTCATATATGTATTAAAAAAGAAGAATCAGAAGGAAATGTCTTTCCAGCTAAATATGTGTAAGGTGGCGGAGAAAAGTTGACCAAATAAGCTAGGTGCTCATACAAATAACATGATTATGGACCTTTTCTTAATCGTAAGGCGATAAAAGTTTACATAAAAAATTTTTAAGATGTGAGGATAGTTTATGCGAAACCTGTTGTGTATACTATAACGAAATTTCATCGCGCAAAAGTGTTATAGAGAGTTCAATCACAAAAAAATTTATTTACATCGGGAGCAGAAATGTCGTTAGCAGAAGCATCATTCAATGTTTACATCTTAAGGTTGTTGTTGAGGTAAACGTCAATAATGAAACCGGATCAAATGAACGATGTCTTAGGTTCATAAGAATGGTTAAATTGATTCACCATCATTGAAATAAATAAATGCATATTGATTAAATGTGATCAAAAAATATAAGAATCTTACTAGGGTGAACCTTTTCTTAACAGAAACGTCATGGCGTGCTAAAATATCACGATTTATCATTTGAATTAATTAATGGCGAAAACTTACATTGCTCTGGCAAGTAGGAAGAAATTGTCTGAAAAAACATCATCCTTATAATATTAAGGAGATCGTCCCACTTTTTCAAATTTTTTCGTTTGATTCGTTTGAAAATTGATCAGTACATGTATTTTGTGAAAGTAAACCTTATTTACTCATGTCACTTTTTCGATTTTGGCCTTAGTTTTTTACGAAAAATTAGTTTTTTGGTATGTTTTTATTGATAATTTAACATGGGACTCATCCTCGAGTTTTGATGCTAGAACAAAAACCAAAGACAGTTTTAGAATCCTTGGAATATTTCTAACAAACTCAAATGGTCTTTTTTCGAATATAATTTTTTTTTCAATTTTTTCAATTTTTTTTGGAAATTTCTAAAATCAACAACAATTTTTTGGGTTTGAGCTATTTATGTTTTTGAAGAATTCGAATTAGAAAAAATGCCCATTTGATTTTGTTGGAAATGTTTCAAGGATTCTAAAACTGTCTTTGGTTTCGTTCTAGCATCAAAACTCGAGGACTAGTCCCATTTTGAATGTTGAAAGTTAGAAGTGTTGGGTATAAGCTAAAAACGAAATTTTTTGTTGAAGTGTAATATAATGAACAATTTATGTAATTGAATGCAGTTTTAATTTTTATTTCGATAATTTCCATACATAACTTCGTATTCACACTGTGAATTGTTATTTCCAAACCCCCCCCCAAAATTTTTTTTTTCCAAAAATATATAATTTTTTATTTTCAGTCTTATTCTTATGAAATTTGACTATGATATGTCCCCTTTGAAAAGAAACACAATTTATTATATTAATTTTTTTTGATTTAGGCCTTAGTTTTTGAAAAAAAATTTACATATTGGTTTTTAGGTATTGATATTTCACTGGTATTGATATTTCAAAATGGGACTCGTCTTCGAGTTTTGATGCTAGAACAAAAATAAAGACAGTTTTAGGATCCTTGGAACATTTTTAACAAACTCAAATGTTTTTTTTTCCATTTCCCATTTGTTCTCCTTTTATATTGGGTTGAAATGGGCTCAAAATAAAAGATTTTGGTCCCCTTACCCCTCCCTGGGGGGGGGATCTATTGTCCGTAGCGCCATACAATTTTAGGACCGAATAGCCCACCACCTAAGGGTCCTTTTCCAACAAAAACATGAAAATTGACCACCTGAGCGGCAGGGGCCTGGGACGATCTTCTTAAATAGCTTAAAAAAATTTCTGTATGATGAAGACATAGAGTTTGAAATATCTCACGAAAAATATGTAATAAAAATTCATATGAACCTGTAAAAATGTTCCAGGATTGTGAATAGAATGCATTCTTGCTGGCAAGTATACTGTCGTATCGTGATGTATCTCCTTTACAGGCCTTTGTTTCTATTACCCTCGTTGTAAAAGAAACATCGTCCAGAGAAATATATCTACCAGTGGTTAAGTTCGATGAATGATGTCGGAATAAAAAAATGAACAGAATGAGCATCCAAATTTGGCGTCATGAAATTAAATATATTGCGTATAGGATGCAATAATTGTGCACTTGATTTTCTAAAAATTTAATGTTTGTGTCTTTCGTGTTAACGTACACAGCAATTGTTGTATTTAAAATCTGCGGTCCTCCAGTTTCATTTTTCAAAAAGGTAACATCTATAGTTGCGTAAGTATATACATGTAAACTGGCCGGCCAATATTGCAATTGCAAGTTCTCTGCATAGTGATTGTTTTATAGAATATAATTTTTGTGAGCACATTTTCTAGAATTTTCAATTGTATTAAACATGTTTAGCTAACAGATCCTCCCTCAAACACACAGAAAAATGGTCTTGGAGCTGTTAGCATGGGCTGTTAGTCTGTCGTCACCCGAATTTGGTGAGTACCCGTAATAATTTCAATTTTGCAGGCTCATTGTAGTGTACTGTTTTGTTAATGCAGTGTTTATGTTATACTTTTAGAGATAACGTTATTATTTATAAGTTTGTGGGCAGGTGTACCCACAAGGTGTGCCCGCACAAAGCAGGTGTGCTCTCCAATCCGAGAAATTCTTGTTATTGCAAATAAACAAGGAGAAAAAGTTTTGTTACAGGAGTCATCGAGTCCGTTAAGAGTCTGGCTTTATTAGTTAAATTTAATCAAGTACGAATATTCTTGCACTCAATGTACAAATTACAACGTTCGTGATAATCAAAATTATTCTGGCTTGATCTCCTTGATAAGTTTTTCTGAGCTTTCTGTTAGTTATGAATGCTCCCAGGATTTGTTAAGTAGCATGACCGGATGAATTTATTCATCATCATTAGACACTTGATTCGAAATATTTATTATATGTAACAGTGCAGCTTGATTCTAATGTGGCCTGGAAGCTAATATTGCAGTCTTCTTTCCTGGCGATATTTCGTTTCTCACGGTTTTACGTTTTAATCGGTCTGCGGTGTGCTCCTCCCTTTCTCCGTACTAGCCTCATTGTCCACCAGCATATCATTAACTCTCTCCCTTTCTGTGAGTCATATTATCTTCTTGGCTTCAAAGAACCCAAAATGTCCCACGGGGTCATGTCCCACGGGGCCAGCACAACCAAAGCCGTTGATCATCTAACGATCCCTGAGGATAAGAAAGATCGCTAAAGGTTAGCTAACCTTCAGAGTGCTTGATTGACATCTAGAATTCAAACCTGGCGTTTACGCGTAACATTCAGAAATACATAAACTTGAAAATCTTAACGGTCACTCCTTATTTCAGACCTTAATCTATGATGACCACTCATCTCAAATCTCCTTCTAAATACTCACTAATTATCAAAACGTGAACGATAAATATCTCGCAGTGATATCATTATCATACAAATTCATATGTATACAGAGTGCGAGGGCTATTCAATAATATATCGTTTTTAGTTCATAACACGCTAAAACAATTCATAATGTTATTTTTTTTGGCTCAAAAAAAACATTCATAGCAAGATGTGAACCCAAGAAATAAAAAGATATGCAGTCATAGTTCTCCAACGGTAAAACAGAGTTTCAAAAATCAATAACTTCTTAAATGTTGCCAGGTCATTTGCTCATATGGTTCGGTTGGAGCTAGCGGGATGTGATGGTAATGTTTTCCCTGCAGCAAAGAGAAATATTCTCAATGCCATGATACCATAGGAACACTAAAATTTATACGGAATTTTCGAAACAATATCGAGACCCCGAAAGATCAGTGAGGACCATTACCAATATACTCCAGGTAACAGAGTGGACTACCATTACTGTGGTACTTCATAGTATTCGATACAAGTCATATACATATAACGAAAAAAGGCTAATTCGTGTCAACAAAGACGCATGAAAAGGATTTTATGAGTTTTGAGCAGTGAAGGTCATGGCATGCCACCTTACATTTTCTCACCGGGTCTTAGGGTTGATGCTACTGAATTCTTGCTCTGTATTTTCAGTAAAACTCTGCATCTTTTCTCAAAGATAAGATTAGTTATCAAAGAATATTTATAATCATGTGACTTCAAACGCGTGGGCCCTGAACCCTCCAGATTCAAATCCTACGAAGTGTTACGTGTTGGGCATCGTTGAAAGGGAGACTAATTGACATCCTCAGAGTGCCAAACTTCTCTGTCGGCTGCCATGGTCAAGGTGATGTCCGAATTCGTTAAAGGACCACTTAATTTCCGCTTGTCAACGGTTTTGAACCAGAAAAGAAGCAGTCATTGATATCAAAAGTGGTTTGAGTCGTCAGGTATCAATAATTCGAAAAAGAAGTATTATCTCGGATATATGAATACCTGTATAAATATTATTTAAATACATACATTTTTTTTCAAATATGGTTAGTTAACATGCTAACAAATTTTTCACATAGCTTTCGAACCCCAGAATATATGAATACAAGGTGTTAAGTAACGAGTGATTTTGACTTTAATAGTAGGCACGGACAGGCAAAATGAACACATTTTCCCGAATACCAAATATTTCAAAGCTCCTCAATTTTCACGATACTGAAGTTCAAAGTTTTAGTTTTTTGGATCTAGTTTGCCACATTTTCGTGTCTCTAGATTACAAATTTGAAATAAAATATTACCTTTTTGTTTGGTAGTACTTGAGTACTAAGTGTTTATGAATCTCCTCTCGTTGCGAAACTGTGTTAACGCTATGGAACGTTTGTCAAATGCAGAAATGGCGAAAATGGGTATGGCTTAAAGTGAAGCCAAAGGCAATGCCGTAAATGAACCAATGTAAATGAACCAATTCGCTTGTAAATGAACCAATTAATTTATCGTCTTCAAGGGACGTGTTGCCTGAATAATGTTGGAGGATGTGCTCCTATGTATTCGTTATCATATTTAAATTCAGTACAACGGGGCTGCGCTCTATTCCGACAAGAATGCTTGCCAATATGAGAAAGACACCTTCCTGACAGAGGAATAAAATAGGGTGAAATGAACAAGTGGCATGGCCTCCATAATCAACAGATGTGATTCATTTAAGCTTCTTTCTCTAGGGCCAAATGATATCCTTGATTTATGAAGCAACGATGGAGTATGAAATGGATCCTGTCGCAAAGACAGTCAACGCAGACAGTAATATTAGATTATATGTTAGTTTAAGCCTCCCTAGCAGCGAAAAAGGCGTTCCAAACAGAGGAAGAGGGAAACACCATTTAGAATGGAGTTAAGGGTACGCGTAAACTATGCTCAAGGTGCATAGAAAGAGTTAGTTGAGAGATATGTTTATGAAATGAGATACAAGTTGAAGAAGGAAGCAGTAGGTACTGAAAAACAGACAGCAGTGAACCAAAAGCGATGATCCGTAACAAAAGAAAAAAAACTCAATTTATTCCGACAATAGAAAGGCTTGTCTAACTTTTAGCTTTGAACCTCACATATTCCCCTTGGGAGAGTGATATTACAGTAGATGTTGGAATTTTGTATCGTGTCCAGTTATTCATTCAGGGAAGGTAGTAGAACTGCATTGACACATGGGAGCTAACGTTTTGAACAGTTTTTCGAAATTGTTTTTGATTAATTTTTTCCTTTTCCATTGCAGCATTTCTCAAAAATATCAATGTTATTTATTGGGTATTATGATTAAACTTCACTATGACCGTGAGTATCATATAAACAAAGAAGATTTTAAATACTTTACTCAGTTTTCGTGAAAAGTAGTTTAGTTTGCGTGTCCCTGCATACTTTCAAAGTTTACACCTCTCGTTTTTCAACAACCTGTATGCACATTTATACCAAGGTATGTTAGCATTAACTGGAGATGATGACATCTTCTCTCAAATGGCATAGGGTATCGTGCGCGCTGGCCAAACAACCAAAATTTGCGAACGATGTAAAGTTAGTTTTCCTCAATTCGCTTGACCGAGCTGACGGATGAACAGCTGCGTGATTGGTCGCTCGAGCTTACAGATCACGCGATGCTAACCTCACAGAAGTCAGAGAGTTCTTTCGCTGTCCTGGGAGTTGATTGGTCGTCTGGCTGACGTGCCCAATATGTATTGAATCACTTGATGTGACGATTTTCAGCAGTGGATTCGCTCCTTCTATTGCTAAATAGGTTCACAAATTCAGAAAAATAGGTCACTGCGAATTTTTTTAGAAAAATTTCAATTTTTACCTTTGAGACCATACTTAATATTAAATTGAGTTCTCCATAATATTCATCCTAGTCATGTAGTAATATTCACACTCAAAGCTGTGCTTCTAGACAAATTCAAGCCCACACACATGTTAATCAATCACAAAATAACCCTCTTGTTGCTTCTTCATTAAAAAAATGCACATTCAAATGAATTTGGTCTTCTACCATTCTTTACCCCAAAATTTTTGTGAATATTATTATAATAAGAAGTTTCCATTGGATGACCCTGAATAATTTATCACTGAAGTGTCCTGAGCATTATATCAACATACGAATTGCTGTACTCCTGTGAATGAGCATCACTTTGTTCATATATAATGCCGAAATAGTTAATACGTAGCGAAGTCTTCAGAGCTTATATCTGATTGAAATTACAAAATGGTTAAAAAAAATTACCTTTATTTCATATCCTGTTTAGTGGTTTCGGGTACTGCATCATGAATCGTCAGTAGACAACAATGAAAGGACAAATTTATTGGACGTTAAGCATGAAGTTGAAATCATTTAAATATCCATTAAAATATGAATATACGCAATTTTAATGTACTGATTAATGAGATAGCACCAAATGAATGTTTAATCGTATTTGATTTAATTAGATAAGGAATTTTGTTTCTTGGTCTACAACTGAGCTGTTCCGAAGACTAGAAGGAAGATGTCCATAATAAGTTTGAAGTTAAAGGAATGGGGAATCTACGCACAAAGTGTTTTCCCACGTCCCAAAAACGGTCATATGAATGCAGATGTTTGAATATTTTTTCATTGTGTGTGTTGCTCTGCCCGTAGTATTATTTTGATCATTTTGGAATAGGCTATTAAAATCGTCCATAAGAAGTACATTTCAGAAATTTAAGTAATTAGCTAAATTATTTCTAGAGCATTTATCAGCCAGTGGAGATGTGGGACTAAGAATAGCTCTAGGTTTCAGGCGGCCTTCTAATGTTGCTGAGTATGTACGAAAAGGACTTCTCAACTGAGTTCTAGAAAATACTTCACTTGTTATGAAGTGATATCACGTAAAATATTTGTAGATACAATGTATTACGACTCTCAAGGATCATCCATTTATGAAAGCTTAAATTGCTTCCAGATAGCTTAAAACGGCACTGTTGCACCAACTTTAATCTTCAAATTAGCCTAACATCTCGTGCAAACACAGCGGATGATGCGTTTCTGAAATTACACTGTAAGGGACTTGTGACGGCTCTGTTAGTGCAGGAGGGAATACTTCAGCGTTTAGTGATGCCAGTGTAAAGATTACGAGTAGAGAGCAATAAGTAGTCTAGTCTCAGCCTAACTGCATCAGAACCGAAACACGTTATTGCTCTTGATAAGAAATATGGTGCTCTAAAGCTCTCCTCCAAAGTTTTTAAAATGTGAAATCAAAAATGCTGTGCATGATTTGTATCTACTTCGAAATCTAATTTATACCTTTCGTCTTCATGTTTGTATTTGTTCATTGAATGAAATATTTATAATTAATCATGGGAGGGTAACTATTTCAATAACTCTTCATAGCAAGAAATGAAAAAAAGTTAATTGTTTTGAAAACTGACAAAGTGTGTTTTATTTTTTTTTTTAATTTATACTGAATAAATATTCTCATAGGAAGTTCTTTCACGTCTTTGTTTTTGACATTTGGCATAAGCAAAATACGCGAATGAACATTCAATAAAATTGGTCGGAAGAAATATCAATGAAAACCTGCCAAATAGGTGTTTAAACTATAAAATTTGGTGCACTTTGACTCTCATTCACACTTCCGCTAAAACCATTCACATCTCTTCAGTTATGCCATCATTTCTGTCTCAGTTACACTTCCTGATTACGTTGTTTCCCAAAATGTAGCACAATTTCGCAAGCACAATAAGTAAACCTCTAGGTAATAAAATGAAGAACATTTACCTAGCTTTCACATACGCTGATGATTTCCATCATTTCAAAGTGGTAACAACCGACTTCGAGTTTCCACCCGTCTTCTTGTCGCAACAACTGGTTATATTTTCAAAATTTTCCTCGGTTGCGGATTCGGAACTACGAATAAATTTAGCCTGAGATATTTGTACATTGAAATTGTGAAAAAGAAACACACTTCAGAGCAAGACTTGTTTTCTGGTAAATTGAGAACATTCTGAAAATGTTACTTGTAAGACAAGTTAGTCGTAGGTTTTTTGTCTTCCTAAGTTTAGGAACTGATTCTCTCTTCACACCGTAGAATTTTATCGAACATAATCAGGTTTCAGGTTTCATTTGCGTTAACTGGACACAATCGCCTTCAAATCAAGTGTTTGTTTAAGATTATGGTCGCAGCACTACACAGGGCAGGGACGCGCGGCCCCTCACCACTCAAGCCTACACATCGAGTGAGGGCCTACCGATGCCTCTGCTTGTCATGGCTCGGTGTGGTGGCTTGGCAACTGGCAGCGGCTGTATTGTGAGGGCTTCAAGGAGGGCAGCGTCATGAGCAGTAACTAATGCTGGGTTGTGTCGAGAGGCGTGCTTCTCTGACGCAGTTACGTGCTTGCAGCCATTTCTTGACTCCAATGGCGAGCGTTGCTATGCTAGCATTTAATCGAGTTTGAAGATGAGATGTTCTCGAGAAATGTCTGGGCTTATACTGGTCGGATGGTATGCGAGCATTTCAAGGTTGTTGGAGAATTACCTGACTGTTGGAGCGTTTTGTTGGTAGAACTTTCGCAACGATTGGCGACATCATTCAGCATATAATTTATCACACTGCTCTCAAGCTGAAAAAAAATTGAGTAAATTTCCACTGATATAACTTACGTGGAAGACAAAAAAGTAGCCTTTGCAAACACAAGCTTAGACTAGGTTATCAGAAAAGCGAGGAGTCGCTAGCTCAACAACAATAGATAAAAGTTATACAGTTCGATGACACAGGGGCTTTCATAAATTCACAACTCTACTAATGATGGCATGACGGCCTCAGTTAAAGTTTCACAGTAAAAAATTCGAATTAGAGTTTTTGATGAAATGATATGCTTCAATGCAGTGAAGTAGCAACAAGTTTGGGGAGAAAATAATATCTCCATGGGATTAAAGAGAAATTTCATATTAAGATGGGGCGAAAAATACGCAGATACTCCGTAAACGTATGATATAACGTCGATTCGTATGATTTCTTCACAAATTGTGAAGACACAGTGAAAAGTTTCGGTACAAGTTTATGTGAACATTTCCTTAAATTGATAAAAATAGTAGTGAAGTGTGTTGTTGAATATCTAACGCAGTGAAATTGATCACAATAGAATAGAATGACCACATTTCTTCCTATTTTTCATGTGAGCAACGCGAAATGAGGATCTCTGAAGGGACTCTTGAAGTCGATTAATTTACGTCAGGGCCAAAGGATCGATCGAGTCGAGTGTGTACCGCCAGGATTCCAGGCTGTGAAGAGGAGGTAAGGCAAGGGAGAGGGCGAGAAGATGCCGGGCGAGAAGATGTATGGGCGAGCAGATGAAGAGGCGACAAGATGTAAGGTCAAGAAGATGCAGGGGCGAAAAGATACAAGGGCAAGCTTATGGTGGGTCGAGACGATGCAAGGACAAGTACGTGCAGGGTCAAGACGATGCAGGGGCGAGAAGGTGCAGGGGTGAGACGTTGCAGGGGCAAGAAAATGCAAGGGCGAGTAGACGGCTGGTGGCACCGGACGCCATGTGACAGAAATTAAGTTTGTGGTGTCACTTGAGTTGTCAGGAAGCCGCGGAATTCGTTGAAATACTCGGAAAATTCACGTTTCAAAATAAATTTTGTTTGGGTCTAATGACACTGTGAAAATAATAGAAAACTTTGTTCCTGTTCTAGGCTTTGAAATTTAATTCCATTTAGAAGTTGCATGATGTCCTACAATGTTTGCAATAGATTTTGACGATGCTTATTCCAGGCTATTGTCGAACTCTGAAAGTTGTTTATGAGGGAAAGGATAGAAAAAAAACTGAGTTTATTCATTGGTACATTTTATTCGTTTCAGCTTTGGAAACTCTTAATTTTGCACTGAATGATATTTATTAGACGGTTTTTATAAACTTGCACTTGATAATGTTTTCACTGATATTTATTCTAAGACGTACATCTCATTACTGCAGTTACTGTGTTCGTCTTGAAAGCAAAATAATTTATAGTGCTTTAATGTGTAGTCAACTATATGGTGAATCTTCTAACTACAACGAATTTAATGCAGGTAGTAATTTGCCTCTGGCTTGCTCTGTTTCTAAATTATTTCAGAGTGGGAGACGTGCCGGATTTCCGATCACACTTTCGATTTTCAGCTCACCAAATATATTAATATTGGAGAAAATTTAACTCTTCACCTCTTTGCTTTCTGACAGAAGTTGTGAGAATTCTTTTTTGACCAGCTTCACACATACAATGCAGAACATTCGCTATCGTTTTCCGTATTAGTATATAAGGCAGGTCGCTTCAAAAATTGCGTAATTGTATTTTAACCCTAATATTTCCACTGATACATTATAATCACAAACGAGCTTAAAAGAATTATTAATCTTAAGGAGATATGGATCGGACACCAACTCTTTGAGCACTGTGATGGTCGAAGGAAGTAATTAATAGTTCCATTGATGGCGTACATATTCTACGATTGATCCAATCAGACGAAGACAAGAAGACGCCACGGTGATTTGCGGAACACTACGATAGGCTATCGGAGCTGATGGCGGAGAAGAAAACAAGCGCATATGAAGAGGATTTAAAATCTCCGTACCAGTATAATTATGGTAAAAGTTGCAATGCGATTCACTCGAAATTTTTAATGGTGTCAGTTTATTTGTCTTCAGTATGACAAAACAGCTATCCATACACTTCAAAAATTCATTACTAAAGGGGCAATACTCTCCATCCAAGATCTATAGGGTCTTTACTTCCGTCATAACCAGACAGCTGGCGTTTGATGGGTAGCCGTCATGGATCTCCCCTCAATAATAGTGCTTTCCTCTCCTGAACGAACTCATCCATCAGCAGAAGTCTGCAGTTGCCACCATGATTTCTGTACAGCATATTTTACGGCGGATATCGAATAATTGTTAACCGCTTTTTTTTTTCGCTCATCGATATTGTTTACTTCGAACCTTAAACACAGTTATGTGCCTGCTTGTTAGGATCTATTTTTGTACTAGAAGTAGAACATCGATAATACACTACAGGGTATTTCTGAATTCATGCGTCTCCCAGATTTAGAAATATTGTTTTTGACTCAGGATTTTTCGTACGTATACAACACATACGTACGGATCTTCTTCTCTTTGGTGCGCAGTTGTTAAAGTTGATAGAAGAATTGAGTGTGTTTATCGTTCAAAACACAATAGAACTTGTCAAAGTGTTAGAGTGATGGTGTTTGATAATTTCAAGCTCGTTTCTTTCTTCAGCTGCAAACATAAACTTTCCACAGAGATGCGAACTGCTCTTGCCTATTTTTTAAGTTGCTCTCGATATGCATCAGAGCACATCGGACGAACATCTCGTACTATTCTCACTAGAGTTTGCGGACAACCTGGCAGGAGTTTTAGCACTGGTTCAATATTAACATAACCCACATTTTCTGTAGTGAAAACTTTCCGACAGATGTGACTATCCAGTTTCAATTTCTTAGCTTTCTATTCCTGCTAAAGCACAGTTTTATACTGACTTCCTAATTCAAAATTCCCCTCAGCATTCATACTCACTCTGTAGATGAAATTGGACGATTTCTAGGGAATCTTACTTTTAGGATAAAAAGGAAAACCAACGTAGCTAAGAAAATCATGATATAAAACAAACGTTTCGGATCATAAAAAATCCATCCTCAGTGTTCTGAAAAACAATAAGTCAAAGTATTAAAAATATTTCTAAACTCTAATTATCTGAATAAACCAACAGATAAAATATTGACATCAAAAAAGACAAAGAAAAGACAATAATAAAACAAAAAACATGAAACACTTTAACAAATAAATAGAAAGTTTGACCGCCGTGTCACATTCATTAATCGACGGACGGTTTTTTAAAATGTACATCGATTCTAAAATGCGGAGATCAGATAAATTTGGGGTTGAGTCCAAAATTTGAAAATTTGTATTTTTAAAGGAATGGTCGTTTTTCAAACAATGTTCTCTTATTGACGAATTAGATGGCTTAGTCAGATTATTGCCCGTACGAAAGGAGACTCCCCTGTGTTGTGCACACCTCACAAATAATTGGAACTCAGTGCTACCAATGTAAGACCGCTCGCAGCGGTCACACGTATATTGATCTATCACTGAGGTGCGCAACATCACATCTGGAATATCCCTTCGCTTAAAGTAAGACCCGATTTTTCTATCGTTTTTGAAGTACACACAAGGATTGATTTGTGGAAAAAACTTTTTAATTATTGATAATATTTCAAGTTTCATTTTCTCTGTACGGGTTCCTATAAAGAGAAGAAGTAAGAGAGAAGTTTGAAGAGAAGTTCTTGAAGCCAAGTCCAGATGACTTTAAACCCGTATTTTATCGGAGATACCTGGATGAAACGTTTATTCTTTTCAAAAACAACAGAGACTCTGAGCACTTCTTTCAATATTTCAACCAGTGCCATATGAATGTTAAATTTACTTGCGAACTAGAAATGAATAATGAACTGTCGTTTTTAGATGTGAAAGTTACCAGAGCTGAGAATAAATTTACTACTTCAGTCTTTCGAAAAACAACTTTTACAGGAGTGGGAATGAACTTTTTTTAGCAATATTTTCAATAAATATAAAATTTCCGGCATAATAACATTAATTCACAGAGCTTTTGAAATATCTTCTTCTTACCAATTGTTTCATTTAGAAATGAATTATTTGGAAAAATATTTCTGTTCGAATAATTTGGTTGCACTGGGCTCCAACTATTTGTGAGGTGTGCACAACACAGGGGAGCCTCCTTTCGTACGGCAATAATCTGACTAAGCCATCTAATTCGTCAATAAGAGAACATTGTTTGAAAAACGACCATTCCTTAAAAAATACAAATTTTCAAATTTTGGACTCAACCCCAAATTTATCTGATCTCCGCATTTTAGAATCGATGTACATTTTAAAAAACCGTCCGTCAATTAATGAAGGTGTCACGGCGGTCAAACTTTCTATTGTTTGTTAAAGTGTTTCATAGTTTTTGTTTTATTATTGTCTTTTCTTTGTCTTTTTTGATGTCAATATTTTATCTGTTGGTTTATTCAGAAAATTAGAGTTTAGAAATATTTTTAATACTTTGACTTATTGTTTTTCAGAACACTGAGGATGGGTTTTTATGATCCGAAACGTTTGTTTTATATCATGATTCTCTTAGCTACGTTGGTTTTCCTTTTTATCCTAAAAGTGGTACTCACTCTATACTATTATTCTTGCTTGAATAACAGTGATAATAGCTCTTTGTATATATTACATTGTATAACATTCACATGGTTTGTTACTTATGATTTGAGTTAATTTTTTTGGCGGCAAACAGGTTGTCTGGTAGCACTCACAATGCGAGTAATTACTATATTTTGAAGATGTATGCTGAATTACGCGGAATAGCTATGCAGTCGAGATCTTTTAAAGCTTAGAAAAACATTATAACCGCATTCCTACGTTCTTGGAGCTCTAGGTTAATTATACTTGTGGGCGGTAGGAAAATCGCTAATTTGTTAAGCAACCGCTGGAAAATTTGTCACCAGCAGCTAAACTTTAATGCTTGGAATACTTTTGTTTTATAGAAGAAATATCAAGTTCTTTAATATGCTTTCGAAATAAAATCGATACTCGCGATAATTTTATCTTGAATATCAAGATTTTATGAACAGTTTTATTGCCAAGTTGGATGTATAGGAAAATTTTAATTCATTATATGGTTTAAATTTTTTTATCGAATACTAGGGAACACAATTATTTACTGAAATATCTACTAGGACTTTGTAAGACAGCAGCAATGATAAAGGCATACTGCTCGTATTGGCACAGGGTACTAGCGACGATAAACGTCATGTGCATTCTCATGATCAAATTACACTCGAAGTGAAGTCATATTCTGCAATTCATATTTATCGTGACTGCGGTAATAACTTTAGTAGTCTTTTAATTAATGTTTTATCAGTATACAATTTTACAAGAAAAATGTTCCTCTTTGAATAATTCATGAACATGAAACCCTTCGAAATTTAAATGATTTTAATTTCTATTTGGGACTGTGGGCATGCTTAATTTTGAATTAAATTCTTCTTCCTGCTAGTGGTTGGATCCAATCATCATGATCATTATAGTTTTAAACTTTGCGTGTCACTGCTTTTTAATAAAGAATAATCACTGATTACGTGTTGGTATATATGGTCAATAACTCTGACAAGTGAATAGCAAGTTGTACGGCAATACCTGAAGTAAGTTTCTGGCTTTTTTGTGAAGGTAAGAATTATTCGAGAAACTCCAGATTAGTGGATATGTCTATAAAGAGGAAAATCCATATTAAGCAGTAGTATGCTAGTACCATGATCCGGTAATTTGTGCATAAAGCACAACTGAAGCTCTTAACGCGAACGATGGATTGACCGTCAATACACACAATGTCAGTTATTCAATGTTCTACAGGGCAAATTGAAAATAATTGTATTTACGAGATAAATGTTTTGGAAAGTACAGTAAAAGTAAAGAGAGTAACATATTGAAATGGAGTTCGGCGAGTAATTAAACAAAGTGTAAATAAAACCCTATAAAAAATAGGAAACAATAAACACGTTACCATGCTAGGTAGTTTGCTTCGTAAAAATTAATAAAGATAAAATGTTATACACGCGCATTTCTGTTATGGATTCAAAAAAAGGCACACTAGTCTAAGTGACCAGATGAGTTATTATATTTATGTAATATAAGAACAAAATTTTACCATTCATCACGTATTGGATATGAATGATTAGTGAGTGGTCTCTTATGATTAGAAGAAATAAGAAGCAAAATAATAATTAAAGTATGGTTAAAATTCTCAGAAACAAAGCAACTAATTATGATCAATCAAAAATAGAAGCGTACAATAGAAGAAGCATACCTTATCAGAATATTGTACATTAACATTATTTGATGAAACCCAATAGAATAGTTATGTGTATATTGACTCACTTTAATAGTTTAATCGACCTGGTTGCAATGTCTGACGAAATGAATCGTGTAAGAACAATATTTCTTGGCTAAATGAAGAAATTTCATATTAGAGGTTATCAAGAAAGTGCTTCTCGGTTGTATATTTCTTGCTTTTTCAACTAGCTGTCGAGGCACTAATTCAGAACTTAACCATGCTAATTTAAACCAGGACCCGCCTCGTCTTCAGAGGCGAGCAGCGTTGCCACGAAGCGCCTGAACGCATAATTGAAAATAATCGCTCCGCAAATGGACCAATTTTGAAAAACACGAACACTAAGCAGGTGTGAAATTTGAAAAGTTTTAAGAGCCTCGCATCGTTTCGCTGATGCGTGAATAACGCTCACGTGAAGAGGTCGGCCGGTCTCGGGAAGTAGAGCGTGTCTTGCCAGATCTGCCGGCGCGCCATGCAACATTTCACAAATGAACTGCAGGTGCACAGCCTGGAGCTTGTGCGTTACCATGTGAATTATTTAGTCTAACGTGGCGAGGCAAAGATGAGCTGTAGAACTGCCTTCAATATATCTATAACTTTTGAATTTTTTAGCATTTACTTTTCGGTGGATTGCTAAGTTTAATTTTTGTAGTGGAAGACTGTGGTTCTTCATAAAATTAGGTTAAGTATTACCAATATGAATGATGATTCAGTGAAGCATAACTTCTGTTTAGAAAGAATTAAGTTGATCAGGGAATTTTAAATAAAATTAATTTGAAAATGACTATGAATCTTCAAAGAATCTTCAAAGAATCCTACTATGAGCTGAAAACCTCAAAAAAAAAAGATCGCACCGAGAACTACTATAAAACAGATAATGCATAGATGATTATTTGGCCGTGCTGGCAATGACTACAGCAATTCTCATAATGAAAATTGAGTTTTGCCTAACCAATCTCTGTTTAGTTCTTAAATGTAAAGCTCAATAATAATAAAGTAACCTGTCTAACAAAATATGGTATATCATGAATAGAGAAATATTTTCAATAATGCTCCGAATCTAATCATGTCCATACTACTTAGTAGACATCAGGTTAGCATCAAAATGCCAGAAAAGAATCTCTTCAGATCATTCATGTGCAAATTTTATTATAAGGTTGTTATTAAATTTATTCTGTCACAGATAGATTAAAGTTATAAACTTTTTCTTCGGATAAAGAATAAATTGAATAACGACATTCTCCCTTAAAATACAATTTGCTCATGAAGACAGTCTGAGAAAAATTTTTTATCGTATAGAAACAAAGTGAAATCACATCGAATGACGAGGAATATTCATAAATTAATAACGACTTTCAATAAAATCCACCATGACAGTATCAACCGAAACATCGAAAACCAGAATTAGCTCACCAAAGGACTCTTGAACCGACGTGCGAGACTTTTCGAATGATGTCTGAGGAAGTTCGAGTTCTTCACATGCTGAAGTAAGCAGGAATACACTCAACATTTTTACTAAAATACTGTCAATTGTTGAAATTCAACATATCTATAGTCTATAAAACGCGACGTTTCGATGTAGCAAACATCATCTTCAGGCTGAAAATATTCAGATTTTTTCAGTCATATTGATAGGAATGCTAATTTTAATACCTAGTTACATCAGACACAATATGAATGTTGAAAATCACAGCAAAGAAAAAGTAACTACAGACAAAATTTGTTCAATGTGAATTTGCGCTGGCAAGACTATGTAGGTAACAGCATTGCACAACTATAGATATTGCACAACTATAGATGGCACAAGAGATAGGGGCGAAACGAATTATCTCGCGGTTGCTTGAAACTTCTAAGCTGCAGTTCTACTAAATAATTTGTAAGCAAAAAGTGATTAGTGTTTTCATTGGGGGCAGGTTCAAATATATGGATATGTAGACCTTCTAATTTTTTAATTTGCTCTTTCTTTGACAACATTGTATAAATCGTTTGTGTTAGAATATAGATCTTCATTTGAAGGCTTGCAGTTATGGTCAACGTGGAAATGATGGAAAATAGAACCTTGATATTTGTACGCAGTCGATCTTTATTTTAGGGTCATCCTAGTCAGGCCAATGTAACATCTATTCAGAGACTAGCATTCTCTTCTGTCCCATTCTAACTGGAAAATCACATTGGCTTTGTTTAGATCAATAACTCTGGATTCGAAAATATTATTTTTCACTATAACATCACTAATTTTGTCATTTTTAAAATACACATTGACTTTAATTGGCGTATCCGGATCTGTATGCTGGAAAAAGTTTTCACAGTGCTCTCAAAGACTCGTTCAACAATTTTTTAATTCTTTTGCCTCTGGCTTTCAAAAAATACATTATTATGGTGTGCATTTTAAGTCTGGGATTAGTGTTACCGCCTAAGATTTGGTTCAAGAAGCTACCAATAGTTTTATCAATTATGGTATTAGGGAAATTGTTATTGCCTAGCAATCGTTTAACTCTACGCAATTCAGGATGAAAACTAGCCCAGCTGCTGCACACTGTGTTAGCTTTATTTTCTAAAGTATGTATAACGTCATCTTTGTACACTTGGGGAGCATCACAATTATAATTTATAGTTTTTCCTGCATGAGCCGGCTTTACCTACACTGATTTCAATACCTCTAATAATGGTAGTTTACCATGGACGCCCTACTCATACGTAAAATTCATTACCGATTTTTCGATCGTAAATTTTTTCAGCATCTCCAACTGCCCGACATCCTCTACTACAAAAAAAAAAAATGTCATCTACGTATCTACAATACAATATCAGTTTAGCAGGTAAAGTATTAATCATCAGGTTTTCAACGTGAGAGTAGAAATTAACCAACGTGGGTCTTAAGGAGGAACCCGTAGCAACGCCATCTTATCTACCATCGATGTGTCGAAACGAGGCTTCAGTCGTGCAGATTGTAAGAAGTTCCATCAAAATATGACGAGGAAACAGATAAGTTGGAGAGAGATCTTCACTGTTGTGTACACAATCTAAAATTATCTCAATCGTATCCGACACGGAGACATATGACGCTTTCGATGGAGGAGGGGTTATGTGCCATTTTAAAAGTTTAACAGAAACAGTTCAAAAATTTTTCAATTAACATCGGCAACTGTTACTAAAATGAGCAAATATTCGGTTCATGATGAAATGTCATTGTTTAAAAGTGGGATGAAAACTGACAAATTGTTTAAATATTTGTATAATGTTAGGTTCATCTTGACTCAAAAGAAAATTTAATATACTACAAAGTACAAACTGTCATCTAATGAGAAGCAGTTAAAATGTTTAACTATATTCAATTTAAAAATATGATTGAACAAAAGGAAACGATTTTACCATTAAATGTGAAGTTAACAAATGGAAGTTAACATCTGAAGGGCTTTAAAAACTAATTTTCGAATTCTGTTAGGTCGTCCAGCTCATCTTCTATAGCAGCTGCAGCAGTGTCGCGTGTAGAAAGTAGCTCAAGTTGTAGGTTTATGTAGTACTGAGCAGCATTTGTGGGCGTTAGTTTTGTTAGCTCCATGATATCTTTAACTTTTTCTTCGGAGTTTGGAATGCAGCTAGTGTATTTTGCAGTCAGTGTTGTTGTGAGTTTGCATCATACGGTTTTCTCCCTTTGCGCAGTCTGAAGTTTAAGCCACTGCTTTGCATTCCTGAATAAGACTTAGTCATAACGTACCCTTCTTTGTAGTTTTCATCTAATATTAACATCCTAGCATCTGAATACTTACATGTTGCTTCTTTTCGCTGGGTAATGTTTTTTTAAAGAGTTCAGAATCTAAATATAAGATTGTTTCATTTCTACTACTTGAATCGCTCAAATACAGCAGCGGCTATTGCTGTGATGTAGTTCTTTTGGTGTATATCCCATTACGAAAAGTTATCTTAATGCTTTGATCAATTTGGTTAAATTGAGCATCACATGGTATGGTCGAGAGTCCTGAAACTAGAACGATGTGCTCAATGTGACTCAATTCTCAGGATTAGATTCTACTTAAACACATTAAACCTATATTCAAATTTTATTTTGACCCACACAATTGTCTGAGAAGACAGACCGATTATTTATCATTAGTCCCTCACAATTATTTCAAATCCAGTTTTGCAGACAACTCGCGACTTCTACACTTCATCTCTTCGCTGTCAGTTCGTCTCACACGCACATAGTTGGCTTACCGGTTTTTAGATTAGAGATGCTCAGGCGGTATGTCCATAATTTTCATTTATATAGAATGCTACAGTAGAGTTTAGTCTGGGAGTTGGCAGAGTTAGCGGAAGATCAATGCAAACTGCGAGGGTACTGGGGTCGTTCTTTTAATTTAAACGAATTCATAAGTTGTCTGGCTTCATGTGCTGTTCCCTTGTCACAATTCATACTCTCTCGTATACAATCAATCGGCTTTTCGTCCTATGAATTTGAATAAAAACTTTGAATGTATCATAGGCACAACATGTATCCGACTTTGGAGGTAAAAAATACATAAGGTATTGTTATGTGAAAACCCTTCTATAATATCCACACATTGTAAGTTTGATACAGACTTTTAAGAGAATTTGTAGGATCTAGAGGTAGAAATTTTTTTGGGAGAATGTAATTTGGAGTAATGACTTGTCATGGTAGGTGGCATGTCAATGTGATCCTTGACTTTCTGCAGCCTTCCTTCTCTTATTTTATTATTTGGCTCATCAGATCTTCGTAAGTCATTTAAAGGAAACCTTCAAGAGTTTGATTATTCATAGCAAATGGCAAACGTTTTTTAATGACATTATGAATACTCATAAACGCTATTTTGCAAACTTCATACTCAAGATCGTTAAACATTACACTATATTTGAACGTTTTTTTCCGTCCAACCTTGTCTTTTACACGAGTTCGTGACCCTTCTTTTCTACTGATAATTTTTTTTAAGTATACAGTTTGTTTACTATAGCCTTCAATATCTAAAACTTTTTAAACGTTTTATAAACATTCCTCCAGTTTTTTCAAAACACGCTTGTTTACAAGGGTATGGTGACCCTATCACCCGTTCTCCTACATATTTGTTTGTATAGCAGTTTCCCTACCCTTTACCAGAATCCTTTAATTGTTTCATTCGTTTTCGTTTCCATGTTTCTATAGATCTATATCTTTTTGGTTGTTAATGGGAGGAAGCGTAACTTCGAATTTGAATTTCGAAAACCTGTTAGACAAAGCCAAGGCTTTTGAGCTGCACGGAGTTGCTTTCACCACATTCTACGAGTAACACCAAGGAATTTTTGTAAATTCTAATCTGCGCTGCGAGCACAGCCGCCTTACTTGCTTCATTTTAATGTTAGAAATTTCAGAAGAATTAGCGTAAATTGGGCTTTAATATTTGACACATTACTTAATTAGATGTTGAGAAAGGTATTCCACATAATAAACATAAATATATAAATCTGGCGAACAGCCCCTCCTAAAACCCTCAAACCCCCCCCCCCCCCCCCGAACGCGTCATTTGAAAACACAGATTCAACATTTAATGAAGCTATTATACAACTCGGGGTTTTACTACGTAACAAGGTGCCAAATTTCGTCGGATGATCGCAGCATGTATTTTTGCGAAATATAAGGCATTACAATTTTATTCAATGTCTTGGCAACGGGATAAGTGACAGCAGGAACCTCCCACATATAGCAAGTTAGTTGAAATTTATTTATGTTTTTATATCAATGCAATAAAATAAATAAAAGATGTTTAGGTGAGTGGGGTAAAATCATTTGTGACAGTTTCCACGTACATTGATTGACATATGAGCTTTGGCATTCTTGACATCAGGGAATGATATTGAAAGTGTTGGTGGATAAAATATATCCATAACTACCAGGTAAAAACTACAGATTTTTAAAAAAATGTCTTAAATGCAAATTGCAAATGGCCTAAATAATGTGGAGATAGTTATACGTAAAGCTGTTGAAAGTAACATATATGTATGCATTGTTAAAACATTGGCTTCTCTCAGATGACGTTGAAACAAAAATTAATTGCTTATAAATATCGAGGTTCATTTTCGATCACTTGAGCATTGACCAATAGCTACAAGTCTTAAAATAATAATCTATATTCTAACACAAAGATTTTATGCATTGTTTTTCAAAACGAGCAAGTTCAAATGATTGAAGCGTTACATATTCATAAACTTAAATCTCCCTCAACGAAAACGCTAATGACTGTTTTACTAAAAAATTATTTAGTAGAAGTGCAGCGTAGAAGTTTCATGCATCCGCTCGATCGTTCATTTCGCCGCTATCTCTCAAAATAATTCTACCCCTAACATATATATAGTTGTGTAATGCTGTTACCTAGTCTTGCATCAGGTGCACATGGCATAAATTTTGCCTACAGTCATTCTTTCTTTACTGTAATTTTCAACCTTCATATTGTATCTGGTGTACCTTAAGGGCACGGTCAGGGCGAGATTAAAAGTCCGTCGGTTCTTGACGGATTTTTCTAAGATTTTCACAGTAGGTGTCGAATGATGCGGCATTTCCTTTTGAATTCGTGTGTTTTTTCGTAAAATTCATCAAAAATATGATTTTTCTTAAAAAAAAACTGAAAAAGGGTGTTGCGGAAAAAGGGACCTCGCCCACAATTTTAAAGTTAAAGAACTTGATAAAGGTTTTCTAGGTAGATAATTGTCGTGTCTTGAGATCCGGTGGTAACGTTTTTCGATAATTCGATTTTTTGAATTTTGAGAATTTTTTTTTTAAATCGACCACTTTTTCCGTTTTTCAAATTCTTCTGCTTTTAATTTTCAACATGATTTGAAATTCAAAAAACTGTACCACCGCCTCTCTGAGATATTTCAATCACAATCGATTGATATGTTTGCCATTCCTGTACCTTCAAAACTGTGGGCTAGGTCCCTCTTCAAAGATCAATAAGTTAACTTTTCAGGAGAGCCATTTTGCTGAAACAATTTCATTTTTTTTCGTTTCATTTCTGAACTAATCATTTGTTTTCGAAAATTTTACAGCTATTGCAGATCTTTCCAACCTCTATCGATTTCTATATTAGCCATTCCTGTAACTTCAAAACTGTAGGAAAGGATTAATATCAAAAAACAATGAATCCAAATTTCAAAACACCAGTCATTTTTAAAAACGTTTTTTTTAATTAAATAGCAATTGTAATTTTTTCAACTTTTTCTCTTAGTAGCTCTTCTTAAGCCCTTTCGAATGATATATTTGCCATTCTCGTACCTTCAAAACTGAGGGAGGTGATTGTATGTTCACACAACAGCTAATTTGATGATGACTCAGAGCAGCCGGACTCAAAACAAACACTCAGTTACATCATCATAATTAACACTGAGAGTTAGAATGTTTTGTTAGAGTAATAAAGCATTTCAAGCAAGGCCATGAATGAACTCTCTTGCTATTCTCGTAGAGGAACACCCAAAACTGATTCGTAATTAGGGGGGGGGGGGAAGGGGGAAATCAATCATACACTGGCTCGCCAAGGTCACGTTACTGCGCATCTTCTACTCCGTCTAGGAGACGAACCAATGTACGTACTTGAAAGCGAATTATACCGTTGGATGGGCAAGAAAATTCACTATAAGATGAGTTCATAAACTTTAAACTTACCATTATTTAAAATTCGACCCAGACCGTGTCCTTAAGTATTTGGTTAGTATTTCTATCAAAGGGACTGGAAAATTTTTTCGGTAATTTCCGGCCTGAAGATGATGTTCGTAACATCGAAACGTCGCGTTCGATAGACTCCAGAGATATTGAGTTTTAACGATTGAGAGTGTTTTAGTAAAAATATTGAATGAATTCCTACTTACTTCCACACATAAAAAACTTGAACTATTTCGTAAAGTCTGAACTCTGAAGAAGTTCTTCATTCTTCTGTTCTTCTTTCCCGACGATATGGATAACATTCAGGAGCACATTTGGCGTGAATCGTCGTAATTTATCATAGTGAGTGTCAATGCGATAGAATTTTTCGAAAGTATGCAAAACAAAACAAATTTCATATGAAAAAACACTATGGTGGACTTCTTAATGAAGCTGAATCCATATCTCACAAACTCATAATTGCTGTGATCAGGTGGTGACAGTGAGCTTCTAGAGGTTTCATAAATGAAGTCATCACTTTCCCTCTCTATATACCAGTAACACTTCATAGTCAAAGGACAAGCATTGTTCTCACATTAACTTCCCATCATCTTGATAAAAAGGCTACATAACTATCGTTTTCGAAGAGAGCGAGGGGACACACCATCGACGGCCAAAATATTCCAGCCAAAGCAGCTGTTGTTCCAAAGCTCCTTGATGTCAATTTTTCTAAATCAGATGCAACAAGCCTGGCCAACCATTTCTTGGATGATAGCATCACATCGCTAAAGACCGTGAAGGCTTGGGCTCTTGTAGACTGCCAATTTACAGAGAGGTGTACTTCAATTCGGGCACAAGTTCGTCGTAGTAGCATATTGCGTGACTGCTGCAGTCTACGCAGGCAGTACTAAGCCTCAACAGTTCATCAGACAAGACACAGTCAACACTCAGAAATTTCTCATAGAACCGATCACGTATTTGTCTTTCCACCCTTTTCAGGTTCAGAGACACATGTGAAAAATTTACCCATCTGTACAAAAATGCTAATTTTTAACTTCTGTGTGAAGCAAATGGTAAAAAAAAACTTAGCATTACTGAAGTATTTTAGGTTTTTACTTTCGTATTTTTTACATTAATGGAATTGATTAGTTAGTTTTTCTTACGAACTGAAGGTACCATTTGCTGATGCTAGTTTAGAGGTACTTCAGTGTTATAAAATATTGAAATAAAATCGCTTTCAATAACACATATCGGCCCTTTTTCAATGTTGTCATTGAGTTATCTTATTTTATCCCTCAATTATTTGAACTAAATGATTACAATCAGTACTTTGATGATGCTTTATTTCGAGTAAAATAAAGAACATTGAAAAATATACTCTCTATTTTTCTTGTCACCCCAAAAATTTGATCGATACTTTGATTTAATCTCTAGAATACTATAGGATACTTCTCAGTTTTGCCTGCCTTGGTCTGAAACTTATATGAGTATAATATTACAACATACGCATATAATTATATACATATATATATATCCGCATTTGAGTATAGATATGAATGTACTTATGTACGTATATATAGTATACATACATGTAGACATTCATGCACACATTGTACGGAAGCATTTATCGCTTTGTATTTCTACTATGTTTAACTAAGAAAATAATAGCGATGAATAAGACTTAGATCCATAAAATTATATTTCAAAAATTTTCTGCTAAAATTTAACGTTTCGACTTAATGAGTCATTCTCAAAAAATTGCTCTGAAGAAATTGAAAACAACTTAGGTAAATGAAAAAGGTAAGTAAAACTAAATAAAACCAGATAAAACCCCATGACTACTTGCAGCGGAAAAGTACATTGGGAGTCATTTGAAAAAAGGCTTACGTTGTAAAACATAAAGGGATTCCATAATGCGCAGATCAACGGGGCTCGCAGCAGTGGCTTGCATATATCGTATGTATTTATGTATCTATATATATATAAGGTGGCCTGATAAACAGTTTCGTTTTTAAAAATACTTATTCCTGCGTAACCAGTGAAAGAAGAAACTTCAGCGTGGTCTGGTTTTCAATGTCAGCTACTGTACTTTTGTCTGGTGAAACTATGTATTTTGTATTCGTAGACATGGTTTACGAGCAGGTAAAAACGATAGTGGAGATGAATTCGTTGCCATTGCATGAGGGTTATTCTAAAAACGCACTCTGAGATTTTACCTAGTCAAAAGTTTTGAATGTGAAAGGGACAAATGACAATAATAATCTTTTCACTTCAAAACATTCACTTTTTCCTTTAACATTACCTAATGTTTCCTTTATAAGTCATGGCCACCAATGTTTTCGAGGCATTTTTAACATTAGAGTCTCATTTCTACTATCGATTTTCTAATGATTCCTCGACTGTCTTTAAGTTCCTTGACATTGGGAATGATACGATTATGAATTGTAAATATCCCGGGTCCGCAGGTGGTCTTATTTAATAAACTTCATCTCTGAGATGATCCCCAGAAAAAATCGAACGGAGTCAGATCAGAACTGAGCAGTGGACATTCTACCGCTTGGCACGACGATCACTCCAGTGACACGATATCCAAAAAACTTCTCGTAGGTGGTTTTTACGTACGCGAATACTTCAGTGGTATGGAGCTCCGTCTCGCACCTACCACTCTCTGTCGAATCTATGTCCGTAACCAAACGGCAGCTGAGGCATAATTTCTTTGTTGAGCATGTCTTTTTATTCGCCACCATTCAAATTCTCTGCATAGAAAATTGGTCCAATATCGAGGCAAGACCCATTGAGCCCAATCTATGCTGAAATTCTTTCTAGGGAGATTGTTTTCTCGAAAAAAATTCAAGTTGGCTGATAGTAAAGCGAATGCGATCTATTATTGTGAAGATTAACCCCATCCTTCATATGGAAAGCCGCCTCGTTTGATATAACGAGGGTGTTAAAAAATATGTCATGTCTTTTCGTTACCCATTAGCAAAACGGTTTTTCTTTCGAGATTATTTTCTAACAATTCGGGCCAATCCTTGGTTTGTTAGAAAGATAAGCTAAATCTCTTTTAATAATTCTACGAACCGTCGACCGAGAGAAATTTCTTCCGTGCCAATAACTTGAAAAGTTTTTATTATTTTCAATTAAGCTGAGCACCATTTTCATATTTTCTAGTATTCTTCCTCAGAAAAGTCTTCCAGAATTCTCTTTATTTCTTGTGAGTTTTGTTCCATGCGAAGAAATTTGTCGACAGTTTTTTTCTCAGTAGGTTTGCTTACTCTTCTGTTTTGAAAATGATTTCGGAATTGTTGAACGACTTCTGTGACATTTTCGTTATAATTGAAAGTTGTGAGCATGAATACTCGCTCTTCTATGGGGTTGATGGTAAAGGGCTAAGGGTCGATGATGAAGAATTTAATTTCTGAATTTGTAAAGTGATATTGAATAAATCCTCTCTAAATTTCAAGAGAAAACAAATATTACCATGAGGTCGCATCCAAGTTTTGAAAATTGTAAAAAGTATGAAAAAAGCTCAGGTGCAAATCAAAATTAATTATTCGATTTATATATCCTTTCCAGGTCAGACTATGCAGAATATAGTTGTGAATATGAAAATTACATTATTATCCAAAATAGAACTATGGCTGATATCATGACATTCGGAGGAAATAACAGTCAGCTGATCCTTGAAACTGCCACAGACGTCACAGCAGTCAGTGGTATTGAAAAACAGTTGATCTCAGCGTATGTATAGCAGTGGCCGGAGGAGGTATAGTGTGTCATGCTTCTTAAATATCTTTCAATGATTATGGCATCATGTAAGGTAAACTTGACAACAAGAAACACAACTTATATCTGGTAGTTTGGCCAGCAAATAGGTACATTCAGTTAAAGTTAGTTGCAATCAAAAAATGGTCTACACTTACTTTATTCATGAATTGCAGACTTAGCGAGAGGGAAACTGTAGGAGACGCATCAAGTTCAACAGTGAGTGATATCCTAGAAGTATGGTAAAACGCAAAAATACCGACAACCCATAAGTGTGATATGGTCAAAAAATTGAATAAACGGCATGATGAGTAATAAATGTTGGAAAAAAGGAGAAGAAAAGAAATCACAAACTTCATTACGCGTATAAAATAAGTGACAAGAAAAGTTCCCTTAAGTTTTGACATTGCATTTGTTAATTAATAGAAACAAAATGATAACTATTGAAGAAAATGGAGTGTTTTTCCGTCTACATTGGGAAGATAGAAAGGGAAAAACTAAGGAATTATATAATGAAAATGCAAATCTCAAGAAAGCCATATGTTAAAAGAAAATGCGAATTCGCCAATTATGTTGGTTTGATACAAGAGTGGTTCAATCCAGTAGTAGCAGCAGCAGCTGTACCAGTTCACCGAGCAACTGGTTTGAAACAGCAAGACCTGGCAGAACCTTCAATATTTAAACATAGGCCACAAAGAAAGAAAAAGAAAGTTCTGAATGAGACTCTTGCTCCTTCATCAGATGTTACGAAAATCAGCGATCGATCTGCATGCAGCGGTGATCCTTGCACCTCCGATGGCAAACGTAGATAAAGATCCCGCATATTACAATAAAAACTGTTCATCACTTGGAAGAGCAAGGCAGAAAAAAGAAAAGTGTAGTTAAAAATTTTTCTAAAAATTTTGAAATTGACTAACTCTTGATTATTCACTGTAATGGCAAAGTATAGAAGACATTAATGTCAACGAAGTAGTTTACCCTTTGCCAGTTCTAATATCTGGCAATAGAGAAAATCAATTACTTGGGTTAGCAAAAATAGGCCATACAACAGACAACGCTACAGTATATATGTGGTGTATTTGGCAATAAATAATTAGAATTGAACTGAGCTGGAGAAAAGAATGTGTTTTTAATACAACGACATTGAACAAACATCACGAAAATGGACCCTGTGTCCTAATTAATAAAAAAGCTTGAGAAAGATTTAGTATGGTTTCCAAACACATTTCTGAAATCCTTTTAAGCGCAGTGGTGTCTCCTATGTTATTGTCATCATCAGCTTCACACATGTAGTTATTCTAGAGCTTCAAAACTAAAAAGAATAGATTTGATTTAGCTTTATTTTATTAATTACATATTACTCAAAATAGAAAAAGAAGGAAAAATTACTTTTTCAGCCGGACTTGCCAACAAACAAAAGCCTTGTGACGATTATAAGATGTTATTGGAACTGACAATAATCTTCTAAGGAGGTACTTTATGTGGAATAAAATACATAAAACCTGGAGCACATCGTAGAGTACGTAGGATGGCGAAACTTTTATATGTAATGAAAATCTTCATGATCGAAAAACATTTTAATGCAGCAGCATAGGAAGAAAAGTGTCTAACATACATTTGTTTTTTGTTTCAATTTATTCGAAGTATTTGTTCTCAACTCACAGTGCCGCCATTGCTCTTGGCAATGATCTCCATCGGCTGTAGAAATATCATAACTGCAAAATTGAGAGTGCGGAACTTTCAAAAACTGTTATATAGAAATTCAAGAATACCTTATGGTATCTCTCATAAGAATTGATTACTATGGCTTCTCTGATGATAAAATTGCGATCAAGGAATTTCAATTTGAGCCATATTACTGAGAGGGGCAGCTAGAGAACTAGCCAGAGGGTGCAGAGTCAGCAAAGTCGGACGGTTAAGCGTGCCAGTCAAGGCCTGTTTACACGATCATTGAGTGCGCGCGTGAACAGTGAAGACTGAAGAGATGCGCAAGCCCCGCTCACTTGTTCTCGCTTCAGGAGCATTTACTTGCTCAAAGACAGTGTGACTGTAATGAGACTGACAAGCTCTGGCCACCGCCATGAAAACGAGCATTCCGCATTGTCATTGAGCAGTAAATGAGCCTGAAGCGAAAGATAGTAGGCGGAGCTTGCGCCTCTCTTCACTGCTCACTCGCACACTCGATGATCGTTTAAACAGGCCTTTTGGCAGTTAGTTAGTCAGAGAGAGTTGGTAGAGCGGAGAATTTATTCCGCGCAGGTGTTAAACTTAGCGCAGATGACTGTAGTACGGAAGTTCATTCTCTACTCTTACGCCGCACGCTGCCTGTGGCACGTGCTGTTGCCATTGTCTTGGCGGTCTGTTTACACGATTATTCATGAGTAACTTCACCACGCGCCCAGTCACGTACTTAGATGCGTCAGAGTATCGATACGGTCATACTGCACTTTTAGCAGTGGCGCAGCACTGCTCCAGTAAAATCCTCAGTCTGCTCTTGGAAGCGGCAGAGAAAGGATGTACGATAGTGGCACGGCAACATGCAATGACGCTTGCACTCTCGAGGCAGTTGTCGTGATTATGAAGAAAAACGAAAGAGCAAAATGTTGGCGATGCCTTGGCTTTAAAAAAAGATCCTTTTCGGGCAGTTACAGGACAGTTTTCAAGAGAACACGTAGAGAGGTAGCAGAAACGACACACCCTCCTCATTCGGGGTCTGGAATGTAACAGACAAGCCTTGGATAGCTAGATGAAGACAAGCATCGTCCACTCTGTCATTGAGTGAGTCATTGCACCAGAAGCGAGAGCAAATGAGCGGGGTTTGAGTCTCTCTTCACTGCTCACGCGCGCACTCAATGATCGTGTAAGCAGGCCTTTACGGTTTCGCCTGGGTGTTGTCTCCGTCTGGGGCTTTCGTGATCCAATGCAGTAATGCCCTCAAATTAATTAAGTTGATCAAGCGTTATAGCTTAGCTTTTGTGTCAAGTGCGTGAAACCTAAAGGTTCAGTTTTACCTGTAAGTTCAAGATTACTTAAATTTTAAAAATATCTTTTCAAATAAACGTGTACTTTTAAATTGTTAATGAGAACTTCATTATAAAGTGCAATTCATTCTTTTTAACTTTAACCATTTTAATAAAAAAGTACATATTCGGTAAATGTTTAATATACGTGCCATTATTATCCTGGACTGAAAACTGACACTGTGGAAAACGTAGAAAATAAAAGAAAAATTATTCTGAAGATATTTATTGAGTTGGATCACAAGTTATCGCATGGTGGCATTTATACATGGCTAGTAATCCTGATGTAGTCCCCATAGAACCAGGATAGAAATACCCGGCCACAAAATAAGTTATGCCACTGAACCGAAAACGAAAAAAGCTCTCACAACACAAAAGATCCATATCCGCCAATAAGGCAACGAATAGATATTGAAAGCAAAAACCAGAGCAGTTTGAAAACCAGAATCTAACACAATGTCTATCTTCCTGATTCTGGGGTTACCTTCGTTATTTTTGGGCAAGCCAGTGGAAGATTGGCTTTTGGAAGCACGTTTTTGAATTTGAAAAAAAAATCATCGGGTCAATCGCATAGAAGCAATCAATGACATTACTCAAAGAGGTGTCAAATGAATAGATCAATACAATTGCTAATAATTAACGGTAGGAACAATATTTTTTGCAAGTCGTGTCAGATTATTGAAAAAACTTAATGACAAAACTAAGAAAACGCTCACATCTCTGACTAAACAGTGAAACTCTATTTCAATATGTATAAAATCGGGTCTATATAGTGAGTAATTACTAAGAAAATTGAAATGGTAGCCCTTATGGGTAACTTCTAAGAAAAAAGTAACCGGACAATTGCTGTACTGTTGGGTGTCTTGGAAATCAGCAAAATTTCATATTACAGGTGCAACCTCCAAACATTAAAATTCAAGCTTGAAAATTTTCTTAGATCGTTTTTAAACCAAATAGATTGATTAAAGATGGCATCTCAATATTTTTAAGGAAACACAATGAAACAGAGTTTTGCGAAAAGCGCGCAAAATAACGACATTGCTGGAGGATGTCATCCCATCGATTTTCAAATTTTGATCCAATTCGTCTGAAATTTTGCCCGTATATGCAGGTTTGAAAATATAACATATTTTACTCATGTAACTTTTTCGACTTAGGCCTTAGTTTTTTTATAAAAGTAGAAAATATTGTTTTTTTGCTTCATTTTTAGGGATATTTCAAAAGAATTTATGTCATTGAGTTTTTATGTTAGAACAAATTTGAAGACAGTTTTGAAATCGTCGTAAAATTTTAGGAACACTGACATTGTTGAATTTTCTATTCGAAACTTTTCGTTTTCTTTTCACACACGATAATTGATCACTAACTGAAACAAAATAATTTGGTTTTGAACTGTGATGAAAATTTTAAGTGTAAAAATTATGAAATCAAAGACTATCAGTTTGTTAGAAATGTTTCAAAGATTCTAAAACTGTCTGTTCTTTCCTAGCATAAAAACTCACTGACTTCTACTCTTTTGAATGTTGAAAATGGATAACTTTTCGTGAGAGACCATAAACAAATATTTTTTGTGTTGAAGTGTAATATCATGGTCAATTTTTGTGCGTGGATGCAGTTTCCATGTTATATTTTTATCTACAAATTATCTCCATTCATACTTTAATATTCTCCCAGTGAATTCCAATATCACATATGCAAAATATCGTTCATGAATATGTGGAGATTTTCTTCACACAACTCTGGCTGGAGGGTCAAACAAAAAGTAATAATACCAATAGATTTATTGGATCAAACTCGGAACAAGGCGCAAAACGAGGCGCAAAGCTCCAACGGGAGCCCAAGCTCAACGCAGTAATAAGAGTAGGTGTAAAACCCCCCAGTTTGGCGACAAGTTGATTCAGTTAAACAAGGCCGTGTAGAGTACCTCCCGGCATAGCAAAGACTAGCTTTACAAATTATTTAATGGAAAATAGACGTTATAGCCAGCACTTCCGTTAACTTCAGCGAAGAACAGATGTCTTAAGAACTTGAAGGTTGAAATTAGACGGGCGAACGTCGGGCCATGTAGAACAGCGCAGCGGCTTGCGAATCCCGCTAAGGCCGACAAACGACAATCTAGAAAGACAAATTGAATTAGATGCAATAAGGGAAAGAAAGGGAAATTTGAGCTTAAATTTAATATTTCTCAAATTTTAAATGAATTTAATATGGAAGTATTTACCTCATAGTCTAGGACAGAGTAATCGAAAGAAGTAGCAATAACTGGTCCAAGGGAGCCATTGCAGCGAGAGTTATACTGTAAAGAAAGATTAAGGCACTGGTAAGCATACAGCCAGAAACTAAAGAAATATAAAGAAGGAATTTATCAAGTTATACTCAAATTTAGATTGGATTACAGACAAGATGCCCCCGAACCTGAACTTAATTTGGTCCAGTGTGCGGCGACTTTCGGACGTAGACTCGTAGTTGAGAAAAGATTTAAGGTTGCAAAGGAAACAAGAAGAAAGAAGAAAGAATTGCTCGGAGAGAGTTTGCTTCCTCTTGCTAGATGAGCAAATCTTAGTTAAGGTAATATAGGCAACAGCCAAGGTAAGGTAAGGTAAGGTAATATAGGCAACAGCCAAGGTAAGGTAAGGTAATATAGGCAACAGCCAAGGTAAGGTAATATAGGCAACGGCCAAGGTAAGTGTTAAATAATTGGTGAGGCGTATCCACATTGGGCGCCAAAAGTTAGATAGTTTCCCTATTTTAGGGTTCTGAGGGCCGTAAGTTCCAAGGCTTTTATTCCGGAGAATCTTCCTGATTTTTCAGGGATATGAGAGAAGTCAGTTACTAAGTATTTATTTTATTAAGGCGAGGGTTTCTCAACAGTTTCCAAGTTGCGAATATTATTCGGTAATTTTTCGGAGTCCGATCTGGTTACAAGGTTTGAAGATTTGAGCTGGTTTTTCAAGCTTTCGAAATTTTGAGTCGAGACGAAATTCTAGCTATGGAGCTTTTCACGCTAGTAATGCAGGCGTCGAAAGTTAGAGCCGAAATGAAATTCGAGCTGTTGAAATGTTGAGACGGATATATGGTTCTCAAGTATCTGTGATACGCCAGTTCGATTATTTGCGAGAGAATTATTTTTCCTCCCGCGAAATTACAAAGCACTAGTCGGAATCTCTGACAATAGCCTGACAGTAAGGTAAGGTAAGGTAATGTAATATAGGCAACGGCCAAGGTAAGGTAAGGTAATATAGGCAACAGCCAAGGTGAGGTAATTTTACCTCGCACACAATTATACACACACACACAAGCACACATACACAGTCACACCAAGCATTAAGGAAAGGTGCAAGTAAGGTAAGGGGAGTTGAGTAAAGGAGAGAAACGATTGCGAGAAGATTGACTCGCACTTGCACTTGCACTTGCAGATCTTCCACACAGTTGAAGTTACGCTAATCTTGGCAGAAAACGGCAACGCCAGACGAGCAAGCATGAAGAACGCAGATTACTGGGCACATCAAACTGTAAAGAACGTAAAGGAGTTCGACACTAACTGACGAAAATCGCAAGATGGACGAGCTTTTCCGAATTAAAGGCTGGCCTGGAAATCACTACTCTCCATCTTTCTACTACACCCTAGGTAAAACATACAAAAAAAATCCACTGACACAACAAAAGGTTTGCCCGCAATGTTACGGTCAGACCCCCACTAAAAATGTGAGGGAATTCTTCACAAATAACATGAAATTCGTCTATTTATTATTTTAGTACTCATCATGGAGCTGTTGTTGCAACACGAGAAGATTGTTCGGTAGAATTTTTCGGACTTCGGTAGAATACGATGTTAGAAATAGGATTGTCTTACATACATCATCATTATAGTGTTTGATAATGGTCTGCAGTTCTTCCCTATTGAAAATCGAGGACGGTGCACCAGTGGAATATGAGTGGAAACATGGACGATTTGAGGTTGGTTTATCGTCTATTTAAGGGTCAAATGTCCAGTCTCCGCGACCATACTGCGCCCTCAATACGTCAATACTGCGACCAACTTTGGCCGGTGAACAGCTTCAAATCAACCTAAACTCACCTCTAAAACCAACTTAGGCCGATGAATGGTTTCAAATCAACCTCAACCAAACTCTACATCCAATGAATTGCTCGCTTCGCAACCTTAATCAACTCCAAATCACGGGTGGCCACCTCTACGCAATCGCTTAAAAAACGCCCCCAGCTGCCAGTGCATGACGTCACGAGCATATATACATATGGCTGTGTGACGTCATTCACTGGCAGCTGGGAGCGTTTCTTATCCATCGTACAGAGATCACCTGTGATTCTGATTTTGCTAGGGTGAAGAAGCAACAATATTAACATACCATGCTAACCGCACACCAATAATAAATATCATCTACCCTTATTTAGGATATATGAATCAATTACGCAACCTTAACCAACATATTTACGTAGATATTTGGTAGCAACGATCAGATATTTGGTATAACCACCCCCCACCCACACACACACACACAAATATGTACCTGAACACATTGTTGATCACCTTCGAGAACGTCCTTCAATTCAGAGGTTGCTGAAGACGGACGAGGGACATTCAGGTTTGGTTTTCACATTTTGTTGCTTTTACATTGCCTTCACTACCAGCCCCACCACAACGATGAATCGTCATAAATATCAATTGACCGAGGTGGTGAAGCTAATAGTTGGGCCATCTCACGTTCCTCGTCAACAAGAAGAATCGCCATTTTTCCCAGAAGTCACGGGTGCGAACTCAAATACAAGCGAAATTTTAGAAGAAAACGACTCTTTGTGCGTTCCAGCGTGATTTTCTTATGAAGCTTCCGTTAGAGTAGCCAATGCAGCATACAACCGTCTTTCTTTTTACCCGTTGCACATAAATGTAAATTGCTGTCTTTTTATTTGAAATTCGGATCGAAACGTTAAAAAATATTTATAAAATCCTGTCATAAAATTATTGATAAGGCGATGTATTGGTATCAGTCATTTTTACTGGTGTTGGTAAAATCCGACCGATACTTTCCAATAACGCGTATTTTATCATAAAAATGAAGGTCATAATTCATGAAAGTAAAAGTATGATCAAATAAAGAGCCTATTCATACCTAGTAAATTAGTTAACTAACTGTTGAATTACATTGTTTAATAAGGCCCGCTAACTGAATTTACTTCTTCGACTTCCCGATGAGGCACGTACGGTCAGTAAGTGAAAGCTATGTAACATGAATAGTGGAAAACAGAAGCGACATATAATTATTATACTTAAACAACAAAACAGGCGAACCAAAATCAAACCAATTATGTAAATAAAGTTGAAGGTGTATTTTAAAGTTTTTGAAATTTAATGCAGAAAAAGCTGAAAATTCGATTTTTATTTATCTTGTAAATCGTCAAATACTACAAAGCGAATAATTTTATTTTAATTTTAGCATATGAATCCCCGTACAGTAGGAATATAGCATTTTTCTTTAATTTACGATGATTGAAAAATTCACGAACAATCTTATAGTTAGTTGCGCGTGTTTGGATCTTTTTGGTTTCGGGGCCTATCGAATATTAATGTTTTTTATGCCGAAGTATGTATTTTGGTGTAGAATACACAAACATGCTAACTATTTTGTGGATAAATTATTTTTTTGGTCCACTTTTGGAACTACACCTTTTTCACTTCAAATTAATCTAAGTCACGTTCAAATTAATCCGAGTAAAGTTCAAATTAATCCGAGTCAAGTTCAAATTAATACAAGTCAAGTTCAAATTGATCCAAGTCAAGTTCAATTTAATCCAAGTCAAGTTCAATTTAATCCAAGTCAAGTTCAATTTAATCCAAGTCAAGTTCAAATTAATCCATGTCAAGTTCAAATTAATCCAAGTCAAGTCACCGATACTTTTGCAATTTTATTTAAATGAAATCATTATAAGCCCAATATGAGTAATGCAATAAAATTATTAACTAAAGTCTCTAATAATATAACAATATTAACTATAAAGTTTTCGATTAGGAATAATAGAACTGCTCTAGCTTTGTTAACTATTTTGTTGCAATAACACAACAAAACGAAATCCTTGCAATAGATGTTTCAAACCGTATTGCAAAGTAATGTAGACTAGTTGTAATAGCAAATGTTTTCAAAAGTAGACCGGAAAAATAATTTCTCCGCAATATGGTTATCATTTTCCTGTTTTTCACACCAAAATACATACTTTGACGAAAAAAAACATTAAAATTCGATAGGATCCGAAACCGCAGAGATGCGCTAACACGCAACCAACTATAAGTTTGTTCGTGATTTTTTTCAAACATCTTAAAATAGAAGGAAAATGCAAGATTTGTGATGAACGGCGATTTGCATGTTAAATTGAAATAAAATAATTAGCTTTGTAATATTTTACGACCTACAAGCTCAATTAAAATAGAATTTTCAGTTATTTTTATGTTTAATTTATAAAAACTTTAAAATGCGCGGTCAACTATATATGATAGGTTTAATTTTTGTTAGCTAAAAACGTTTTAGTAGTGAAAGTATAATAATTTTATGTCCCCACTGTGTATAACTATTTATGCCACAAAGTTTTGACACAGACCGTCCGTGACATGGGAATTCAACGTAGTAAATTCACTTAGCGGGCCTGATTGAACGATGTAATTCAACATTTAGCTAATTTACTTGTTATGAATAGGCTCTTTAGTTGATTAAACTCTTCTTTAAACGAATTATGACCTTATTTTCACGATAAAGTACGTATTGTTGGAAAGTATCGATGAAATATCGGCCAGATTTGCCGCTACCGATATATCTGTACATCACTAGCCTACCATCACGCAACGTTTGCTAGTAGGAAGCTCCTCAATTCAAAATATAATTCAACTCTAAGGGTGCGTTCACACTACGAGCGGAGCGGCAATAATGTTTGTACAGGTTTGAATGCAGAAACGCTTGGCTGTTCACACGACAAGCGGAGCGGAGCGCCGCGGCGTGGAGCGGAGCGGCACGCTCGGGAAATTCGTTGGGATTTTTTGACGCTCGCGTCGAGCGTTTCTCCTCGGCTCCGCCTTTGGATCGTCATATCTTACAGGGGTAGAATTGTCGTTTGAGTTAAAAAAATCTAGTATATAACTAGTTATTTGTACAACTAATCATATAACAAGTATAACTGATAGTGTAACATGTAATATTTTAGTGTAATTTCACCCATTTGGGTTCGTTAATCATTTATTTCTATTTTCTTCTGCTTTCTCTGATAAGTTACTTTATTATTGCTTCAGTTTAAGGAATTTATTTTGCTTTTCTCGTGATGTAGTTTCATCTTTCTTGTGATGCTGTGTATTTTATTATATGATCTTGATAAAAGTATAATTATGTACGATTTTTTAATAAAGTTTTCATTTTTTCCGTAAAATGGGAGAAAAAGGAGGCCGTATGATGACGAGGAGGACTCAATGAGTGTCAAATACACAATAAGTTGCAAAATTTTATGAGCTTGGGTGATTTTTTCCAATACTAACGGAAAGCATATCAGTGTTTCGAGAACTATTTGGTCAGGACAAGTCAATATTTGTCAGTATTTTTCACTTAGGTTTCTCTGGCACAACCCTGAATTTCTGAAGGGAATTACTTTACGTTCACTCACGTTTAAGTCACCACAAGACTTTTTTGTTCGTACTGGCCTACGAAAACCTGTAGTAATATATGTGATACAGCCTATATGGAAAGACTTTAACTTTGCTTAAACTACTTTGCTTTACATGTATCCTCAACAAAAATTTGTGTATTGCTAAACAGCAAATTTATCTAATCTCGTTGGAAATTTTTCTTTCTATAAGGGATTGTAGTACATCAAAAGTTGCCGGCTTCATCCGTAAATACTCGTAGAATTGTGATTCATCTCTCCTCAGTGCTTTGAAGAGATAGTGGTATTCTCCATAGCGATCTCTCCTCATGTTGATGGGATGGATCCAGTGTTTCCGTTTTGCCGTCGAGCAACAGAAGCGCATTCACGGAACGCTCCATAGCGACTGATGCTTTTGTAGGTCGCTCTGTTCAGCTCACATGTGAACACACGCGCCGCGCCGCTCCGTTCCATGCCGCTCCGCTCCGCGCCGCTCCGCTCGCTCCGCTCGTAGTGTGAACGCGACCTAACTCATCAATAATGCTAATGTTCATCAGGTGATTAAGGAGTTTTATTCGGTTAGTATTTACTTTAATGCGTTCACGGAAATCACGACCTCTGTTTTATTAAAGAATCACTAAAAGAGCTCATATACGAACGCTTTACACGAATGACATTTTGCTCGCTGACACGTAATTTTCAAGCTATAACATGAATTATGTTCAGGTTAAATTAGCATTATATATTCGGCTGCATCGTACCTGAATTCTTGAAATACGCCCGGTATTTTGGCGGTAACCATCAGTGTCAGTATGGCTAAGTTAAGTTATTTTAGGTTAGTTTATTCAGCTAATCTAACGTTACCTAATCTAATTTAACCCAGCATCACGTCATGCTGTATTACATCATATTTACGTGTCCGTTTCTCCGCTTTTATATACAAAGTTCCTATAACTTCACCGGTTAATAACTTAAACATTATGCATCAGTGATCAAAATATCATTCATTTAAAACGTTCTTAAATGTGTTCCTTTGGAGATTCTTTGAAAGAGAATTCTTAATTTCCGCGAACGAATTTAAGTAAATATTGATGTTTTTTTCTTTAAACATCGTTATTCCGTAATTTTATAACGCAGCTCGTCAGATATTTATTGAAGTTTATTTTTCTTACTAATAAATTGAAAACTAGTGATGTACAGATAATAGAAAAGGCCGATACCGAAACTATCAGTACATCTAAATTGAAAATATTGCATATTGTTTCTCGCCAAAGGTTTCTCAAGTGGAATTATACTGCAACTTAGAAGTTTGAAGCTAAATTGTGTTAACACTTACTGTAAAATAAGAAAGGAATTAATAGTGAATAAACACATCATTACTATTCATTACAATTCATTCACACTAAAACATTATTCAGACGACAAGGTTGAAGGCACTTGTTGTCTCAATCGTCACCTTCATCGGCGCTTGACAACATGCCATACCGGCATAACGTCTTCAATGGAATAAGAAACTCACTTGAGAGCGAACACCTTATACCTTTTCAGAGCAAAAATTGTTTCAAAAATAAGATACACTCTAACGTACTACACACTTGCACTGAAATACATTCTGACATTGCTGGAAACTTATTAAATGAGTCAGAAACCAGCACCACATCTGAGACGCACAACTGCCACAACACAATTCAAATAACTGCCGCCGCCCGGCCGCCGTGAAACTTCGAAAGAGCTTGACATCTTACCGACGTGCGCGAGCAGTGTTGCCATCTCTAACTCGAGTGCAGATAAAATTTTTGGCTAAGATGAATAACAGGATAGTATTATTTAATGAAAACTGTAATAAATGATTAAATTGCATTTAAATACCTTATTACATTATAAATATCCGCAAGTTAAAGTTTTAGGTAAATTTACCAATTTTTTAGCTGACAGCTTTGGCTAGCAAGTATTCCTCGGCAGCTACCAACTGTAATTTTCATGGCAAATGAATTTTGCTGTCTGAGAGTGCTCATGAATGTTGGCATGTACGATTTTCCATAAGAATGTTTTTTATCTTTCATTTGAGAGTAATTTGAACTCAATAGGTGAATCATTTCAAAAGTTACGAGTGGTAGACTGAAATCTACAGTTGCACGCAAGAAATTCTAAAGAAATTTCTGTAGTTTCCAGAAGACCGTTCCCATGCCGTCTCCGCTGCAGCCTGACAGTAATATGTCCTATGAAAAGTTTAACTTTTTAAGCTATTAGTGTCCTAAAAATTTATAATTATCGGCTTATTCAATGTATTCATCGTATTTTGATTTTTATCGTAGGTATCTCTCACTATTTCGAGACGGTATCTAAATAATAAACCGATGAACAGTTATTCTCTTATTAAACTATTGCATTCCTTTTAATATTGTTATCATTGCCACAATTTACTTCTGTTTGTAGGCTATTACGTGTAGTTTTTCATCCACGTATTCTTTAAGATTTTTGTCTATAATGGATCTGTCCAAATTGTGCGAGCATTGAATTAATTTTCGATTTATCTGCAAGCCTTTTTTAAAATGAGCCAAGAGCTTGAAACGTTCATATGAATTCGTTTTTAAAATGGATCTTCTCTATCGCCTGCTTTGCGGACTGTTTTTTCTTGTATGAGATTTGCTCATAAAATTGTTCTGCCAATTATACATATTTTATTAGGCTTGATTGGAATAAAACATCCCCTCAGGGGGATACAACTATTGTATATGTGGGAATTAGCGCTCCCAGGGGAAAAATGTGAGGGCCCGAGCTGAGAGTTAGGTAGGGCTTCTTTTTGTTGAAATAAAATGATTTTGTTGGGTTAAGGACCAACTTTTTTCGATTCACTACTGCACGGTTTTTCAGCACCTCGGACTTTTTTCCTCAACTTTTATCTTATTTCATGAACTTCTTTCTCATCTTACTCACATATTCTGCTTAGATTCCTCATTCTCTTATCTCCATACTGAATGGTGCCTTCCTCCTTCCTCTCCGATATGCTCTATTTGTTTGGCGGTTAGGGAGGCTTTAACAAACTTATAATCTAATCTGGAATAAAACATCCTATTCATAGAGGCCTGAATATTTTAATTTTTATCTCAGTGTGAAAGGTTTTATAATTAGTAAAGCAAAAATGTAAAATTTCAGAATAGCTTTTTATATTATTTCATTATTATTTTGTTCATTTCATTTCAAAATTAAGAGGTTATTTTACATAGAATAATTCTAGTTGCTTGAGGGCATGAGAAACAAGTGCCAGAAAAACACGGTATCAGCGATTCTGAGCCAGATGGCCGTCCTTGGCCAAGTCAACCTCGAATCGCTACTAGATACCGCGAGTTAAAGACGGTGTATGGACGGGAGGCCGCGGATGGCAGTGCCGATCATAACATGCTCGTAAATTGGGCGGTGTACCGTTGTTTTATCGGTCGGTTGGCCGAATGACCAATAAATCGCGGATAATAAGCCCTGTCAACCATATTCCACCGGTGCACTGTCCTCGATTTTCAATAGGGTTTTTATTGATATATATTTTTGTCCACATATAAACACAAAAAACAATATTCAAACTCAAGGGCTCTTCGAAAATATTTCCTGTACGCATATAAAGCTCAACACAAAACAAAACCGATGTTCAAAGTAAGAAAGTGTTTGAATATATACATCGTCCGCACATAAAGTTCAACACAGAGCATAAACAATTTTTCAGTTGTTATGGGAATCTTCTTCTTAGCATCATCGAATTTCAGGGAACAATAATCTATCACCTAAGGATCCATTTTCAACAAAAAATTCAGCATTTTTCTACTCCAGGCCCCCCTTTCGAACCCGTCTTGGGAAGCGCTCTAACGTTCGTAGCACCATAAAATGTAGGGGCACAATAATTCATCACCCAAGGATCCTTTTTTCAACAAGAAACTGGCCCATCGGGCAGACAGGAGCCTGGGTTGACCCCTCTGAAGCGGAAATTACAATCGAGAGGAAGCTTCATTGCGGTAAATTGTGGGATTGAAGGTAGGAGACTCGAATCAGAACAACCAGTAGGCACCCTGAAATTTGCCGCAAAGACGGATAGGCTAAGGCAATAGCGGGCAAGGGTTAAACCTATCAGAGAACGACGCGACGGCCCAAGAGAGAGTTTGCTCGAAGGGTCTAAAACAAAGAGAGACAAGGGAATTTAAGCTCAGTTCAATGACAGAACGGGGTCTTTTTACTGGAACGTCCAGTGGAGGTGCAACACAACGTCGTCGAGTGAGCGAGGTCGGTGGGACAGCTCGTCGTGGTCGGCAGCTGCACATCGGCCTCGTGTTCTATTCAACACCAGTTCACGGTTCTAATAGTCCAAACGTATCAATGGGAATCGAAAAAAGCGTGCCAGAGCGCAAACGTAACATCATCAGAAAACATTTTCGGCCAGCACAAAGGAATCCGTACTTTAAGAGCATTGTATTACCAGCATTCTGCACGCCATGACCCCAGGACCCACGCGGCATTTGGTACCAGCGTATAACCTTGGCCGAGGCTGCCCGCAAAGCGACAAGCACTACGAAATCGACGAAACAGAGTCTGCATCAACTTGAGTACAGCATCAGCAACGGATTACACAGCACCAGCGCATCACGGTGTTCAAGCGTATCACGATGCGTCAACGTAGAATCGTTGCCAAGTTCGGCACTGATCCTAGACGCTCCACCGTACTGACAAATCAGAGTACACTGGTACGTTTACCAGCATAACTCAAAACCACTGTGTACTCAGCATCAGCCCAGCACAGCGCCGCAGCGAAGTAGCGCAGGCAGGCTTAGATATGCAGAAAACGGTTATATTTGATGGCAGTTTTTTGCAAATAAACAAGTTTTTATGTGTTTTTTGCACACACCTAAAATTTGTTAGGTATATGTCGTTTTTTTAGGCACATAAAATATAATAATATCCATGTTTTTTAGTCATGAATTTTTTGTCATAAGAATATCAAAAGGAAACCATACAGTACATGTGGTGGCAGATAACCCACAATTACCTGGAGGAGTCTAAGAGGAACCGCAGGACCCACAGAACTTATATTGATGTAGTCAAAATTCAGAGCTTAATATCTCTACTAAGTCTGATTTTATTTTTATCTGACAAAAAAAATTCACACATAGTAGAGATAATAAGCGCGAAATATTGACTCCATCAATATAAGTTCTGTGTCTCCTGCTGATCCTCTTAGACTCCTCTAGGTAATTGTGGGTTATCTGCCACCACTTCTACTGTATGGTTTCCTTTTGATGTTTTTATTACCAAAAATTATGACAAATAAAGATGTATAATTATATATTTTATTAAACAAAAAAAACCATGCTGTTTTTTTCAAACAATCATGACTAAAAAAACACAATATACTTAGTGATTTGAAAAACCCCATGCATTTTTAAAAACATGTTTTTTTATAAAAAATAATGGGTAAAAATATGGATATTAATATATTTCGTGTGACCAAATAAAAACATGCGGTTGTTTTAAACATGTTTTTTTACAAAAACAATCATGGCTAAACAACATTACATTAATATATTTTATCAGACCAAAAACCCATGTTTTTTTTAAAAAACATGTTTTTTTACAAAAAAATGCCTAAAAAAACTTGGATATTAACATATTTTATAAGACCAAAAAAACCATGCTATTTTTATCACATGATTTTTTTACATAAATCATGATTTGTTTAAGAATCACGTTTTTTCATGATTCGTTCAAAAATTAAGTATTAATATATTTTATGTGACCAAAAAACATTCTGTTTTTTGAAACTTGTTTTTTTTACACATAAGTCATTAATATCCATATTTTGTTCATGACTTTTTTGTAAAAAAACATGGATAGTGACCAAGAAACCGTGTTTTTTCTAAAAAGTTTTTCTTTACAAAAAATCATGACCAAAAAACATGAGTATTAATATATTTAATGTGACCAAAAAAAACATACTATTTTTTAAAAACTTGTTTTTGTACATAAAGTCATTAATATTCAAGTTTTTTAGTCATGATTTTTTTGTAGAAGTAACATGATTTTTAAAACAGCAGCATGGTTTTTTTGGTCACATCTATATCAATGCCCTTAAGTATAGATATATTATTACAAAACACCATATGGGAAGTTGAAGGTGATTCACATGCATTGTAAAATAAATGAAATATCAAAACATGAAACAACAGATAACAAAAAATTTCATGCAACCATAGAAAACCATGAATTAAGATGTATGCTGTTTTATTCTATAATCTGACATGAAAACAAATAATGTAATGTGTTTCTTTTCCTTGCTGAGTTATTTCCAAACAAAATATTTAAAAAATTCACGTTTTTTAGCCATAATTTTTGTAAAAAACATGTTTTAAAAAAAAAACAGCAAGGTTTTTTTTTGAGTCACATCTCTAGGCAGACGGCACTTAACTCACAAGATGCGAATAGGGACAGTAGGAAACAAATGAAGAAATGCTTAGACGTGAACTAATGATGTAATTCTTTACTTGGTTCAAGCTGTGAGAGTATCGTTTGTTATTTTGAGTTTCCGAAATGTAAGAGCTTCAGATTTCTTTTTGAAACTTACTATTTCCATTGTGTTTTTTTGGTGTTATCCAATAGTGCGGTACGAATACTAAATTATAATGAGGTACATTTTGTTAGGTTTAATTTTTATGAATGTTTGACCTCCAACGTAAAATTGAGACCAGTGGCGTAATTGTTATGCCGTTACTAACTCATGTGCTCGCTCGTATAATTAAATAAAATCCGTGAAATTCTTCCAATAGTTGTTATTATCCCCGAGTTGATCATAATGCAGAGGGGACAGAGGTAGAAAACTCCTTGTTTCTATTTTCATCTGTATTTTATTTCTTCTTCCTGTGTACATGTGTACATTTCATCTCTGATTTTTCACGTTTTCCTCTCTTTCTTTCAAAGAACTAACGTGGTCGTTTAAAGCGTAAGTTGTACGCACGTCTCGTGATATTTTCTTAGAATTCATTTATAACTTCTATCTTGCATCACCCTAATGTATAAAATCCAGAAACGTAAAAACAAGCGAGAGTAATTTCAACATTTAAATCTTGTGTGCAAATAAACTTATATTGTGGGAAAGTGAGATTTGACCAGCAAACAAATAAAAAAGGCTTCAGTTTGAATGAATTAAAAAATTTCAACAGCACACATTCCGACGAACTCATTGAATTCTTATATTAGAGTGTACCATTAAAATAGAAATTGTTCAATATGCGCACATTAAAAAAATGTGACAACATGTATTAGTACTCACCAATCAAGCTTTCGACTGATCTTAGAGAACCGAATAACAGGTTAAAAATGAAATTATTCTCTATATTTAATGGCTAAATTGGTTATAAATTCAGAAAAGTACAAGCAAGCGGGAAAATCGTGTTCCCAGTTTTCCGCATATACTCGCATTCTCGGAACGTTAATGTTTGAAACTAATCGGTAAATGGAAACATCAATTTTTATCCAGTGAAAGTAACATTTTGACAACTATCAAGTACTATTTATGCAATGCCCTTTTTGATAGAGTGATCGTACAATAAGTAATACGCGCAATAAGAGCTTCAAAAGCTTACTTTTGAAAACGGTAAGATTGGCAGATGCTCGTAAAACAAAAGAAAAATTGGAGTAGGGGGATGGGTTTGAGAAAAAGGACATCATTGAACCGAGAAGAGATGATACGTAGCCTAATAACAAATTTACTTTATTTCAACTACGTGAATTTACCTTGGGACGTTACCAAATGTCAAATATATGTTTAGTTGGGCCGGAACTGGCTGAACGCACATGAAGCGGCGGAATGAATGCGCAAAGATCTCTCGACTATTTTTTTGCGGTGGCTCCCCTTGGGTTTGGCGTGTTAGCTTCTACCATTTTTGAGTTATGAGGGATAAAATTGAATCCATGAGGATCTCTGAGGTTCTCTGAATCCCTGAGGAATTTGTGCATAACATTATTATTCTAATTCACTAATAAAGTACGTACGAAATTATCAGCTTTAGTCATTTCATAGCCCTTCAGACTGTGAAAATGAAATATTGGCAGTTTCTTCTATTATCCGATGGATTAGTTCCCGCAATTTTCTAGCATTCTTGAATGTCCAACTGAGTAACCATACGCGTGAGATTTGAAGGCTAAAGGATCGCTTAGTATATCAATGTTTTGGGTACTTTTAGTTACATAATGCATTGAATTTGTAATACATTATTCATACCCTATTTAATGTAGCAAGTATCAATAACGGCAGAACAATATTTTAAGGATGTGTCTATATAATCTTTCAGTAGGAAGTTTTCTGTGAATTATGTTCTGCACTGAGAAATGAGGTAATTAATTTTGTAGTGGCGACATTAAAATGACTGTAAGAGAAGAGGTTTAAATGCTGGACTCATTTAACTATGGTGAGCAGAGAGTCGAGACTGTGATAAATGTTAGAACTCTTGAACTAATGCTATCTACTTGAATAAGTTAGTTTTTTGCCCTAGTACAGCCCTAGCTAGCCCAGTCAGAAATTTATCGTCTGACCGACGAAAATGTACGTCAGAATTTACCAGTAATTATCATCTTCTTCTTCCTATTAACCGACGATATATCGTCAGAATTAGTGTCGCGAATGTCTCATATTATCGTCCGATTTACGTTAAATTACCGGTTTTTATCGGGAATTTTGGACGAAGACCGACGATATATATTAACCAGTCAATTACCGGCAGTTAAACGGTTATTATAGTCGGTCTTCGTTCAAAACTTACGATAATTATCGCTAATTTAACGTTATAAATGGCTATTCTAACCATAATATTCCTGGAGATTCATAAGCAGTGCAACGATTTGTCCAAAAAATAGCGAATGGCTCCCAAAAACAATAGGCCACACCTCGTGAAATGCATCTGTCCAATTACCGCGAATTTAAAGACTGCAAAAATTCCGAAATTTCTTATTTTAATTCAACAAATATGTTTAATACTGTCTATATTTTCCGGCAAGTGCCTTGTAAATTGCGATAGTTGAACAGATTAGTATTACAGGGTAAGGCCTATTGTAACAAGTAACAATGCATTATTAGAAAAAATAGCTGCGATGCTGATGAATGCTAAAGTAAGAAGGCTCAAATTGTCATCTTCATCTTAGAACACGAGACAATTACGATAAGTCTTACAAAAAATATAAAGTCATTTTAAATTGCCAGTGATTTATAAATAGGTTAAAACATTACAGATGTTCAACAAATATATTTATTTTATTTTCAGCAGCCATCATTCAACTATTGAAATAAATTTTGACAAAAATATCTTCGGCACGCAAAGAATTTCATCACAGGCTGTGTGTAAGATTCATCAATACAAACGCTACTATTATAACTTTCATTTAAAATTAACCACCACCACCACAAAAGGACTCATCAAGCAACCGATTACTAAGAAAAATTTTACCAATTTTAAATTAATTTGTGCACTTCCATTCTTACACATCAAATATCTACTATGTCCAACTCTCATAACCACTACACATCTTAGTCCTTTAATTATGATGAGGAGACGACAGGACCCGCACTAATGCAATCGAGTCGCAAGTAGCAGAGGGCGAGGTTATTCTCCACAGCTACACCTCTTCAGAAGAAGTAGCCCTCCACCTCCCGCTTCTGTGCGGCTCTAACGTTTGTAATTTCTATAGAATTATTAATTTACCAGATATTCAAATCATAAGCAAATAAACAACTCAAAATTTTTCAAATACAACATTAGCGTACAAAAGGGGGCTACAACACAGAAATTTTTGTAATGCCAATACCTCCTGTTTGATTAAACGAAAATAAGATATTAAATTAGATTAGTTGTTGGTTTTAGCCTCCCTACTCGCAGCAATAAATGAGATCCAAAGAGAGGAAGGAGGAAGGCATCATTTAGTATGAAGTTAAGGAAACGCGGAATCTACACAGAAAGGGCATACAAACAGTAAGTTGTGAAAGAAGATTATGAAACGAGACCAAAGTTGAAGAAGAAAGTAGTAGGTGCTGAAAAACAGGACATCAGTGAACCGAAAAAAGGTGTTCTTTAACATAACAAAAACATTTTATTTCAAAAAAAAGAAAGCCTACCAAAATCTTGAATTTTCGACCCCATATAAAAAAAGAAAACAAAACGAGAAAATAAAAAATTGCTGCTATTTTTTTGTTATATTTGTTCCAAGGATTCTAAAACTGTCTTTGTTTTTGTTCTAGCATAAAACCTCAATGAGTTCTATTCTTTTGAAACATCAATATCAATGGACTAAATACCAATATGTCAATTTTTTTCAAAAATTAAGGCCCGAATAAAAAAAATGTATGGATGAAATTGTGTTACTTTTTGAAATTTACATATTCCACTCAAGTTTCATATGAATCAGATTAAAAAAAAAATTCATAATTTTTTTATGAAAAATATAAATAATTTTTTTTATGGAATTTACAATATATATAATATATTCACAGTGTGAATATGAAGTTATGCATATAGATTATCGAAAAAAATGAATATAGATTATCGAAATACAAACAACATTCAATTACATAAATTTTCCATTAAATTACACTTCAACAAAAAGTTTTGTTTTTGGCCTGTACTGTATAGTTACATATTTTCAACATTCAAAAGAATAGAAGTCACTGATTTGTTATGCTAGGAAGAAAACAAAGACAGATTTAGAATCCTTGGAACATTTCTAACAAACTGATAGTTCTTTTTTCCAATTGGTACATTTTATTTTTTTTTGTCATAGTCCAAAAACAAAATTCGCTATATTTGATACATTGGTGTAATAACGCATGTATATATATGAAAACAAGATTCAAATAAAAAAAGGACTATCACTTTGTTAGAAATGTTCCAAGGATTCCAAAACTGTCTTTGAATTTGTTCCACCATAAAAACATTTGGACTTCTATCTTTTTGAAATATGTTTAAAACAACTGAAAAACTAATATTTCAAATTTATCGAAAAAACTAAGGCCTTAATAACAAAGTTACACGAATAAAATGTTTTTCTTTCGAGAATACATATACTGGCCAAATTTCAGGCCAATCGGATCAAAACTCAGATTTGACGGGAAACCCTTCAGCGTTAGCATTTTACTCCTCGAATGGGCGTACACATAACTACCATCAGAAGACCTACTCTGCCATCAGGGAGTGACAGGTTTCAGAACGAGGATGGAGCTACCCCTCGGCAGTGAATTCCGAAGTAGACATTAGAGAACAAAATTACAAGAAATATAATATATTGAGGCTATTCTTGAGAGAGGACCGAAAAGTCCTGATGGGCGCTAGAGGGTTGAGCCTCCCTTATCGCTACGAAAAAGTGCGTATCGAAGAAAGGAATGAGGAAGGCATCATTTAGTATGGTTGTGAACGACGAAAGTCCTTCACTGCCCCATTCGCCAAACTGTTTCTGTGGCGCGTTCCTATGCGTGACATTGCGGTCCGTACTGTGCGGCACCATTGGTGCTGGAACCGCGGGCTGGAACCTCAGCATGCCGGTTGACCCCTCACGCAGTTCCATGCAAGCGGTCGCGCTGACCGGTCAATCCTTACCGTGTCCTGGGTTTCGTAGTAGCAGTTGCGCTGACTAGTCGCAGATACTGTGTGTTCAGGTTGCGCTACGAAACTAAGCTCTGTCTGTCGCCGCTTCGACCGCCTTTCTTTCGTAAAACTGTACAGTGCAATCAAATCAATTATGATTTTAACGAACTTTTAACTTGTGTCCAATAAAAATCAGTGCTTTTATTAAATCTGTTACATTCGCAAATAAATTTAGAAACTTATGAACTTTTAATTAACACGGTGTAAAGGAAACTTGGAAAACTGAAAAACAACTTTTACTGGTTTGTTGCCGTGGCCACTGGCTTGGAAGGCTTGGCCACCTGACGTTGGAAAGTCGAGGGCCCGGTGACAACCAATCTGGTGTCAGGAGTGTTGGATAGTTTATCCCGTGTGCCGACATGTGCTCCAATGTTTTCGCGAGTGTTAATGTGTTTATAATCTGTTTATGATTTAAAGTGCATCTGCGAAGTGTTTATTCTCTAACTAACAACCGAGTATAATATAAATATTCAAATTAATGCAACGAAATAGACAAGAAATGGATCCGCCATCTCAAAGTGATCGTACGACGGATGACTTGCAGCGAGTGATGGAGGGACTGACTGTTGCGCTCAGTAATTTGGGCAGGTATGTGAAGCCTCCGCCTCAACCTTACGATCCAGCGGTGAAGACTTCAACTATCAATGATTTCTTTAGATCGTTTGAGTCGTTTGCTGACCATACTTATGGGCCTAAGGAAAATAATAGTGACGCTTGGCTGCTTTCGCTCCAATCATTTCTGAGAGGAAGCGCTCAACAATCATTGACTGCCATGAGCGCGAATCAATTGGATTATGACACTGTAAAGGTAAATCTAACCTCACTCTTCACTCCGCGGGACATCTGTAATACAGGAAAAATTACTGCTTTCATGAACGCTCAAAAATACCCCGGAGAATCTTTTGCAATTTTCGCCATGCGCTTAACAGGACTTGCTGCAGCTGCTTTTGGGATGATGGAAGGACGAGACCGTATGATTATGAGCAAGTTTATTGAAAGTTTGCCTCGTGAATTAAAAGCGCAAGTGACCATACAGATCTCTAACTCGCCTGATCCGAATCTGGATACGGTAGTGCAAATGGTGTCCGCTCTTGAGCCAGTTATGAGAAGTTCCGTGCAGATGCCGGTGCAGACCGTGGAACCCCCGAGTTTTTCTTCTTGTTTAGCGGCTGGTGTACCTGAGGATCTTCTTCCGGCACGGGATCGTGGAATCTCAGGAGGAGCTAGACAGAGGTCTGGGGAGTGTTTCAACTGTGGTGAGCAGGGCCATTTTGCCCGCAATTGTCCCAATCGGCGAGCCACGCAACATCAGAAACAGAAGGTGCTGAACGAAGTTGTGTGTCAGTATTGTTACCGTAAAGGCCACGTGCTTGCGAAGTGTACAGACTTCAGAAGAGAATTTGGGTCGTGTGTTTGGTGCGGTGAGATTAGTCACAAATCGTTTGAATGCAACCGCAGACCTTCGGAAAACTGAAAGCTACTGCTCGTAGTCGGGATCACGCAGTAGACAATTCTTCCCCGGCAAATTTGCTTATGAAAGCCAAAGAAGCATCTGAAACTGGCTGTTACTTCCTATCGACGAAAATCAATGGAACCTTAATGGACGCTCTAATTGACAATGGGGCAGTGGTGTCGGTCATTTCCGAGAATTTGGTAAATAAATTGAGAAACAAACCCGCTATGAAGAGTTCGACGAAGACTACGTTGATCGGCTTTGGAGGATCTCACATAGACGTGATTGGCGAGGTGACTGTAACTGTGCAAGCGGACGAACTACGTGCCCCAGCGTTTACGTTACTAGTTGTTCCCGCCGGTGCTACGAGTCAATCTTTAGTCTTTGGGCTCGATTTCCTAGAGCGGTACTACATGAAGATCGACACCGTCCATCGTGAACTTCTCTACTCACCTCCGAATGAAGATCCAGTCGCCGTCAAGTTGAAAACTAAGCCTGGAATAGAAATTCAGAGTATGGTAAGAAATGCACACGAGATATCGATAGAGCCGAATAGAAGAATGTTAATTCGTGCTAGACTGTCAGATGTCAGTATTGCTGATGAGGTTGAGGGCTATCTTGAGCCTCTCATTGTAACTTCCCGTGAAGACTTACCTGTAGAGATTGCATACTCAGTTGGCTCGGTGAAAAATGGACATGTCACAGTAGAATTGATGAATATGAACCCATGTGAAGTGGTGTTGAAGCCAAAGTCTAAGTTGGGCATGTTCATAGTTTCAAATTTTGCTGTTGTGAATTCTACTGTTGATAGTACTGTGAGTGAGAACATTTGTGCTGGCGATCTTTTCGATTTTTCTGACAGTAATTTGACTAGTGATCAGCTGAACGAAGTTAAGAACATGTTAAATAGGCGCCGTGCTGCGATTTCACTGCATGACCACGATTTGGGACGTACGGCTACGACTAAGCACGTGATCGATGTTCAGGGAAATGTGCCTAATAAGCAACGTTACCGCAGATTTCAGAGACCGTTCAGACAGGAAATTGAAGTTGAACTACGTAAGCTCGAGGAACGAGATATAATAGAGAAATCGTGTTCTCCGTGGTCTTCTCCTTTAGTTCCCATAAGGAAAAAGGACGGTTCCCTTAGATTATGTGTGGACTATAGGGCATTGAACTCAGTGACTAAGCGTGATTCGTTCCCTTTGCCTAACATGATAGATGCTCTGTCTAACTTGAGCCACACAAATTTCTTCTCTACGTTCGATTTAATGCAAGGTTTTTATCAGATCGAAATGGACGAGTCTAGCAAGGAATACACTGTATTTTCTACTGGCGATTCCCACTGGCAGTGGAAGCGCATGCCATTCGGTTTGACTAACAGCCCAGGGTCATTCATGAGACTTATCTCGTTAGTTCTCGCTGGCATACCCTGGAGCGTAGCTATCAGTTACATTGATGACGTAATTGTTACTGGCAGAACTTTTGAAGAACATTTAACTAATTGTAACCTAGTGTTGAGAAGGTTCGAGTCGCACGGGTTAAAGGTAAAACCTGCGAAGTGTTCAATGTTCCGAAAAGAAGTTACTTACCTTGGTCATGTTGTGAGCTGCGATGGTGTCCGTCCAGATGAGAAGAATGTCGAGAAGATCTTAACTAACCCTGAACCGAAGACCCAGCGTCAAGTGCGTAGATTCCTAGGGATGAGTAATTTCTTTAGACGCCACATACCTAACGCCAGCGTGTTAATGAAACCTTTGAACGAACTGATCGGCATGAAAAAGATAAATTGGACGCAAGAGTGCAGCGAAGCGTTTCTGGAGTTGAAGAGAATTTTGACTAATCCGCCTCTCCTTAGCTATCCTGATTTTTCAGTCGACGCAGCGCCGCTTGTGATTACTGTGGATGCCAGTAATGTTGGTGCAGGCGCGGTACTGTCGCAAGTGCAGGAAGGTGAGGAACGAGTCCTGGCTTACGCGAGCACAACGTTCAACAAGGTGGAAACGAACTACAGCGCTACTGAGCGTGAGCTTGCAGGTTTGAGATGGGCTGTGAGGAACTTCCGTCCTTTCGTTTATGGTCGTAAGTACGTAATAAGAACCGACCATAGACCGCTCATTTACCTTAACTCCATGAAAAGTGTTGACGCTCGGCTAATGAGAACCTTTGAGGAACTCCATTGCGGTCAGTTCGAAATTCAATTTGTGCCTGGTAAGGAAAATGTTGTCGCTGACGCTCTATCTAGAATGGTGAATTTACCCGTTAACAGTGGCGAAGTTTACCCAAGTTATGTCGTGTCGCTGCAGGGTAAGAAAGTGAACTTAATTCCTGGTGGACCTGACTCTTTGTTCTGCGCTCTTGCAATGGGAGTGAGCGGCAATGTTGACGATCACGCTGTTATAAGAGAAATCGTGGTGACTAAAGTGCTTAAGGACCCGAAAGACTACGGACTTGGGAAGAACAAGCGTGATTTGAAGAGAATAGAGGCAATGAAGGAAGTTGGTACCGTGCCGGACTTGTGCTTGGTGAATGCATTTGTGAAAGAATTCAAAGTGAATGCCTGCATTTACGAGGACGGCATAGGCATCGTGAGATTTGGACATGTTGACAATAATCCTACAGTGCATTTGCAGAGTTTGCGTGGTGTCCACTACAACTTGCTCGTGCCGTTTGGTGAGGATGCAGACGACATCATTGTAAGTCACATCGATTATGTGCGGGCAAGAGCAAAGGTTAATAAATCAGCAAGTTCTCCCACCCAAGTATTGTACACTCTAATAGACGACGAGCCGCAGACAGTTCAACCGAAGAAAATAATTTGTAAAAAGAAGCAACTTGCGTCAGAGAAGGTGAAAACAGCTCCAATTCGGACAACAGAAGACGCAGTTTCTCAACAAACTTCCAGCACTCCATCTCTTCATTTAACTACTGAACAAATAATAGCTCTTCAAGCAAATGACACAATAATTTCTTCATTAAAACAGCTCCTCGAGACTAAAGCAACGGCGGAAGAAATTTCGGCAAAATTATCAGAGAGTGTCAAAGGACGCAGATTTTTAAAGTCAGTGGAGAGTTTGAGGCTTCGTGACGGTGTCGTGTGTGCTGGCTCGCGTGAAGTGCCGGTGATGCCTGCTCAGAGGTTGCCTGCAATGGTGGAAGAGTTTCATAGAGTATCTGGTCACATCGGGAGGGACAAAACGGTCGAAGCTATCTCCAGATACTTCTACAGCCCGAGAATGTCTCCGATCGTGGCATACGTGATACGCCATTGTTCAGTGTGTCAGCGTTTTAAGGGCCGAGCGAAGGGTGGTGCTCCGTTGTATCGAGTACCCAAGGCACTTTATAGCGACTACGCTGTTGACCTTCTCGAACTTCCTCCAGGGCGAGGCAATACGCGGTATCTTCTAGTTGGTGTTGACACATACACGAAGTTTGCAAATGCTGTGCCTCTGAAGAACAAGCGTTCGTCAACGGTAGCCAAAGCGTTGGAAGAGAGGATTTTCAGCTCTCTCGTTAAGCTCCCGGAGACCGTGACTACGGACAATGGCCCGGAATTTCGAGGACGCCCGTTCGTGAACATGCTTCAAAAACACGGAGTGGAGCATTTTAAGACTGTCCCGTATTCGCCGAACTGCAACGGAGCTGTCGAAAGATTGAACGCTACTCTGAAGAATCTTCTTGCAGCTGCATGTGAGGAATACCAAACACCATGGACAGATCATCTCACAAGAAGTTTAATCATCTATAATAATACAATGCACTCTCAAACCGGTCATACTCCTGCAGATTTCTTTTCCAACAGCGCCAGCAAGCTTCCTATTCCTGTTTCTGAACCGTATTGGAAACCGCCTCGTAAGTCGTTCAAGCCTTACTTGGTTGGCCAGTTGGTGGCGCGAAGGATACCGCCTTTGCCATCACGGAGTAAGTTAGCTCCAAGGTTTGATGGACCTTTTGTCATCGTTGAGGCGGATCCAAACGGTATAGTTTACAAGATAGCCAGAACTACAGGTAAAGAAGCGCACACAGCCCATTTTAATTAATTGAAAGATTGGCATGGTGGCGACGGTGCAGCAGAGCAGCCGGCGTATGGCAGTGGGCAGCGACTGAACGACGTGGCAAGACGAGGCACGACAAGAAAAGCGAAAACAGAGGCATTGGCGGCAGAGCAACTTCTACCAGTGGCAGACGGCGGCAGCGATGAAATTGTAGCACCGATGATAGGTGGCGTGCCGATTTCTCTTTCAAAACTGGCAGATAAAATAGCTGCTGCAATGTACTCTGACGACGCAGACGAAGCCGACGAAGCAGCGGTGGACGATGACGACAACGATCAGCCATCGGTTGACGAGATTGAGCAACCCAGCATGGAGTGGGAGCATCTGAGCGACGAGCCAGATGACGTTTTCGCAGAGCAGTCCCCTGTGAGCAACTACGCTACGGTACTCCACTTGCCGACGACTAGCTCAGTCTCAGAAGCTGAGCTAAACCGTGACAGCGCGCCGCAAAGGCTAACTCGATCGTTTTCAAAGCACGCTGTTGAGTCGCTTGTAAAAGCGATTGCAGCGAACAGCGACAGAGAAAGCGACAAGTTTCCTGGAGCCAAGACATCGTTCAAATTTAGTCTACAGAAAGGATTTCCGGTCTGTGTTGAAGGCGATTTCCAATTGCCGCCGGAGTTCGACCTTTTGACGAGATGTTCGATGTCAGATGGACCGGACTTGGACGATCATCTCCAAAGGGAAATTAACTCGCTGTCTGATCGATTCTCTGATGCAGATAACTAGTTTTTGTTCTTGTCGGTAGCCAGTTTACATCCTAACGTTATCGTTGTCTCGTAAATTTGTAAAGATTCGCAATACTTAGTTTTGCATAATACATACAGCGCAATGAAAAATGTAACTTGTGTTCTTTTCTGAAATGATTTATTGAAATTTTAATGTCGCCATTAAAGTTTGGTACTGGAGTATTTATGAATTGTTTAGGTTTTCACATTTTAAACGTTGCTATAAATAAAGAATTTTTAAAGCTGCATCCCTTATGTTTTCAATAAATTCTTGCTTAGGTTGTGAAGTTCAGAGTCGCGCTTTGAATATAGATAATTTTAAAAAAGCATTCCCTATGTTGTTAACAAATTGTTGCGAAATTAATTAAATTTTGAATCTCTATTGAATAAAAATATTTTAGATACATTCCCTATGTTTTGATTGAATTTACTAGGTGCTTAATTTTAACTTCATGTACATGTTATAGCGGTCAGGCGGACTATTAATTTTGTATTATTTGGTTGTGGGGGATGTGAACGACGAAAGTCCTTCACTGCCCCATTCGCCAAACTGTTTCTGTGGCGCGTTCCTATGCGTGACATTGCGGTCCGTACTGTGCGGCACCATTGGTGCTGGAACCGCGGGCTGGAACCTCGGCATGCCGGTTGACCCTTCAGGCAGTTCCATGCAAGCGGTCGCGCTGACCGGTCAATCCTTACCTTGTCCTGGGTTTCGTAGTAGCAGTTGCGCTGACTAGTCGCAGATACTGTTTGTTCAGGTTGCGCTACGAAACTAAGCTCTGTCTGTCGCCGCTTCGACCGCATTTCTTTCGTAAAACTGTACAGTGCAATCAAATCAATTATGATTTTAACGAACTTTTAACTTGTGTCCAATAAAAATCAGTGCTTTTATTAAATCTGTTACATTCGCAAATAAATTTAGAAACTTATGAACTTTTAATTAACACGGTGTAAAGGAAACTTGGAAAACTGAAAAACAACTTTTACTGGTTTGTTGCCGTGGCCACTGGCTTGGAAGGCTTGGCCACCTGACGTTGGAAAGTCGAGCGCCCGGTGACATGGTTATTAGGGAATGCGGTATCTATGTTGATGGGGCATATAAACAGCAAGTTGGAAAAAAAGTTTATGAAACAAGATAAAATTTAAAGAAGAAAGTCAGAGATGCTAAAAAAACAGGACAGCAGTGAACCGGTAAGAAAAGAAAAAGAAAAAAGATGGACTTTCATAAAACTAACATCATATCATTTCAACGAAAAAGTAGGCCTACCTAACTCTCAGCTCGGGCCCTTATTTTCCCCCTGTGAGTGCTAATTCTCATAGATACAATATTTGTATCCCCCTGCAGGGATTTTCAAAGGCACAACGTTCGCCAAGTTATACACCCCCACTCATATCACCCGTAGAAAAAATAATAATTGTAGGATTTTCATAGTTAATTTGAACTTTATCCACACCTGGTAAGGGAGGAGCATGTTCAGCTGATGCCGACGGAACAAGCAAATGAGGCGTCTGAGAGGCGGTCAAAACAAGAGTTGGAGAAGCAAGTAGACTTCGAAGAAGTGTACTCGTTTCCGCCGGCGACACGTCTGACTAAAGCCATCGTCTCTTTGAGCCAGCCCAATCTTTGCAGTGACGCAGGACCTCTTGGATGGCTGACGCCTTTTGTCTCTGATCTTCATTATGCCCGACTGCAGCTAAAGCATCTGATAAATAGGAACACATTAGTAATATTAACTGTGCAAATAAAAACAAAATAAATTAAATTACCGTTTGTCCAATGACTGTTTTAGCTACCACTGTGTTTGGAGCAGGCCAGGCAAGCTCTACTTGTGATAGCAACATTGGGAACTTTGGCTGCTATCAGAGAACAAGTCAATGAACCTAACACTGAGTACAACACTTGATATCTGTACTCTATTGCACAACTGGGCGGTAAAGTTATTGAGAATTTATTTATAATGTAACTTTGAGTATATCTATAAGCGGTCAGATCTGAATCAAATTATTTTATACGGATTAAAAAACCATTACATGGCTTATAAATTAGTCATACCCTTCCTTACCACTCCAAAGATGTTCAAAAAGAAAAAAGGATGAAAGCACCATTAAGTTTACCGGTTTTCCCAAAAAACCTATACCTAATTTTCCCGGGCTGTAATTCAGAAACTATTGAACTTGAAAAAAATGGGAAGTCACATTTTGTTTCCTAACATTTGTTCCATTTCTGTACAAAATTTCAGACGAATTCATTCAACCGTTTCATTAAGCAGTTTAGCGACCGATACTGAAAGCATGTTCGCACACTTTTGGTAAACTTAGAATTTTACGACATTATAAGCATGATATTATTAACTTTTACTCATTTATTAAATGGAAAATACCACTGCAAGAAATAACACCAACGAAATGTTCCTCCTATTGTTCGTTTGCTGCAAGGAGATTTGGAACATTTTCTGCAATCATCAATTTGCATCACCCGCCAATTTGCTGCGAGGAGATGCTCACGTTAAACGAGTGATGGCGAGAATGAGGCGAATGCAACTGTATATTGAGAGAAACGGAGGACACACTGAAGGAAACGGACAATAGGAGTAACATTTCTTCTTTATTTTAGCGGCATTTTCCATTTAATAAACGGTTTATGACTTTTAAAAACACGGTTTTAATTTCATAACATTCGAAATTTACCAAAAAAGTGCAAACAGGTTTTCAGCATCGGTCACTAAAGATACTGCTTACAAAAACGGCTGAATCAATTCTCCCGGAATTTTGTACAGAGATGGAAAAAATGCTAAGAAACAAACTATGACTTTCTAATTTCTTAATGGTTTTTGAATTACAGCCCGTGAAATTGGGTATCGTTTATTTGGGACACCCTGTAGAGTCAAGGGAAAGTGAAATCTATGCACAAAAGGTGTTCCCGTATAGGATTCCGCGCACACAGAAACAGAATGTCACATAGGAAGGTTATGAAACAATGATAGAAGTTGAAGAAGAAAGTCTGAGATGCTAAAAAACAGGACGGAAGTGAGCCGAAGAAAGCTGGTCCTTGACCAAACAAAAACATCTTATTCAAGAAAAAGGCTCACTTATCTATCTGGTCGGGCTCTCAAATTTTCCCCTGGAAATGCCAATTCCCATAGATATAATAGTTGTATTCCCCTGAGGGGAACTGATATCACAACGCAACATAGAGGACTGTTGTCTATTGCAATTACAATACGATCAAATACATTCAAGAAAAAACAATGCTCTAAAGAAAAAACAGCGCATTTTTTCATTTATTACAACATTGAATTACCGATTTTACGTACTGTATTTGATCGTAGTGTAATGTCAATAGACAACAGTCTTCTATGTTGGTCCTCTATGAACCAAAATAAGTATGAGCTTACACGAACCTAATATCAACTGGCAGGCTGGATGCTCCTTGAAAGATATCTTCGTCCGTTGGAGAGCCTGTCCTAATCCCGAGTAGGACATTTCTTTAGCTACATCAGCCGTCGTGATGCACTGCATCTTTCACTTCGTGGTGTCCCGCAAACTGACGCCAACGCATCGCTGGAGCTCCGTCATCTAGTGATAGAAGATGCAATGTTATTGTGTGTGGTAAATTGAAATCAAATACGCACTCCATGTGAGGAATGGCCTAACTGTACGGATGAAACTTTAATCGCATTGAAATCTCTTATCAACACCGTATCATGCTGAATGACCAGGACGCATTCAGTTCAATTTGCCTTTATAATCAACGCTCACTTGAGAACCAGAAATAAAGAAGCCATAAACATTAGCGTTCTTAAACTAACGACATTTCATTAAAACGAAACTTCATTCACCTAATCGGAAGTACAAACGAAGTGAATGAAACAATTGCGGAACTTCGATGATTGGATATTTAAACGACCAAGTAGAATCGAAATTCATACAGTTTCTACCTCCTTCGGAAGAGTTGTTATGAAGTGCTAAATTCTCTAGAAATGGTGAATTACTCTGTCAGTTCAGTTTGTTTGAGATAATTCACCACGTCTGCGAACAGGTGTTGCAAAGACAGCAATCATAGCCTAAAATATGAATTACTTTCAAGGTAATGATCAATTTAATGTATGCGATCACTGACCAACTTCATGTTTTTTCCATGTCAAAATTATATACTTTGATACTTATGCATCTTAAGATCAGGAGGGCGGCTGTTGAACCCAATAATAATTTTCCGGAGATCATTTTCAGATTTGACTTAACTTGTCAGTAGAACATAACATTCGGAACTTAGAAGTATAATCATTGTACATGACAGGAATAAAAATCCATCAATCTGTACGGTCTGATAATTTATTATTAAATGCCATTTTACTCGAACAATATTTGCTTTTGAACTGGCATCAAAAGTTAACGATCGTCATTAACGGATTCAAGGGTTGCTAAATCCCCAGCAGAAAATAATTTGTCTCAGACATTTTAGTCCTGAAGTCTTGTATACCAGTTGTATTAGCTTATATAAAATGATAGTTTAGATTATTCTTCCACTTTGTACGGGATATTGAGCCCTACACTACGATAACTGCTGTAGCTGATGGGGCATCTATTAACGTAAGAGCAATCACTAAGTATGGATGTACGTATTGTAACAGCCTGGAGCATATGCATAATGAACAATTAATCTTATCCACATAAAAATTAGAATGCGTTACTCAACCTCAGGATTGTTTTTGTGGTATTGAGTTATTAATGGCTATTGTGTTTCCTCACCACTGTTTGATTGGTTGCTATTTGGTCATGCTCCTCCATCGACGTTGCTCGATGAAATGTTGAGACAGGCTGAGCACAGGTGGCAGAAGGCTTCTGAGGTTCAAGAATGGCCAAAATTTTCTTGATGTCTCGTCTGTTTGAGCGAGACACGTTGAGCAGAACTTCAATCTTATTGTTGATCTTCTCAATCGCAGCACAGTCCTTCCTGAAATAAAAGTAAAAAAAAAGATAAGTCTATTATGGAGATTAGAATAAAATATAGTTAGTCACAGGAGTAATCGAAAAATTTTTTCAGCTAACATTTCAAAGTACGCTTAGCTTTAAAACCAAAGTTATTACAGATAATTGAGTGTAACCAACCCAGGTAACATCCCTTAAAAGTTAGAAGCCTAAGTCACGATTTAAAAATGAAACTCATGAAACTCCAAGAAACATGAATGTTTATTTTTTCCATTATTAAAATATGATATAGAGAATAGAAGTATATAAACATTTTACACATTTTTGCCTGATTTATGTTTCCGAAAATAAGTGAAAATTTCTAGGGAATTAAAGACTCCAAGACGAAATTAAATAGAATAATTTGTACACTCCATGAATGTAGTTCATGCATTCTCTTGCCTATAAATGACCAATCAACAAGATGTATAACAATTCAGGACAATATCTGTTATCAAGGATTCTAATACATAATAATTAACTGCTATATTTTACAGCATTACCTGCATGGGTCTGTAATTGAAACGGGTGTGGGAGCAATGGGCTTTTGTAACTTGAAAGCACTTGGTGAGGGTGCCCCACAGGTAGCTGCAGATGAAGCAACTGACTGAGTCGAAGCAGCTGAGGAAGCAATAGACCGAGTTGCCGCAGGAGAAGAAGTAGTATACTGAGTTGAAGCTCCAGACGATGACACAAAAGATGAACACTCAGGTTGCTTAACTGTGTCAGTCTTATTGCCACCAGGAGTGTATAGCTTCAGTTCAGCACCTCTAAATGTACCTGAAAGCAAGAATGAAAAAATGGCATCGTATTAATTACAGATGCAATTTTATTACTGAACATTTACATAAATTTACAGAAGTTTGTTTAGCATTTAAAAAGCTTAAGTGGAAAGAAAAATAAAAAATGCATAGAAGTAACACTACTTGCAATGAAGCTGTTGTGTGTGCCAACTAAACCTGACTCATGCATTTGTCATACCTTCATGAACTGAAACTGTTCACCTACTGTAGCATTTGCTGAGGGATGTGAGATGCAGTGCACCAGTCAAACAAGGGTTATCAGGGCCAAAGAAAAGGGAGACAAAAGAAGGTTTGTTAGGGTCATATTCCCAGTCGGAAATTTCTCTCAGGCCCACAGCTATATCAAGTACGTTTTTTGCTCATCTACACATAAAATCCATTGCTATACAATATAACATACAAAGAAATGAAATACTTAGTACATGCATAACGGAAGCAAATAGTTTGAGTCATTGCTTCTTAAATTATTGATTGCAACAACTCATTCTTGATATGCTATCAATTTATATACTTCTCATGTATAAATATCATTAGAAAATTCAAAAGATTCAACATTAGAGGAAGTGACACGTCCTCTAAAACCCTTGGGTTTCTGTTGAAGATATAAATTTTGTAAATTTTAGAACGATTAATGCACAAAACATAAGTAAGGATAAGTAAGAAAATACTTACTTAACTGTGCAAGAATTTTCTTCACTCGAGATGTAGTCCAGTTCTCTTCAGGTTGTGCATTGTTTTCACTTAATTTGAGAATCGACATCATCAACATGCAAGGTGCATATAATCAAGAGCAAAATGTGAAACCATTGGAAAATCTATTAATGACAGAAGAGGAGATGTCTTATCTTTGAGATGATGATCACGGTCAGCTTTAGATTTGAATGAGTCGTTTGTTCTTACATCACATTCAGTTTCAAAAAGAGCAACATGCCCACCCCAATACTCTCCTTTTTGCACACATCGTTCACAACTATTGTAGCCTGAGTGTCCAATTATTTGCTTCAAATAGCTCCTCATCGGAGCATATCATTAAGTCTTTGATGAACTGGTCAAGAAAAATTTCAGGTGGTTGAAGCAACTTGTCAGGAGTGTTTGTGCAATACAAACTTGCACACACAAGCTTTTCAATGTGCATAAACTTCACTAAAATTGGATAGGCACAATATTTTCTTGAATTTGTGTACAGAGGAATACCGTCAATATTAACACACAAATTCAATTTTGGCAAATTAGGCATTGAAGAGTTGTTCACTAAATCTGCACAACATCTAATCCAGTCTTCGAAATGAACATACTATCCAAATTCACTCATTGTTTCGACGTTCACACCTTGGTACGATTTTTTTTAGAGCTTTGGCAGTCTTCGGAATAGATGGGTGAATCACATTTAAATCGCATAACAGTCTACTTAAACAATCACTCGACAATTGTTTTTCAGAGGTGGCCCACAATGCTAAGATCTCACCCAATAATTCTTCAAGTTTGTCCGATGTAGTTGGTGGAGTAACGCTAAAATTGCAATCTCGGCCACAATTGCTTGAACCATCTCTTGAGAAATCGCTATGAAATGAAGATGTGTCACTATGCTCAGGAGTATCACTGATTGAGCTCAGACATTCTTCTGAAGGTTCTTTGATTGACCCTATGCGGTTAGGAACATCACGTATTGAATTTTGACTGTTCAATGGAGCTATGATCATTGCTCCATTGATATGAACCATTGATATGAACCAATGAATCTGATAACAGATCAGACATGTTCATGTCTGATCTGTTATCAGGAAGAGTATCACTCGACAACTTTGAGCAGTTCGCTTCAATAGCACTATTGGAGGATTCTATGATAATTTTATCATGAAAACAAGATTTCGAATCACACCCATCTTCAACGGGAAAGTATGAGAAACTGTTTCATCTGAATCATCTCTTGAAAAAATTCTTTCAACAATCCTTCGATGCTTCTGCCGCGTCGACAATTCAGAAAATAATTTGCGTTTCTGTGAAGGCATGGTAGATTACCAGTAGCAAGCTTACGAAGGTTTTTCTGAAAGTAACTTTCAAGCTGAATGACTCTGAGGGTTAAAAAAATATTCACATTGAATCATTTTACAAGCAATGATTTTGCTTGTGTTGATCAGTTTGATCCAAAAACTCTACATCTCATCAACATACACAGTTAAAGTAAATCACAATAGAACTTGTAGTGTTAACACGTGTTTGAAAAAGTTCTTAATAACTTGAAGGGGACAACTGTGTGATTTGATAAAAAATTTTGAATTTTGCTGAGAAAGGTTCATTAAGTCGAAGGGGCTGTTGTGTCCTAAAATTTATTGGGGTTACGGGTACTAGAGCCCCCCAAAGAGGGGTCTAAAGATATATGGTGAGGGTAAGAAAACATAAATTTTTGACCAACATTTCAATAGAAAACGAAAGGAAAAGGAAAAATCCAGTTTTGTAACTTTGCTAGCAATGTTACAAAGATTCTAAAACTGTCTTAGTTTTTGTTCTAGAATATAAAAACTCAGACTTCCATTCCTATGAAATGTCCAAAAAAATCCCAAATATGAAAAATATTCCTCATTTTCTCAAAAACTATCGCCAAAATCATGAAATTTACATAGAGCAAAATGTAATTCTTTTAAAAAATTACATAAACTGGGCAAATTTCTGGGCAATCTGTCCACAAATTAAAATTTAGTTTGTTGTCCCCCTTTATCCTTATTATTGACCGTAGTTGGAACCTGGAAACTTTGATGTCATATCTATAATAAGTTTTATGTCTATTTTTATATTTGTAAGGAATTTGAACTTACATATATATTTCACAAACAAAAATATTCCTGGAAAGTAATTTCCTGCTTTGAACAATAATGATAATAATTTTAATCAGAAGAGAAATCATTTTGAAGTTTTTTTACACTGAGCCATCAAAGCAATTCAAATACTAAAATTATTGGAATGAAAGGATTGCCTAATGAGTGAGTATTGCATTAGCATTCACTTAATAAGGTCTAAATACTTCACAATTCACCAAGATAGGTCGTGCAAACCTGAAGTAATATTTAATATGAGGTACTAATAGAAGCATCATTGGAAGAATTGCTATGAGATGAACTTCTCTCTTTAGGTTCAGAACTCAAGCAAATCTAGAGGGATATCTCTGACTAAGCTTTCATTTACATTACTAGACGACTCTGAGATCAATTTATTGTACACACAAAGTTTGAAGTCAAACAAGTTTGCTTGGGCAAGTATGAAAAACTAATTCATGTCTGTTATCATTAGATTGAGAACAATCTCGTTAATGAACTCATTTTACAATCATCAAACACAAGCTCTTCTTTGATATTGTAGATTTGTAGAGTCAAGATAGCAAAAGTTCATCAGAAAGTGTCTATCCGTACACATGAGTCATAATGTGAATATTTCATAAAATTTTTCTCAAATAATATTTCTGTGTCAATTAACATTTACCAATAGTTTTTTTCAAAAATGCACAGAGCTTAAACACAGTGTTTAAATCAGAATAGGAATTATGTTACCACACGGTTAAAACAAGGCCCTATAAACTTAATCATTTTTTGTTTGGAAACTGGTACCTCTCACATATCTGGAATAAATTTCTATGTCTATCTTTATATGAACAAAATAGGCATTCACATATTGGTTCCTATATTTTCCATAGACAAATTTTTACTGGTAAGTAGTTTCCTTTAGTGAATAGATAGAGTAATGTGTTTCATCAGAAGGAAATTGATTTAACAAATTTTACATTTGCACTGAAACCAATCAAATAATTTCTATACCAACATTGTACAAATAATAAGATCCAAAGAGAAACATTGCCATACTATTCAATGAATGAGAGTTGAATGCATCTCATTTCCTGGACAGCATCTTTCAGAGACAGATTCTAGATTGATATTTTGAAATTTTATACATACATATGTCAGTACATTATTCATCCCATAAACAATTTACACTACTACAATCAAAGATTATTTAAATTGGCAAGGATAAGTTAACTAAATTTTCAGTAATTACCCCTCAACACAAATAAACTTGAGTGTAAAATGATATTTTACTATAATTTTTGGTCAAACTGGGATTTTGTTAGCATCAGTCAGCTGTTATATTCAGAAATCCTTGTTCATGACTGTACACAGTTTAACATGGTACGGTCATGTCTTATTTGTAATACATACATATATATTTATAAAACATATGCATTTCTCATGTGAATGCACAACGGTGAGCTTTAAAACCGTTCAATCAATTTTTGAAATCTTACATCAGCAGTGAAGCAATTAAAAAAAAATTAAATACCAACAATAGTATTCGGGTGTTAGATCTTAGTTCTATGTCATGTATTGCATAAATTTGTAATTAATGAGAATCAAATCTTTCACAGTTCAAGATATTATTTCCAAATCTAGAGAATGAGTTATATGTTACAAAACACTGCTCCAACTCGTGCAACTAAGTCAACTAGCATGCTACTTGTTAGTCATTCATGTTACCAGCTGAGATATTTCATGATTTTGACTTCATATCTTGATGCAATAAAAATACTTTCCAATAATACGGATTTTATCTTAGAAATGAAAGTCATAAATCATGAAAGTGAAAATATAATCAAATAATGACCCTATTCATACCTAGTAAATTAGTAGCTAACTGTGGAATTACAGCGTTTAACCAGGCCCGTTAACTGAATGCACCAATTTGAATTCCCGATGAGTTACGCACGGTCAGCAAGTGAAAGCTATGTAGCACGAATAGTTAACGAAATTTCTAAACTTTCACAAATAAAACCTATATAGTTTGACCCAATTTCCATACCTTGAATACTGTGACAGGCTAAATTTCGGTATTTTCAAGGGAGTCACAACATCACAAACGAGTATCCACACGAGCTGACAACAACTGAGAAACTGATCACTCATGTTTCCGGGTACCGACTCCCGACTAATCCCAAGTACAACTAACTAGTAACTTCCCGCGGAATCTCTCACACAGAATCACGTGACTAAACGAGGAACGATCGACACTCAAACAACGCTTGAACGCCTTTCAAACATGGAATATACGGTCTCAACTGATGTAAAATTTAATGTATTTCAGCTACCAACTCATTACTGATGTTTTTAGCTAGAAAATATCTAGGATATTTTTAAGTTATCTAGATTTACAACTATTAGCACGAATACAAAATTCGATATCTAGATGGAATGAAAACTATCTAGATCTAGCTATTTTATAGCTAGAGTCGCAATTAAATATGTGCACAATTTTTGAATTCAAGCCTAAAATAACGTTCGGAGCTTCGTGTACTGTACGTGAAGGTTCTAGTAATTTTTCTTGTATTTTTTCTCTGATTTGAGAAAGAAATATTTTCGTTAGAAAAAATTATCAAATTTTAAAACATTCTCATTATTTGCTGCTGTGAATGTATAGGGTTATAGGTCGTCCATCTTTTGAACATGTAAAACTTAACGAATTCACATTAAATTGTAATATTTAAAAATAAGTCCTTCTGGTTTAGAATCACGTTCTCTTCAACCGTAAAAAAGAACTTAACACTGATATTCCAACTCATCGAAACGGTCACGTTTTAAAGAGCTGGAACCTTTTATATCCTTTGAAACGTTTTGAAGCGTGTGTTAAATATTGAATAAAGTCAGAAATACATTTTGTCCGTTGACATCAAACTATAATAATGCATTTTATACATCCAGGGTTTTTTCTTTAGATACAAATAAGCTATTTGAATGAAATGCACCTATTCTTTGTTTTCACAATAATGGTCCTGTATTATTGAAACTCATCCATTTATTTGCAAATAAATTATCAAGCGCTAAAATTCAGATATTTCATGATAAATTCTCAACATTTGAAGCTTAAATTAGAAAACATGAACTTCATATTCTAACGTCTTAAAAATTAGAACGTATAAGAATAGCGAAATATGTAAATTTGCTCCTGCAATATCTTACTTGTGAACTTATGTTTCTGACTCTCATGTTGGAAGAATTCAGGGTCAGACTATTGCATGTAAAGGATAAGTAAAATAATATTTGACCATCAGAAATACATCAGATAATATTATGTAACATTTCATCAATTAAACTTAGGCTTGGGCCATTCAACTTCACCGTTAATTCAAAATTATAAAATATAGCCTAAAAACGGTCGTATTTTTACCAGCGTTTTTCTATGGTCGAAATTACCGTCAAAAATCGACGGTAGATAACGGTCACCCTTGTCGGTGGGCATTTATAGCGTCTAAAATTACCGGTGATTACCAGTAATTTACTTACTGTTAGAAATCTTACGATAAACGATGGAAATCGGTTATAAATACCGGTTCGCCGACGAAAAATTTCGGATTGGGAGCTACACTTTGATTTCAAAACGAACTACCCTGCTTACAGGCCGCAGCATAAAGCCACTTACCCGAACATGTGTTCATGGACAGTAGTTACAGTAGTGATAATAGCTTCTGTGAGAGCCTTCAGAACAAGCTGTGCTCTCAGTTGAAACCGTAGGCAGGATTTTGCCGCTGCATTTTGGGTAGCAGCAATCGGAGTAGCTGAAACTACCTAGCCAGACTGTCTTGCCCTCTAGAGGTCCCTCAATGACGCAGATCTTGTCTCCTTGCATTAGTCACGCAGGAAAAGTTGACAACCCAGCCTGAAATTTATCGTCTGACCGACGATAATTTACGTCTGAATTTACCGGTAACTATTATCTTTTTCTTCCTATAAACCGACGGTATATCGTCGGAATTAGTGTCGGGAATGTCTCCTATTATCATCGGATTAACTATAAATTACCGGTTTTCATCGTAAATTTTGGACGAAAACCGACGATATTAACCGGTAAGTTACCGGTAGTTAACCAGTTAATTACCGGTAGTTAAAAAGTTATTATAGTCGGTTTTTGTTCAAAAATTTCGATAATTACCGGTAATTTACCGTTAAAAATGTGTACTCTAACCACTATATTCCGAAAGATTCATAAGCAGTGCGACGATTTTTCACAAAAATAGCGAATTGATTCCAAAAACAAAAAGCCACACCTCGTGAAACGTATCTGTCCAATTACCGCAAATTTAAAGACTGCAAATAAATTGCCAAAATTACTTATTTAAATTCCACAATTTTTTTTAATACTGTCTTTATGTTTCAATTATTTTACGAATTGCGATAATTGAACAGATTAGTATTACAGGGTGAGGCCTATTGTAACAAGTAACAATGCATTATTAGAAAAAATAGCTGCGATGCTGAAGAATGCTACAGCAAGAGAGCTCAAATTGTCGTCTTCATCGTAGAACACTAGACTATTACGATAAGTCTCACAGTACAAGATAATGTCTTTTGAAATCGCCACTGATTTATATATAAGTTAAAACATTACAGATGCTCAACCAATATATTTATTTCATTTTCAACATCCGACATGTGACTATTGAAATAAATTCTTACAAAAATATCTTCGGCACGCAAAAAATTCCATCACAGGTTGTTTGTAAGATTCATCACAACAAACAATACGTATATAGCTTTCATTTAAAATTAACTACCACCACAAAAGGACTCATCAAGCAATCGATTGCTAAGAAAGTTTAACCAATTTCAAAACAATTTTTTCACTTCCATTATTAAACATCAAATATCTACAATGACCAACTCTCTCAGCCACTACACATCTTTGTCCTTCAATTGGGATGAGGAAACGACAGGGCACTAATGCTATCGAGTCACAAGTAGCAGAGGGCGGAATTATCCTCCACAGCTATACCTCTTCAGAAGAAGTTACCCACCACCTCCTGCTTCTATGCGGCTTCTACTCGCTATAGAATTCTTAATTTACAAGATATTCACATCATAAAGATATAAACAACTAAAATTTTTCTGATGGAACTTTTACCAAAAAACTGGTGCTATTAGGGGCACAGAAATTTTCGTGATGCCGATACCTCCTGTTCGATTAAACGAAAATAAAATCGGCAGAATAAAAATGCAACATACATTGGGGTCTCTTTGGTAGCAGAAATAGATGAACAGATCCGACATCAAATTAGTAAGATCAGTAAATACTAGTTTTAAATGAACTCATTAATTCGTAGATGAAAATATTATTTCGACATCCGTTTTTTGACATTCCAGTCACAGAAATTTTCGTAATGCCGATACCTCATGTTCAATAAAACAAAATTGAAATCCAAAGGAAAAATTCTGTATGAATTCGGTCCGTTTTGGTACCAAAAATAGATAAACAGATCCGACATCAAGTTAGTACGATCAGTAACGACTAGTTTCAAGATTATATAATAGTTTAAGCCTCCCTAACCGCTACAAACAAAGAGCGTATCGAAGAGAGGAAGGAGGAAGGCACCTTTCAGTATGGATATTAAGGAATGCAGAATCTATGTAGAAGGGGCATAGAAACAGTGAGGAAAAGAATTTCATGAAACAAGATACAAGTTGAAGAAGAAAGTAGTAGGTGCTGAAAAATAGGACAGCAGTGAACCGAAAAAAGTCGTCCTTAACATAGCAAAAAACATTTTATTTCAACAAAAAGAAGGCCTACGTAACTCTCATCCCGGGCCCTCACACCTTCCCCTGGGATCGCTAATACCCATAGATTCAATAATTGTATCCCCCTGAGGGAACGACTAGTTCCAAATGAACTCATTAATTCGTAGATGAAAATATTTTTATGACATACGTTTTTGACATTCCAGCCACAGAAATTTCTGAAATGCCGATACTTCATGTTCAATAAAACAAAAATAAAATCCGAAGGAAAAATTCTACATACATTAGGTCCTTTTGGTACCAAAAATAGATGAACCGATCCGACATCAAGTTAGTACGATCAGTAACGACTAGTTTCAAATAAACTTATTAATTCGTAAATGAAAATATTATTTTGACATTCGTTTTTTCGACATTCCAGCCCCAAAATTTTCGTAATGCCGATACCTCGTATATTTAACCTGTGAACTCTTCCACGGAGTCCGGCACAAGATCATCGACGTATTCGTGAAGAATTCAAGAATTGCAGAAAGAAGTTAAACGAATTATATCAAAGTCCTATCACGAATCATACTATGTTAATAATAGCATAACAACGAAAAATATGCGTCACGACTGTTAACAGGTACGTACTTTTGAATTAAATGGAAAATTATTTCAGCAACAGATCATTACAAAGTCGGCAACTTAGAAGCGATAGTACTTCATAAAGAAACTATATTTACAGGCACAATAAATACAATTGGACTAACGCCTTGCTTTCAATAAATCTATAAATGTTGAAACTTAAGCCTTCGCTCCTTTTCTAGATCAGGGGAAACTTTTTGGGTTGGGATTAGGCATGAAGACTGGACAGCAGAACAACTGAGATTGAAGACTGCCAATAACCAGGGTTGCGGAGTCGGTGGAATGAATTTGCGACTCCGACTCCGACTCCACCTTTCCAGAATTTGGCGACTCCGACTCCGACTCCGACTCCACCTTTTCAGAATTTGGCGACTCCGACTCCGACTCCGACTCCACCTTTTCAGAATTTGGCGACTCCGACTCCGACTCCGACTCCACCTTTTCAGAATTTGGCGACTCCGACTCCGACTCCGACTCCATTTCTGCAGAATTTGGCGACTCCAACACCGACTCCGCCTATTCACAATTTTGTGACTCCAACTTCACCTATTCATAATTTATAAGATGAATATTTTATTTCTTAACTAGTGTACACAGACCGTCAAAAATGACAAGATTCAATACCTTTCTTCAACAAATTTTCGTTTGAGTGGAGTTTCCATGCTTTCAGCTTATTCTAAAGGTAACTTAATTATCGTATAAGAGTAATAAACACTCAGAACACAGCATTTTTGAGCTGCAAGAGAAGTAGTTATAGCCATTCGCGTCGTATCCAAGATACAGAAATTCAGCATTACTGAAAGCAACTGCGAACTAGTGTATGTATATTGTAATATGTAATACAGTACATTGCAATACAGTATATTTTAATATACAATACAGCATATTGTAATATGCAATACCCCGCCGAACTCGGTATTCACGATACAAACTCGAGTATATAAGGCTCTGGATCGCTCTAATTGTGATGAAAGTGACTTATTATAGAGCTATTGCACAACGAAAATGAGTGTATTAATTGACCGTGAACTGAACCCAAGACCGCCAGTGCTAATTTTTTCCAATCAATTATTCTTAACAGCGTGATACAAAACGTATAAATAAACACACGACAGTCATTCTTGGTAGTAAACGGTTGCAGGTGTTGAAACCTGTGCATATGTTCATTATATTCTTTATTAGCGAACGACTTTTAAATTGACTACAGATTGTAAATAATCAAGATAGTAGTGTACATGATTGGTCAAAAATGACGGGATCCAATGGTATCGTTTTAAAAAAATCTCAAGATAAAAATGGCAAACAAATATATCCATTGTAATAGTACCCGCGATTAAAATACAGTATTCTCGTACTTGTGCACTGGTAAAACTCGTATCACAGATACGGTCATTAAGCATCTTTAAGAACGTCACAGACGCACACAACATTATTATTATATTATATAAGAAAGTTTTAGCCTCCCTTAATTGCACGACAAAGATGTTCTAAGAGAGGAAGGAGGACGGCACCATTTAGTATGGAGTTGAGGAAACGCGGAATCTATGCAGAAGGTGCACAGAAACCGGAAGCTAAGAAAGAAGTTCATGAAACAAGAAAAAGTTGAAGAAGAAAGTAGTAGGTGCTGAAAAACAGGACAGCAGTGAACCGAAAAAAGATGGTCCGTAACAAAACAAAAAGCTATTCTATTTCAACAAAAGGAAGCCTACCTATTTTTTAGCTCAGGCCCTCACATAGTCCCCCTGGGAGCGCTAATTCCCATAGATACAATACCTGTATCCCCCTTAGGGGACGCACACAACAACCAAGCAAACTGTATAACATAATACCTATCTGAATTGTAATTTAAATTATTGTTCGCAAGAGGTTTTTAAAAAATTTGCCATACCTTTTAAGCATTTAAATGCCTTTGAAATTTAAATGCGATGAGCCGCATTTTCTTGACAGTTGATTCGATTTCCACGCAATGTTTTTTACTTATAAACATAAGTGGGCAGATGCCTGGTTTTTCATATTTCGATGGTATTTATGATACTGTCCAAGCAAGCAGATTCCCATTGTAATGAGATAGGGAAGATTACGCACGAGAACATATACTTATCATTGACGGACACCTGGCTTTTTATTATATCGGGTGTCCTGTAAAAATGTCCTCGATTTTTAATTAATTATTTCTCAGCTTTAGATTAACATATTTGAATTGCCCTTTTTCACAATGTAGTAAATTTTATTTCCTTTTCGAATAATTTAAGTTTCTGAAACTCAGCTGAATAACCACTTTACAATGTCCAATTCACTGAAAGGAGTAGAAAAATTAATTGTTCAAAGGAAAAGTTTTAAAACAATATTGATATTCTTCCTTATTTTGTAGTTTCCATAAAACTGAACACACAAAAATTTTAAGGAGTAACAAATATAACGTTTAAATAAATAAAGTAATTTTAGTATTCAACGACATACCCTCCATTTCTCTCAAGGCAAGTATTACTTCTAGCCACCATTGAACGAAGAGTTTTACCCATTATTCCACCGTTTTCTATCAGTCCTTGAAACACTATTATTGAGAACACTTGAAACTTGAAACCTCTCAGAGGGTTTAAATACTTAGTTGTATGTACGAAACATCGTTATGAAATTATTCTTAACAGTAGGTATTGAGGAATGAAGAAGAACACCAGTGTTGTTTTTAAAACTTTCCCTTTGAACAATTTTTCTACCCCTTTCAGTAAATCGATCATCTTAAAGTTTATTCAACTAATTTTTAAAAACCTAAATTATTTCAAAAGGAAACAAAATTGACTAAATTGTAAATAAAAGACAATTAACATATGTTAATTTAAAGCGGAGATATTATCAATTTAAAAGTCCGGGACATTTTTATGGGACACACAGTATAGTATTGATTGTTCGTATACAATAAATGGTCAAGTGTCTCCTTTGAACAAATTAATAAATAGGTTTAGCTATTTCGTGAGCGTAATCTCTCCTATGTTAGTACAATGGAGTTTTAGGATTTAAAACGTAAGGGCAACTGCTCAAAAATTTATTTCAAATACAGAAGAACTTCATGGGAACAATAGTAAGTCGTTTCCCGAGATGCGCAAAAAGAGAAACCATACCCAAGTTCGGCATATCTTGAGGATTCCAGCAGTACGCACAGCAGCGTCCTCTGTACTATTTTTTATTATAAAATTCCTTTAAAATGGAGACCGGAAATCTTCTTTAACGTAAGGTTAGTTTTTAAAACGATACTCGCTAAAAATAGAAGACACCCAATGGACGCGGCCGGTCATTAGTACGGTACTCCGGTAGGAAATTTTAGAGGCGTTCTGAGTAGAGAGATACAGAGTTTTAAGATGTCTGGTCGCCGACTAGGTGAATATCGTATCTTATTGTAAGATTGCATATAGCACTAAGATTTTAACAATCAATTGACAATTAATCACCTTGAATAATAAGTGCCTATTCAAGAGGCAGCAAAAGCCGGGTCAAGGAGTTCAAGTCGCAGAAAGAGACTGCTTCTTACGCAAGAGAAATAAGTTAGAGGCACCAGACCCACTTTTATTAACAGGACGACATGCTGCCCAAGCAGAGCAAGCTCAAAGATAATTTAATGAGTGAACGCCAAAGCGTCACAAGTAATGTATATTAAAGCTATTTAAGGTTAATGCAGGTCTGCTAGAAGCGCATACATGCTTAATTATAGAAAGTTAAATTCAAACACAAAAACCGAAAAGAAAAGATGCAGCTGCAAAACAAAAAACAAAGAACAAAATGATCTAATTTCATCAGTTTCAAATTCTTGTCTGTGAACTAAGAGAAGCCAACTGAAGAAAACTTTTTCTTCCACAAAGCCGCCATCAGAAATACGGAAAATATTCAACAGGAAATTTCATTGAACAAACAAAATTGGCTGTTCGTCTTTGTTGGTTGATCTGTCTCAATTTCACGCTCTTAAAGATGCTTAACTACTGTATCTGTGATGCGAGTTTCACCAGTGCACAAGTATTAGAATATTTTAATCGCGGGTGCTACTAGGATGGAAATATTTCTTCATTGTCCACATCTGGGAGATTTCTATACAGACAATATTGAATCCCGTCATTTATGACGAGTCGTGTACACAATTATGCATACTGAGTTTTTCAGAACACGAGGTAGAAAATTGAACATCAAGCAGAAAATGGCCAAATAAACACTTTTTGTCCTATGAAATTTTCCCCCAAAAAATCGGGGTTGGGAGGTATTGGGTGTTTATTGTTTTTAAGGGTGAAATTTAATGGCACAATTACTCGCGATATTGATTCTGAATTTACTTTACAAAAATTGTTCAAAATGTGTTCCACCTACATCTTTGCACTTTTCGAATGTTAGCCTTAACGGCTGCCGAATATTAGGAAACACGTCTGGCATTAAGGAATCTCACCTGCAGCCACTGCAATTCTGGCCACAAGATCTTCCTCAGACTCAATGGGTGTAGCATAGACAAGGCTCTTCACGTGTCCCCAAAAATTGAAATCGAGTGGAGTCATGTCAGGAGATCTAGGAGGTCATGTAACTAGCACATTTCGCCCGATCAAAGTAAATTCAAAATAAATATTGCGAGTAGTTTATTCATTAAATTTCACCCTTTAAAACAATAAACTGCTAATATCTCAATGTCTCTTTCTTTGGAAAATTTTATAGAAGAGAAAGTTTTCATTTGGATATCTTCTACTTGGTGTGCAATTTTTTGCCTCTTATTCTGAATCTGAAACACCCTAAATATTACTGACAAGTGTTTTCTGAGTAGGTAATGTAGGCATTGTCTACACTGAGAAGCATACATATGTATCAACAGTTTTTTATTAATAAGTATGCACTAATTCAGTGAAATTATAATAGTTAATTCAATGACTATACTTCAAATCCCCAAAACTATGATATACGTGTAGATAAGGTAGGCCAAATTTGCACTCTACCTTTTCTTCTTTGTATCTACACTATGCAGGGTAACAATGCAGAAAATGTGTCATATTATTGCTCAACACAATGTTAAATTTTGGCTATAATAAGCAAAAGTTGTTCTGCTTTCATCGCAGGGGCCTGACGTTTTCGGAACGTTTTTTTTACGAATAAAAGTCACTTCTAGCTTCTTTGCGTGTAATATGATACTATCTCTTATTTTCGTCTAACTTTTTACTTTGTATTGGACACTTTGTTATTTTAATAAACGCCCAGGTTCTTCTCATTTCGTGTTTTTTGGAGCAATTTGAAACGTTTCCAGCAAGAGAATTTGTACTATCGCATAAATGCAAAAACCATTGCAGCTGAGATAGGGCATTGTTTTCAGTTACAATGTGTGTGTGACTGTAAGTGAAGTTTTTGCTGGTGTGTGTAATTATTTTCATTGCAGCTCGTTTACATCGTATTTTAATTTTTTTTCAAGTGTCTCTATGCCGATATAGATAACCTTACAACATTTCCAAATCTTCCTTAACAAGAAGTAATTAATTATATAATGCTACAAAACGAATACTATTTCAGTTTTTAAAAATCTATAAACCTAATTATAAAATTCTCCACTTCAGCGTATACTTGCTTAGAAACTGGAGAATGATACGAAGATAAAAATTAAACATGATGATGATATAGTGAAATACAATATAACTCTGAAAGAACCAAATTACATTCAAGGAATAACTTGAGAAATGAGCAGAAATTTTTATTACTAATACATGTTAACTTAACTTAAAAACAGGGAATCCATATCAATTTTGATAACATGACTTGAAAACTAGAAATCCTTTTGCACTAGACCATAGCTTCAGGTTTCGGCAAAGACTACTCATTGGCAATGAATCATAACCTAAAGACTAGAAATGTTTATGATCATTATCAATCAATGCATCATTTTGAGCATACAGAGTTACCACTCTTTATGTGAGTACAATGTATTGCATCAGCTGAAATGTTCTACAAGTAACTTGCAACACATTTACTACTATTATCCAGTTCTTATGTATTAATTGAAGGAAAAATGAACAAAACAGAAATATAGAGAATGAATTTGCGATGCTTTCAATTATTAATTCCTGCTTTTAACTACAAAATATACATTAATGCTTGGTACAAAAATTATATTTCACACTCGTAGGTTTCTCATATATATCTGTGCAAACCCTCAATGACTAGATAACATTACGGTATTAGGCGCTAGGAATAAATACGCTGTTTCAAACTCAGAACAAAACAATCAACAAAAACATTGCTTATTTTTTAGATTTTTCAGCAAAGCATTCTAACTCTGTTTCGGTCTACTTTTAGCTTTAAAGAATTATAAATAATTTTAGGCAAAAATTAGAATCGAAGACACCAAAAAATAGCGACTCCAACCCCGACTCTACCACATCCGAATGAACGACTCCGACTCTGACTCCACCACATTCGGAAAAGCGACTCCGACTCCGACTCCGACTCCATCACACTTCAGAGTACCGACTCCGACTCCGACTCCGACTCCACCACACTTCAGAGAAGCGACTCCGACTCCGACTCCACCCTAAAACATCCGACTCCGGCGACTCCGACTCCCGACTCCGACTCCGACTCCGCAACCCTGCCAATAACGTACTGCCAAATCACTCGCTCCTGAGCTTTTCCAGCATGAAGGGTGGCAGCGAAGACACGCATGGACAACGAGTGGGAGCCATTAGATCGAGGGTTTAGGGTTTTTTCTGATGAGGTGGGGAGGGAGAAAAGGCGTTGCCTCGGGGAAAGCACCCTCCGTCTAAACCCAGCTCAAATGCGGAGTATCATATCCTAATGTCGACGGAGCTAGCGAATGAGGCGACTGAGAGGCGGCCAAAGTAAGCGATGAAGAAGCAAGTAGACTTTGAGAAAGTGTACATGTTTCCGCCGGCAACTTTTTTGATTCAATCCGTCGTCTCTGAGCAAGCCCAATCGTTGCAACGACGCAGGACCTCTTGGATGGCAGACTCCTTTAGTTTCTTATCTTCATCATACCCGACTGCAGCTAAAGCATCTGATAAATTGAAATACATTAGTAAATAATAACTGTGCCAATTAAAACAAAATAAAATCTATTACCGTTTGCCGAATGACTGTGTTACAACTACCCCTGGGTTTGGAGGAAGCCAGGCTAGCTCTACTTGTGATCGCAACATTTTGGCCTATCTGGCTTTGGCTGCAATCAGAGAATAAGTCGATTAACCTAACTCTGAATACAAAACTTGATATCGGTAACCTATTGAACAGCTGGGCGTCAAGTTATTGAAAATTTATTTTTATTGGAGACTTTGAAACCATTTGGCTTGTAAAATTTGAATCAAATGTTGTTGTGTGGATAAAAAACTGATATTAAAACGTAACATTGAGAACTGACGTCCATACTATGTTAAAATATATTGAAGAATATTCATTTCATGAACGGAAAAACGGATTAATCATGATAGCATTATATAATCGATTCCAACCACTGCAACGCTAATACGTTTTCAAACGTTGCAACCGAGCTGCTAGTATTTTAAAAACAAATTGGCATCAATAAATCCCTTTATTTGCATTACTATAACGAAAGATAGTCATCAATTAATTTAAGCCTTCCTATCCGCAGCAAAATAAATGCGGTCCAAAGAGAGGAATGGGGAAGGCACCATTTAGTATGGAGTTAAGGTGGTCACATCGGGCGAAATTTGGCCCCCGCGGGCCACCTGGCTCCATTTACTTTTTTTGTCGAAAAATTATCCCTGGGTGATGGGTTATTGTGGCCTGATATTTTATGGCACTACGGACGCTACAACGGACGCTCTACGGGGGTGTAAGGGGACCAAAATTCATTAATTTTGGATTTCATGGATACGGAAAATTGTCTATCGTACTTTTGTTAGAAATGTTCCAAGGATTCTAAAACTGTCTTTGTTTTTGTTCTAGCATGAAAACTCAATGAGTTCTATTCATTTGAAATACCAATAAAAAATATTATGTCTAATTTTTTCAAAAAATAAAGGCCTCAATCGAAAAAATGAATTTAAAAAATTGCGTTTTTTTGTAAAACATACATATAATAGTCAAATTTCATATGAATCAGACTACAAAAAAGTTCATACTATGTATAACAAAGGGTATTTTTTTCATTGTTATTTTTTTTGTAAATTACATATCACAGTGTGAATATGAAGTAAAGCATAGAGGTTATCGAAATGAAAATAAAAGCAGCATTAAATTACATAAATTGTTCATTATATTACGGCTCAGATAAAAATTTATTTAGGCCTAATAACTAACAAACCCTTATTTGTCAACTTTCAAATGAATAGAAGTCAGTGAGTTTTTATGCTAGAACAAAAACAAAGACTGATTTAGAATCCTTGGAACATTTCTAACCAAAGCACGGTAGAAAATTTCCCAATTGTACGAATAAATTTTTTTTATCAAGCTCAAACCCAAAATTAGTGTATATTTTAGTTAGTGATCAAATATCGCTTTTAAAAAACAAACGAAAAGCTACAAATGTAAACACTTTCTGCCGTACTTTTGTTAGAAATGCTCCAAGGATTCTATAACTGACTTTGGTTTTGCTCTAGCTTGAAAACTCAATGACTTCTATTGTTTTGAAATATCCATAAAATGTAAAAATATACTATTTTTTCGTTATTTCAGAAAAGCCCTAAATCGAAAAAGTTATCTAAGTAACTTATGTTTTTTTCAACAAATACATATGCTGGCCAAATTTCAAACGAATCGGATGAAAAAAATTGAAATCTTGAAGTGCCCCCCTTAAGGGAACGAGGAATCCATGCAGAAATGGCATGAAAACAATAAGTTGGGTAAGAAGTTGTTGAAAAAAGATCGAAGTTCAAGAAGAAAGTAGTACGTGCTGAAAAACAGGACAGCCGTGAGCCGAAAAAAAGAAGGTCTTAACATAACAAAAGCATTATAGTTCGACAAACAGAATGCCTAACTAGCTCTTAGCTCGGCCCTCACATTTTCCCTCTGGGAGATAATTCCCATAGATACAATAGTCGTATCCCCCGGAGGGGTATTACTATAACGGAATGCTATATAAGATATTAGTTAGATAACATGTTAGTTTAAGCCTCCCCAACCGCTAAAAATAGCGTTTCGATGAGAGGAAGGAGGGAGGCACCATTTAGCATGGAGATAAGGGAACTCGGAGTCTATGCAGAAGGGACTTGGAAACAGTAAGTTGAGAAAAAAGTTCATGAAACATGATAAAAGTTGAAGACAGTAGTAGGTGCAAAAAACAGGACAACAGTGAACCGAAAACTGGTGGTCCTTAACATAACAAAAACATGCTATTCCAACAAAAAAGACCTCTGCAACTCAGCTCGGACCCTCACACATTTTCCCCATGGCAAAGCCAATTCTCATAGATACAATAGTTGTATCCCCCGAGGGGAAAGATATTGGTTAATGAACGAAAAGAACTGTATGAGCTTACACGAACCTTATATTAACTGTCAGTGGAATGCTCCTTGAAAGAGATTTTCATCCGTTGACGAGTTTGTCCTCACCCAGAGTAGGACATTTCCAAGGCCACACCACCGTCATGACGTCATGACGAGCTGATGACATGCAGACTGACGCCCACACATCGTTGAAGCTCCGTCATGTAGAAATTAAATAGAGATGTAATTGTGTGCGATAAATCGAAATCAAATGCGCACCCCATTCTGGGAACTACCTAATTGCAATGAGAATGAAGCTTTGTTGTCAAAAACCTTTACCACACAATATTATACTGAATAATGAATAACCAGGACATTTAGACATCCGAGTAGGATCGAGATTCATGCCGCTTTTACCTACGAAAGAAAGTTTTCATGGAGTGTTTCTAAATTCTAAATAAACGTTTGATAGGCCAGTCAGTCCAGCCTTTGTTCAATAATTCGTAGCCTCTGAGGGAAAGTACTGCAAAGAGAGCCATCATAGCATAATATGTGTTATTCGTTCTGGCAATGAAGAGTTTCATGTGTGCAATCCCTGACTAACGTCACATTTCCACAGTATTTTTCAATAACTGAATCCTTTTTGCCTACTGAATGCAGTTGGAAACTGGCATCTTTGATGTCATTTCTGTGATGAGTTTTTATGTCTATCCATATTCATAAACAAAATTTGAATTTTCAAATTTATTTCACAGACAATATTCCTGGAAAGTAATTTCTGGTTATAAATGTACAGTGTTATATTGTTCCTCATTAGAAGGAAATTCATTTCGAAATTTTATTTGTACACAGAAACATCAAAACAACCCAAACATAAACATTATGTACATAAAGTAATTCCTACAAATTTTACTACTTTTTGCGACCTTCAACAGCAAAAAAATGACTTCCTAATTTTTATATAATGAATGTTGTCCAAATGTCTTGGATGGAAGAAACAATTCAATAATGAGTAGTTTGAGTCTATAATATAGTCAAAAAATATCAAGGTGATTAATACATTAAATACTAAGTTGAAAACTTCTTACTAAATGAAGAGTCCAACGCATAATTGCAAAAAAATACCCCAATTTTTTATGTACTCCTTCCCAAATGGACCCTAATAAATGCTTGGCAAAGATCCTGTTAAAACATCTTTCAGCAATGAGAGCAACAGCTCATCAAATGCAAAAAATAAACTGACTGGAAACTTGTAGGCACCGTGGAATAATTATTATCCAATCCCCTACTAGGAATATTTCCCATAAACTGCAGCAAAAATCAGATTCTGAGAGAAATGAATTTTTGAAAATCTTTAAACTCTATACACATATGTACTTTACTTTCAATTGTCAGTGAATTATCCAACTTTATATTTTTTTACAACCCTGACAGGTAAAGTAGACCCTTGAGGCAAATTTCACTACTCCTTACTTCTTTTTTAGCTACTTTTCAATTTTTTTCTACTTTTCACTACTTTACTACCTAGTAGACACCCTGTTATGGAAATGATAGAAATGTCCAATAAGCAACATAAGGCATCAGTACTGAATCATACGAGTTAAATAATTCACATTTCATCATGACAGGTCTTAGTTTACTTGAGGTATCAGAGAAGGCTTCATTGGAGGAATTACATGAAAAGAACGCTTGTCTCTAGCTTCAGACTCAAGCAAATCTATTTGGATTTCACCCACTGAGTTTCCTAAGTTTTATTGATTAACTCTGGTCTGTTATCAATGTTAGTGTCACATATTGAATTTTGACTGTTAAATGATACAGATTTGCTGAACAAGTCTACGCGTTTATCAAGAAGTGAATAAGAATTAAAGGGAACTAAGATCTGATTCCCTTCATTTGCAGTATTGGATGATTCTGAAATTAATTGATCATTAACACAAGGTTTGGAGACAGCACCAAGTACATCAGGGCAAGTGTGAAAAACTAGATTATTTCATTACCAAGTTTTCAACGTTACAAAATCTTTCCAGTAAACCACGGTGAGAACAGTAGTAAGGAATTCACTGAACATATTTTGATTGATCCACTGTTAATAGTTGAAAAATTCACTAACTCTGTTGTTCATAAAAAGCAACAGTTTTATGCACAAACATCATCTTCAGGCTGATAATAAAAAGAATTTCCAGTCAGATAAAAGAATTTCCAGTCACAAGGGTAAAATGAAAATTTAATTCTCAAAGCTGCATCAGACAGAGTGACAATTTTGAATAAGACAGCACAAGAAAAAGATTGGAAGCAAAATTTGTACCACAGCAATAAGGACTGGTAAGAACAGTAGTAAGGAATTCACTGAACATATTTTGATTGATCCACTGTTAATAGTTGAAAAATTCATTAACTCTGTTGTCTACAAAAAGCAACAGTTTTATGCACAAACATCATCTTCAGGCTGAAAATAAAAATAATTTCCAGTCAGATAAAAGAATTTCCAGTCACAAGGATAAAATGAAAACTTTATTCCCAAAGCTACATCAGACAGAGTGATAATTTTGAAAATGACAGCATTAGAAAAAGATTGGAAGCAAAGTTTGTATCACAGCAATAAGGACTGGTAAGACATATTACCAGCAGCTTGATCTTCTTACCATTAATTTAAAAAACTCTGTTATTATCAAAAGATGCTCAGGTTGTATATAAATAAGGTCACATTTAATTTTAAAAGGTCAACTTCATTTTAAAAAACCTCTAGTTCAATTTAAGAAACCTCAAATTCAATTTAAAAAACCTCAAGTTCAATTTGAAAAACCTGAAGTTCAGTTTGAAAAACCTTAAGTTCAATTTGAAAAACCTTAAGTTCAATTTGAAAAAACCTCAAGTTCAATTCGAAAAACCTCAAGTTTAATTTGAAAAACCTCAATTTAAATTTAAGAAAGCTTAAGTTTAATTCAAGAAAGGTCAGGTTTGATTTAAAAATGCTCAATTTAATTTAAAAATGCTCAAGTTGATTTAAAAAATCTCAAGTTCGATTTTAAACAACATCAAGATAAATTTAAAAAAGTTCAAGTCCAATTTAAAGAACTCAATTTTGATATAAAAAAGATCAAGTTCAATTTATTAAAGGTCGAGTACACAGGTATAGGTAAACAATTTTAGAAAAATATTTTTTCAAAATTTAACTTAGTCTTTGAAAATATACTTCACATTATAAATATTAAAGTTAATCTGTTTTGAATTAAACTTGAGCTTTTTAATATGAACTTCAGCTTTTAGAAGTGAAATAAAAAGGTGTAGGTAAGAGTATTGCTCTAGGTGCAATACTAAAAATATATTAATACTGTTACCTAATCTTACTACAGTAGTACATATTGCTGTGGTACAAATGTAGTTTCTAGTCATTTTCTTGGGCTGTCATTTCCAACTTCATTACTTTGTGTGATGTAACTTTGAGTATTAGATTTGCATTTTATCAATACGACCGACAATTTTTTCAGTATAATTTCAGTCTGAACATGATGTTCGTACATTGAAACATCGCTTTTTAAATACTACAGATCTAGAGAATGTTTTTAACAATTGACATTGTGTCAATAAAAACATGTTGAGTGAATTTATTACTACTTTAACACATGATGAACTGGAATGATTTGATAGAGTTGAAAATTATGACAAACTAATTCAAATCGTCAGAATGAGAAAAATCTTATGAATTAATTATGCTCATGACATTCCTCTAAGGCTTCTACTGAATAAGCAATCAAGAACATAATTTGAGCTTCTGCAAAAACATTGCAGATAGGTAGTGGGATGTTATCAAAGGTGTATCAGAAATTAACTATCAGTACAAATAAGTTGGAGTGGGTGTGAGAAAATATTAAATTTAATTTTTCCCAAATGTATTGCTGGTGTCTATTAGAAGTTTATTTCCTGAAGTTTCCTGAAGAAGCTTCCTGAAAATTAAGGAAATTGAACACTCCATCACGGTTGAAGGTAGCTTCATCCGAGGACAACACGTGTTCTGCATGCGGAATGGGCATTTTCAAACTCCTTATTCAAAAACCACTGCGCGATTCGTTTGCGGGGAGCCCAATCTGCAGGAAGTAGTCCCTGGCCTCTCTGGAAGTGATACCGATGATAATTATTCCGATGCAATATCCGCCACACTGCAATGTGATCTTCAATTTGCATAGATCCTGCTGCGGCACGAGTGCTCGTACGATGGATTTCCAGGGAAATATTTTAAAGCAGGCCCTAGACGATCAATCATTTTAATCAAAAACTTTACCCCATCGCTTGAATTAAGCCTGATTGACCGTCTAGAAACCGTTTTGACGATTAAGTCAATCATTGGCGGTGATTGACAGAAAATTTAAATTACTCAAGCTCAAGCACTGATGCTTGACCGTTTAGGCTAACTTAGATCAAGCATTGCGTCAGTCTTTCATTGGCAGATATGGAGAAATATATGGAAACTATTCCGAAGCACTTCATGCAGCACTTCCCTTTTCAGAAACTCAACTAAGAATGCGTTTTGATGAATCCGATTGAAGGATTGATTGAAGGTCGATTACGCTTGCGTCAATCGATTGACAACATAGCTTGATCAATCAGCTTTATCGTGTAGGGCCTGTTTAACCTCATGATCTAGATCAAGCTGTTTTGGGCGACTAGCATTCACTCTGTTTTCCACTGAAACTTCCGTTCTCACACAATCTTTAGTGCAAAGCAGTGAATAAACGATGAACAGCCACCTTTCTTTTATGGTAATGTTCTTGGTACATTTTTACGGCTCGGCCCGCATTACCATGAGCAGATCCATAGGTGAAATGAATTTCAGCTATTTCTACATTTGTTAGGCGGTTCATCTTACCAGTACAGTGTCACGATGCTAACTGGCAAATGATTACGGTTCAAACTAGAGGTTACTATTGGGGACTGGAAAGTTCTAGGAATTTCTTTCATCTTCATTTTTTTTTTAAATTTGTGAATAGTAAATTTCTAGACATTTTGCACATAATGGGTATCGCGTCAATCCTGCTTGAATTTTTAAATTCTAATTCTCCTTATTGCTCTGTTACTGTCTCTTACGAATTCGCCGCCGTGCTCGGAAAATGAGTTTTAAAAGTTTAAAAGCATAATATCTCATCAACGAAAAATTTTTCGAGTTTTTTCTGAGATAAAATAATGGTTATATCAATTATCCGCAGAACCGTCATGGTGTCCTATATATAGTGTTAGTTATAAGACATTTGAAAAACCAATGCTTAAGATCATTTATATCAGGCTTGATTTGAAATAAAGCATCCCAAAGATGCCGATGTTTTTTTTTAATATATACTATTAGTACCCAAAGTTTGTGCTAATAACTTGGCAGCACCCTGAATATCGCTGCTGCCCATTCCCCTTCTCGACTTGTGCGCGATACTTCTCCCACGGATTCCCCCAGGTCTGATTGGCTAGCTTGTGCACGTTCAGTGCCCATTGTACTGGTTAGAACCTCGAGCGCCACGTTTATTCTTCCGCGTACATATGAAATACCCTTAGCACACCTGCACACCTTAAATCCCCCTGTTTCCTAGCATATTCTTCATTTAACGTTATTTATCCTCCCTCTTTATTATGTTTCAATTTTTGTTCGACTCGTCAACCTTTGTTCACAGTTCATAATGGAAAACTATTTCCATCTATCCCCTAAATCACCCCTGCCTCTTAAGGAGACGCTTCCCATACAATTATTCACCCTTCCTGACAACCCTCAAAGCCTAACCTCCGATTGTACCCCACGCTTCCGCGCCTTCGTAATTTCGCGATCTTTTCGCATTATATCTGTTCACAGTATATTTCCCTATACAACTATATGTACATAAGTACTGGTTTATGGAAGTACTCAAGTGCTTAGGTTAAATACAGAAAAAGTAGTACTTGAGTACTGTACATTTGTACTCAAGTACTGTCCAGCTCTAACGACTGGTTACTGGTCACCTTCTAAAAAATAAGACTGAGAATGAGCATAATATATTGGAAAAAGAATAATTTCCCCTGTTTGCATTATCTTGCTCTGTTGGTGGTGTTGTGTTTGTTAGTTAGCCCTCTACTATAAACACTCTGCCTACAGTAATTATAAAATTACACGAGGGACAGCATGCTTGTTGAGTTAGGTCTGTCAGTTGTTAACAAGTAAATTTTGGGTGCTGAATCCAAAACGAATCTCAGTTTTTTCTATAACGTCAAGTTTTCAAACTATGAGATATTAATTTTCTTAAATATTTAGAATAGTCTACATAACATTTATAGTGCTTGTTTCATAAAAAGTTGCCTTCATTAACATAAACCAAGTGAAAAAAATAGCCATGAATGGAATGCTGGTGTATAGCACTGTCATGTTTTTGCGAAGGATTAGGCTATAATTTTTACAGGTTATAAGGTTTATATTTACGCTTGTAGCTTTCTCTGATGTGTTCAATTTGAGAACTGTCGCGTTTGATGCTTCAATAATCGTCAGCCATTATAAGACCAACCCATGTACCCTGGTAACGTTCTTCCATAACCTTCAAATCATGGTGAAATCTTTTACCTTGCGTGTTGCTATCCCAATTGAAAATCATGGACGTATCACCGGGGGGTTAAGGACGTGACGGTCAATTATGTGCGATTTATAGGCTGGTCGGCCTACTCTGCATTAACACTCCTTCAACGCGCTCTAAACTACCGGCGGTCGATTTCGGACGTGAAATTCATAGTTGGCCATGGACGATTTGAAGGAGCAAAATTTTCAGTTGGGGAATGGCCGTAACATTAGAGTGCGACCATCCGTGGTTTACAGCCTTACAAATGTATGCTGCCGGTAGTGTGCTGCAGCCTGCCGGTATGCGTCGCGATCTGTTAGACTTAGTTTACGACTGTAAGTCATCGAGTGACGTACTGGAAGTTACAGTTTTTGCAATCGCGATTGCTGGTGTGAGTTTTTCTTGTGAATGTGTTGTTTGCAATTATTGCATTAGATAAACGGTGATTTAGAATTGCATCATCATGCCAAAAACGTGTTTTTTCATTGTTCATCGGGATGTTGAGGCCATCGACAGTTACTCTCATCTTAAGATTTTCGCGTTAGTCGACGAGCTCAAGCTGAGTTCAAATTTTTAAACACAGTTGTGTGAAGTGTTGTTCGTCCAACTGTTTTGAAACTAGAGCACTGGTATTCATGTCAAAGTACTCTGGATAGATTATTGAACAAGTTTACAGCACAGTTCACATTCACTTGATTCATTTGCAAGTTATATTCTTGAACATTGAAAGCATGTAGAAGATGGGTCATTGTTGGGTTATTTTATATCGTAATTATTGTTATGCCTTTCATGATGGACATTTTTTATTCATCTTTTTACTGTCTATGTCAGCTTGTCTTTCTGTCTTCAACTGTTCTCTCATTTAATATTTTTTCAAGATTTTTAATTCTGTGCATCAAGCCCTGTGCAACAGTGCACCCTATCTATCATTTGAGGGTATGGTTTATTGTAAATACTTTGTTGGTAGATAATTGCGCTAGCTAATTGTGCTCTAGTTTTTCCTCTAAAACCGCATTAGTAATGCAAGAAAATTCTTTTGTGCTATTCTTTACCTATATTTTCTATTTGGTTCGCTAATGAAATATTTTGCAGAGTTTAAAATTGTTATATAAAATGTTGTTCAGCATCCAGCCGATAAACAAGCACATTCATTCAATTTTAAGTGCCTACGTATGTAATTTATGAATGATGCGTTTCTTTTGCAAAATTTTTTTTTGCTGGTTCATTGGTCACCCAGATAAGGTAGGGCACTGAAAATTTACATTGTAACTCTAATTTCATTTGTTATGTTCTTTAATGATATTTAAAATGTTTCTTGCTGGCAAATCATTTCTATGTTGTCTAGAGATTTGAGAGATCTATCAAGAATACTATATATATATATATATCAATAGCTCAAAGTCATATCACCCCCAGAAACAATTACTGAGTCTGGTAAAGCGGGCTCTCCGTCCACGCATAGGTTTTTTTCAAACGAAATAAATGTACAGGGAGTTCACGGGAATCGAACTCGTGACTTATAAGTTACCGCGCCAACACGCTACCGACTGCGCTATCAATCACCCAAAAGGTGATCGAGGCGCAACGAAAGCAATGCATGGCACGGCGAAAGCGGGCTCTTCCGTCCACGCATAAAATTCCCTTATGTATCAATAGCTCAAAGTCATATCACCCCCAGAAACAATTACTGAGTCTGGTAAAGCGGGCTCTCCGTCCACGCATAGGTTTTTTTCAAACGAAATGAATGTACAGGGAGTTCATGAGAATCGAACTCGTGACTTATAAGTTACCGCGCCAACACGCTACCAACTGCGCTATCAATCACCCAAAAGGTGATCGAGGCGCAACGAAAGCAATGCATGGCACGGCGAAAGCGGGCTCTTCCGTCCACGCATATAATTCCCTTATGTATCAATAGCTCAAAGTCATATCACCCCCAGAAACAATTACTGAGTCTGGTAAAGCGGGCTCTCCGTCCACGCATAGGTTTTTTTCAAACGAAATAAATGTACAGGGAGTTCATGGGAATCGAACTCGTGACTTATAAGTTACCGCGCCAACACGCTACCGACTGCGCTATCAATCACCCAAAAGGTGATCGAGGCGCAACGAAAGCAATGCATGGCACGGCGAAAGCGGGCTCTTCCGTCCACGCATATAATTCCCTTATGTATCAATAGCTCAAAGTCATATCACCCCCAGAAACAATTACTGAGTCTGGTAAAGCGGGCTCTCCGTCCACGCATAGGTTTTTTTCAAACGAAATAAATGTACAGGGAGTTCATGGGAATCGAACTCGGGGGTGATATGACTTTGAGTTTCTGGGGGTGATATGACTTTGAGCTATTGATACATAAGGGAATTATATGCGTCGACGGAAGAGCCCGCTTTCGCCGTGCCATGCATTGCTTTCGTTGCGCCTCGATCACCTTTTGGGTGATTGATAGCGCAGTCGGTAGCGTGTTGGCGCGGTAACTTATAAGTCACGAGTTCGATTCCCATGAACTCCCTGTACATTTATATATATATATATATATATATATAATGTACATTGTACATGAGTGTTGAAAAGGCACTCAGTGCACTCGATTTGATATATCTATATCAAGAAAAAATAAAATGTGACATATTTTATTTATTTATTTTTCAATGTATAGATATATGAAGAATGATGTATATGTATAAAGGGTGTTGTGTAATTCGATGGACATAGTTTAACCAAGTACTGAAAAATGCAAAATAAAACGATTTTCATGGTTGCAAAAGCCTCAAAACTTCTTTGTTTTCGAGAAATGATGACCTGAAATAGTCTTAGATCCCGTAAGAATGGGTTTGACGTGCAGCCAACGAGTAAAATCTAACTTCTTTGGCGCGCGCTTCAGGCTATTCCTACGGGAATCTATAATTATTTCAGTTCATCATTTCTCGAAAACAAAAAAGTTTTGAGGTTTTGTCACTCGTAAAAATCGTTTTATTTTTGCGTTTTTCTGTATTTGGTTAAATTATCTGCATCGTTAACACACAACACCCTGTATATACTGGGTGTCCCACAAAAATGTCCCCGACTTTTGGATTGATTATATCTCCGATTTCAATTAACATGTTTAAAATGTATTTTTTTCCCAATGCAATGAATTTTGTTCGGATAATTTAAGTTTTTGAAAATCGTTTAGCAACCACTTTACAGTGATCGATTTACTGAAACAGATGGAAAAACTAATTGATGAAAGGAAAAGTTTTCAAGACGACACTGGTGTTCTTCATTTCTCAATACTGTACATTATTTACTTCCTAATTTCATCATTTGAAGGCACCTAAAATGCAACTCACAAACGATCAAAGAATTTTCATCGTATTAGAATATGAAGCAACGGCAAACTGAAAAGTTAGAAGAGCGTTTAATTTTCTTTCTAATTTTCTAACTCTGCGATACACAGTTTTCTTATCGGACGAGTGCTTTTCTGAGAATTTTTCATTAATTGCTCTTCGAACTTTTTCACACTTTTTCGTTGCTTCATATTCCAATACGATAAAAATTCTTTGATCGTTAGTAAACTGCATTTTAGTTGACTATAAATAATGAAATAAAGGAGTAAATAACCTCTCAGAGGGTTTCAATATTTGGTGTTATGTAGGATTTAATTATTTTCAACGGTAGGTATTAAGAAATGATAAACACCAGTGTTGTTTTTAAGATCTTTCGTTTGAACAATTGGTTTTTCTACCTCTTTTAGTAACTCAATCCATCACTGTACAGTGGTTATTAAACAATTTTTAAGAAATTAGACTATTCGAAACGGATACAAAATTTACTAGATTGTGAAAAAAAGGCATTTCAAATATGTTAAATCAAAGCGAAGATATAATCAATTAAGAACTCGCGGACATTTTTGTGGGACACGCGATGTAATGTAGACGCTCCGCAGAAGGATACAACTATTGTATCTTTGGGAACTAGCGCTTCCAGGGAGGAAAATGTGAGGACTTGAGCTAAGAGTTAGGTAGGCCTTCTTTTTGTTGAAATAAAATGTTGAAATATTTTCGGTTCACTGATGTCCTGTTTTTTTAGCACCTACTATTTTCTTCTTTAACTTTGATCTTGTTTCATGAACTTTTTTCTCAACTTACTGTTTTTAAACCCTTTCTGCACAGATTCCGCGTTCCCTTTAAAACGTTGACTACGTTGGTGCGATTGCTACGGTTGGTTCGGTTAAGTTGTGAGTAGCAGAATTCAGAAACCGACTGTACTACTCAAAAGCAGTCTTGGCCTTTATAGAAAGTGTGAAAAATTTAAGTGTACGATCATTTTAAGGAGAGCGTCCCCCTTATGAATCCATGCTTTTGAGATTTCATGAGAAACTGGGATTTTTGCTGCTAGAAGAAGTGTAAGAGGTCAGGTACATCCTGTGAAAAAATGAGACTCTTACGTTCACTCGTTCGCCCGCTTACGTTCACTCGTTTTAAAGAATGGGGGGAGGGGAGGGGGAAGTGGTATTTTATCATGTTACACCTCTATAATGGCATTTTCTTCACGGTGCAAAGTTGCTATGTCATCTCCTATGGCTCTGGATTACTCTATAATGATTTCAGGGGTCTAACTTGAACCAAAAATTTTACAAATTTTTGATTTAAATTGTTTATGTTTCTTTGTTCTGCTTATAATGTAAACAATGGTTTTTCGGGTTTCAAACAACTTCTCCTCCTACAGTTTTTAAGCTACAGTAATGATTTTGGTATCATTGGATGCGGGAAGACACGGGCTTTTAGGGTAACTGAAATTTGTTTCCTTAAATTTCCATTTTCAACGTGAAAATGTTTAAAAATAGGAAAAAAATGTACTTTTTCGGTAATGTACAATTTTATGACGTCATAACTCATGAGCAATAAATAATTTTGGAATGAATTTTAGAGACCATAGAAGTCCGTGTTTTTCCGCATCCAATGATACCAAAACCATCACTGTAGCTCGAAAACTATAGGAGGAGAAGATTTTTGAAACCCCCCCCTCGAACTTCGTTTTCTTTGATCTCCCATTTTCTTTTCGAGAAAATTGAACTTTTGCTCTAACCAAAAACGGTTCTAAATTTAATTTCCTATCAGTATACCAAATTTCATTGTTCTAGGTTCAATAATAAAGAAAAAAGTCCGTATGGGGGACGCTCTCCTTAACTGGTATGCTTAAATCAATTCTGAAAAAGGAAGTGAAATTATGGAAATGCTATTCATTTATGCCGGTGTGCAAGAGACCAATTTACTTAGTGGTACACATATGTCCCAAAGCGTAGTCCACGTGTTGCCTCCACACTAAATAGTGCCTCCCTTTTCCTCTTTTGTATCGCATTTGTTGCGGATAGGGAGGCTTAAACGAACCAATAATCTAATCTATAATGTAAACGAGCGTTGGAAGGGAACTTTGTGATTTGGAAATTTCATTCCCATCCTTATGTTTATGTAGTTGATATTTATTTGTTATATGCAGCATTTTGAACGTATTGTGCTTTCATGTTTAATGCCTATATTATTTTGGTGTGCCATTGGTGGGAAGGCTGTGATTTAATGGAAGTAAGATATTCGTGTAAATTTTTATTAAGAGATGGTTTAATTTTTGTGATAAAAGTTGAAGAAAGAGCGGGATTCTATGTCCTTTCTAATGTATTGTATTATGTACCTGAGCTCCCAGTTGCACGTGCATCGATCTCATTGGATGTACAATATTGTACCGAGCTTAATGGGTCAATACGTTCACAATGCATTGAGTGTGAATGTATTGTAAGATCCAAAGCTTCCAGTGCAATATTGTACACCCCGTGAGGCGAGGCACGTGCAACTGGGAGCGATTTTTTAACCTATAATCCATGGACGGCCAGCGGCGATTCGAATCTGGTTCTGAGGCGGTAAACGACCGTTAGGTAAGGCAGAACAACAGCGATTCGCGTGCAGTTTTGTGTCCGAAAAAGTGGACATTTGACCTTTAAACCGCGTGTAATACAACTAAAATACGCCTAGGAACCGACGCATACTCACCGGCGAAACGTCCTTGATTTTCAATTGAGTAGCAGCACCAAGATTCTCCGGAAAGCTGGCAAGATAACAATATAGAGAGCGTAATAGTATATTTGTGTTGCAACCAAACGTTTTGAAGCTCTCCAATAATTGCTGAAAAATTTCTGCGTATTTATTCACGGAAGCAATTCCAAGAAAGCTTGACGGCGTCTTTGAACGATAGTCTAACATTCTTTTCAAGGTCTGAGTGACAGAGTACCGATGAAACGTTCATCTTTGATGGGCTGTCTACTATGTGGACCATCAAAAATACCGACCTTGATTTTCTCGATTGAAAGTTCAGAAAATGCAAAGATGATGCACTGCAAACAATCGCCATCAGATGCCAATACCTTTACAAAGCCCTAATTCTTTCAGTAAACCAGGAATTTTATGATAAAACATAAAACGACTGTCATTTCGAAAGTACTGCAGGAGTGTACTTTCTCTTGTTTGAAAGTACGATACCTTCACTCTTTTTTCTAGTAAGTTTGTCTCTTGCTGTCTTGATGCAAGCAATTTTGAAGCTTCTTTGGTCAGCCCTAAATCGCGCTAAGTCATTCAACTTCGTACCGATCAAAGCCCCTAAGACCTGGATCCTCGTGAATGTCTAACCCAGCATCATTGGTGTTCCTACGTTCTTCCATACACTCACGTCTTCTAGCGAAGGTATTTATTCGAAAACTGGCACTGGAATTTAAGGGGATCTACTACCCTGGACTCGACCTCTTCGTTCAAACTTCACTGTACACATTTCTATTGCACCGATGGGAACGAAAATTTACACGTGAATTTAAAATTTAATTGCGAACACATTTGCATCCATAAATTTTTTTTATTTTCGCAAAAAACAAATAATTTATTTCGCGATTATTATAAAAATATACATAGTTGCGCAAAACCCTACCCACTGTATAATTTACAACGTAAATGCGTGATTTTAGTCTCATTTGACGCAGAAGGACTGTACCAAGACCGTAACATAGAATTTTTTTGAATTTCGGGTTAGAAAAAAATTTATGGTTACATATGTCAAAAAAGTGTATTAAAACGACAAATTCAACATACTTTTTTTAATCTCAGATTACAGGATTCTATTGCAACTAGGAAAATGAAAATGAATACCGATATGTAAAATTAAACGCTAAACACATTTGATTTATGAAAAATTTAGAAATTCACGATAGAAAAGAAGTGATTGGGCGAACATATACAGGGTGTTGGTGGAACTCTTTGTCCAAACTTCGGCTACTATTGGAAAATCCGCATTTAAGCACTTTTTCGTCAGTGAAAAAATATCGAAAAACTCTTAGTTGTTTAATTATTGGGCTTAGAAGTTTTTAATGCTACGCTACATGAACACAACAGCGATTTCGCAACAGACAGGAATAAGGGCAATATGGGGAATTATAATGAACATGTGTTGGCAGAATCGAACATGTTTTATTTACAGTTTAAAACATTAATTCACAGATTCAGGAAATTTCTAGAAATTCCAAGTCAACGTTAGCGACCCCTGGTGAGAAGCGTATGTGTATCTTTTGTCAGTTAGCAACGTGGCACTGAAGAGGTAAGATGTATCGCCTTACAAATGCACAAATGACAGACATGCATTTCACTTATGGTGCTGCTAATGGTAATGCAAGACGTGCCGCGAGAATCTATCACGAACGTTACCCTAATCGAGAAGTCCCTGATCATCGATTATTCACTGCATTGCACCGAAGATTGACGGAAACCGGCAGTTTTAGTGTAAACAGAGTGTTGGTCGCCCAATAAATTATCATCGAGAGCAAGAAGTGTTGGAACATTTCCGTAGAAACCCGCGTACGAGCACCCGTGCCACAGCAGCATCCTTGGGTATTCGTGACCATAGTACAGTGTGGCATGTATTGAACCGGAATAGTTATCATCCGTATCACTTCCAGAGAGTCCAGGGTCTCCTTCCCGTTGGTTATGGTCCTCGTGAGCGATTCGCACAGTGGTTTTTAGATCGGGGGGTAGAAGATGCCAATTTTGCAGAGTGTGTGTTGTTCAGCCAAGATGGAATTTTTGATTATCATAACTTTCACTCATGGCAGCAGAACAACCCTCATGACATCCATGAACGTCATCACCAACATCGCTACACTGTCAATGTTTGGGCAGGTATCGTGCAATCAACTCATTGGTCCATACATTCTGCGAGAGCGTCTTGACTGGAGATGTGTACAAAATCTTTCTTGAAGAAGTCCTTCCTGGTTTTTGGAAAATGTGCCATTAGGTATTCGTAGACGACTTTGGTTTCAACACGATGGAGCTCCGGCACATTATGCTTAAAATTTGCGACGGTTTCTTGACAAAGAAATTTCCAAATCGATGGATTGGTCGTGGTGGTGCTGTGTCCTGGCCACCGAGATCACCTGATTTGACTCCGTTAGATTTTTTCTTATGGAGGCACTTGAAATCTGATTTATGCGACACCTGTGGACTCGGAAGATGACCTTGTCGCTCGAATTGCAGTCACTGCTAGAGATATCGCTGACAACCCAGGAATGTTTGGCAAGGTACGCAACTCGCTTCGACGAAGGTGTCGTGCGTGTATCGATGTTAATGGTCGAAATTTTGAACACCTACTTTGATGCGTTACTTTCTATTATTTATTAAAGCACCTCATGTTATTTAACGTTTTTCATTACCCTCGTGTGTTATTATTGAACATTAGTGCATGTGGTTAACTAGGATCGCCGTGAGTTCTTGAAGCGCAGCATTAAAAACTGCTAAGCCCAATAATTGAAAACTAAGAGTTTTTCGATATTTTTTCTATGATGAACAAGTGTTTAAATTTGTATTTTCTACTAGTAGCCGAAGAATGTACCAAGAGTTCCACCAACACCCTGTGTATATATATACATTTATATATATTTTCTGCTCAAAACCACATCCCTTCTATAATTTTCAACGTAGAAGCGTTATTTTGGTCTCATTCGATGCAGTTTGACAGTGGTAACAGCGTTGCAAAACAAAATTCTATTTGAATCCTAAATTAAATTTTTATTGGGAAAAAACTGAAAATTTATTTTTTTTTTCCATATGTTGGATATGTGTACCTATAACTTTTTTCTAGGTCCAAAATCGACAAAATCTTACGTTACTGTCCTGGTACAGTCTTTCCGCGTCGAATGAGACCGAAATCACGCTTCTAGGTGGAAATTATAGAGTGAGTAGGGTTTTGCGCAAGGATTTTCTAATATTCGCGAAATGAATTATTTATTTTTGCGAAAATCGAAAAATTTTATAGATGCAAATGTGTTTGGCATTCAATTTCTCACATCTGTATGCATTTTTGTTCACCAAGTTGCGATATAAATGGGAAAAAAGACATTTGTAAAATTTGGTAGTCAAAGGGTAGTCCAGGGTAGTAGATTCCCTCAAGCTGGCCAGTTTTTCTCCTACTAACCAGTAGAAATTTGCTTATCGTGTAAGTTAGCTTTGGAGAAAGAACTAGACGTGATAGAAAAAACTTACTACAGTTTTGGAATCCGCATCACAATTTTAGTGTAAATGAGCTCAAAAAACTAACTCAACAGAAAATTGTTATCAAATTGTTGGGGGAAACACTGGGGAAACTCCTCTGTGTTAATGTCCGAGCCTTTGAGCTTTCCAAAGCTTCCACAAAATGGAAAAATATGCTTTACTATGAAAGAATTAAAATTAATTGTTCCTTATTTTTAGCCATGGTTATGAAACATACTAGCATAACTATTCCAGTTTATTCTGAGTGTGAATAAATGCGACCAGACAGAAATGACTGTTTCTTGGCCATGTTTTCTAATAGAAATAAATGTTCTGCTTAAAAACTTTTACCTCTCTCCTGAAGCTCAAAAAACATTCACTAGTCACATTTCTTGAAACTTTACTGGAGTACAATTTCAAAATGCCGCAAATCATGACGTTGAAATTCTGTTCAATGTTTTGACCTTACACGTTGCCTATCTTTACTTAAATGATCTTTGAAAATCGAAACCAATCACATTTTAATTTAGAATAGAATTCTAAGAATCATTCAATTGGACCATAAAATGTATTCATAGTCAGGTGCGTTGGGAAAAACAGACTGGGAAAAAAGCTCTTGGACTAAATTAATTGGTTATACATCTACAGCAGGAAAGTGAGATGAAACAGAAATCTTTTTCACATTAATTTACCCATTGCCACGAAACCAAGAGGAGGTTTATTTACCAATGTGCCCTTTTGATTTGATTACCATCTGAAATGTTCTTTTAAAACTTTCAACAAAGGTTCACAATTTCTCTTGCGGTTCAAAAATGGCTTATTCATTTTCAGAACACTTCAAACAGTTCTAGCTAAAAATTATGTCTGAAGCGGGTAGGCGAAGCCAGATATTAGCAAGTACTAAAGTATAATTATTTAGGTGAAAACAATGAAAATTTTATATCATTATTATTGTAATTGTTTAACCACCGTCACCACTAACAGCAAATTCACACAGCGAGACGTATCAGCAAACTACTTTTCAAGAACTATTCAAGAACTATTCAAAATAAATTTGTAAATTGTATTATCTATGGATGTTCATAGCTATTATAATTTAAATCTCTTGAGGGATTAGAGTGCACAGAATATATCCGTTGCTCGGAGAAACCTATTAAGAACTTCCCTTAATTCAACTGAGCCTGAGTCTCCCAGCAATTCGCTCACCTCACTTTGACCGAAGAAGCTCCGGCGTCTCAGTGCAGCATGTCGTTGGCTACTTGGGAATATGCTTCACACACACAGTAACCTGACACTGATTGTGATGGGGTGGGGCAGTTCCGTTCATTAAATATTCATGTGTTATAAGGGTATGTCCATTACGGAGGCGACACAGCTTTATCTCTCACTCGTGATTGGTGCAGCAGCTTGTCCGGAAGGGTTGCGTCGTGTCCTTAATTTGTCTGCGTTTGTTATTGGTCATATCACGTAATTTGTGCCATTCATGATTCCAGTTCAGATGAACGCGCCTTTTGACGGCACATAAGTGAAGGCTCCGCGAGGCATTCTTTCACGTTGGCGCTCTCGTTGGGTAGCACAATGGGCAGCCTCGTCAGCTCTCTCTTTTCCTACCACGCCCACATGGCTAGCACATTGACGCTCGACGACGTCCATAGACGTCATGCGAGTTTTGTCCAAATGCACACCCCCACCATTCTAAATTTATAGTCGGAAAAGATACCGAATATTTTGTGTCAGTTTATGTATTTAATAAACGAGTCTATTGACATTAAAAAATGGAGTGACGTCTATAGACGTCGTGGCGCTTTTGGTACCCGCAGTGGCACAAGCTACTCACGACGTCTCTTCCCGTCATGCAAAAATGAAACGCATTATATCATATAAACTTTCTTTATTCAGTTTAAAACTATAACACAACATTATTTCATGAATGCAAGTGCAATTACAAGAAAATGAAATGTGTTTGACTGTTTGGATTTAATTTGAAACAGAAATGAAAAATATTTTGATAATTCCTTTGACTAGTTCTTTGACAACTTTGATGCAAATAAAAAAGTAATAGACTACGAAAGGAATGAAAAATAAATTCATCTACTGAATGAAAAACTACTGTATCACATAAAACAAGAAAAAGTACAGGTGCATGACCTGAGGTCTAGCCGTGTGCATGCTTGCTTAGGTACTCTAATGCCCATGGTAAAGAGGAAAACATGGTACTGGACATAAAGGTGGTGTACCATCACAATCTTTAAATCTGTATCGTGTCTCTCTCCTCTTTTTTTCTTGTGTGCACACTCTGCAAGGTAGATATCGAGGAACATTTCCTTTCAATGAAGGAATGTTTTCCAAACAGTGAAATTCATCAATTCTTTCATATTCCGAGGGCGTGTTTGAAGGAGCAGATGTTTTCGTTGGCTGTTCCACTCCGAGATCCGCAGATGCCAGTGCTCCTATAAGAGCATCTCTGAACTTTAGAATTCGCAGATGTTTTTGTTTAGACACCTTCTTGAAGAGCACGTAAGAATTCATTACAGCAATATCAAGGCGATGGAAGAAAACCTTGTACCATTTTATGGTCTTCCTTGGAGTACTGTAGTAAGAGAGAAGTTGGTCTGAACGATCGACTCCACCCATTTTTGCGTTGTAATCTTGAACACAAATGGGCTTCAGTTTACTACGTCCAAGATTTGAGGTGCAATTCACCATTCTGTGATGATGCTTGGTGCTAAGCATAAGAATTTCTCTCTTGTCTTGCCAAGATGGTAAAGGCAAAATAATAATTGTATGATTTCTCAAAAATATTCTGAAAAAAGGAAAAATATGAAAACTATATAGGTTAGAAAGTATGTTATATCCATAAAAAGAAATTGAAGGTATCTAATTACATAAATAATACATCAGAAGTAACACAACGGTTCAAAGTCACACACCCGATCACTCACACGGCCGGAGAAATACTGAAACGAGCTGTCAACCAGTGTCGTATACCTGTCTCGGAAAGATGACGCAATATGGAAACAGAGGAAGTCCAAAAAACTCATACACCACCTCAAAATTGGTACAAATGGTGCATCTCTCCCGCAACCCTATGTAGAAACACACTGCATTGACGTCTCCTCAAGTCCAGGGGTTATTGTGCCAGGTCTAGTTACGACGTCTATAGACGTCTATGCTAATTGGACCAAACTGGAAAACTGAGGCAAGCGTCAAAGTGCTAGGGACCAAGTTCTTACTGTACTGTTTTTCAATCTCAGTCATCAGAGTTAAAATCTGTATTATTATTGCGGGAGTGTTTCACGGTTTCATCAAAATTTGTAGTGCGTCACGGGAGTTTCAGGCGATTGTAATCATACGCTGATCTACAGCATGAGAAAGGCGTACTGCGGATACTATTGCACATAACTCTGCTGTGAAAACCGAAGCCCCCGTAGAGAGTTTGGCAGCAAGCCCGTTCAATCCATGGACGACCGCATATGCCGTGCAATGTTCAGTTTAAGAACCATCGTCAAGGAAAACTGCTGTTCCAAAGTGATGAACGAAATGATCAAGGAAGAGGGATTTGGATAGGCCGCTCTACGTTGTCGCTTATGCAGAGCAGCCAGTTCACCTCACTCAGCCAACGGGGGAGAATCCCACGGCGCAGTGGGGGAGACACTCTCCAGAGACAAGCAATCAAGTGAGATATCATATTTCCTTAAAATTGTACGCAGGCGAATATAAAATGGTTTGGGCCTTCTTTCGTGACATGTATGTATCCCGAAGCACAGCGGAAAAGTGAGAGAATGTGATGAGCAGGATCGGCGAACAGTCGAAGGTATTAGTTTACGACCTTGATTTTAGGTAATTTATTAAAGGTTTTATTCCAATTTCTCCATGGAGTGACGGGAAAGGCGAAATTCCCCGAAGGCAACAATAACTTCTCGGGTAGCAGAATTTTGCACAGAGTGCGAAGAATTCACTAGGATAAGACATACAAAGCTGTGGGTTTCAGAGCCGTAGTCTGATTTTGGTTTTAGCTGATCCATATGAAGTCGCAGCAAAGTTTGCCGATCTGCTTCATACTAGTATGGGATATAACTTTCAGTAAGTTTACAGTCTATGAACATGATCGTTTGAGAGAGTCGATGTGAAGTCTCCAGGTAAGGCTCGAGTCAAATATCAATTCTACATATTTGTACCGCTCGACATGCGGTAGCATCAAATTTGTGTTAGGTTGAAGTTCAGGGGAAACTTTCAAACAGCCACGAAAACGGCAAGTATGCATAGTTACTGACTTACTGTTTTAGAAGAGGAAAATTGAAACCCAGTGGTTGCTGTCCATTGTGAGAGGTAGTTTATAGCAGTATGCAATTGGTGTTTTAGGCACTCCGGTTTTTTGCCCAGAGTGCACACATATGACATTGTCATGGAGTTCCTAAGGAGTGTCAGAAGTGTCAGAAGTCTCAGGAGAAGAATGATCAACTGACTACTATACGCTGTTGAGCGTATAGTAGTCAGATGATCATTCTTCTCCTGAGACTACTGACACTTCTGAGGGCAGATGAGCGTATAGTAGTCAGTTGATCATTCTTCTCCTGAGACTTCTGACACTTCTGGCACTCCTGACAAACTCCTCCTCGAAGACTTTTATTTGAAGAGTGAACAGCCTGGAGGCGGACTCAAATCTTCCAATTGTTCATGACATTGTTTACAAAAGCAACAAGGTCTCCACGTAAACCATATTTCTGAAGTTTCAGAAAAATTCTGAAAGTCCATACGGTATCACACGTTTTCCGCAAATCGAAGAAGACTGTAACGAGGTGATTATTTGAAAATCCAAATTCAATGTTTTCCATTTTTCTAGTCGATATCAAAACCAAACTAGTCTCCTGTTTTCAATTTTTTCGAGTAGCTTGCTTAAGCATGAGGTGAGAGCAATTGGAAGATAACTATTAAATATATAATACGCTATTTTTAAGATTTGTCCCTTATGATTTAGAAGGCTGTCATTCCATAGTTGATTTCGAGCACGAAAGTCCCCATTATAATATATGTACAGAGGAGGTAGCTGCTTTTGGTGGAATTGAATTTTCTGCTTTGGAATTGAATTGAATTTTCTTTTCTGCTTTGAATTGAATTTGGAATTGAATTTTCTGCTTCTGGTGGTGTATATAGTTATATGAAGTAAGTAGACCGAACAAATGGTGTATGTCCAGCGTAGATTAATACAAAGTGCAAATTCTTGGAACGTGGTACGCAAGTCGATCCGATAATGCAATGCTGTGTCGTGGATCAATATTGCAGCGCCCCGTTCGTGATCATCAGCACGAGCACAGACCATATACTAGAAGATCCGCAACTCATCACTAATCGAGTTTGAGCTCCTGCAGCGATGACGTGGATGCCAATTGGCCAATGAAGGAGCCAAGAAATTGTCACGTGACGAAAAATCGGCATGAGACTCTTTGAATCTGAAAGCGACTGTGACAGATGTGTAACGAAGATTGCTGCAGAAAATGGCCCCGTACGTACGCTTTAAAAAGTGCTTGATGGAAAATTGTGGAAATGATAACCGTCAATATCCTGATTTGTCGTTTTTCCTATTTCCAAAAGGAAATTACGACGAGTGGATGGCAGCATGTGGTAATGTAACGTTGATGGATAAGAGATCCAAATGGCCGGAGAGGGCTTATGTGTGTGCCCAGCACTTCTCTCGTTCAGACTATAATTTCATTTTGTCTCCATTCAGAAATGCGAGAAAGTTAATGAAATCTTCAGCAGTTCCAAAAACAGCTGTGCAAGACCAAGGTAATGTAAAATTTTTAGTTGTTTCGTTGATTCCAAGTTAACGCAGTATATCAAAGCTTCAATAATTATGATTTTCCTCATACCCTTGATTTTGAATAATGAATGGCTGTTGGATTAACGTATAACAGTGTGTTAATCAAGAGTAGAAATTTTATGGGCTTCAAATTTCTATCAAAAATATAGTAAGAAATATTGTTGGTAGCTTTAGCTGAAATAAATCATGCAGTAGGTAACCCAAAAATTGAATTTACATTAGGAAAAATGAATGCTATGCTTTTCATGCAAGATTTAGTTGCAAATGCTATTCTAAAAGTAATGTTTCAATAGATAAATAAATGCTGATTTATATGGTTTCAAATTGGGTACAATTTCGTATCGCCAGTATAAGGCAGTAACTGCTTGTATTGCATTAAAATTTAAGGTAAATGTGTAGCGTTTGGTAAGAATCGATTTTCCAGTTTTCGGGGCCTAAACATAGTTAATTAGGTTGATGTAAACAAGTTTTCATCCATGCACTTTCCGTCGCAAATGAGTATTTAATGAGTTATAGCGGTACGTTTAGTTTCGTCTTTGATCGATGACGAATACGCTCGAATAAAGAGCTACTAATCGATTTCCGAATTTTTGTTGCTTGAATTATGGTAATAACATCGAAATAAACTACTTTTCTGCTATACACTTTTTGCGGCATTTTACGAGTTAGAGCGGTAGGTTTCAGTTTTTGCGCGATTGAGCTGTTAGAGTACGTTTGAATACTTTGTAATTTATTATTAGCCTAACCCGCGGAGCTTGCGGAGTTTGAACTCACTTCTAGGATCTTTTATTTAATAACACAATAAAATTCATCACCCAAAAATAACGAATTATAGCGGTAAGTTAACTTTCGTCGTCGATGGCGGGAACCGCTCGAGCATTCGAGCGCGTTGGATCAGAGCGTCTATGACAGTGTTGCCAGACACACGCGCGGTCGATGAATTACTTGCCGCTTCAAACACTAGAGTTGCCGTAACTAATTTACCGCTATAACTCGTAAAATACCCATTTACGACAGAAAGTGCATGGAAGAACACTTGTTTAGTTCGATTTAATTAACGATGTTTAGGCACTGAAAAGTCGCAAATCGATTTTTACCCAACGCTGCCCATTTACCAAATTTAACACAATAAAAATCTCTCATTAGTATATTTTTTGCATAAGTGATGGTTAAACACTTCTAATCATCCTTTGTTTTTATCCAAGTTCTTTCAATTTGCTTGCAACTTATAAGATACTCTAAAATAATTTATTTATGGCAATTGTGTGAAGTGATCATTGTGATGTCTTGATCGCACTCAATGAGCATGAATGATCCATTTCAAATAATTTGGTTTACTTTTTAAGATTTACAGTTATTTTCACATCGCACATTGCCTTTATTAAAATCAAAAGAAACATCATGCAGGCTTCTGTACTTTAGTAGGAAAAAAGTAGCATACCTACTTTGACTTTAAACAGCTTTAAAATAAATGATTAGGTTGTGAATAAGTCAGATTTCTATCCTACATATAGTCACTTTCAAAGGTGATCTTTAATACTATGAACAGTGACCCGAGAGTTGTTCATGAAGTTGTTCAGTTGTTCATGAGTTGTTCATGAAGTTGTTCTCTCTGGTCACACGAAGTTACCAGAGAGTTGTTCAACCATACAAAGTTTACATAGTTTACATAGGGTTCCTCTTGGTTAATTCAAGTTCCAGAAACATGATCAATGTGTCTTTCTTTCAAAAAAAATTTTCAGAGTAGGCTACATGGAATCTCAATTATTATGAACTTCAATTTCAAATTGAAATTTTACTAAAATGCAATGAATAAAAATTTAGTTAAAAGGAATAAAGCTTATTAAGATCAAAAGCAACATTGAGATTGGGGAATTTACATAATAATAATAATAATAATAATAATAATAATAACAACCCCGGAAAAAGTGGACGAAGGAAGCCTGGAAAACCCTTTGGATGTGCTACCTACGAAGCGACCCCCAAACCCGAGGCTTCCGCAAACGTATGAGGCAAATCTGGGTCGACCTAGGCCTTCCCAACCACTCCGAGCAAATGCTGGCGAGCCAAATAAGAGAGATCAACCTCAAAAACCTCCTTACCAACGAGGAAAATAAGCTCATAGCCAGTGAACTAAACACGGAAGAAGGGGTGGACGAAAATAATCACCAGGCCGAAGCAAGAGCGTCTCCGATACCACCCGAAACTGAGACACCAATCGTGACCACCGGAAATGACACCGACCAAAGACCAGAAGACGACTCTTGCTCGAGCAATTACACCACCGACGATGAAGCAGAAACGTCAGGAGCTGGAGCTGAGGTACCAAACCAGCTGAGGTACCACCAGATCAGCGACTCAGAACCTGACGATGCTTCAGACGGCGATTTAATAGCAGCACCTCCGCAACAAGCTGAAGTGCCAAACCGGTACCACCAAGCCGGCGACACCGGACCGGAAACGGACGAGGCGGAACCCATCGCAGGGGAAGAACCTGTGGTGGACCGCCGAGACCTTCCGGGCGATGAAGAGACTCTGCTCAACGAGCTCCACAATACCTACTTAACGCTCCTGCACGAAACTCCAAAAGAACAACTACCGAACCTCAGACACGTCCCATCGGGGAAGATCCTAGCAGCTACTGCCAAGATTAATCATCTCATCGGCAGAATAAAGACCAGGAACATCACAGAAACTAACACCCTAATTCTGGCCGGAGCGTTCCTAGTCTCCAAAGAGCTTGCTCCTCCGCCGGCAACCAACCGGCCGAGAGGAAAGAAAGACCCCCCGTGGAAACACCGAATCCAAAAAAGCATAGATGAGCTCCGGAAACATCTAAGCTGGATCTCGGAATGGAGACGTGGCAGACTGACCTGCAGAAACAAAATGGCGGAACTCGAGAGTATCTACCACTGCAGGGAGGCAGGACTACAACTGGTAGAAGAAACCCTCAAACAAAGACTATCGGCAAAACGAAGCAAAATCCTTAGATATGAGAACAGAATCGCTGGCTTTCAACAGAACAAAATGTTCGCGACCAACCAGTCACGATTCTACAAACAACTGCGCCACAGAAATGACGAAATGGACGTTCCGGAAGCCGAAGGTACGCGGCGCTTCTGGAGCGGCATTTGGAGCCAAGAGGTCCAGCATAACGCCGAGGCTGAATGGCTCCAAGGCATCGCCAAAGACGTCAACCCGGACGAAGACCTCCGGATAACGGCGGCGCGATTACAAAAGCAAATAAGAAAAACGCAGAGCTGGAAGGCCCCCGGTCCAGACAAAGTCCAAGGCTACTGGATCAAGACCTTCACATCCCTCCATCCCAGGCTGGTAGAAAACCTGGACAGATGCTTAACATCAGGCACTGTGCCAGATTGGATGACAACTGGAAGGACGGTGCTGATACAGAAGGATAAGGAAAAAGGATCAGCGGTGAGCAATTACAGACCCATCACATGCCTCCCGGTCATGTGGAAGATCCTCACCGGCATGATCTACGAGAGCATGTATCAGCACCTAGTGAGCCGCGACTACTTCCCTAACGAGCAGAAGGGATGTAGACGGGGAACGAGAGGGACGAAAGACCATCTTCTGCTCGATAAGCTGATCATGACCCACGCCAAAGCTAAACACAAGAACCTTAGCATGGCGTGGATTGATTACAAAAAGGCCTTCGACATGGTCCCACACTCATGGATCCTCGAATGTCTGGAGACATACGGAGTCGCAGGAAACGTCCGGCGGCTGATCGCAACTACCATGCCTAACTGGAAGGTCCAGCTCACGTGTGCAAACGCTGAGCTGGGAGAGGTGAACATCCGTCGAGGAATCTTTCAAGGCGACTCCCTATCTCCACTCTTGTTCGTACTGGCACTGGTCCCAATGACTCAGGTCCTCAACAACACGGGCTTGGGATTCAAGTACGACCGCAATAACAGCCTAAACCACCTACTCTACATGGACGATCTCAAGCTGTTCGCAAGATCCGCTAGAGAAATCGAAAGACTTGTGAAAGTTGTGCACGAATTCTCCCACGACATCGGAATGGAATTCGGAATAAGCAAGTGCGGCCTCATCAACATCGTGAGAGGCAAAGTCTCAGCAACTGAAGGTATCCACTTAGAGAACGAAACAATCGAACAGATCGAAGAAGAAGGGTACAAATACCTAGGAGTGCTTGAACACGACAACGTTCTGCACACCGAGATGAAGAAAAAGATCAGGAAAGAATACTGCAGCAGAGTAAGGTTAATTTTGAAATCTAATCTCAACGGCGGCAACATCATCAAAGCCATTAACACATGGGCCGTACCGGTCATCAGGTACACCGCCGGAATAGTTAAATGGACGAAGCTCGAACAAAAGCAGCTAGATACGAAGACCAGAAAGCTGATGACCACCTTCAGGGCACTCCACCCCCGATCATGCACTGACAGGCTATACATCAAGAGAAAGGAAGGAGGAAGAAGTCTGCTTGAAGTGGAAGAGTGCATCCAAAGTGAGATCAGAGCACTCGGCCAGTACACGAGAGAGCACCAGGATCCTTGGATGAAACTGGTGTGGACATCGAAGACCCTGAAAGAGGAAGAGACCTCGGACAGTTTCAAGGAGAGGAGAAGGGGAGAGCGACTCCAAAAGTGGGAGGGAATGGCACTCGCCGGCCAATACCCCCGACAAACTCGAGAAGCAAAACCCGAACTCACTTGGAACTGGCTGAATCGAGGTGAACTCAAGAAAGAAACTGAGGGCATGGTCCTTGCCGCGCAAGAACAAGCCCTCAACACCAAAAACAGAGCAGCTAGAATCACACACACAAGCAACGACCCAAAATGCCGGATGTGCAAAACCAAAGACGAAACCGTCAACCACCTGATCAGCGAGTGCTCGGCGCTGGCGCAGAGGGAATACAAGAGGAGGCACGACAAGGTAGCAAAAACTCTACATTGGAACCTGTGCAAGACTCACAACTTCCCCTGCGCTGACCGCTGGTACCAGCACGAGCCCAAGACTGTGATGGAAAACGACGACATCAAACTTCTCTACGACGTCCTCCACCAAACTGAAAGGGCCATCACAGCCAGACGACCGGACATCGTCGTCATTAACAAGACCCAGAAACAGATCAAGATCATCGACGTGGCAGTTCCGTACGACTCAAGAATCGTCGAAAAGGAGGCTGAGAAAATCCTCAAGTATCAAGACCTCCGGGTCGAGCTCGCCTCGACCCACGGTTGCCGCGCCGAGGTGGTTCCCATCGTGATTGGGACACTTGGGGCCTCAACCACCAATCTTGAAAGGCATCTGGGTAGCATCGGCTGTGATAAAATCCACCCTGGACTGCTGCAAAAGTCAGTCCTCCTGGGATCTGCCCACATTCTTCGCAAGGTGCTCGGATAACACCGGACACTGAGCTGAAGCCGAACCCACTCAGACGAACTGGATTCGAATATGGAGAAGAGAAGAAGGCGGTGATCCTCAGGGTGCGGGACGCACCCCGGAACGCTACGCCTAAAGGGACCGAAGGCTGCGAAGGAAGGAAGAAAGGAAGAGGAGCGTAAAACACTCGTTACACCACTTCTGACTGGAACAACCTGAAGACAACCCTACACCAGCCTTAACAACTTGGCTGTGGATCTGATTCAATAATAATAATAATAATAAATTGAAATTTCATAAGGATAACTACAACCGTTTACAAGATACAGGGGCTAGAAGCTAGGTACTGGGTTGATTTACTTGAATAAAAGGTCCTTTTACAATTACAAATACTAACAAAGCAAGATCTGAACTTGCACATGTTCACTACCTTTAAAGAATATGTAGAATCGTGTGACCAGTCTCGCACCTACTGCAGCAACTAGTTCATTGACCTGATTATTTTGTACGAGAGAGTATTTTTGTATTGCTTTCACATTATCGGAACGTATCAGGGTTTCGTAAACTAGTCTGTAAGTCCTTAGATTTCTGTCAGCATCACTGTAATTTCTGTTGTGTTCAGGTCACCGACAAGTTGAAACAATTTTTTGCCGTGTGTAGAACGCTTCAATGCACAAGACACGTGAACAGACTTATGTCCTCCAAAAGTTGTACTGAAAAACTTAAGAAAATTGTACATGAGTAATATTACCATCTGGTAGCAAGTTAGGTATATTTTTTGATTGACCTAAGTTATTCTATTGTTAATGTATTAATTTTGTTCATAAGCTTATATCGCTACAATATTTCTGAATTGCGTCATGGTAGGAAGCTCATTTACTGTTACTATCTCGTAATTTATAAAAATGATTGCTCTTCTTGCACTGTAGTGTCAACCGTGACAGTGAAAGCTTTCAAAAGACACAAAGATTGGATTTAATGTCTCATATCTATATTTATGTTCGTGCATATAGTGAGAGTTTTAATTGCACTAAATCTGCATGCGTCGTTCATTGCTTTGTATACAAAAGCATTTTTACTTCGCTATTATTTAGCGTATACACTCACTACTGGTATGTTGAAACTAGAAAATGTGATGAAAATCCATGCCGACGGCTTTGCTTAGGCTTCAGTTATAAGCTCACCTAGCCACCTTAGTACTGTAGTTCACTTCTGATACTAGTTAATACTGTGTGTTGAGCCTCGTCCAAAAACTGGATGCTTGTAAACCCTAATTCAAAGTGTGGCGGTCTTGTGGACTCTCCTTCCTCTATATTCTCCTTTATTGTTCCGAAGCAACGTTCGCGCTCCTCAGGTGGATACAGCTATTATATCTACGGGAATTAGCGCTACCAAGGAAAAATTGTGAGGTACTGTGCTGATAGTTAGGTAAGCCTTCTTTCTGTTGAAATAAAATGTTCGTAGTTTTGTCGAGGACCATCTTTTTTCGGTCCACTATTGTCCTGTTTTTCAATACCTCTAACTTTCTTCATCAACTATTATCTTGTTTCATAACCTTCCTTCTTAACTGACTTTCCTCGCGCACGGGATCCTGTGCCGGAACTCACCTTGTACATAGATTCAGCGTTCCCTCAACTCCATACCATATGGTACCTTCATCCTTCCTCACTTTGAACCTCTTTGTTGCGGTATGTGGTGAAGGGAGGTTAAAACTAATCTATAATCAATCAAGCAGCGTACACACGAATCATTCATCAATGAACGTAACATAAAAAACATTACATTAACGTAAACCTCATCCCAGCGAGGCTACAACTAATCTATAATCAATGAAATCATTTATCAATGAACGTAGCATAAAAAACATTACGTTAACGTGAAGTTCATCCCATTTCTCCTATGTAACTATTTGGGGTAATCTTTACGTATAATAAATATAAATAACATCGCTACATATTATTAGCAGGTCTTTTTATCGTTCAAATAACTTAATTTCTTCATTATCGTATTGTTTCGACTAGTATGAGACTCTGATATTGAATGGTTTAAAAAGACTATGAACCCTTTCCGAAAACTTTTAATATACAGCACCAACGTTTTATCACATTTAGCACCTTAGTCTAATCTAAATGCACCTTAGTTTATATATATGAATTGCAAATCTGTACATGAATGCGTATTCACGTGTATGTATAGTGAATGAATTAATAAAAAAAGTGTTGTCAATGTAACCGCAATTAACTATTTGGGCGTTCACTATCCTCACTACGCCCAGAAACGTTTATAACTTAAGCATGAAAATTAGACTTACAATCCAAATAAGTATCACAGCAAAGCCTGGATACGCAGCCAATCGAAAGCTTTGGCCGTGATGACGTCAGCGGCCAGTCGTGACTGCTGGCAGCTGATTGGTTAGAGTACGTGCGTACGTTTGTCTAGAGCGGGCTTGGGGTCCACCGTAGTTTGAAGTTCTTCTTATGTAAATGGCATGAGTCACATAAGAAGTATAGAGTATTGAGAAGGTTGTGTCACAGATCTGTCTGTCTCGAAGCACGGTCTCTTGAAGGGAGACACATGTAGGGTGGTAAATGTTTAGGAGCTGTTCAAATTCGTAGAATTTCGTTTTGTACGATTCAAAATTCAGTCGTAAAAATTAATCAAAATTCATTTTCTTACAGTATAGGTAAAGTGTCGCTTTAACATCAGGATTCGATCACTTGAATTTTTCGGCTGTCGTCCGATCGCGATGTTGGAGTATTTCAGAGTATGATGCAATCTGACAATGTGACATTCAAGTTTCTATCTTTAACGAGACCTTCACAGCAGCTCTAAATGAATGCGCTCGTTATATCACCAAAAAATTCAAGCCAAAACGCACACTGTGGGTTACCAGCGAAATTAAAGACCTAAGCAGAATGAAGAAAATTTACTTGCGAGAGTATAAAGAAAACAGGTCAAACATTACTTCATACAGGAGATATAAAGAATTTGGAAAGATTCTTCGGAAGAAAATCACGCAAGCAAAACAAACTCACTTCCACCAAGAACTATTGATGGCAAAAAATAATCCAAAACGTACATGGGAAATCATTAGTGAGGTCGCTCAATATAAAAACTTAGAGCGCAAAAGTGATTTTGAAAATCCTTTGGAAAAAGCCACTGAGTTCAACACTTTCTTTTCAAAAGTAGGTGCCCAAGTCTTCGATGAAGTGAGTAAAACCAGTCCGAGGAAATTGACAGTTGAAAGTTCATGCCCTAATGCGCTTTTAAAGGCTGGCGCCCTGTTGAAGCCACGCCCTATCGATTTACCAGAGTTAAAAACTATTTTATACTCATTGAAAAACACAAAAGCAGTCGGACATGATGGAATCAACCTCCAATACATAAAAGAAAGTTTTCCAGTCACAGCACCATTGATTCGTTTGATTATCAACACTTCAATAGCTACCAATAAGTTTCCAAAACAATGGAAACACTCTATAATTCGACCGTTGCATAAAACTGGTGACATAAATACAGCGTCAAATTACAGGCCCATTAGCCTTTTACCTGTCCTGTCCAAAATATTAGAAAAAGCAGTAACGAATCAACTGTCATCTCACCTGGACGAGTCAAATTTACTTCATCGAAATCAATATGCCTATGGAAGAACACTAGCACTCAAGACGCCCTGCTTAACATCACTGAAAAAATATACAACGATATCGATCAAAAAAATGTAACACTTTTGCTGCTACTTGATCTCTCTAAGGCATTCGACAGCTTCGAACATGATCAACTCCAACGAAAAATACTGAACTTAGGAGTGGATACGCAGTGGTTTGAAAAGTACCTTCCAAATCGGTCTCATGCAGTCCTCTTAGATAACAAGTTGTCCCCATTCCTTCAAAATAGCTTTAGTGTCCCTCAAGGATCAATTCTGGGCCCGCTATTGTTTTCAATTTTCATTAACGATTTCCCTCCAATGCCTTCTAACACACGAATCTCCATGTATGCAGATGACGTTCAAATTGCAATGACAAGTTCTGTAGCAGAAATACCACAGACGAATAAAGGAGCTGAAGCTCTATTGATCAGCCTCATCCATGGTATGACCAAAATGGTCTCAAGCTAAATGAGAACAAAACACAATTCATTATTTTTGGGTCAAAGCATTCAATAAACAACATTTGAAATGTAGATCTAACTCTTACAGTTGGGAATGATAAAATTCACCAATCAGAAAAAGTAAAAAATTTAGGTATTTGGTTCTATAGAAACATGTCCTTCAAATCCCACGTTGATAAAACCTGCAACGCAATTCACGGGACTTTATTGTTTTTCAAGCGTATAAAAAATATGCTTGACGAAGAATCTAGATTGTTGGCCGTTCATTCTTTCGTCTTATCACGTATTGACTACTGTAGCCTGGTCTGGGGAGATATATCGAAAGATCTCCAGAAAGACCTACAAAAATGCATGAATTTTGCAGCAAAGGTTGTGTGCAACGGTAAATTCAAAAAGAATGGCCACGTAACACCTCTCCTGAATAAACTTGGCTGAGCTCCGATTCGGGAAAGGTTTCTGGCGCACAAAGCCCAATACATTTTCTCCTCTTTATATCTTCCTCATAGCAGTGCTGAAATAGTGGAATTCCACTCCCCTACCGTCACGAACCAAAAGTCGAACAAGAGACGTGATGTCTCAATCAAATTCCGTTCATCTAACATCGGGCAGAAAGCTCTGTAAGTATCAGGCGCCTTACTGTGGAACAGACTCCCCCAGAGCTTCAAAACCCCTCAAACACTGAGAGAATTCAAAACTAAAATGGCTCTATCTTGCGTCAACACAATAAGTGTGAATTGCTGTACGTGCTGGAAGAGAAGTCAGGAATTTTATTACTAGTTATCTTCTCTCTCAATACCTTATACAACAATCGGTACAGATTTATAATATGCACATGCAATATGACTGCCCGTACACGAGTATTAAGTACATGTACGTATGTACGCACATATAGCGCACGTATGTGCGTATATGCGTGTGTATGCGTATGGATATAGGTGTACGTATGTGCGTGTCTGTATGTTTAGAACATATTCCCCTTTAAAATGCTCATGTTGATCTTGTGTGACGCAGTGTCGTCTCTTACACTCATCCAGTAGGCTTCGGCCACACCATTTGAGGCTGTTTTGACTTTCTCGTTTTGCCCCAGCAATGTTGATAATGTTACGGTTGGCATTGTACATCGGTCCCTCTCATCTATTTTAAATCCGGTGAATTTTTCTGTGCCAAAGCTTGTAGTATACAAAATTTAAATCTTTCCGTTATTGTAAAATCTTTCATTCCATCCGTACCAGGTATTTTAGCTTACTAGTTGATACAAAACAATGTAAAATTGTCTCTAACATCAACCTCGCAGTCAAAGATGCAAATTAATTTTGGATCTACCCGTTTTACTTTCAACCTTTAATCTCTCATTTCACTAGTTCCAATGTTCGTAAGCTCAAATTTCAATATGGAAGTGCACCAACTAGAGCGTTCTTAACAACGCATCACATGTACAATGTTTTCTTGACCCCTTGAAATATAATCCAGTGTTAAAATCAGACCAACACAACGGAGGGAATGCATTTATCTACGTACTTTTCTCCCAATTATTTGTTTCAAAACTTAACCGATATAAATATTACGATCCTCATGTATTTGATATCAACACAATGGAAGGAATGCATTTTCTTTGTACATTTCTCCCAACCATTTGTTTCAAAATTAACCAATATAAATATTACGATCCTTATGTATTCGACCTCAAGTCATGGTCTTAACTTTAAGATACTCGAAAGTACTTTTCGCTCATATTGAAGCTTTTTGAACATGCGACGTAGTTCATTACCATTTTTTTACTTTCCTGCGCTCGTGTGTACATTTGTGTTCCAGCTATGTAGCAAATATTACGGACTCGTGATCCAATAACGCGCACCCTAACGAGAGTATTTTTCAGCTATGTGTCACAAAGATTTTGTATTCTTAGTGACTCACATTCATCTTGCATTGCCAAACCCAAATTAATTACCGCAAAGAAAGAGACGATGGTAAATGTGAGGGTATTTTAGTAACTACTTTCTCTACTTCGGTCTCATTGAAACATTTAAAAAAGGCCTCGGATTTGACGAATGTCATAACTTTAAAGATCATCATTTTAATCTTCTTATTCTGGTCTCAAATTGATGTCGTAAGCTTTGTGTGGTATACTCTTCTTACCTTTCTATTCTCGGGAATACACTACAACAACACTAACTTTAGATAGTTAACTTTTGTACGGTTCCACCTATGTTGAAAATATTACAGCTAACAATGTAAAACAATACTTTTCATGTCTTTAACCCCGATGAACTCTTTGCGTCAGTACTATTAGCGTAAGTAAGAAATATCATAACCATTTTGTGTTTTGTTATAGCAAATATTATCGTTGGGACACCTTACATTGGGATGAAAGACCGGATGTGGGTTTTCACCGGATGTAGGATATAAACAAATGTTAAGCGTAACCAAATGTAGAGGCATGACCGGATGCGGGGCATCACCGGAAGAGGGGGTGAAGTGTTGTCGGATAGGCGAAAGGAATTTTTGGATTTTGGAGTTGATAATTTATTAGAAAAATAATAAGATCCATTTCCATTTCCGGGCACCACAGATGAAGTACTACTAACCGTGAAAAAGCAACCTTCATTCCGCTGCATGGAACCAACAGTTGTGATGCTCATTATAGTCGACAGGAATAAGTAAGATCAATATTAGAATGACTTAGCGAGCGTAAAATAAGATAAATTTTCACTTTCTAGCAAAATTTCAGAAAATGAAACTTAGAAATTAAAACACAGAAACTGAAACTTAGTGCCGCACTCCAAATGCTAACTATCCTTTTATACATATTATTGTTTATTTTTTATTAACTTGTGCTTCTCTCTAAATCCTGTGTCGACAATTATCATGTGTATTACGATAACCATGTATGAATAGCAGTTAAGGATCTAAATCATTTGTTTCAACACTTAACATGGGTATTACGTTAACCATGTATAAATAGCAATTAAGGGTCTCTATGCTAAGGTATTTGAATGCATTTTTCGCTTTCATTTTTCAATACATGTGCGCACTAATGAAAGTGTTTTTCAAATGAGCGTCGCGAGGATTGTGCTCTCTCAGTTCAAAATCGGATTAGGCAAGGAAAGGAACTCGTTTTTGTTGTACTTTTCTATCAATCATTTTGTTTCAACATTCTACACGGGTATTACGATACCAATGTGTTATAATCATTTAAGGATGTTAATGTTAAGGTGTTTTAAAAACCAATGAATCCACATTTCATGTTTGTACTTTATTGGAAATAAAATGTTTTTCTTTCTTTTCTTCGGTTTCGTCTTATTGATGGTGGTGATGTCGTCCGTGGTTTTTTAGATGCTGTAGTAAGATTTGGTCCGCAGGTTTTTGAGTTTCTATTGGGGCCGTCATCCTGATCGTCGCTTCTATAGCCCTGGAGATTAGTAAGGCTTGAAGTTGTCTCCCTGCGCTTCAAGGAGTATTTGGAGAGAAGCTGGTGTATGTTTTCGACTTTTACAAATTTGGAGAGTTCACCGTGTGGCTCCAATTGATTTCATTGTCGGTTGCAGCTTGTGGGTTCCTTTGACTTGAAAAATCAAGTGTCATTTATTTCTTTCAGAGTAGTCCCTTTTGGTGCAATGTTGTGTAGAGAAATGGTAATTGTAGGATTCCCGAACTTTTTCTCATTGAATCGTTGGCCTACGATTTTACATCATATGAAGCTGGAATGAATTGTGTATTGCTTGAGGTAGGGTCGTTGCATGCAGTGGTTTGGTCAGGAGACAGTTCATTGCTATTTTTTTTTTGTCTGAGCTGGCCTTATCTTTGGTTTTGTAGGTTCTTGTTTGGTCTGAGTTAGCTGTTGTGACATGATATATTTACGAGGAGAAGTAGGGTTGGGTTTATCCCCTGGGATAATAGTGTTTTCCACAACAATCATACTAAACAATCGTTCATGCTTCGGATGTTTCCCTAAAACGATGTCCATGGCTTCTGAAGAAGAGGTCTTCAGCCTCTCTTGAGTAACTTAAATTCACTTTCCACTGGATATTTGGGCTTTAATTGTCATTTGAGTAATGTGGCTGCCCGAAATGATAACACCGAATGGCATTGGGAGAGGAGCTTGTTTGGTGCCCTTCCTGCTCACATTGGGAGCCCGTTTCTGCTTCTCTAAAGCAATATTTTGCGATGTGGTAAAGCGTTTGGCACTGTAGCATTGCTCCAGTAGCTCTTTATACGCCTCTACGAGCTCGCCGAGCAAAGAAGACAGTTTTGTAGCTCTGGGTACCGAGTGCTTTAAATGTTAGGATGCAAGTGTTGGCTATGACCTACCTTCTCGCCATCTCGCCGCTAATCTATCCATCTCAGGTCAATCACTCCCTGGTCAGCTAAGTGGTCCTTCAGTTCATCCACTGAACACTGTCAATAAGCATTTCTTCGTATTACACCACGAACAGTATCGAGTGATCGATGGAGTTCTATACCCACTCCTTTACCGATAATAAGGTCTAGTTTTTCAATTTATATGACTGGTACACTCTAATTGCCTCACAGAGGAGACTGTTGTATCCAGATTTAACGATTTTCTTAAGAATTCCGATTGTCTTCGTTATGTCTGGTTCTGCAGACAACACGTTCAAGTCTCGGGAGGCACGGACGCTAGGGAAGCTCACAGCAGAGTATTAACATTGTTGAGATCCAACTTCAGTATATATATTTATTATTATATATGAGTTGTCGCAGTCGCCCATTAAATTGCTTCCGTCCCGTTTTCTATGTTCATGTGTTAACTGCCTGTAGAGAGCGCTCGAGCTCCTTCTTCTTGTTCTCGCCGCCGTGCTCGACGGACGTACAGTACATGTAGTTCCTAGATTACCTGCTGTGTTTCTATACCCCACACTCATACTTATAATCGTTGTCGTACTCCATCATTCCAAGATGGAAAGAGGCCTCTCTGGTCTAACAGGTTATGGGCCCAGTAACCTAACTTTTGATGGCAATGATGAAAGGTATGAGTTGTGGGAAGTGAAATTTCGGGCCTACCTAGACTTGAAATCGTTGGGTGCCGTCCTCGAGGGCGAAGAATCAAGTCTGGATGTTGAGAAGAATAAGAAAGTTTTCCCCGAGCTTGTGCAAAGGCTCGATGATAAAAGTCTCTCGTTGATTATCAGAGACGCCTATGGAGATGGAAGAAAATCCATGAAGATTCTGCGTGATCATTACCTCGGCAGCAGTAAACCGAGAATTATTTCTCTGTATTGCGAGTTGGCTGCGCTGAAGATGAAAAATGGCGAGACGGTAACCGACTACTTGCTGCGGGCAGAGACAACTGCATCCTACCTGAAGAAAGCCGGCGAGAGTATCAGCGATGGACTGATAATCGCCATGATTATCAGGGGATTGCCAGCTGTTTACAACGCGTTTTCTACCGTCATCACGCAAATTGACAGTAAAGAAATGGACTTCATGAAATTCAAATCGGCTCTCAAGAGTGAAGAGGAAACAAAGAAGACCCGGCAAGGCTACAGTGAAAGTGAAGAAAGAATTATGAAAGTGAAAGATTCTAAAATTACTTGTTACTTATGTGGTAAGTCAGGTCACAAGAAATATGAGTGTAAAAGTCACAGTGCAAAGAAAAATCGGTGGTGTTCAATTTGTAAAAGTGCATCTCATGATACTAATTTTTGCAGAAAGAGAGATACCGCGAAAGCGATGGCTACTGATAGCAAAGATGTGAAAAGCTCTTTTTGTTTTAGAGTATCAACAGACTCAGAAAGTGCTTCTGTTGTAGACAGTGCAAAGTTACTGGTGGATTGTGGAGCTACTGCTCACATTATTTGTGATAAATCTAAGTTTGTATCTTTAGATGAAAGTTTTGACCCTAGGAATCATTTCATTGAATTAGCAGATGGTTCTAGGATGAACAATATTGTAGAGTGTAAAGGTGATGCGAGAATTACCCTGACTGACGCCAAAAATAGGAAACACAATGTTCTTTTAAAAAATGTTCTTTGTATTCCTAGTTTTAAGCAGAATATTTTCTCTGTCCAAGCTGCTATTGATCAGGGTGCATCATTTAATTTCAGTCAAAACGCCTCAAAGTTGTTTGCTTCAGATGGGAATGCGTTTAATATTAAAAAATGTGGCAAGCTGTATTATTTAAATTCTGTAAGCTGTGTTGATTCTATTAATGCTGTTGGTGAACACACTCTGGAGGAGTGGCACAATATTCTTGGGCATTGTAATGTAAAAGATGTGTTGAGCCTAGAAGGTATTACTAAAGGAATGAAAATTACCAACAAGCATAATTTCGATTGTGAGATCTGTGTCCAGGGTAAAATGTGTCAATATAGGAGCAGAGACCCTGATGAAAAGTCAAGAAAACCTTTAGAGCTAGTCCATAGTGACCTAGCTGGACCTATAAGCCCTACTTCTTTTGAGAATTCCATGTATGTCATGTCTTTTGTGGATGACTTTTCAGGCCTCATTTTTGTGTATTTCCTCAAAAGTAAAAGTGACACTGTTGGGGCATATAAAAAATTCTTGGCTGATTCTGCTCCATTTGGCTCTGTTAAACGTTTAAGAACAGATAACGGCACCGAGTATTCCTCAAACTTGTTTAAAGCTGTTGTCATGGAGAACAAAATAAAGCATGAATTTTCAGCTCCGTACTCTCCCCATCAGAATGGGACTGCTGAGAGATCTTGGAGATCATTGTTTGAGATGGCTAGGTGTTTGTTGCTGCATGCAAATTTGCCAAAAGAATTGTGGAATCATGCTGTAAGAACAGCTGCTTACATTAGAAATAGGTGTTTCAACAAAAGGACAGGCAAAACTCCTTTTGAGATGTTCACGGGAAAGAAACCTGACCTTTCCAATATGCACATTTTTGGATCAAAATGTTTTGCCATGGTTCAAAACCCAGGAAAGCTTGACCCTAGGTCAGAGCAGGGTACTTTTCTGGGATATGACCCGTGCAGCCCTGCTTACATGATTTATTTCCCTGAAACTTGTCAAATAAAAAGAGTCAGATGTGTCACATTCTGTGATAAAATTTCTAGAAATGTGGTGGGTGAGGATGAGTTCATTGCTGTAGATAACCCTGCTGAGCTGAAACAAAGTGAGAAGGCTGACAAGGCTGAGGCTGAGTTGAAACCTGGGACTGTTCCAGAAGTGATTCAAAATGAAACTCATTCAGATGCAGAGCCCACTAGAAGATTTCCTGTGAGAGAAAAGAAGCCCCCAGCTTATTTAAAAGACTATGTTGATCCAGATGAATTGGATATCACTAATAATTTTGTTGATTATTGCTACAGAGTGAGCAGTATCCCTAAGTCTTACTCTGAGGCAATTTCATCCCCAGATTCTGTTGAGTGGAAACAGGCAATGACCACTGAGATAGCTGCACTAGCCGATAATGAGACGTACGAACTTGTTGAAAAGCCAAAAGATAGATCTGTTATTGGGGGACGATGGGTCTATAGTGTTAAATCAGGACCCAATGACCAGGAAACTTTCAAAGCTCGTTATGTAGCCAAGGGATATTCCCAAGTAGCTGATGTCGATTTCAAAGAAACTTTTTCTCCTACAGCACGTCTAACTTCTGTTAGAATGCTGATGGATATTGCTGTGCAAAAGTCGTACATTGTGCACCAGATGGACGTGTGCACTGCTTATCTTCATGCAAAAATTGACTGTGATGTTTTTGTAGAACAGCCTGAGGGATTTGTTGAACTTGACAAAAATGGAGAGATGTTAGTCTGCAAACTCAAAAAATCTTTGTATGGCTTAAAGCAAAGTGGCCGTAACTGGAACAACCTTTTGCATCATTTTCTTGTTGAACAAAATTTTGTTCAATCTCTCAGTGATACTTGTGTCTATGTGAGGGAAAGCGACTCTGGAAAAGTGATTATCATTGTATGGGTTGATGATTTAATTTTGCCCTCTTCTAACGCTGTGGTATTGACTGAAGTCAAGTGTTCATTGTCAAATAAATTCAAAATGAAAGATCTTGGACAAATTTCATGTTTTTTAGGCATTGAATTTGATGTGAAGCATGACTCAATTGAGATGAAGCAGTCAAAGTATGTTGAGAAAATTTTGTCAAAATTTAGGATGTCTGATTGTAAGCCTAAGTCTATTCCCTGTGATCCCAGTGCCAACAAGCTTGATGTAAGCTCTGATTCTAGGAATTTGTGCGATCCAAAACTGTTCCGTGAGATAGTTGGCAGCCTGATCTACTTGATGACTTGTACTAGGCCTGATATTTGCTATGTTGTTACATTACTGTCGCAACATTTAACTTGTCCAACAAATGCTCATCTGAATTTGTGTAAATTTGTGTTGAAGTATCTTAAAGGTACTATTTCATACGGTTTGAAATTTGTGAAATCCGAGAACCCCGTGCAAATTACTGGCTTCTCTGACTCTGACTGGGGTGGATCCTCTGACCGGAAGAGCATATCAGGATATGTGTTTAAGTCATCTAGCAACAGTTCACTGATATCTTGGAAGTCCAAGAAACAAAATATTGTTGCTCTTTCAAGCTGCGAAGCTGAGTATGTTGCCTTGACTTATGCTGTGCAGGAGGGAATTTTCCTCAAACAGCTTCTGTGTGATATGGATGGATATGATGAACCGGTTGAAATTTTTGTTGATAATAGAGGTGCTATTGACCTAGCCAAAAACCCTGTTCATCATCAACGCTCGAAACATATAGACATAAGATTTCACTTCATTCGAGCAATTATTCAAGACAATAAAGCGGTTTTGCGCTTTGTTCCTTCAGAGGAAAACATGGCTGACATGTTCACAAAGCCTGTTACTAGACAGTCGTTGCTCAAGTTCAAAGTGTGTGTTTAATTCTAAGTTACTGTGTCTGACATGTTTCCAGTTTAGCTTTGTGTAGACCAATTGCAAGAAAAGGTAGAACTTTCGTGAGTACAATACTCTTAACGCTATTGCGGACTATGCATTATTGTGCGTTATATTTTTTGTATCGTGCTCAGTGTAATCTGTTGATCTACACTGATGATTTCTTTTTATGTTGTTTTTCTGCTGTTCAATGTTCAATGAAAGATCTGAACGTTTGAAATGTTAGCTCTAATTGATTACTATGTGAATTGATGCATAGTGGGATGGAATACTTCAGTTGGAGGGGGTGTGTTGAGATCCAACTTCAGTATATATATTTATTATTATATATGAGTTGTCGCAGTCGCCCATTAAATTGCTTCCGTCCCGTTTTCTATGTTCATGTGTTAACTGCCTGTAGAGAGCGCTCGAGCTCCTTCTTCTTGTTCTCGCCGCCGTGCTCGACGGACGTACAGTACATGTAGTTCCTAGATTACCTACTGTGTTTCTATACCCCACACTCATACTTATAATCGTTGTCGTACTCCATCATTCCAAGATGGAAAGAGGCCTCTCTGGTCTAACAAACATAATACGGTATGGAGTTCTCAAGTGTTCCTTCCAGTCTCAGAATCATGCGTGTATGTCGGTCATCCCGTCGTCTCCTCTTCACTTGTAGACGGCTCATCGTCTTCCAGGTGTTCTGCTTCTCGTCACCGGTCCCAGTTCACTCTTTATTAGGTCGTCTCAACTTCCAACGCTTTGGCACTCACAGTGTTTTCACTACATGATGCAGACGTACGAGATGCATGATGCAGACTCGTATTCGTCATTTCTTTCTCAATATTCACCCATTTGCGGGACCCATTCCCTATGAGGTTTCACTCTTAAAGGAGGTAATTTTTTTGTCGGCTGGGGAGCAGAACCAGAAATATCCATTTTTGTCTATACAAGTCGTCACCAAGAGACAAAGGCTGATGTGTATCAATCATGTACTGGGGAGACCCCTGTTGGTTCCTTTAGTACAAGCGTTAGCGGACACCGTGCAATTGCCATACAAGATCCTTAGACAGTATTGGTTCGATTATCTAACTAGAAGAACAAAATGAGACAAAAATCCCGATGGAGAGGGGTCGTCTGTGCTAGTTCTACCTACAACAAGATATCAAAAGAAAAATTCAATGAAGTCAGCCTGTTGTCCTACATTAATTAATGTATATCAAAAGACAGGTGGGTATACCAATAATATCACTGCGTAAAAGTAAAGGTCGACAAGGTACACAAGAATGTAACTTGTCCAAATTCAGCAATGTTCCCTTCACTCCCCTCTCAGACATATACAAAAAAATTGGTTCCAGTAAACGCGGTTATGGGAACACGTACAAATTTCACCATTTATTTTGAATTGAAGAAAACGGTGACTTTTCCTCACACCATTAGTACCCTGATCACGGTCGCTCAAGGAACAAGTGCGATACCATCCGTTGCTGCTGTATGACAAGTAATCACCTTTACCGGCAAGTAGTAGTCCACTATATGCAAAGGGCTGCCCGAGAAGTTTTCAGATTAGTGCAATCTGATAAAGTTGAAATGATCTTATTTTATACTGATGTACGGATTTACCTGCTTGATGCCCATTTACTCAATTATTTTAGATATACGAGTATCACGATAGCTGAACATTCGTAAAAATATATTAATTGGAGTTTCAACAAACGACACATTCAGGTGATGCTCGCAAAAATGGTGGGCTTTTATGTTGCTTGTATTGCACCTGAGCTGTGTGCACCGCTTCAATAGGGCTCTGGTTGTACATGTATCCCAAGTAAGGCCCATTTCACACTGAGCTAGTAAGGCAGCATCTAGCCTGCTCGCATGAGCTATCTAGCAGATGGTCTGCGAGATTGTCAGGTAGGAATAGCACTATTACGAGCCGTTACTTTCGCACCGAACTCGCACGAATTCTCCAATTCTCCTATTCCTACCAACCAGTCTCGCAGACCATCTGCTAGATAGCTCATGCGAGCTCGCTGGATACTGCTTTGCTAGCTCAGTGTGAAGGACACCGTCTAGGTAGAAATCAGGATATGTGTTGTTTTTCTGATTTTATATGCATCTTATAGAGGATTTTCTTGCGCTTCCATTGGTACTTTCCGTTTACGTCTACTCCGAATAGTGCGCCCACCAGATGGTGGGAAAGCGATAGGGGTGGAGTGACCTTGAACCCTCCCCCTCTCATTATTGGGGGTAAATTGAGCGTGTTTCTCTGCGGGAATGGCATTATAGTTCGTTAATGGGCTACTCAAAGTGCTTCCATTATTCAAACGAAACATTCTAACGCTGAGTAAATATTTTTTATAATTTTTGACAATTTCAGAATTTAGCTGTTCTGCCGTATCTATGATAACGCAGCTTTCATTCATAGCTCAATGACAGCTGCAGTATCATAGCTGCAGCTATGGCGAGCACACCAATCCAAAGGACTTGAGAAGAGCTATAAAACAAAGGAGTTGACTTGACAAAAAAACGTATTCTGGTCCAAAAAAAAATGAAAAATTAAAAAAATTGGTTGCTTTCACGAATAACACATATTCTCTTTTGTTGTATATTTTTTCCCAGAGTTACAGAGCTACAGCAATGTAAATTGTATCAATCGAAAGGGCATGAAAAGAGATACAAACGCTCAAGAGTTCATTATAGAAAACCCTGTATTTCAAAAGATAAAAAAATAAAAATTGTGAAAAAACACGTTTTTCTGGAAACTTGATAATTGGTTTCTCAAATGCTACTTCTTCCACAATTTTAGAGCTACGAGAAAGTTTTATATACCATTCGATAGGGCTTAGCAAGGTGTATCCTCGCGCAATAGCATTTTTTGATAAATTTATTATTTTGAAAATTACACGACATGAAAAAAAATATGAAAAAAAGTTCATTTTCTTTTAATTTCCAAAATCCACAAAAAGAGTTATCGAAATTCCCTATTGCGTGTGGTTATATAGACATCTAAGCAATCTAAAAACGAAGTACTGGTTCTGTGACTTCAAAATTGTAGAAGATAGATTTTAAAAAAACCCTATTTTATCATATTTTTCGAAAATAAAAAAAAATCCAGTGAAGATACAAAAATTTTGTCGAAATAACAAATGATCTTTGCATCATTTCACACCTACTGTGAAAATTTTGGAAAAGTCCATCTATAAGTAACGGACTTTTTTTTTACCTAGACGGTGTCCTGAATATTTTCCTTGCAAACGGAGTGATACGAAACACCTGTCCTGTTTCCAGTGGGCTTAATAGGTCTTGTCGAGACGCATGAATTCTGTTTGTATGGATTGAAGTAAGCTAAAGCTAAATCGAACAATTAATGATAATCGGCTTTATATCGCTCTGGATGATAAGGGTTTTCTGATTGGTTTCAAATGAAGAAACACTCTAAAACTATGCATGACATTGGACTGAGCTTACCTCATGGATGGAGTCTCGTAATATTGAGGCTCTAATAAAAAAATCTATTTTTATCTCAATGGGTGCTTTAGGGTAACCACAGTTTTCAAAAACTTAGTTAAGCCAAATGACTATGGGGTGGAAATCTAACTAAGAGCTCTTAAGTTTCACAGTTCTTCGAACCAGTGTTTTGATAACTAATTTCTTGTTAGTTGAAAAATCTTCGCGCGGCAAAATTGGCTCAATTATAGTAATTTGTTGGCGGAATGTAAATAGAGGTCTTTATTTTACCACCCACTTTCAATAACGAAGTAAACATCTAAAAAAAACAAGCATCGTTTTGCATTAGTTCAATTATGAAATTAATACATGGTTTGATTCTAAGCGTCCAAAAAATACTAAATACAGTTTTCGGAATGAAAAATAACTCGAAATTTCGTAAAATGTCGAACATGATACAGTATTAAACGTCCTTTCTTGTGCTAGTAGGGCTGTTTATAGAGCAGCTAAAAAAGTCTGCAAAAGTCGAGTCAAAAGGGGATCGCACGGAGACTCAATAATTATAAAGTTTCGTGGCTCTAAACGATTGGTGCTATTTCATACATCGACCATCAGGGATGTCCGTGAATAACATTTCGACGTCGAGAGACATGAGTTGCTGCCTGGAACAACTCAGCACAGTAACAATCGCAGCAGCATAAAAAATCGCTATTCTTCTGAGCATTTCATGAATGTACCGGCTGTTGAAACCCTAATTAATAGTTTTTCAATATTATTCATCCACCATAATACCCTTGAACAAATAAAAACAGGTCAACATCAAGCAGGAACATCTGTACATCAATGTAAAATACGACCAAGGTTTCAACTTTTTCAGAATGTTTTAATCTGGAAGCTCCTGGTGACATTTCTCTATACACAATGGATTAGCTAGAGTGTGTAGCGTTTATTCTATGTCCGGCAACGGTCTCCCCGAGCTCGTTATCTGGCATACTAGTTGGTCCGTAACAATGAAAAATTGCCTCGAATGTTGACCTCATAGTCTTGAACGCAAATAACTTAAATGTACCCATTTTACGTTCAACATTAATCCCGCACATTATTAGTTACTATGTTCGTATGCTCAAATTTCAATGTGAGTGCGCACTAACTATATTTTTTAAGCAATGCATCACATAGATTAAGTTTTCTTAGTCACTTGTAGTTAAATGCGTTGTCACAATCAGACCAACACAACGAAGGGAACGCATTTTTAGCTCTTTTCACCCAATCATTTTTTTTTAACAATTAACAGGAGTATCACGATACCCATATGTCGATATCCATCAATTAAGGATTTTAATGTTAGTTAATTGAATGCATTTTTCGCTCTTCTTAAAACATTTTAGAATGCGACGTAATTCCGCCTCTGTAGTAACTTTAAAGAACATCATTGTTTAATTCTCTCATTCCACTCCTAGGATTTTTTGTTTCTTCAGCTCGTGAGTATTATGACAACACTATTTTAATTAGTTAACTTTTCGTATAGGTCCACCAATGTAGCAAATTTTATGGTTTGCATTGTAAAACAATCCACCTCATGTCTTTAACTCCTGTGAACTCTTTTGTGCCAGTATTTTAAGCGTACATAGTAAATATCATACATTTGTGCTATGGTAAAATATTTTATTCTCTCCGAGCTCATTGCTTTGTCATAGTAGTTGATACGTAAGGTTGAAAATTTCTCCCGAGTCCCGAATGTGGACCTCATAGTCTTAGACGCAAAATAATTTAAATCTGCTCATTTTAATTTTAACATCAATCTCTTATATCACTAGTTCCTATGGTCGTTTGCTCATATTTCGATTTAACTACGCACTAACAAGAGTATTTTCAACTATGCGTCACTAGGATTATGTCTGCTTAGTAACCTATATTATATGCGTTGTCAAAATCAGATTAACGCGACGAAGGGAACGCATTTTTTCGTGCTTTTCTCTTAATCATTTTTTCGTTTCAACGTGTGACATGGGTATTACGATACCCACGTGGAAATATTATTTTATGATGTTTTAATGTTAAGATATTTTAAAAACCAATGTCCCACATTTCATGATTGAACTTTATCGGAAAGACTTTTTTATTTTCTTTCTTTCTTTCTTACATTTGGAGCGTAGAACACTTATTCATCACGCAAGTATGATAAGTGAAAAAATTTTCCGACGTGCCTCCTGATTATTTGTTTTTTTTAATGTACAATAGAATGATTGTTGGAACCTGATTTTACGTTGAAATGTGATAGACATAAACTTTTACAGATCTTAGTTTCCTGCAGATGGACCGAGATGTTAAGAATTTAATTCAGTGATTTGGGTCTTACCTTCACAGTTTTTAGGAAAAAAGGTTTTATACAGAATTCTATATTGAACGCTGATATCCGATTCTAGAAATATATAGTGTCGCTGCTCGTGGACAGAGTTTCTGGTGAGGTGTTCTCTCCCCACCAATCACGCGTCTGCATTGGACTGTCATATTTTCTCCTGATGCTTGTCTACCTTAAGGACTCACTGTACATTAAGGTAAACTTAGTATTGTTATGCGGAGTGAGAAATGCTATTCAATAGCTATGCCATAACTTGGAAACGCAAACTGCTATTTACAATACTAAAAGATTTAAATTCTTGCGGAAACAAAGATCTTGTACTTTATCAGTCAAAGGATAAGTAGCTGTTTAGCTTGTGTGGTTACATAGAAAAGGTTACCTCAGTGATTTCGAAGCAATAGTAGCACATATGAAGAACACACAAAATAATTCCAATAAGTCTATTCTAAACAAACGGCGTGGAATACATGTAGTTACTTGAAATAATGCTCATACAATGTACACAAATTAAAGTAATTCCAATTAAAGGAACGAAATAAAAGAATTAATACGCTATTAATTTTCATCATTGTCGTAGAATGCTTTCAGTAGTATTTCAATAATTTTTGCTTCAACAGAAAATGGTTAGTAATTAGATAATGCTGGTGATGAAGTTTAGTGGACAGTATATGTCCATGTTAAAGAACGAGCTATGTTTCTATTCAGGAGGTGCTTCTCTTCAATCATCCACTTTTTGGAACACCTTCATTGTGGTGTGGTCGTCCGTAACTAAGTTATAATTTTATTCCATCTACTCGTATATACAGTCAAAGTGATTTACAATTTCTTCTAAAAGTATTGTGTACCTGAAGAACTTGCATGTTAATTCATTTATATCCCTGGGTTGAGTGAGGGCTGATAATAGCTGTTCGAGTAACTAGAAACAATAGCGTACTCTCAATCTTTGTCTGGTTTTGGACAATTAGCTCAAATCATATATCTGTTTTCATTCTATATAACTTGTCTGAAATTTCCATGAAAGCATATTATTTTATATGTGGTACAGACTAAGGTACGATTAATCCACAATTGGTACGAATAAAAATTTCAAATGAGGATTTCCTCTTCAGAAGATGAATTTTTTATAACAGGTGTTTTCATTTCAGCAGTAAATTTTTACATGATTCTTAAGCGTACTCAAAACGTAAGCCCGCTTTTCATTTGGTGTAGAAACCTAACCTGTTGTCACTGAAGTAGTTGAATGATGAAAAAAGTTAAATTACATCAAATTCAATGCCTACTACTACTTTTTGGCAGTATTTAAATATGAGCTAATAATTTTAACACGACTACAAGCTAGGTATTATACTACGAACCACCCAGTCTAACTTTTTCGCCGCCTGCATGCATGTTTTTCGCTGCCCAAGTAACTAAATCGCTTAGGCGGCTAAAAACATGCATGCTCCGGTGAAAAAGTTAGACTGAGTAGGTATTATACTACCAACCATAACAGGGGGTTTCTTGGAGTAGAAATCACGGACCACTTCCTTTTCACCTTTATTTTCACTATGCCTCTCCTAATTGATTTTTTTCCTTCCTTGCAGTTTTCATAGTTGTAACTCTCCTGTAGGCTCCTATAATAAAAGCATGGATGTTAACTTCGGACAACATAAAGAAATTTAATGAATATTTTGACATTCACAAAATAATCTTTCATGCAGCCCTGCAGAGAGTGAGGCCACATTTGGCATTCAGGGAGAGCCGGAGTTACCTGATTACAAAAAGTGAGAAACATTAGGAATAAAAGGGGTCTTTATTTTACAAGGAAAAAATTCATTTGACATGGAAATGGATTTATTTTACTTTATTTTACATGGAAATTTTTCGCTCTAACCCTGTCAATCTGTTTTATTTGATTGAAAACCACCTTGAACAGAGTTTGATTAATATTTATTGATATTTAAAGGTGGCTCAAAGGATATGAAGTTCTGCTCCATGAGTTATGGAATATACAGTAATTTCACTAGGGGAATATATTGTAATTTCACTAGTGGAATGTTCAGTAATTTCTTCCCAATACTCACAAGCCTGGGTCCCCCCACTGGATCATCTGCAGTGAGTATTAGTTGCTCATTGGCAGAGGTGTTGTGATGATCAATTTCACCCATTGTTGCCCAGTCAGGTCGTCTTGCGAGCTTGAGGGACCTTTTTGCGGTGTTCAGCAACAACACTCAGAACAAACTGGAGTAGTTGCTCATCCTTGATTAGACAGCCGGAGAAATCCTTGACCAAGCCAATGGCACTTTCAGCGTGATGATTAGTGACAGCCAATGTTCTGACTAAACTTTTTGCAGCACTGAAGCTGGGATGATGCTTCCACTGAACTACCGGATGTTCGAGGAAAGCATCTTGAAAGCGCAAGTTATTAAAAATAAATTTTGATTTCTTGGTTATGAAGTCAACTATAGTGTACTCTTCGTGAATGAGTTTCTTGTCGATAGTTGTACGTTTCGGCGGCTCTTCCTCCCCGTATTTGTCTTTCATAGCTGTAACCATCTCGTCCTTGATGTTGTCGTCCAAGTCATCACTAAACAATGCCAAATAAATCAGCTCCTCAGAAAAGTACCACAGTTCGCCTGGAGTCTCCTGTACCGTAGCGTTGGATATGTCAGTGTTAATCGTGTGGTACATCTGACATAGCTTCAGCAACTTTAAGTCCATGCTCGGGGTTTTCGAAGCAATTTTGCCTGTACCCACGCTTCAACGTAGATACGGGAAAAGATGATGTTGAGTTCATGCAATCCATGATGCTCGCGTGCTGTCAGAGTGAACTGTAAGATGAACATCCAGACTTTGAAGGTGTAAATTACTTTCGACATCAATCGGGCGTGATGTAATGCTCCGGGAGCTGCAAAGGGGATGCTTCGAGGAGTCGCAGCTCCAAAAATGATGATAGTCGGTTCAAGGAGTCATCTGTAGTCATTTCTGGGCTGAGTGGCTTTCACAGCTGTCACCAAGATCTTCACCCTTTATCCTTGAAGTTGATCACAGCGTTGGCGGTATAATCATCAGTCGGCGAGTCTTCATATGTGATCTTGCCAATAATATGCCAATTTGTTTCGAAACGCTTGAATAAAAAAAAAAACATTTTGAGCCCATGAAGTCATTATGACTTGAGCAAAGGCTGCCCCAGCAATCAACTCAAAGATATGGGTGGTGTTTGCTCCCGCGCGGGAGTGCTGCGAAGGTGTGCGCGCCAGCTGTCGCGAGATGGTCGGCACGCCGACTTTGAACAGCGTCAGTTGGATGATATCATGATGGTAGTGCTCCTGTGAAGTACAAGTGCTTGTGCGTTCGCTACATTGTCCTCGGTGGTTATTGGCAGTTGGACTGCGACTGAGCTAATCTGTGTGGCTGGGTAACAGCCGGAGCCTTTTGCAAAAAGTGTTCCATGGGTTGAGCTTGTGTGAGGTCAGGAGTGGCCATTTGGAGTAGGCGGAGGAGGCCACGAGCGGCTGGGTTGCGAAGGTTCTGTAAAGCGCGGTGCTTGCCAGCACAGTGCAGCTGGGCTTTACGAGGCTTTCTTGACGGTAAGGGCGTGTGCGAAGTAGCTGGGCTACTTTCTCGCACAGGGAATTATTTTGTTTTTACGCCAAGAAATGATGGCGACAAGCAATGTTCAGTAGTTTGTGACCGAGAAGCTGTTCCAAAAGAATGCTCGTTCTCTTGGGCTGACCAGTATTAGAGCTGGTTGTGCCGAAGCACATCCTCTAGACCAGTGGTTCCCAAACTATCTTACCTGACGCCCCCTTTTTGCGTCCAGTAGACCCGCACGCCCCCAGTGCCTCTTTTTTTCATATGAAATGATTCTTACATTTATTTCTTAGCATTGTTCAGGAAAACATATTTGTTTGTATTACATTTCAATAATGAAAGCCACTCAAACAAATAATACTACACTCCTGTAACTAAAAAGAAAACATTTGGTTCAAAGTGAGCGAAAAAAATGATTTGAATTTTAGCAAATTGGCTAAATTGAGATGCAATTTAAGAAAAAATAATTTGAAAACATGGCATATAATATTTGATATGACTCACGTGACTAAGGCAAAATTTATGAACTAATTTAGTGAAATGGATACTACTGCTTCTTCCTCACAAGATCAGAAATTCTAGGATTGAAGGATGACAGCGCACAACGCAAGTCATTTTCTACATCAATTCGGTTGCGCTGTTTTGTTTTCAAAACAGCAAGAGCTGAAAATCCTGCTTCACAAAGATGAGTAGAAGAAAAGGGAAGAACCACACGAAGTGCTTCTTCACCTACTTTTGGGTACATGGGGAGATATTTTACCCAAAACTCTTCTAACTTCATTGTTTCAAAGTCCCTTTTCGCGCTGAAGTCACATTTCAAATCGATGGCTTCCTCTTGCAGTGATTCCAGTAACAACTCCAAATCAGTGTTAAATGGATTCTGCACCAATGTCCAAAGAGAATTGTCAATTGAGACATCTGGAAAATAGTGCATAAATCACTCAGCAAGGGAATGCAGATGTGATAAAACTTCTTTTGTCACGTCATACTGCTCAATGTTTCTCTACGCAGATAAGAGCTCATTCAGATGTGAGAACGATGAAAAGTTCCTAACTTGTACTTTTCGTTTCCAAAGATGAATTTTTTCAGTGAAAGCTCTGATCACATCAGAGTGTGCAATGATGTTTGTGTTTCTTCCTTGTAACTTCAAATTGAGGTTGTTGATAGCCTCCAAAAAGTCCACAAGGTATGATAGTGAGATAGTCTTCCTCTCTGAATGCTTCACACAGTTTGTCTTGTTTCTGCTTCTGCAAGAAAATTTCTACTTCACATTTGAGCTCGTTTCTCAGCATGTTTCCCTTGGAATGCCAGCGGACTTCGGTGTGAAACAGGAGAGTCTTGTAATCAGTACCAAAATCTGAGCAAAGAGCTGCGAAAAGCCTAGAATTCAAAGAGCTATTCTTTACAAAATTCGCCTTTTTTATTGCTAAATTCAGTGAACTGCGTATATTACCAGGCAGAGTTTTGCTTGCTAATGATTGTCTGTGGATAACACAGTGAGTCCCAGTTACAGCAGGATTTTTTCTTTCACCAGCTTCACAAATCCAGAGCGAGGCCCAATCACTGATGGGGCACCGACTAATTTTTCCCATGAAAGACCGTGCTCCTGGAAAAACTCATCAACATTTGAAAAAACATCGATGGCCTTTGCTGTTGTCTTCAGTGCTGCTGAGAAAAATATTTCTTCTTTCACAGTTCCTTCATCCACGAATCGAGAATAAACATGCAGAGGTGAGCAACATCAGTTCTTTCATCGCACTGTATTGCAAAGAAGCAAGATGCTTTTATTTTGTCAAAAACCTGTTCTTTCATGTATTCTGGAAGTTCGTCAATGCGACGCTTCACTGTGTCATCTGATAAAGAAATCTTTGATAACTTTCTTTGGCTTTCTTCCCCAAGTACAGTATTTGCAGCATTCAAAGGGCAGGGCTTTACAAGAGTCTCCCTCCCCAAAGTGAATCTACTTTGCTTTCGCAATAAGTAGTGACAGCTCGTAAAATGCTTCCACCAGTTTCATCGTTTCTTGATAAAAAACACTCCTTGAGTACAGCTCTCATGCGATTCAGCTCATGCAGTTTGGCTGTGAAGAACTCCTTTGGCGTTTCTTTTAATGCTTTGTGGTTTGCGCTCAAATGTCCCTCCAGACGACTAGATCTCAAGGCGTCATTGCTGAGGACTGTAAGGCATATGACACACTGAGGGAGATGAAATCCATTCTTCTCTATAACAGTGACGCCATACTTGATATATTCATCTGAATACGTTCTTTTCTTTGCCCCAGATATTTCTGCAAAGTGAAAATAGCAACAGACTTGTAAACTGCACCATGGAACTAAGTACTTATATAACATACCGAATTGGCATGTACCACACCACACTTTCGTATAACATAGATCACACAACTGGAAATCATAAATCTGTAACATACCAAAAATATTCAGCACACATCGTGGCTTATATCTTAACAATAATGACAATGAGAACAACTGCGGAAAATACAACGAGAAGCAGCAAACGGAGTAAAACTACACGCACGAAAATGCTCAGTAATACTGTGATGTAATGCGTTGATTTGACAAGCGATGTTTTGCATACAGTCGACCTTGGCGTAGTTGTGCTCATGTACCTTTGTTTGTTGGATCTTATATTAGCGATTTTGGCGATGACTGAATTATGATATGATGGTGCGTTTTTGGTGTGATGTAGCGTAGTGCGTGTACGGTGGTTTAGTTTTGTTTACGTGTCGAGAGTCGAGTTTGTGTTTGCAGTGGTTTAGTCTGTTATCGTGTTTTTTGGCTTTGTTTTATCATTTCCACTTTTTATAATAGATTCGCTTCTTTCAGCTGTCTGAGATTTTTATTAACGTTTTTTATTAAGTGAATAGATATGACGATTGAACCATCAACCCAGCAACATATACTAATTTGTCACACATACTTTTCGCCGCCCATACTGGAATCAACGCACACACTTACATACATACATACAACTTGCGTACAAAACTCACCTCGTATTTTTCACATTTCACACTTTCAATCAAAACGAGTATTTCACACAATCAACAAGACATTCCATCATGCATCGTTCTACCCTTGCAAATCGTCAAGGTTACAATGTCACTCATGCACGTATGTGATCCAGAATTGAAGAGTGAAATAAATCCCTACCGTGGACAAGGGGAATATGTGCTCAGGTTGACGGGATGGAGTTTGGAGTTTGTGACGATTCCCTCAGTGGCGTCAGTGTGGTTGGTATCATTGACTTGTCCTAAGCGAGTAAAGAGAACTAGCTTAATAAAAAACGGGTTGGAGTGACAGCTATAATTATACGTTGAATCTATGTAATGACAGATATTTGTTCTTTGAATGAGTTTATTGTTCTAATTAAACAAATAATTTTGATTAGATGACTTCACGCCCCCCTTGTATCCTCCTCTCGTCCCCCTAGGGGGGCGCGCCCCCTAGTTTGGGAACCACTGCTCTAGACCCTTTCCTCCAAATTCCAGTCGTTCAGATCGGGAAAGAAAGCCTAAACTTGTGCTTCTTCTCTCTCCAATGATAGCTTTGGGACTGCAAGAAGTTGTACCCAGTCTAACTTTTTCGCCGCCTCTTCGAAAAGTATGCACACGGTTCGCTGAGTTATATGCTTATTTATGCATGATTATCGTCACCAAGGCGGCGATATATAGCCGACTTTATCGTCGCCAAAGACCTCTTTTGCCGCGATAATAATCGCCGCCTCGATAGCATAATTGTGCATAAAGTTGCATGACAGAAGGCTGATGAAATGCATAAATATGCATAATATTGTAAACAATATGCATTTTCATTGCACGGTACACAGACGTAGATACGTGTATTTCTGTGCACCATTATTGAAATTCGTGCGTACCGTGAGTATTTTCAGCTATTATGAAGCATTCCCTTTCATTCGAAGTTGTCGCCGCCTCGAAAGCAAAATTGTGCATAAAGTTGCATGACAGGCGGCTGATGAAATGCATAAGTATACATAATATTGTATACAGTATGCATTTTCATAGCACGGTATACAGACGTAAATACATGTATTTACGTCTGTATACCGTGCCATGCATATCCCTTCCATTCGAAGTTATCGCTGCCTCGAATGGATAAATGAGTTTAATAAAGAGAAAGGTGGCGATAACATTGGATAATTATACATTATTAGTTGACTATTGAAATTAACAGGTTTGAATAAATCAATATGATCACATATTTTATATTTGGTCATCTATTACACACTCAAATCAAGTTTTCACCGAAATATAAAAATAGCATCGTAGAGAACTTATGAACTATTTCCTTGGTAATAAGTATCACAGATTTCAGGTAAAATAATCACAGAATAATGAAAAAACTCAAGAAGATAGTAGGTACTTAAGTAAAAGATAGTAGTGAACTTGACACATTTCCTGCGAAGTGACCCACTGGTGGTCACTTGAGTTATTTTCATAGCGCTGCTCACCCACCTGCAGACACCAACTCATTTTTTATGAATACTTAATAAAAGCTAAATAAAAGCCAGATCCAGTTTTTGTTTGCCGTTTTCATAGTTGATTACTACAATTGACTTTGAATTTGAATTGAATATTGAACTTCAGTTTACCCATCGCAGTTAACGCGTTAAAAAAGATGGTCCTTCAACAAATAAACGCATATATTTCACCAAAAAAGAGGCTACCCACCATCAGTTTGGGCCCTAACTTTGTCCTCCTGGGGCATAATCTTTTGAATAACTTTTATATTTATATTATAAATCATCGCATGAGTTTCACTAATCACAGCAAGAGTCCCCAAAAGAGGAATTTTCCAAGCACCATTTAGTATAGAGAATTTTCTGAGGATTTTATGCCCAAAGTATGGTTTCACACAGGGCACTCACAATGTCCCCCTGGGAGGGCTACTTCCCATTTATACAATATTATCACCCTGAAGACACAAACCTACCCAGAATGTCGAAATTTAAGCCACATTCATTGGTGTAAACGCAACATTACACACTTATTTTCTGTGTCTGATTCCACAATTAGATCCGACGAAGGCACGAGCTCAGCTGCATAAGTGATGGTCGGTGAGGGGACAGTGTCAGTTGATACGGTTGTGGTGATGGTGCTGATATTGGTGGTGGTTGCTATTCCTGCAGCCTCTGTAGCACCTGTTCCACGGTGATGGCTATTTCCATCTCAATCCACCGATTCACACAGACCTCGTTGCGTGGCGGCTGCGATTCCTTTGTAGTTAGTGAACCCACCGGCTGCTAACACTTCTACAAAATATGAGAACAACTTAGTTCCGTGATTGATATAGTTGTACCAATACAATAGTGAATAAACAGAAATTACACACGAGTTGTAGACTAAAGAATGATTTACTAATGTTTATATTAATGAATACTATTTCGAATGGCAAGTTTATTAATGTATTATCGCAATTGCGACAAAATAGATAATATAGCAGATATAAGATTATGACTTAGTTTAAGCTTCCCTAACTAAGAAAACGGTGATCTAAAGAGAGGAATAATGAAAGGATCATTTAGAATATACTGTGTACAAGAAGAATCTAAGCCATAGTGCGTTCCCACAGAGCATAGAAACAGCAAGACAGGAAGTTCAAACACTATAGAGTTTATGATGGAACAAGTTGGTGCTGAAGACAAGGGAAGCAGTTAACTGAAAAAATTACTTGCTGTCGTTAACGAAATGAAAATCATCCTATTTCAACCAGTAGAGAGCCAAATTTCAAGCTCAGGCCTTAAATTTTCATTCTGTGGATACTACTTCCCATTGGTACAATTACGAGTATTTTATCCTTGTTAGTGTATAATTCAGCAGAAAAATGTATGATCTGCGAGTGACTGGCTTTGCATTCAAAAGGAAATGTAACAATAACAAAACACAATAAATCTAGGTGCTCTAGTTGAACATCACGTGAAGAATAAAGTAATGTAAATTTTTTAAGCTTCAGTTCTTTATGTGCTGTACAGAATTTATGGCTTTCACCGCTGATTTCACAAGATGATCAACAAGGAAAAGAAAAATAGATCAATACTAAAAAGAACTACCTATTTCTGATGCACTGGTTCAATTTTTTTTAGCTTGCAGAGCTTTATTTAAATAGGTTAGTAATCTACATAAAAACAAGATTATCAGGGAGGGTAAGAACATTTCTCAGTAAAAACTGCTTACCATGAATGATGCGCATTGCATTGTGGTCCTTGAAGGCAATTTTCACGACTGCTGCCTCCGATGAACACCAAGTCCTGAGAAGCTGAACTGCATCGCCAGTTCTCTGGTGAACAGGTGCTTCAAAATACATCTCCGGACTCGGAAACGCTTACTCGTACATGGCCTTTGAGAGCTACCGGCTGCAAAAAAAAATATTTTTCATTAGATTCATATTTTACCAAGGTTTTAGCACAAGCTTCATATTCACACTTACCGTGACTTGCACTATAGTCTCGTGACCATAGACAAATTAAGAGAATGACTACCTGAATGCATCATTGATGTATTTGTTTAATTCATTATTGGTACATTTCTTATTGAAGCTTAATGTTTCCTGCTTTCAAATTTGTTGCAAGGTTTTGCAAGGTTATGGGCCTTCATGTGAAATGCCTCTGTTTGCCCTTACATAAGAAACTGTTTCTTGAAAGTAATAATTTAGTAAAAACTTCCACGAACAATTTATCTTAGATATTTCTTATGATGTTTACAATACTTCATTCATTCTAAGAAATGGATGTTCTCACACTGTAACACATTCAAACAATAAAAAATATAGCATAAAAATAATTCATTATTACTGCTTAGATCTACTTTATATAAAAAGTAGTTACCTGTGCATTAATAATTATTGCAGGGACTTGGGAACAGCATCATCTAGGTATGAAATAAAAACCATTCTATTTAACTCACTAGTTCAAGTTGCTTCAAAAGAACGTCTAGTTCTTCTACTGTCTTGGCTGGTCTAGGTAAGGGCTCGTTGCTTGAAGGTTGGGGCTTTCTCAACTCGTCCAATTTTGTTCGAAGACAACCGACCAGTGCTCCAACTTCTTAAATTTCTTTGACAGTTTATCTGCAAATCCTTCTTGTTGATTGCTGATGCGCTTCAGCCCAGTTTGCAGATCATTGACATTACTTGCCACTCTGCGTCGCTTGCCCATCACTTCAGTGGATGTGCATTCATTCCTGTAGATAACAAAACTTCGTCAACTACAGTATGATATATCTAACTGCCCTGAATTCCAAAGTGATTATGGTTAAACAATTGGAATACATAATTATTCAATTTCAATACCAGAGAAGTAGTTATGATACATATGCAGCCTTCTGATGTCATGAAGATTGAAGAAAGGTTATGATAATTAAAAAGTTAGCATACAAGTCAATGTTACTGAGAATGAGGAAAGTCAGGGTAATAGTATCATACATGATAGAGGTTATCTCACCGTAATGAACTGGGAGGATTGCAACTTTGCACCAGTGATGAAACTTGAAACGATGGAAGCTGCGTTTAGATGGTGCTGCGCGCAGAATCATCTTTGGTGACTGAAGAAGGATAAGCTCCTAGGTGTCCTTTTTCCCCTCATCTGGCTCGTGAACCTAGAAGGTTGTATAATGTATGAGAAAAAAATATATGGCATAATGTATGAGAAAATTGTAGCAAAACTAAAACAGAAATTCAGCTATACACTAGAAAAAAATGAGAAAGTTAAGTAAAGATGAACAGCAGATCTTCTCCTGCTACAAGCTTACAGATGAATAGAAAGGCTAAATATTGATTAAGAATATTAAATATTGTTTTTCCAATTGATGAGGCGCACAAAGTGACACAGAGTAGAGTAAACAAATTAAAATTTATTTTCATGGGCCAAGGTGCTAATGCTAATTAGTATACATGTACAAGCATTATTTTATATCCAATCTTATATGTAGAATATACCTATACCTCAGAACAGTTGCTCCATTAGAAAACAGTATCCGTGGAAACAAAAATATGAAGCAAACTACTCATCTGTGTATATTCAAGTGTTGTTACTAATTACAGGATGTCTGACACATGATAGAGATGGAAAATTCTTCACTAAACAAAAAAATATATATATTTGAAACACTGCTGCTAATCATCAATATTGCACAACTTACATAATGATGATTTAAATGACATATAATTATGAGAAAAGATCATGAACTAGATCAATATCATTATTACTATTTAGTTAAAGCCTACATAACCCCACAACAAAGGTGTTCCCAAGAGAGGCATAGAAAATGCCAAAATGGGCCATCAGGTATAGACATCATGAATATTGCAGAACTTATATAACAATAATAATTTAAATGACATATAATAGTGATGAAGGATCATGAACTAGATTAATATCATTATTACTATATAAGTTAAAGCCTACATAACCCCACAACAAGGGTGTTCCCAAGAGAGGCATAGTGAAGGGGCCATCGAGTAAAGACCACGAACACGTTCACGGGGAATCTATGCATTAGTTTTTTCCCTCATAGCTTTCCCCGCATTTACAAACAGCTTTTCAGGAAGAAAGTTCAAACAAGATAACAGTTCAAGGAGAAACTATTAAGTGCTGAAAAAATGATAGCAGTGAGACAGAAAATGGTCTTTAACAAAACAAAAAATATACATTTCAACAAAAAGAGGGGATACCAAACCATCAGCTCTAGCCCTTAAATTCTGCCACAAGAGGAACTACTTCCCATAAATACAGTAGTTGCATCCCCTGAGGAGTAAAAGCTAGATTATTTACCAAACAATTTTTAGTGACAATGTAACTTTACACTTACTTGAAGTTGCCATGATGCTTGTGACCACATAAGTTCTCCAGTGTGATGATGATGCTACACAGTCTCTTATTTTCAACTCTAAATTTTTTGAAGGCCAGTAGAAAAATTTTTTTTCTTTAATATAAGCCAGCTTGATGGCACCACCCTATTTGAGCTATCCCTAAATGTAAGTGTTGAAAATTTCTTGTTAATCAAAGACATCACTGCGCTTGGTTCAATCTGCAACCTAGATCATGGCACAGGTTGACACAGATGTTATATTTTCAAATATAAAGAATGTTCATCAGCCTTTTTTTCAAAGTTGATGCAATGAAAGGACTCAGTGTGGCACGTTTGACATTTAAAGCAGCAAAACAGCAATTTGCATTTTTCTTCTTCATCTGGGTATGCACCCATGACAGAATATGCATGGAAGAAAAATTGTTTTTATCAATGTAATGACCAATAATCAAGCACCAAAAATTGGAAAATTGTTTATTGTACTTTTCTCCACGAATACCCCTAATTTTTCTGAATAAAATTATACAAATATGATGCAATAATATGAGAGATATATGTAACTTTGTAGCTTACAATACAATCAGCTGATTTTAATTAAGATCTCCTGCACTAGAGAAGAATTTTTCACACATATCACATCATGAAAAGATTCTACACACTAAGAAATATGGCTTAACCATGTAAGTACTTAACATGCATATTTCTCCCCAAGAAATGTATATTTACAATATGGATATTAATTAAATTGGAAAACATTTTTATATGCAATAAGTGGCAACTTCTGTAGAAAATACTATTATTTGACAGAAAAAGAATTACACTGTTGGCCTGTACAAAAAATTGGCCTTAGCTGAACAGTGATATCAAGCACTAAAAATGATCAACAAATCAAGACTTATTACATATCAATTAAAATTATAAAAATTTAAAATATTTCATTGATATGATCCTCAGTCATTGTTTTTCACAATTATTGTTCAACACAATGTATTATCAGTTAAGTAGCAAGATTATTGCCCCTCAATTGAAAACCTTATTCACCCATTGTTTGAGTTTACGGATAGACTTGTTCCAAATATTTCAAAGATTTTACTATGATAGAGTTTAAAAAGATTTACGGTCAAATCTTACTTTAATGCTGTCAACGATTTTCATAATTTTGTTGCCAATAATCAATAGAGGAACACATTTAAAAACGTTTTTCATGAATGACATTCTGCTCGCTGATGCATTATTTTTGAATTATTCAACTTTAAAGTTGGCTTGTGCACGTCAGGGAAGCAAGCATGTCAAGCGTAATTTAATTAATAACGGAAGCTAACCCCCTATTACAAATGTAAAGAGGTTGGGACGTGAGGAATAGCCACAGTTCTTCTAGTGAAAATTATAAATAAAGGTTTCTAGTGACGTCCGTTTACATCACCTCCAAAGACGGCCACCCGGTCCCCAAGATGGCGGCCGCCATCTTGGAGCCGATGTCAACGGACGTCACTAGAAACCTTTAGTTATAATTTTTACTAGAAGAACTCAGGCTACCCCTCAAGACCCAACCTCTTTATGTTTGTAATAGGGGGTTAGCTTCAGTTTCAACTCCGAGTTTGCGCAAAAAAAGGCCATTCAGGAGCGCCATTTGTATAACTTCAAATATAAATAACTCGAAAACTAAGCATTTGCGAGCATATTGTCGTTCATGTAAAACGTCTTAAAATTGACTTTATTACCTATCTATGGCAACGAAATTATGAAAATAGTTGACAACATTCAAGTAAAAATTGACCAGATTTACTAACATAACATAAATTTTTTAATAAAGTTATAATATTCTCAAACTGCAAGTGACATAGTAAGGCACAAAATAAAGAAAATTTAGAAGGGCTATGTCCCAAATGTGTGATGAAAGCTATTCAAAAACAACCAATTGTGCCATTTTCATAGATTTTTACCATATTGTTTTTCTCACGTGGCTTCATTGTTAACCTAACCTGACATAATACCACTTAGATCCCAGGCAAAGAAGCTCACACTGAGCAAAAATGGCAACAAAAAAAACAAATGGTTGTAAATGATAGGTATCAAATTGTTTTATTCCATAAAAATTCAAATCTGAAGTAACTTCTCACAAAACAAGCACAATTTAGGTTTCTGTATTAAACCAGTGATTTTAGCCACTTGAAATGTTGGTTCATACTTGTATTTGATACTGTATGTTTACTTGGACACCAAAAATTTCTTAAAATTAGAATAATTTATCCACATGCATGTATTGACAAATAACACCATACAACTTCAATTATAATTTTTCCAAATGAAGGGGAAGTCCTATTTATCTGAACGACGTTTACATAACACAGAATTCACAACATTGCCTTACATTATTCAGCCTGCCTACTAGTACACCACTATCTCATGATTTTATATGTAAAGTTTATGGCAGGCAGTGAATCACAAAACATTTGCTTACAGAAGCACTTCGTTTTATGGGCACTGCACCTGTCATTTCAGCAAAAATGCCACGATTCAACTGAAAGTCACATATCTAGCTTTCGATATTATTAACGCGCAAGTGTTACCTAACCACAGACTACCAACAGCAATCGCAAGAGCCAAATGAACTTGAACTTGAACTTGAAATTAAGGGCCGACAGTATTGGGTTAAATGTAACCCGTACGTCAAGGCGCCAATTTTCACAAGTGCCAACCTTCGAAAATATCAAAACATGACTCAATCAGAGCTGCCAATAGAATCATCCGAAGATAGTTTGCAATTCCAGTAGTTTCATATTTGAATCATAAATACAGTAAAATAACTTATAAGAATGTATTTTTATGTATTATTGAACTTGATTTCGGACATTCCTCGCAAGCGAAATTACTAGGTACGGTTATGTATACATTTCCACAACGCTGAGTCATGGTAAATGCACAGCAAAAATATTATTAATACCTGACAACATACTTCAAAACTTTCTGATTGACACAAGTTTACTTGTTTTCAAGTCAAATCCAAATTCACGGTAAAACAGACAGTTCAAAAGGAGCATTGTGAATTATTAACATAAAAACGTGACTATTTTTTAATACGTAAACGCAAAGCTGAAATGGAAACCCCAGGTTTGATTTTTTGTTACCTAATTTAAGAAACGTAGCACGAATAAACTCTGTGACATTCTTGTTCTTGATTTAGGCAGACTTTTATTATTTGTGTTCCTAATTTTAATTTTTCTCCTGTTTCTGAACTTGGAAGTAACGTATTTAACAATTCAAAATATAACAATTGAATGTGAACGTGTGCAAAAACTACTCGTCCACTTTTGGATTCCAATGGCATATATAAATATATATTTATATATGATGAATATATTTATACATATATTTTATAGCAATCTGCAGATAGTAATCAAAAATATTTCAAATAGTTGAATAGCTTTAGATAAATGCAAATTTTCTCAGATAACCAAATTGGCCCGTGCTATAACTAGACGACCTACCACCTCACAAATGTTCAGAAAATGAATTTAAATTCCTAAGCATCGAGTATTACGTGTATACACTTGTATAGAACGATTCAATACTTCGCGTGATTTGAAGATTAAAAACTTGTAATGCAGTGTCACTCAACTATTATACCTCAAGATTAAAATTCGAATTTGGAAGTGTATAGTACTTCAACTTCTGAACAGGCGAAAGAAAAGCTATGTCGCATTTTGAGCATTTCCAATTACAATATTTTTCACGTTAAAATTATCTAAATGCATTTCCGAAATTCGTTTTTTCCTAAAAGAACAAAAACGAAAAAAACAAGAACGAAAAGAAAAATGTACTCGTAGAGACATGAGAAAGCTATTAACACGTTGCAAAACTTGTAAATAGTTTGTAAATGTTGTTTACAAAAGAATATAAGTATGTGAAATATTGTGAAACGAATGTAAAAATTTAAGCCTCGCGGTCGCAATGGCAGTTTGATTTTTTGCATTTTTATGCAAAATGTTGTATACAAATTTATACATTGAGCGGCGATATGAATCGATAAGTAGAATAGCCGCCTCTTCGACGATAAAATCGCTTGAACGGTGGAACACATAATTTTTTTTGCATTTTTATGCAAAATTTTGTATCAAAATGCACACATTGAGCGGCGATATGAATCGATAAGTAGAATAGCCGCCTCTTCGGCGATAAAATCGCTTGGACGGCGATAAACATGCATGCTCCGGCGAAAAGGTTAGACTGGGTAATTTACCTTTACATGTCACTAGCACAGGCAGATTGCCTGTCCACAGTACATATGACAGTGAAATCTGGGATAAACTTCCCATCCCAGTGCACGATGAGGAGGAACTGTGGGTCAAACTTTTCCTAAATTTTTTCCGAGGTGGATTTACGATGCTGCTGTTGTTACCTTCCGATGCTGGATCGAATCAAGGCCAGTGGCTGTATTTCTTGTCCCGAAGTGCGGACAGTTTCACCAATAACCATGACAGCAGCTCTGTCTGACACCATATTTCGATCCAAAGTTTCAGGGAGTTCTGGTGACAACACTCGATGGCACCCTCGTTTCGAAGAACCTGGTGTCGTGCAGCTGGTACTTGGGCCCGCAACTGGATCTTCTACGTTTTCACTAATACTGTCACTTCTGCAGCTTTCAACCACTGCTAGAGACTGCAGAAGTGACCATCCCCTAAAGCTCTCTTCCGCTGCTTCATAGTTTGTTCTTCTCTTTTCTTTTTTTTTTCTTTCTTCTTCAAGTTGACATCTTCTGATACCACCTCTTCTTGAAGTCCAGGTTTGCATTGGGCAATCAGAAATTGCCGGTCTTCCTCGAATGAAATAATCTCCAGCGCATTGGCGTGGGCAATATCAAATAAATCTCTAAACGTGCATTTGAAAGCTACTTCTTCACCTTTTTGAGTTGCAGTTTGTCTTCCTGCATTCTTCTTTATACTTTTCCACTTCTCTAATAATTCAGTTACTTTTTTTATACAATCTTGCTTGCGGCGAGTGGGAATTCTGGAGATTCCCAAAACTCTGCTTCATTTCCTACAATCTTGGTAGCAGAACCGTGGATAGTTTCATTGAACTTGATATGATTATAGAGAAAGAAACATAGAACCTGTTTGTTAGAGGGGAATCTGGAACTTCAAGTATCTTCTTCATAATTCTCAAAAAGATATAAGTTGTTACGTGTTTCGTGAGCCATCAATGATGTCTAACAGTTTCGAACAAAGATTCCTAATTAGTTTTTATCTTTGGGATGAATAAAATTGGGCTATTTAAAGACACTGCCTAATAACAAATTTATAAATTATTTCAAGTATAAGGAAAGAAACAAAATAATTCCTTACTTCCACCACTTCCTAGAGCAATAGTCGTACCACTTCCTAGAGCAATACACAGTACACACTCTCTTTCTCCCACAAGCACAACTAAACTGAAACGCTTAGGCTGATGCATATGAGTGCCATTCTCATTCAGGATATGTGTGCCTCTGACCTGCTTGATGTAGCCTAAACTCTCGTAAAATGTGTAGGATATATGTTATCTTGGTAATAGTTTATTTTCTTATACTAAATTACAGCCCATATAATTTTTGCGTTTGTGTATCATATACCTCATCCAAGATGAACTTCGGATCTATTGACCCACCTCTAAATATTAATGTATATCAATTTAATTTTAAACATAGCGTTGTTTAACCAACAGGAACAGTTTGTCAAGGTCAGACCAATGAAAATCAAAACCTTAAAAATAAGAACCACCCTAATTATGGATTCATGAATTTTTCCAATTTATGCTGATATATTGATAAAACTAAACTCATCGGCAAGCAGAGTATTGAAAACTCGTTTCTCACCATGGCAGAAGATTTTTAAAATTTTAAAATTTCATAGTCCGTCTTATCAATACAAAAAAATGCTGAGAAAGATCTGTTGGTAATCTAAATTGATTCATAAAACTAATTCAATATTTTCATTTAATATTAAACAAGCAGAGGTAATCATACATCAAATTAATTAATGTTTCCAAAAATGTTAATTATTTCATGCGAAAAATTTCTTCCGCTTAACTATGTGTTACAAGTTACAAGGGCTTCTTATAGTTTGTGGAGGGTAGGTGCGCATAGCTACATGGACTCTAGACAAAGGGGCAGACCGGTGTGAGTGAGCAGCTGGTCTATGTGGGTAAGGGCAGATCGAGGCCGCCAACGAGAGCCAAGAAAGACACGAAATGTTACCGCGAAGAAGGCGAAGCAGCGACGTGCTAGGGTTAGTTCAATCAGAGAACGACGCACCAGCACAAGAGAGTAAGCTCACAAGCTTCTAGAAGGTGACAAAGAGAAGAGGATATAAGGGGAGCTCATGAACAGAAACAGGTCTTTTTTTAGGTGGTACGATCGAGAGGCATACGAAATTGCGTGTGTGAGGGTGAGGCGCTCGGCACGGTACGACGGTGTGCCGGAACCCAAGTACAACTTAACATTGGCGTCAAAATGAGAGTGGTACAGAACGACAAATTCAATGCATCAAGAGCATCGTATCACCATCATTTTGCACGTCATGATGTTAGAACCCGCGCACACACTGCACCAGACTCCAGAACCAATACAACAAACGCACCTGCAACGAACCTGTGACCACCAAAAGCAAGAGGCTATATGGCAAGGCGCACAGCATGAATACGACTTGACGCAAATTTTCAAGTACCTTCAGCGTGCTAATATGAACCACGCAATCGCGGAGTCTGCAGTTATGCTCGAATAATCTGCACGAACCCCTCAGCACATAAGCACCAACAGCGCGCCGATGCAATTGGCGCATTAAAAGTGCCGGCAACGCTCGACACCGCGCCAGGGAAAGCAGCGGACGCGCATCGACATCCCTCAAAGCCTACATGAGCCAAGCATTGGCCCAACACAGCGCCGCATCGAAGAAGAAACAGACAATCGGACGGCACACCCCTGCAGCGACAGTATAAAATGCATGAATAGGGGTCAGTTAAAAACAAGGGAGGAAAATTGTGTAGTGAAATTATTGTACAGTTCTTTCACGCGTTTAATTTTTTTGTCAGTTATTAAAACGACTGTGCGTGGAAAAGTACAACACAATATCTTCCAGTATTGCTAGTGTACATCACGCGTTTTGTTGGGTTACATATTGTATTGTGTTTACTACATTACGTGCTTTGTTATTTGTGAGAAATTATAATCACGGGTGCGATCTTCAGGTAGTGTTCGGGATTCTCGGTCTTCATTGGATTTTTTTTTGTTGTGAGCTATATGCAGTGCATTTTTATGGATTCTCTATTTATGCATATGGATACCCGTTAACGTGAATCTGTGTCCAGTATCCCATTGAATTTTGCTGCAAATAACGCATGCTTTCATTAGTACATTCAAATGAAATTCCTTGAAATGATCCACATGTAGTTGTCATTATCCCGCGTTAACCCGGAGGCATGAACGTAGAAAACTCCCTGTTTCTAATTTTCTGTGTCCTTTCTCGCCTCTCCCTATATACCTTTCATCTCTGTATTTCCATTTCCTCTCCGACCAAAATCTGAGGTTTAAAACCCCACTGTTCTCATGACATGTGAAACAGTGGTAAAAATCCCATAAATTTTCAAGCTGTTGCTTTGGTTTACTCAGTTTGATAGGTTGAATTAGTTTGCACACAGTAGAAGACCGATGGTAGAATCTAACGATCAGTTGTGCTTATCTGTCGACAGGAAGTATTTTTTCATCAAAAAAAATAGAGAAAAAACTTTTTCTTATGAAACTATTATTTACGATAATTTGTTGTGCGCAATAAAGTAAATCTCACACTAATTATGAATACGTACTGAACATTCCCATTTTTGACAATGGTTAAGAAGGATTTCTTTATCCAAGTCATCAGTGAAGTAAAGAACCATGTTTAGAAAACAAGTTCAATACTATTCTGAATGAATCATTTCAAAATATATGTAAAAGGTATTGAAAATTATATGCATAGAATGTGATTATACTTAAATCATATTTTAAAAGTTTTGGTTCATAACTACTTCATATACAATGAGTCAGTGAATGTAGACACAAAAAACTACGAATCCAATCATTCAGAATGACGTAAACTGCTTTACATATATAGATAAAAGTCTTTGAACAACTTGAAAAATAAATTTTCAAAAATAAGATAAAAATTTTTCGAAAACAATTGATCATAATTGTTGGAAACTATCTTACTCACAGATAAAGGAACTTTGAAGATTTGTTCTGCTATAATATTAGGATGTGGAGCATGATATACCTCATTTGAAAATGAGAGAATATAATCGTCGTAATATTTTTACTTTAATCAAATTGTGAATCTTCTTCCATCCCTTTGACTCTCGCCCAACGTTTTTAAAACATATGTATGTTCCATCTTCAAAGATCTTTTCATTTCTTTCTCGAAAAAACTGTTTAAATGCCTCAACTATACTTTCTTTATAAATATTTTATATCGAATACAATGTCCGAAGTGCTTGAACAAGGGATAATGAGTAAAATAGAACAGCCGCGACGAAATTATTCGTACACCCTTCGTCTTTCAAAACTTTCTAGAATTACTGAAAAACTATTGTTGCCACCTGCTTAATATTTTTACAGGGTGTGAAGCACATATAAGAATAAATAATACGAAATTTTTAGAACAAAACATTACTTCTGGAAAATTTAAGAAGCTGAACTTCAGAAACACGAAAAGACAAAATTATTAATACAGTGAGTAGTATAACACTTTATCGAGATGAATCTACCATTTGAGTACATTTTTAATAATCAATAGCGTGACCTTTCATCTCCATAACATTTAAAAGCTTTTTATTACAGTTTTTGACAAGCTTTTCCGTAGTTTCCGATGAAGTATTGTTCCATTCTTCATTGGCGATGCGTTTCAATGAAGTAGATTCTTTGGAGCTTTCTAGTTGATGTTGAATTTTAATTCCTGCCACAAATTTTCAATGGGATTGAGATCAGAACTCATCGAAGGCCATGGCAGCACATTTATCTGATTTCATTGGAGCCAGCTAGTAGTAGACTTGGCCGTATGCTTTGGGTCATTGTCTTGTTGATATACCCACCGCCTTCAAAGTCCCAAAGTAATATCTGATACCTTCAGGTTTTCGTCCAAAATAGAAATATAGTCATCACTGTTCATCTTCCCTTCAATTGCAACCAATTTTCCAGTAACCGATGCAGCAAAACAGCCCCAAAGTATCAGTGATCTACCTCCCTGTTTAAGGGTGCCTGCACACCGAAAGACTGAAAACGAGAAAGCAAGCGTGAGGGGATGATGTCAGCGGAGATCTATCACACACGTATAAAAGACAGCCAGTTCGCTCCTAAATGTCATGAAGAGAGGTTTATAACAAAAACAAGCCGTTGAAGCATGTGTTAGTAACGTTGAGTTTCATTCCTTCTTCGTCCTATAGCCTTGAAACATGCAATCTGTCACTGTGTTTTGGGTCTTTTGAGTTCCAAAGACACAATACAGCATAAACTTTGGGTATAAGAGTTCAATCTTTGTTGGAGGAATTGAGCGGCACACCTCCCTTGTCGACATCTCACCACCCACTGCCAGAGGCTTCCCGCTGCAGTTCTCAAGCGTGAAACCATCTTCGAGTCACTTTCTCGTTTCAGCCAATCTTCGGTCTTTCTCGCTCGGCCGCTTGCTTGCTTGTAGTGTGTGCACTCCCATATGAATCCATGTTAATCAGTTCAAGCTCGTATGCTTTTTCGCTTCAAATCGTTTGGTGTGCAGGCACCCTAACTGTTGGTACAGTGTACTTCGGCATGAAAGCTTCACCATTATTACGCCAAACCTTCTTCACGTCATTGTGTCCAAAAAGCTCGATTTGAGTTTCGTCCATAAATAATATTCTCTCCCAACAGCCTCTGTCTTTACCCAAGTGTGGCCTCAAAGTTCAACCGAGCAGCAACATGACGTGGTATGTGGAGTGGAGTCCTTCGAGGTCGGCGTCCGTGTAAGCCTTCGTTGTTTATACAACGCTGGATTGTGCGATTGCTCACGCTTGTTCCCTGAGTGTTCAATCTCTCGACACTGGCGTCTGAAGGGCCGCTTACACTGGTCTACATTTTGATGCAGGCTCACGTGTAGACGCCTCGTGTGGAGCTTCACAAGAGACATGTGCGTTTAGACTAGACACCATTGGAGCGAGCCATGAAGCGCGCGCTGCTCAACAGGGCTGCCACTCTAGATATTATATAGCTAGATCTAGATGTTTTTGCTGAAGCCTAGATGTAGAATTTCGAACCTACATATTAGCTATAAAATCTATATAGTTTTTAAGCGTGCTATAAATTTTCTAGCTAGAATTACATTTAAGCTATGTATATGATAGATTACTGTAAATTCGAATTAGGAATTTACCATAATGGTTGGTTACTACTTCGTTCTTATTATATTTGTTAATTCAATTAAGCAAATTGTCTGAATAGTGAAGCAACCAAATTCTGATCATGTTATGTTCAGATTATGAACGACACCAAGACGGCTATTTCACGGTTCATACGCTAAAGCACACTATCTCCAATTGCAAAACTAGTGATGATATCAAAAAATCATGGAATAAAATGCACATACATTATCAAGAATGTATTGTGGCCTCATTTTGACGAAAGACTGACCAATGATATTGGTAACAATGAGTTCAGTTTATTGTTGGATGGAAGCAATGATATTTCTATCATGAAACTACTTGGTGTATCAGTTATATACTAAAGCAATGCATCTAATAAAGTAGAATCAACTTACTTAGTAATTGCAAAATTATTAAAAGTGATGAAGATAGCGGTGTGAAAGCCTTAAAACAATTGTTTATAAGTAGGAATATGAGCATTGATAATTGCAATGCAATAGAGACTGACCTTTCTACTCGCAACACGTGTGGAATTGAAGAATATTTGAATACCAAGCTTTATTAGGGTAAATATCAGGATACTAGATAATTCATATAAAAATAAATTGCCTAATATAAAGCAATTTATGATACAAATATCCTTATATGCTATTGTTCAACTAATTTATTATAGTAGATAATTAATTCATTTCTAGATATATTTTTGGATGTTTTATTTTTAAATCTAGATGTTTCTCGATATTTTTTGAGGTCACACTAAATTTTTTTGGTCAAACAAAAGTGGCAGCCATGCAGCACAAAACCAGTCAGTGTGGCCTGCTGCTTTGAAATATGGATTGCTGTAGACGAGCTTGTGTGAATATTGTTGCTGCATCGTAGCTACGTAATCTCTTTTTTATTTGCATGAGTGAAATGTTACTATATTCGTTCATTTTCATTAAAATAAAACGGAAAGCAGCCTCCTTATATTCGCAGCTTTTAGTCTGCCAAAAGCATTGATGGGCTTAGAACATTTCAATTAGAAGCAGTGTAGTTTCTCGCGACAGTGTTGAGTCAGCCATTACGGGTGAGCGAGAGGCGCTACCTCACTTGATGACTACTAACCGCACACTGACCGGTCTAGAGCTGCGCCTCGCAAGGCTCGCACACGTGCAGCCGCTCCACGGATTCGAGCAAAGCGAATCGGGGACTTCGGGCTCACACACACAAATATGAGACTCAGTGGTGAGCTTCGTCTACACGAGTCGCGCCTCACAGCCGAAATGTCCCCTAATGTAAACACCCCTTAACTTCACTCGAGGATTAGCGTTGACCTCACGACACAATTTTTGAGAAGTTCTCACCGGTAGTTTTTGTTTGCGACCATGATCAGGTAACGTTTCTACAGTACCAAACTTGGCAAACTTTTTTATTACAGATTGTACTGTAGATCTTGGGATGCTCAAACGCTTAGATATGTCGCCGTAACTATTTCCAGCTTTGTGGCAGTTGAAAATTTTTTTCTAAGGCCCACACCGAGTTAGTTAGTTTCTCCCATCATGGCGCTAGTGTACGAATGACAAAGCTCTTCTCCTCTGGCTCCCTGTTAACTCCGGCATAATTTTTCAGAATGATCTCAAATTTAGAATATTCAAGAAAATTGTAGACACAACTATTTTTCAGTAAAACATGTATAGCTTTAAATACTTCTTAATATCTCAGTTGTATGAATAACTTTGTCTTTTCGTGTTTCTGAAGTTCAGCTTGATAAATCTTTCATAAATAATAATTTGTTCTAGAAAGCTTTTGTTATTGTCACTAATATGTGTTTCATGCCCTGTGAAAATCTTATGTCTGTGGCAACAATAGTTTTTGAGTAATTCTAGAAAGTTTTGAAAGACGTGGGGTGTACGAATAATTTCGTCGCTAACTATATCAGGAGAAACGGAAGAATGAGACAAATTTTAAAAAATGTCAACTCTGCAACTTGTCGACCTAGACGTGTGGGGTTCAGTACGAAATCTTTGAAACCTTCTCCGAACAGTTCTGGTATCAACATAGTTAGCAAAAGCTCGCTTGATGTTTCGTAAGGCTTCCGCCTACGTGAGGCCCAGTTTGTATTCGTATTTGAAAAGAACTCAATATTGTTCGCTTGTCAACAGATCAATAAGATTAGGGGTAGTGATTTTAAATGACACTTTGGTTTGGTTTCAAGATTAACTACATGAATACAAAAAATCCTGCTCATACCTAGTTTAGAAAGAAAACTGTTCTTAACACGACATTCCAAGTGAAAAAACATGATTTTTTTTAGAAATCACACGACTACAAATAGATAGCTTTTATAACACACAGAAAATGTTCCTCAAGAAAATATCTGTACAATGTTCTTCAATTTTATCTCTTATGTTAGCTTCAATCACAGCTTTGTGCCCAATGTTGTCATCTATTTTCAACCTCAGACTTGAATCGACTGCTGTTTAGTTCTACGCAGAAAAGGGGCTCTAGCTCAACACCTGAATTACACATCCTAGAAAGTTCAATTTAAATTACTATTTATTTCAGGAGTAAGTACTTGCAATTTCTCCTATACAAGATGCATTTCTACTAAACCTGTTTAAATAAATAAGAAGTCATACAACATCCGGTTTAGCGCAACTGCACGTGATTTGTAGACTCCATGCCCTCGTCTGACGGACGATACATAGCCGCGGTAACGAAGATAATATTCTACGAGATAAATATTTTGAAATTTTCATATTTTTTGATTGGCCAGTGAATTAATTATTCATACATAAGACAAATTTAAACACCAATGTCACTCGAAAAAATTTAGTAAAAAATAATAACCAAATGGCAGAAATAACAATCTTCAAAAACAGAAATGTGAAAATTAATGTATTTCCTACGAGTGAGCACGACTTTAGGTAAAGGATCATTAGAGGCAACATTTGCACATGCTCTCTACTCAAATAATTTCTCAACTCTGCTGCAATAACGTCCCCTCAATAACGTCCCCTCAAGCATCTGATGCTTTATTTAGTCTTCTCTTTTACACAATGAAAAGTTTGATGATCAACCGCATTAGGATATTGATATGCATTGTAGTTCATCAATTATGTTAACCAGAATAGCGAGAAATATATTTTCTTCTAGATGTTTTGGATTTCGACACTATTTTTTGCTTACATTTGTACGTTTATTTTCAACAATAAGCCGGAGTCTCCATCGACGGGGTCAATGCTAAATAACTCATTGTATGGCAATCGTATGGAAATGGTGTGCTTATTTATTGATTCGCTCTACTGGAATTAATACCTAGTGATTTTTACTGAACACAATATTACAGTAAATAAGTAAAGGGATTTGGAATGTTTCAACACTTTAAAATTTTTCAGCATACTTGCTAGGAAGATGTGACATTATATCAAAAGATGGCATAAATTTAATTATTTCATCATATGATCTCAATATTGCCATAAAAAATATAGATAATGGAAAAAACATTCAATGATGATGACCTTGGCTGCGTTCCCTCTTTGGGTGCTGCTTTACGTTCTCGACTGACTTGTATGTGTGTCATGGTGACACACTGCGATGAGTCAAGATTTCTATGAGTGGAATTGCTGCTTTCCTTCCTATTCGGAAATTACGTATTAATTTTAGTCAGGCTCTTCGAAATTGTTCTTATCATATACATAATTTTACTATTATTCTTCTTGATGCACGTCTAATTTATTCCTGTTACCCTGTTATCAATCATAGATTCATGTACCGAAGAATGTTCTCATGCCTTCCTTAGTACAAAAATCAATTGATTTTGCAGTACTGACGAGTTCTCTTCTGAGTCCTTTATCTCTGTATGAACGTGTCTAAAATAGCCATGAAGTGCTATATAGCTCACCTGACCTTTTGAACCTTCTGATAAATTTTATTTTGCAAGGCTAACGTAGTCATAGTCTTCGTCGAAATTGAATATTCGAGGTGTTAAAAATCGAGCGGTTTTAACTTTGTCAGAAGGCAGGGACACGGTAAATAAAATTTTTAACGTCTATCAAATATTTCAAAACTCTTATATTTGCAAGATATTGAGATTTAAAGTTTCGACTTTTGGTACCAGGTTGTCACATTTTCGTGTTTTTCAAATTTACCCATAACATTGAATATTACTGATATGGGTGTAGCTTGACCTTTTTCTAAATCGATGTATGCCTGAATTTCCAATGTTCGCAAACGTACAACATCGTCTATGCAAACATAAAAGAGCTTTTAATTCTATTGCAAAGGAGATGAAATTCTGACTAATACTGTCGCAAACGCTCTGCGACCAGCTCGCGTGAAATTAAACATCAGAAATAACAAAAAAATATGAATTAAATAAGTTAGTACTCGAATCAATTACATCAAAACAAACCTTCAGGCTTGCTCATAGAAATAGTGAAATCACTAGGATGGTCGAAAATTTTGGGCCGTTTCAGATGAATAAAATGTGGGACATTAAATCTATTGCTCATTTTTTCTGGAACCGGGCTGACCAGGCTTTGAAAAAGCATCACTACTTGGTCTGACTTAGCAAGGATACTTCATTTAGCAAAAAACAAATGAAAAATTCAAATCGTTGTTATTATATCTGATATCATCAGCAAATAAACGTACGCGTAATCGATCTTATTTCTGTCTGATGTTACCTGTGCAGTTACGTTAGTCAATTTGAACTAGGAAAATGTTGAGCCAGCACATTGTTACGCAATATCTTAGCTAAGGGCAGAGCGTGCTATATCTGAAGTTCTGCTGACAGGTTTCGATTCATCACACTAGTGGTCCGAGATTCTTTCGAAGTTCCAAAATTGGCGTAGTCCATCAAAGAAACGAGGTAACGCTCAAAATTAGTCATGAAGACTTTCAAAACTGCCTTAAATTCAATTTTCCTTTTAAACCCTGCACAGTTCCACATGGTGGCTGAAATTCCCCCATTTAAACGTAAATGTATCAGCAAACTCATAATATATATGCGTACAAGTATACATTGAGATTTCGCATATTTTTACGTACAGCATAAGTGTTTTGATCGTTCAGGCAAGGTTTGATGAAAATTGTAAGGGAAAACGCTTTACTGACAAAATTGCGAGCAGATGTCTTCCCTTGTGCGACTTATAGGCCGTATTGTTAAAATTATGACCCACCGGTACTGATGGACAAAATGGTGAATCGAACTTCTGATCTGAGTTTCTACCGAGTTTTTTTTGTTCATTTATGGGATTTGGAAATTTTGATTAGCCTAAAAATTTCTCGTCAATCTTGTCAGTTTGTTGCTTATTTCCTCAATATGAATAGCTATGCATATTGGCTAGACGATTCTCTGATACAAGCGCTTTCTTTTTCTGACGTGGCTTAAATAATACAGGAAAATATAATTTTCCTCAGCTTATTTTATAATAAGGGCACCACTGCGCACCTATTATAATTTTTCAGAGTCTAATTAGTCACGTTTCATACAAAATCAACGGTAGATTAGTACTAACTTAATATTACCCCTTTGATTCATCGAAGATAGTGCAAAATCTTTAACTTCTCGTGTGGAATCACGATCTTTATGAGGAGGTTAGGAGATGTGGGAGACACGAATCGAAAGTTTAGTTGATGAGACATGCAGAGCGTGTAGCTCGGTATCTCACATTTGCCGTAGATAATGCAAGTCCCATTGCTCCTAAAGGTTTATTGCGAAGATGCCATTGGATCTAACATTCTCAGTAGCTGCCATCAAGGAAATAAACGCTTAGCTTCCCTCGCTGTTGCTCTGCTTTGAAAGTTTAAAACATCAATTCTGAAAATGAAAACAATGTTTTCCTCCTGTTACATTCGCCGGTGGGTACGCGTCGGTTCCTAGGCGTTTTTAGTTGTATTACGCGTGGTTTAAGGGTCAAATGTCCACTTTTTCGGACACAAAATGCACGCGAATCGCCGTTGTTCCGCCCTACCTAACGACCGTTTACCGCCTCAGAACCAGATTCGAATCGCGGCTGGCCGTCCATGGATTATAGGTTAAAAAATCGCTCCCGGTTGCACGTGCCTCGCCTCACGGGGTGTACAATATTGCACTGGAAGCTTTGGATCCTACAATGCATTCACACTTACTGCATTGTGAATTAATTGACACATTAAGCTCAGTACAATATTGCACATTCAATGAGATCGATGCACGTGCAACTGGGAGCTCAGGTACATAAGACAATACATTAGAGAGGACATAGAATACCGCTCTTTCTTCAACTTTTATTACAAAAATGAAACATTCTCTACGCTATGATTTACATGCATATCATACTTCCATTAATCACAGCATTCTCACCAATAAAACATCAAAATAATATAGGAATTGAAAATAAAATCATAAACCGTTTAAAATGCTGCATGTAACAAACAAATATCAACTTCATAAACATAAGGATGGGAATGTAATTTCCGTATCTCAAAGTTCCATTTCAACGTTTGTTCACATTATAGATTAGATTATTGGCTAGCTTAAGCCTCCCTATCCGCAACAAATGCGACCCAAAGAGAGGAAAAGGAAAGCACCATTTAGTATGGAGGCAACACGTGCACTACATTTTGGGACATATCATATGTGTACCATTAGGTACATTGCATACCGGCATAAATGAATAGCATTTCCATAATTTCACTACCTTTTTTAGAATTGATTTTAACCTACCTGTTAAAAGTTATGGTACACTTATATTGTTCACACTTTTTATAAAGGACAAGAATGGACTTGAGCAGTACAGTCAGTTTCTAAATTCTGCTACTCACAACTTAAACCGAACCAACCGTAGCAATCGCACAAACGTAGTCAACGTTTTAAAGGGAACGCGGAATCTGTGCAGAAAGGTTATAAAAACAGTAAGTTGAGAAAAAAGTTCACGAAACCAGATCAAAGCTGAAGAAGAAAGTAGTATGTGCTAAAAAAACAGGACAGTAGTGAACTGAAAATATGAGGTCCTTACCATAACAAAAACATTTTATTTCAACAAAAAGAAGGCCTACCTAACTCATAGCTCGGGCCCTCACATTTTCCTCCCTGGGAGCGCTAGCTCCCATAGATACAATAGTTGTATCCCTCTGAGGAGTGTCTACAATATATAGCGTGTCCCATAAAAATGTCTCGGAGTTTTTAAATGATTATATCTCCGCTTTAAATTAACATATATAAAATGTTTTTTTTTCACAATGTATTAAATTTGTTTTCCGTTTCGAATAATCAATTTTTTTGAAAATTGTTTAGTAACCACTTTACACTGATCGATTTAAAGAAAGAGGTAGCAAACTAATTGTTCAGGGGAAAAATTATAAAAACAACGCTGGTGTTCTTCATTTCTAAATCCCTACCATTGAAAATAATTTCACAATGATATATCCTACATACCACCAAATAATTAAGCCCTCTGAAAGGTTATTTAATCCCTCATTTAATCATTTGAAGACACCTAAAATGCAGCTCACTAACGATCAAAGAATTTTTGTCGCATTGGAATATGAAGCAACGAAAAACTGTGGAAAAGTTCGAAGTGCAATTAATGAAAAAATCCCGAAAGGAACTCGTCCGATGAGAAAACTGTATCGTGTGTGTTAGAAAATTAGAACGATAATTAAATGCTCCTCTAGCTTTGTCACCGTTTTTCGTTGCTTCATATTCTAATACGATAAAAAAAATTTGATAGTGAGTTACGTTTTAGGTGTCTTGAAATAATGACATAAGAAAGTAAATAATCTCTACGAGGAGTTAAATACTTCGTGATATGTAGGATACATCATTGTTAAATTATTTTTAACAGTAGATATTGAGAAATCAAGAACACCATAATTGTTTCCTTTGAAAAATAAGTTGCCTCTGAACAATTAATTTTACATCTGTTTCAGTAGATCGATCACTGTAAAGTTAAACGATTTGAAAAAAACTTGAATTATTAGAAAAGAAAAGAAAATTTATTGCATTGTGAGAAGAAGAAATTTCAAATATGTTAATTTAAAGCGGAGATATAATCAATGAAAAAGTTGGAAACATTTCTGTGGGACACTCGGTATGTACAGGGTGTTGTGTAATGCGTTGCATACATTTCAACCAAATACCGAAAAACGTAAAATGAAACGATTTTCATGAGTGACAAAAACCTCAAAACTCTGTTTTCGAGAAATAATGATCTGAAAAAATTATAGATTCCCGTAGGAATAGCCCGAAGCGCGTGCCAACAGCCTGCCAAAGAAGTCAGATTTTACTCGTTGGCTGCATGGTAAGTCTATTCGTGTGGGAATCTAAAATTATTTCAGGCCACCATTTCTCGAGAACAAAGGAGTTTTGGATTTTTCTCACTTGAGAAAATTGTTTTATTTTGCGTTTATTTATATATATATATATATATATTATTTTTCATATATCTATACATCAAGAAATAAACCAATAGAAAATATATTTTTTCTAAATATACTGATATATCAACTCATGTATACCGAATTCCCTTTCAACGCTCATTTATAACATATATATATATATCATTCATGAGATCTCTCTCAAATTTTTTGACTTCATATAAATGATTGGCCTGCCGGAACATTTTGAATATCATTAAAGAAAATAACGAATGAAATTAAAGTTACAATGTAAGTTTTCAATACCCCTTTCTCAGCTGGGTCACCAATGAACCAGCACCGAATTTTTTTTTTGCACCAGAAATGCATCATTCATAAAGTGCATAGGTAGGCACTTAAAATCGACTGAATGTGCTTGTTTATTGGCTGGATGCTGAACAGCATCTTGTATAACAAATTCAAACACTGAAAAATAATATTTGAAATATTTCATTTGAGAACCAAATGGAAAATAATGGCAGAGAATAGCACAAAAGAATTTCCTTGCGTTACTAATGCGGTTTTAGGGAAAAACTAGAGCACAATTAGCTAGCGCAATTGTTTACCAAAAAAGTATTTGCAATAAACCATACCCTCAAATGATAGATGAGCTTTATGCACTTTCGGGTGCGCTGTTGCGCAGGACTCAATGCACAGGATAACAAATTTTGAAAAACAAATTAAACAAGAGAATAGTTGAAGACAGAAAGACGAGCTGACACGGACAGTAAGAAAATGAATAAAAAATGTCCATCATGAAAAGGCAAACAATGATTACAATATAAAATGACCCAAATTCACATCTCTCGGACCCTGTAGGAGTGCTAAGTCCCAAAAGTGCAAGAGTCATACAAGGTTGTGCTACTTTTTGGCCATGATACATATTTACAGCCAGCGATTTTTCATTATAAACTCACAGTTTTGGTTTATCACCAGCGTTTTCCTCTATTCTTGTTGGCACTGATACAAAGCTCTGTGAAAAGTATATTGGTTTAATTTATTGTTCAATATCAGCATTTACCCTTATTAATATCGTGTAAATAAGTAACTTATTGTGACATCAATACACATTTGAAAAACAGTCTTCGTAGCCACTCTGTGAAAAACTTGCAAATGAATCAAGTGAATGTGAACTGTTCTGTAAACTTGCTCAGTAATCTATCCAGAGTACTTTGATATGAATACCACTGTTCTAGTTTCAAAACAGTTGGACGAACAACACCACATAACTATGTTTGAAAAATTAAACTCAGCTTGAGCTCGAGAAGTGACGAGAAAAATCTGAGGATGAGCATAACGGTTGATCGCCACAACATCCCAGAAAACAATCAATATAATATCAATAAACATGTTTTGGGCATCTGATGCAATACCACGTCACAATTTGCCTAACGCAATGATTGTGAAGAACACAGTCGAAACACCAAACGCAACCTTTGCAATGGAAGTAACCGCCAGTACGCTCACGATGACACGCTGTCATTACCTGACAAATCGAGTCATGCCGCTTTCAAATGTTACGGCCGTTAATCAACTGAAAATTTTGCGCCCTCGAATCATCCATGGCCAACTATGAATTTCACGTCCGAGCTCGACCGCGCTCGGTTTGGGGCGCGTAGAGGCAGTGTTAAGGCAGAGCAGGCCGACTAGCCTATAAATCGTGCATAATCGACCCTCACGTCCTTAATACACCGGCGATACGTCCTTGATTTTCAATTGGGAAGCCATGTCTCGAGCACATTATTATCTTATACAAATATAAAAACATTAAGCTATAACCTTACATATGCGAAAATTGAAATTTCGCCTTCATTAAATCTATGTTTACCATACTCACTCAACCTATTTTTAACGCCCGATACGAGCGGTTTTCAGAATTAAAGAAACTACTGTTTCACTTGAGCAGGATAGCCGGAATGTGATTTTAATTCAGTTTTCAATTATTGCAATTCGTCATTTTAACTTTTGAGAACAGAGACGTTGAGTTTAGTTGTTGAAATCTGCAAAATATATAAAGATTTAAAGCGCGTGTACCACAGAAAAAACAACCCTCAAAAAAACATGGAACTTTCTCGAAACACCGTTACCTTTTCTAGCCTATGCTGAGCGAAAATTTTCTTTGGTGAAAAGCAATTATGGAAAAATGATCACTATGGAAAACCAAACCATTGAAAGGTATTCAATTCCTAGGTCTATTTGTTGACCATAACTACACTGATTGTAAACTTTCCATGGGCTTAATGAAATAGTTCTGAAAAGATACTAAGGCTTACAATTTGTTTGACGTTATAAAATTTTAATGATTGGGTCATTCTTTCACTAACATTTTTTTATCGAGTTTTTTCGGTTCTTATTGTGGATTTGGAAGTTGTGCTATTCGTAAAAACTTCGCGTCAAACATGTCAGTTTTTTATATTTTTTACATATGACCATGCCCAATTACTGCTTTGCAGCTGATGACGATTCGTATTGATAGAACAGAATTCGAGGAAGATTTTATGTAAAATTAGCATGTGGCATATTAAACATATGGAATGAAAAACAAATTTAAATATAAATAATTATTGATGAAATGCATAGGTATAGGAAACATTTTATGATGCATGGTTTAGACACGACAAATTCGTCCTCGCCGGCATAAGATCCTTGTTGAAGACGCAAGACGATTTAGTCATTAGCAGCACCACAAAATGTTACTAAAATTATCATCTACTTATCAGTTTTTCAACAACAATGTTTTTATTTATTTATAACCCTACATTTCTGAATACAACTATTATTTGATTTTAAAAGGGCTAAAATATTTTGTAATAAATATATTATTTCAGGTAAAATAATTTAAAAATTTTCACTTGCGGTGTACTTGTTTCTGTAAATGGGAACAAGCATAACTTTTTACGCTCTCGATTGTTTTAATGTGATTGAACATACCACAATCAAAATATACATATTGAGCATTGTCGGAATGCATTTTCAATAGGATAGAAATGTCAGCCGCTGCCTCTCCACAATCTGGGTTCTCCGCTCATAAAAATTGGAAAAAGCTATGACAATATCTCTTTCATATTGGATAAAATAGTGAGAAAGGTGACGATACTCAAGATTTTGGCCAAGATAACTGTTGATGAATTAGCACATTAACTAATGCACGCAATGGTTTGCAGAAAGAAGAGTAATTTCCAGTTAGTTAATTGATATCTATAGACTTTTTAAACGTACTAGTTCCCGATATTTCACAAGTCTCGTTGTGAGGAAAACAACTACATTTTCATGGTAAGTAGCACGTGCTTCGATAAATTCTTGGAACGCAATGAACCAAAATAGAAGTACTCATTTTGCAATTCTCTAAATGCATTGAAAAAATGAAATATTTATATCATTTATTGGCAACAAATACCATGCGATTTAAAAGGTTTGTCATTGTTCTTATGTTAAAGCAATAAGAAGTGCTTGCAACTAATCAGGTGGTAATAAAAAATGTCTGGAGAAATATTGTGTATATATTCAGAAATGTTTGTCTGAATAATTAAGTCAACTGCCCTGTGATCTTATGCAGACCTAATTATCAGGGACAATTTATTAAAATGTATGTGCAGGGAGCTACGTACATAGTTGATCTACGATATGTGTGTTAATCGCCCAAATTGTCTCTCACGTATAGTGGGGACAAAATGATGCAACACGTTGGTTAAATCGACCGATACCGCATTTCTAACCATGTACTCGTTTAAATACGAAAATTGAATTATATGTAAAAAAGTATAAAAAGGTTAATAATACATCTAAAACCCATGAACATTTAATAGAAAAAAATATGTAGGAACATGTATGATAAATCCATGAAGATATACATACATTTATACTTCGATGCATGACCCTTATTATTAAATTATAGCTTCAAGACTTTTGAGTAGTTCGCTCCAGCCACTTATAAGATTTTGTGTGTAATCTTATTCTATTCTTCAATGCAAATTTCTTTGAGTTCAGTGATGTTACTGGGACCTCACATCAGAATCTTCAATTTCAATTCTCTCCCCAAGTTTTCGATCGGATTCATGTCCGGGGATTGACTTGGCCTTTCTAGAATGTTTATCAACAGCATCCTTAACCATTCCTTGGTTTCGGTTGCTGTGTGCTTTGGATCGTTGTCTTATTGGAGGGTCTATCCACACTTCAATTTTAACAAACAAGCTGAAAGTAGGTGTTGCTCATCCAATATTTCACGACATTTCCTGTCATTCATGGGCCCTTCAATGATGTGACGTTTACTTACCGCTGATGAGCTGAAACATCCCCACACCATGATTGAGCCACCTCCAAACTCAACAGCGGGTATGATGCACTTTGGTTTATACTCTTCGTTTTGTTGCCTTCAAACATGGTTTCTGATGTTTCTTCCAAATAGTTCAATTTGGTTTCATCTGACCACAGTACTGAGTTCCAAAACGCTGCTGGCTTGTTCAAATGGTCGTTGACATACTTCAGCCTGGCCTTGACGTGACGTTTCTGGAGAAGAGGTGTCCTACGTGTGGTTCGGGAGCGAAGATCTTAACGGCGTAGTAACCCTGCTTATCGTGTGTTTGCTGGCTTCGATTCTAGACGCTTTGAAATCATCCTTCAGTTCTTCGCGAGTAGTTTGAGACCTCTGCACTTCTGTTCGAACCAATTTTCGAGAGGCACGGTCGTTTTTCCTCCGTGGACGGCCAGTTCGAGGCTTGCTGAGAGTCGTAATCCGAAATATCCACTTACGTATTTTGATTCCAACCAAGGCTTTAGGACCACACAGTTGTGCAGAAATCTTCCGATATCCCATACCTTCATTATGGAGCTCCACAACACGTTCGCGAAGGTCTTGGCTGATGTCCTTATTCGTACCTTAGCTTACGACCTTTCAGAACGAGAGCTGCTTTACTAATGACACGTTATTGGAGATGAATGCTAACGAAAGTTTGGTTGCCAAATGGTTGAATGTATTAGAATATTCTGAAATATCCTAGAATGTTCAATGTATTATATCGAGAAACAAGTCGGGTATTGGAAACTTTTGTTCATGTATTTATTATACATGTTCCTATATATTTTATATTAAGTATTAGTGGGTTTTAGATATATTATTAACTCCTTCATACCGTTGTTTATCTGAAATATAACCACTATATTGAAATGTACTGAATATACTATAGAGAAATGATGGAGATGACAGGTATTAATCATCTATAATTGGCGAGTGAAGAACGCAAATTGTGGAGAAACAGCGGCTGACATTTCTGACCTATTTAGAATGTGTTCCGACAATGCTAAAGTTCAATTTTTGGAATTGTACGAGGTTTAGAAATTGGGAATTTGGCGATTTAATCAACGTGTTTTATTATTGTGCCCCACTCTAGTTATAAAATTTCTTTATTTTTATTTCAGTAACGCCAATTTCAGACTAAATGTATCATTAAAACTGAGGTTTTTATTATTCCCTACTATGGTTTCATCGAACTTATTTCTGAACATTCATGTGCTGTGGGAAATCTGCGACCCGTAGAAAATACAGTTGTAAGTAACCTGCGCATAAGCTCACGGGTATTACAGTGAACGAGTTCGATCGGTGCCTGCATATTGGAGCTCGGCACATGTCGAAATGGGCGAAATAATTTGATGGACATTCTTCAATCATCTTCAATCATTGTGAAAGTAACAACTTTATAAAACTCATATTTTTGCATCAAGTGACCTTGGTTGAACAAATGCTGCACAAACGTTTTCATTTATTTCAGAGGAGAAAATTCAGGCGACCATTAGGCGATCTATTTGTCAGACTTAATAACTTTGATCAAAATTTTTGTTGACACTTAATTTGAACATTTTCATCTAATGACATATTGCTTTCGAATATTTTTTGTCTGATTTCCTACTGAAAAAAATTCGAACTACTTATTAAAGAAAGCAAAAAGTTTTATCAATATGCCAGTTCCTTTTAGCTATCATATTTCGACGAAACAGTTATGCTGTAGAAGATAGCCGTGCCCTAATCGTAATACAGCGCAGTACTGCAGCATAGATGTGTTATTTTCATGTCATATCAAAATACCTATTTTCAACTTTTTACAATCTTACTACCTCAAAAAACTATGATTCTGCAAATCGCGCAGAATGCTTACTATCCGAGCACCACTGTAATTCATATTTTGAACGCAGGGCGAACGTTAAGACCAACTAAAAACATTTAAATTGAGATGAGGTATTCATGCACTAATGGACGGGAACCCTCGCTCTGGTCCCGTGGGATATGTCCATGATAGAATTATTCGCTCCTAATTTTGGGATACATCAGGAGTCATCGCACGTCGTCTCCGTGTAATTGTCTGTGAGGTCAGAGCAGAGAAGGTATTCTACTCAAGAAAGTCCGGCGGTGTTCTGAATATACTATAGAGCAATGATGTAGATGACAGGTATTAATCATTTGTTGGTTGTGGTATTGCCAGAGCTACCATTTTCTCATAACTTTATCAGCTTGAAATGAGGGCTATGTGATATGAAAACACTGGATTTCGATTCCAAAATTAATCAAGATCAATTTAGATCTGTTTCAAAAATTTAAGCTATTTATTTACCATTATCGTTTCACTAGAAAAATCGTTAAGCAGAATTATGCCATGAAATAATTTAAAACAAACCTTCTACTCACCCGAATAAGCTTAGTGAATTATAAGGAATCCTGCATTAACTGAGTATTAGCATTCAAGATAGTTTAACATGTTCATTTGTACAACCATTTGTTGACGACTGAAGTATAGTGGAGTTATCATATTTCATTCGTCAATGATTTCAATTTTACTAATGCAACCAGTATTTTGTTTATGCATTCGGTTGTGAGCTTAAGAGGCGAGTCTAAAAATGTGCCATTATCAACAACATTTGTAGTTTTCCTATGAAATAATGAATTATACTTTACTATCACCTACGCTTTGGTCTAGAAGTTACCAATCGTTCATAACACGTGATGCTATCACTAGTTCAGTTAGTGTCTGTTCTTGTTCTTCTCTCTGGATTCATGCACAACGGGTATTTAGCCAGGGTCAAGACACCATGCGATGAGGTGATCAAGCTCACGCTAGAGTCTGCAGAAGGCAGTGAGGCTGAACGTCGGTCCAATGGTTTACGTCGGTTTACGCTGAAGATCCTTAACCTGCTTTGTCAAGGGGAATTCTTCCTCTTCACTGTCGACTACAATTCTTCCACTATCTTCATGATATATATTTTAATACTTTTACAGTCTAGATATTTCCATTTCATTAGCGAAATCCCATTGATTTCGAGAGTTTTTCACGTGTGGCAAGGTATGATGTGGATGGCATATTTTTGTTGAGGACCATTATTCGTACTAATTAGAACGGATAGTACCCTCAGTTTAGCCATCAACGATTTCGAAATGGGATAAACGTTCGTTTCATATTTGGAAGAAAATAATACATTTGACTCTGCCGATATTGATGCAAGTATTACTTGTTTAACGCCTCATTTAAACTACCATTGATTTTAATTCCCAATGTAATTTAGTTTTCTACGAGGAGGGTTTAAGAAAGTACCATTCTTTGAAAGAGGGATGCATTTAAAAAAATTATTAGATAAAACAAACCCATCGATGATATAAAAAACGACACACATCTCGAAACAAATCTTGGCGGAAGGCCATTGGTAAAATCAAGTAGATCTGATTTAGAGTTTCCAATTGTCCCATATTGTTTATAATTCATGACGAATTGAACTATAAGCGTGCGTCTTCTCTAATGCCGTAGCATTGGATCTTCATAAGTGATACTCTTGTCCGTACAGTTTAATACTTTGTGGAAGCCGAAAAACCCAAAGAAAATAATATTCAATACTTAGTTTTCTAGTGAGTGCATTTCTTGTGATTTATGATAACGTGCTTATTCGTTTTTTTTTCATGCAGTACAGTTCATCATATAGTAATGATTACTGTTTCAATTATGAGGATACTTTCTTTGGGAAAATTTTCTGAAATGCTTTACGAATTATTAGTGGAAGGGAAACAGGTCCATAATAGTTCCGCCGGATTTACCGAATGCATTATTCGGTAATTTTTTGGACTGTGTGAGAAAATACTCAAGGAAAGGAAATAGTTGATTAGATTGGAGTGCAAAAAAAAATATTATGACAATTGTATGTTTGAATGTTTTCACTGAGAATTGCTAAAATCCATTTGATTTTTTGAAGGCAGTTCATAGAGTTGAGAGCTTCAAAGGATTTAGTGGGTGTAAATGAGAAGAAACATTAAAAATATTGACACAATACTTTTACCTTCAGTAGCTAGAAATTTGTTCAAAAAGCTTGCAAGACACTGTCTTCGAGATTTGCTTTATTGTTATGAACAATTTATTCAAATTCCTTGTTGAATTCTTTTGGTTAATAAACAAAACTGAGCAGGCGCCTACTTTGATATCATTTTAATTCCGAAAATTTCATCATCAAATTATGCGCTTTGAATTTTTAGTTGACGAATTTCAAATTTCTGGATCTCGTAGAGCACTACAAGTTTCTTCACAGCTGGATCTTGAAGAGTACTACATGCCTCTTCACAGCTGCGGTTGAGTACTACAAGCGACACAATTCAATCATGAATAAATGAAAGGTAGAACAAGAAAAATTAATTTATTATTCGAGACTCCCATGCAGCAACAAACAGCAAACTCCAATCAGAGGCAGGCAAAAAATTTCAGTAATTAAAAATTATTGAAAACTAGGGTTCGTCCAATAGTTACACGTTTTTTACGGCCTTTGCTGACCTCTATAAAATTTTAATTTCTTTAAATAAAAAAAACCTTCAGAAAAATGCTATTGGCCCCAAAAGCAGATTATGCTGGGCAATTGACACGTTGTAGCTCATAATCTTGACTCGCCAGCGTTTTACAATCTTGGACCACCAATACATGCCTGGAGACGCAGACACGCAGGAGGTGCCCTCTCAGGCTGTCCGCAGGTCGTCGTGCGGCTCAGCAACGGAGAACGTAGGCTGATAACGCCTCTGCCACACGGCGCAATACGACGTCACAGGTGCGCGACGTCAGCTGGTAACGACACAGCCACACGGCGCAACACGTCACAGCTGCGGTCGAGCAGCGGCCCACCCTCGTGACGGAGACAAGCACGTACCGGCGGCGGAAAATTCAAGGACCACGGTAACACTGCAGGTGCATCGACTCATCTGATAAAGAAACTATAAATGAATACAAGACAAAATTGTCGAAAAGCTTACCTTTAAAATTTAACATGGCAAATTCCAAAGTTTTACGAGATAAATTACCTATTTACCTATGTACTTAAGTAAGGACAGCTGAGTGGGGCAAACAGACGCCGGAGGATGCAGCACAGGCACGCTCGTCACGCAGAATTCCAGTATATACTGCGTGAAGGCAAGGATTCACGTAAGATAAAGCATTACAAGAAGAAGAATTAGTTGGGTTGTCGAATAACAACGAATATAGCAATGAAAATTTCACATAATTTACACAACAAATTTTAACGTAATAATAAGCACACCAGAACTTTATAGTTCGTCCAGCCTTGAGACTGAGGCGAACGAGTAGATAAGGATAAGGTAAAGTTACAGGTAAAGATTACCGGACTTTCAATCAAGAAAACAGTAAGAGGTGAAAAAGGAGTTCAAGATTAGGGAAGTTACTGACACTCCTGTAATAGTTTGAGCCCTCAACCGAAATTTAAATAGTTTAAGAGAGAAGTAAGTTAAGGTGGTCGCCAAGGCAACCTTTATGTAATTATACGAATGATAATTAAGCGAAAGCTGGTAATAGAAAGGATTCAGTCGCACACACAAGCGCACACAATAATAAACAAATGAAGGGCAGATGCCTAATAATCAGACGAGACTGCGGTGACGTGTAAAGCTGGGGCCCAAGAACGTCCTGGTGACGGCGCAAGCCAGTAAGTCGATTTACGGTGTTGGTTGTTATGTAAAAAGCTCGTAACCGAACCGTTAAAAGGTAAAAGAAGACATTAACCACACGCATTCTGAGGAGTAAGACTACAAATTAAGCTCGAAAAGATTCCATTACAAAAGCATCATAACATGTCTGTCTCAGCCCTGCTATTTCCGACCTTAATGCCGGGCCGCGCTGCTGGAGCAACTATAGTGTGAGAGTTAAAGCGCCTCTCGAGTAACCCTGGAGAGATTGTGAGGGAAATCCTCGTAATATATCTACGCTTTCTTGACATTTTTCTCACTATGGTTATGCTATGTAGAGTTGACGTTCCATTGTTTACAGTGATGTCATTTATAAGCAAAAGGGTTTGCTGATTTATAGGAGTAATATTTTGCTAGCGATAGTCGGATTCCATTTATTATATGTAGTATGCATGACATTCGTTATATTTTTATGCTATTAGTTATATTCGTAGGTGCGTGGTTGGCGTTAATTGGGTTGATTCCTGTATTTATGCTCATCGGAAATATATGAAAAATAGTCGGCTAACATACATCTTTTTCATTGCTATTAGGTGTATTAATCTGCACATTGATAATTATACGTTCCAGCTCCTGTAGTGCTGACATTGGAGATATTCTCAATTCGAAACACTGACAATTGATTCGATAGATCGCAAGTAAAGATTAGTGTAAGAAATTCGGTTGAGTGTGCCAAAATTATACTTTCAACCAGCATCGCAGAACCTGACTAGAGAGGTGTAGCTGCGTGAGTGGAAGAAGCAAGGATTTAGAGTGCTATACATATATAAGAAAAGAATTCACAGCTAATTTTTTCGAAAAATCCTGCATTATTAAAAATATCGCAAATGATATCAAAAGCTAGAGACATGCCGAACAGCTTTGTCATTCATTCTATTGAATTCATTCAAGATAGTCGACACCGAAACGGATGTTTAAACAATCTTGGAGCAGTGTGATTGGCATGTTTTGATACCTTAATGAATTAGATCATGATGTACTGTCGCAGATGTAATGAGTTTAGCATTTTTATGTTCAGATATGTACTCCTGATCTAAAGTTTTCGACCGCTTGAAAAATTAAAAAACTGCCAACTTTTCAGTAATAAATAATTAAATGCATTCAACTAGGGATTGGTAATTGCTAAAGGTAAAAGGTGAGAAAGACAACAAATAACAATTGTAACAATTTATTAAGAAATCAACACTTTTAATGAATAATGACTTTTTCAGTTGATCAAAATGAAAAATAACACGTAAAAAAATAATAGGAAATCTTTTTTCAGCGATGTTGAGGTGAGTAAACATTGAACTTAGTAATGAGTACCGCCTCCATTCTTATTATTAACCTAAAAAATTCTTCGTACTAGAAACGAGAGTTTCCATGAGGGCTCGAGGAATGTTGTCCCAGCTCTTGACGATGGCAGCACGAAGTTCGTTTACCGACGCAAATTTTTTACCATATCCATAAACATCTCTCGCCATCCATCCCCAAACATTTTCTATATGGTTTAAGTCCGGCGAACATGCTGGATGACGTAAAACAGTGACCCCATTTTCTTGAAAGAAAGTCGTAGTCTGGCGGGCGGTGTTAACTGCTGCATTATCCTGTTGAAAAATCCATCCATCACCACACAGACGAGGACCCTCTGCTGACAACGATGATCTTTGCACCATTTCGACGTAACCAGCAGCTGTTTGACGACCCTGCACCTCTGTAAGAAAATGCGCCCCATACCATAACGGAGCCTCCACCACTATGACGCGCGGAAAACATTTCAGGAGGGATTTCTTTGACATGCCAGTACCGTTGGAAGCCATCAGATCCATCCATATTGAATTTTTTCTCATCAGAAAACCAAATTCTAGACCACTTCTCAACGTCCCATGTTTGGTGCTCACGATCAAACTGTGAACGGGCCACTTAGTGACGTTGCAGCCGAGGACCTTGTAGACGCTTTTTGTTCTTCATGCCGTTTTGTCGTAAATGCCGCCTGATCTTTACTGCACTGCATCAGCATCTGTGAGGGCCTTAATTTGCTTGGAAGACCGTCCTTTGTCTTGAGAAACCACCCGTTTTGTTCTCCTACCCAATGCAGGTGAAATTTTTTCGGTCTACCACTAGATTTTGCGGTTCCATAATTTTCTGGGTCATTTAGGAAGCTGCAAATTGTAGTTTGTAGCTGCGGTGAATCTCAGCTGCGATTGCGCTTTGCAACAAGCCTTGCTTATGCAGTACGACAATTCGACCACGATCAAACTCGGAAAGTTTCCTTGCTTTGGGCATGGTGAAACCTTTACGGTATCAGTGCCAACCTGTAACTAATATGAAATGCCGGTAATTACCCTTAAACCTAACTTTTTTTACACTGGTCTTATAATTATGATCAACTGAAAAAGTCATTATTCATTATAAATGTTGATTTCTTAATAAATTGTTACAATTGTTATTTTTTTGTCTTTCTCACCTTTTATCTTTAGCAATTACCGATCCCTATTTGAAAACATTTAATTATTTATCACTGAAAAGTTGGCCATTTTCTAAATTTTCAAGTGGTCTTAAACTTTTGATCGGGAGTGTACATACGGGTCCTTACGCATCTAGCGTGTTTACTAGTTTCGTAATGGCTCTCGTAGTTTTGTCATGAAATCCTATTTTTTATGTACTTATAATCCATCCAGTCAAATTTTAGTGAGACTGCTAATTTTTAAGTCTAATTAAGCTACACCAAAATTTCTTTCACGAAAGTTATTTATAGCTCCAGTGTAGAATAGACCAGTCTTGGTAAAATTGATTCACTATTTTTTTACTCACATATCTAATACATCCTGGAATAATTCTGATTTTGAAATTGAGCGTTGAAATAATTGGTATTTAGGTTGATGTTAAGAGATATTCCGTTTACATCAGCCATAAAACTGAACAGAAATGTAAATTAATAGTTGAAGTGAACAGTAGTGAGTAATTGACTCACTTGATTGACCTTGCATTTTCAAAGAAGAGGGACGATTGAAACATATAGAATTCTGAAGAACATAAAAAGGAATCCAAACACATTGACGTTCAGTGGGAAAGGCGAAAAATTCTGGTTTAAGGGGATCATCCGGGGGCCCTTGGGGCTCCTGCGATGTCATGGTCATTTTGCATGTTTTTGTTGTAGAAGGACCCTTAGTTTGGTGGACTATTCGTTCCTAAAATTTTATGGCGCTACGATAATAATTCCCCCCTCCCGGGGGGGGGGGGGGTGAAGGGACCAAAATATTTCAATTTTCCCGATATTGACCCCATATAAAAAGAGAACAAATGGGAAATTGAAAAAAACGAACGTGAGTGTGTTAGAAATGTTTCAAGGATTCTAAAACTGCATTTGTTTTTGTTCTAGCATCAAAACTGAAGGAGGAGTCCCATTTTGAAATATCGATATCACTGAAAAGCACCCAAATTTTTTTCAACTTTTTCCTGATTTTGACCCCATATATAAAGAGAACAAATGGGAAATGGAAAAAAAGCCGAACGTGAGTGTGTTAGAAATGTTCCAATGATTCTAAAACTGCGTTTGTTTTTGTTCTAGCATCAAAACTGAAGGAGAAGTCCAATTTTGAAATATCAATATTAGTGAAATATCAATACCTAAAAACCAATAAGTCAATTTTTTGCAAAATCTAAGGCCTGAATCAAAAAAATTAATAGAATCAATTGTGTTTCTTTTAAAAGGGGACATATCGTAGTCAAATTTCATAAGAATCAGACTGAAAAAGGAAAAAAAATTATTTGTTTGATAAGGAAAAATTTTTATACGTTTTTTTTTAAATCACAATTCACAGTTTGAATATGAAGTTATGTATGGAAAGTATCGAATTGAAAATTAAAACTGCAATCAATTACATCAATTGTTCATTATATTACACTTCAACACAATTTTTTTTTTTTGCTTATACCCAACACTTCGAATTTTCAACATTCATCCTGGAACTAGTTCTCGAGTTTTGATGCTAGAACAAATCCAAAGACAGTTTTAGAATTCTTGGAACATTTCTAACAAACGTTCGTTCTGTTCATTTCAAATTCGAATTCTTTGAGGAAATATATAGCTCTAAACCCAAAAAATTGTTGCTGATTTATTAAATTTCCAAAAATTCTGAAAAAATAGTAAAAATTTGAATTTGAAAATAAACAGAACCAACGTTTGTTAGAAATGTTCCAAGGGTTCTAAAACTGTCTTTATTTTTGTTCTAGCATCAAAACTGAAGGAGGAGTCCTAAAAAAAAAAATTTAAAAAATATACCAAAAACACATTTTTCATCGAAAAAAAACTAAGGCCTAAATCGAAAAATAACAGGAGTAAAAAAGGTTTACTTTCACAAAAGACATATACTGGCCAATTTTCAAACGAATCGGACGAAAAAAGGTCTCAAACCCGGATGATCCCCTTAAACACTGAAAACCGTAAAATAATACTTGAAATCAATCAACTAGAGTAAAACGATGAAAACGATGTTTTTTATTTTTTACTCATTAACTAAAAACTGGATTAGGCTGATCTACTACAGCAAGTCTACTACAGTTAAGTAATGGTCTACATCCTCTGACATATTACATAACTGAAACATTATGAAATCTCACTACGTTGAGGCGCAATGTTTTTCTAATATATTAAAAAAACTTTTTTGCCCAATTCTAGAACACAGTGATATCTAAACGAAAATAAAAAATGCTTGAAAAGACTGCATCATAGATAACTGTTCCTTACTTTATTTCAAATATCCTCCGGCAAATACTAGGAAGATGCCCTTTAAATAATTTATTTGAAAGAAAACAAAGGAGTACTGTAAGAAAAGACATTTTGCTCATAAGTCCATTGGAGTGATGTTCCTGGGTGACCTACGCTCCAAGCTCTAAAAAGCTCTAACACTTCATAAAATATCTTTCACTCTGCTCTAAAATTGTATCTTCTTTTGAAAAAAATCTTGATGTTAATTCTATCGATAACCAGTGATTTTTAAGGAAGAGCACGCCGAAATCGTCGGATTAATTTCGGTCGCAATTTACCGTCGCCCAAGAACACACCATAATGACCAGTAATTTATGACTGAAGAAGTCAAAGTTCGTATAAAATCATCGGTAATTACCGACAATTACCGGTAATAGACGGTATATATTTTCGTAGAAGTCTGACATAGCCGGCAATAATTTCGGCACATCGTCGGTTCAAGTTAAAGAAAAATGAAAATTATTGGTTTGATAGAGTTTCGTCTCTAAGTAGATCAACACTTTAACATCATCATAACAATCTTTAGTGAAAGATTGAAAGCTGAAATTACCTAAACTATTACAGTTTCAGTGAAAAAGGTGTACCTCAAGTAAAAGCTAAATGATGTCGATTAATTGGATTGCTACGAAGTCCGTCGACTTAGGGAAAAATTTTATCAGTGAAGAATACGGAACAGCGTGCAAAAACTTTTTGAAAAAGTTTTAAGCTCGTTGTGCAATAATGACATTGAAGGCTGTAAAGCTACAATGAAAATTTGTTCACAAAGTTACAAAATAGCAAACCGTCACAACTACATGAAGCCTGAACTTGTGCTCGACAGCGTTGTAGATTGACAAAGAGTTCGATGTTCGGTGAGGGTGCATAACACGACATGGAAAGAAGGGTTCACATTTTTCTACGTTTTATTAGATGCCCATTATTACGTTTATACACATATTTTATCATTTAAATTAAATCCCCCAGCGCACTCAAACCTACATCTTATGCGTGGTTTATTCACCCTCAGATAAATCTTGAAAGATTCATTCACCAAGATTGGAAAAACAGCATCTTCTAGGTCTCACCGTCTCAGTGCCAAACACTATTTTTTGATAATGAAATTCCATCACTCCTAAATTTACGCGACAATCTTTCGCTTTCATTTTTGTTAATCGAGTGTGTCGAGAGGAGCTGATCAATATACATGCAAATGAGAAGCTGACAATTCCGCAGCGTCTCGGCAAGGAAACATTTTTGAAGCTCGGCGGCTTCATGTGATGTTTACGCGCGGCTTGATAACAGACTAATGGATTTGATAAGCAAGGTGCTGTCTCGCGTTGATGGCGTTGCATTCATGTTCTTTTTCAGCTAATCATGGCGTGCGTAGTGAAGAAATAAGTTTCTAATTGTTTATATTAATTGCTGATTATGGTGTTATTTCGATCATTGTTCGGGCACCTAATAGCGTATTTTGGCTTAAGTATTCGTATGTTGGTTTTGAGTATGAATGAAAGTATGTATTTTTAAGGATTTTTAACGAGCATATTTTCACCCCGTAAAAACACTCTGCCAAGTTTTTTATTTCATACCTATGAGTGTTATTACCATTTGTTGAATTTACTACGTTATTGTAAGAGCTCAATCAAATAATTGACAATTGTATTCATTGAACGGAAGTAAGAAATCTTTGCTGAATACTATTCGATCGCTAAATTAGCGTCCCTAATAAATTTAATTTAATTTGGTCGTCTCAGCCATAAAAACTGAGGACTGCTTTGCAGCCAAAGTTCAAGCAATTATGAGCTGCCACTCTAGATCTTCGCATTACCTCAAAGAGGTCATTAACAAACACATGATTCAAAAAATAAAATATAAATCAAGGTAAGGAAAAGTGTTTCTCGTACTCATGTACGCCAGCAATTTTTCCATTAGACTCTTTAGCCCAGTTTTGCATTTTGTCAATGGTTTTGGTTTCTTCTTCTTAACTGAGAAGCTATGTAAAATTGTAGAAATTCGGAGGGCTGAGTTTTGCTTCAAAATAAGTCAGAAGGTTAGGAAGATTCAGTTAACAAATCCGAGGCGAATTAGAGACCCTGATGAACAATCGGTGATGGGCGCTAAATACCTCGTTCAAATGCATTTCAATCAAAATAATACAACAATTCCAATTTGTTCTACATAAATATACACATATACAGGGTGTTTCAGAACATGAGGTACAAAATTGTACACCAATCAGAAAAAGGCCAAATAAACACTTTTTCTTTCATGAAATAATCTGAAAAAATCGGATTTATGAGATATTGGTTGTTCATTGTTTTAAAGGGTGATATTTAACTTATTACACAATTACTCGCAGTTTATGTAATTTGAAAATTTAGATACAAAAACTTACATCTCCTGTAGAATCAGAATTCTAGTGTCTTATGAATTCAACTTTTACTAGATTTTAACAACTCACACCGTAGTTTAAATTTACTTTTTAATCATTCAAAGTTGTACCGAGTAGTGTTCTTCCATGCTGTATGTATTGGGTTATTTAGATGTTCAGGTGAAAGCTAAATCTGTGTATCAATATTTATATTTAAGACAAGCTTATATTAAAATGTTATTAATAATGTTCAATTAGGTAGAGTTGTAAATTTTATTTACCTTGATATATTTATTTAAAAATACTTTTGGAAGTTTAAAAGATCTTAGCAACCACCTTTAAAGGCATTGATATTCCAGATGGTTAAGACTGTCTATTTTTTAATCTTTACTAGTCAATTGCTTAGGAAAATATTCATATCCTTAAAAAAATATAGCAACATAGTATTCATGAGCTGAAGATTGTTATTAAGTATGATTTGTGTCCTAATAGATTGCCAACAATACGAATAAAGTGAAACCAACCTAAATCTGTGCTTTGTTGAATGATGTAAACAAATTCTACTGAATATGAAATAATTACTGGGATAAAAAGTCGAAAAATAAATGTCGAAGGAATTGAATTTGATTCAAAATTAAATGCCCTGACATTTGCTAACTCTATCTTCACCATGAACTCTACTCCGACGAAGGCTTTGTCGACGTTCGTAAGTTGTTTATTTATAATGCAAATAAGTTACTTGCTTGATTTACTAAGTTCGAGGAGATGGCAATGCCATCATGAATTAAGTTGAAACAATGAAAAAATTAGAGACAGACCACTGAAAACTGGTGATTGCTGAGATTTTTGTTCATAATTGCAGAAAAATTCATAGAACATCTATAACGTTTTATAATTAGTGTTCCAAAGATGATTAGGAATGAGCTAAGTGTCTCACATATTGTAATAAAGGCATAATTTTGAACAAAAATTTTTACCTCATTTTATATTATGTTCACCCAAACATCTATACTTAATAACCAAACAAAAATGTTCTTTCAATAAAAATTCGTTCAAACAAATAAATTCTCCTTATAAAGTATCATATTTATCAACTTTGAGAGCAAGTTTTCTTCTGATTTTTATTTCTAAATCCTGTTGTGCTATTTTTTGCTCAATAAAACGAATCAATTAAGGAAAGTTGTTACAATTTTTTTTATATTACTTTACATCAAAATCTATTCAAAGTGAAAGAATCTTTTGTAGATATAAAATAGTTTTTATTTTGTTTTGAGTATGTTTTTTGTTATCAACTGCACTCTTTACTTTTCAATATATAATTCCCCGTTTTTCCTGTTTCACAAAATTCTCTGGCATTTTTACAAACGGGTGTGGGGACAAACTTTGTACACAGGTTTCCTTCTTCCCGTCCATACTAAATCGTTCCTTCTCTCAACTCCCTTCTAATTGCTTCTATTGTGGCTTGAGATTCTTAAATTGAACCAAATCAATTTTGACATAGAATATCAGAAAATTATTATGATTGAGAAAAAATGTTAAGAACCTATGGGTCATTTCCTGGTTTGAGTTTGAGTGTCAGTAATTTTTTTTAGCAACCTCCCGGCTCATTCAGCCTTTTTAGTCTATTTTCCACATTGCTTCGCTTGGAGACAAACGGGGAAACTTAGTTCAACGGAATAAAAATTAATAGAGTATTAATAAAACTGCAAATATTCCCTTTAACTGTGTTCATGGTAGACTTTCTTCTTCATGGTGTTTCACTTCCACAAGCTTTTTTGAGTGTGCGAGCGAGCAATAACTCGTCACCAATAAACGTCGCCTTTAACCAGCGTGATCTTTAACCTCTGTCTGCCCGCATATTTGTGGCACAGTTGGTGGTGAATTTACGACTCCGTGTGTAACAGAAAATAAGGAGGTTTTAAGGAAGTGAAGAAGATATTGTATTCGACGAGGAACCTACAGAAGTTTGAGAAGAAGATCCTGTGATTTCAGCAAATCTACCAGGCGGAGAAGAAGATAACTGATAACTACAGAGAAATCAAGAGAACTACCGTGAAGATCGTATAGTGACGAAAATTCTAGTATCGTCTAAGAAGAGGATCTGCAGAGACAGCCAGAGCAACGAGAAATCTATTATAAGGAGAGCATCTACAGACAGAGAGCTTCAGTGATCTACGGAGAGTGGCTACAGACCCAAAAACTACATCTACTTGGTGATTCAGTCTACTACAGCTACAGCTACGTTGTTTTCGTGCTGCGGACGTAGCAGTAACGGTGCATCGCCTACAACGATTGCAGAGATCACGACATCAGGCGACAACTAAAACTACAATTTGAGATAAGTAAAGCAGCGATTAATTGTTATATTTGTTACAGTACTGTTGCAGCCTAGATATTCGTTGCGCGTGAGAGAGACTGCGTGCAGGCGTCAAGGTCAAACATAGCTAGGCTGTACTTGCAGAGAGCAGGCAGTGTGTTCAATGACCCCTAGACATGAGCTGTTTTTAAGATGTTATGAGAGCTGTTTTTTAAAGTGAATGGCGCTATTTTCTCGAAGTGATGCTATAAGTGTTTCAAGTAATTTTGCATTGTTTTAGTTGTATAAATTTACGCTTGAGCACCGTTAAACTCAGTTGAGAAGTGATGTTATTTGTGTAACACCTAGAACCCAAACTAGTAACGTGACTATGTCTGAAATTTCAGTAACCAACGCACTTAGAACGAGTACAATGACTACCACGGTTATTTTTCTTGCGTGGATATATTGGCGAAAGAGACATAAGTATCCTTAAGTGCCTTTTGTAGCCTGTGCAACATGTAGGTCATGTAATGCTACCTGAGTTTTTTTTTTGCTGGTTGCGTCTGATAGGATGTTGCAGGGGAAAGTGCGTTCCAATTTGCCCAAAGGTAGTGCTGAAGACCTTTGTAAAACTCAACGTTCAAGCAGTAGCGAATAATGAGAGAATTGTTTGCAAGAGAATAGTTGCAATGTGATTTCGAGGAAGTACTCTTCCCGTATAGATACTCTTTGCATTGTGATTTCGAGGAAGTACTCTTCCCGTATGGATACTCTTCCAAGTGAAGTGAATAATAGTGGATGTTCTGATGATACATACCCGATGTTATTGTGAAAATAAAGAAGAGAAAGACTCTCGTCTAGTGTACGTAAATGGTAAACCCAAGATGAGGTAAACAGAGAGAAGTAAACCCAAGATGAGGTAAAGACAGAGAGGTAAACCCAAGAAGATGTAAACCCAGAGAGGTAATGATACCGACATGACTGTGGATATATCTGGTAAAATGGTTTAAGGTTACCAGGTAAATTTACCAGCGAGATCGAGTGAATAGTATTGAGAAATAGTATTAAATTAATTCGCGCAGACAATTAAGTGAATAAGCTTTTGGAGAAGCTGTTACCGTTGATTTTCGATGGGACTCTGATTTTAGTTCATAATTTCATGTGGTGGAAATAATACCATTGATACCATGACGGTCAGAGTTAAGCATTGTAGATTGCGGTTGTCATTGTGCTGGCGAACAGAAGTACCATGCGAGAGTAATAATGAGAGGCGTTAGATGCCCATTAATTAACCACACGGGTGGTTTGTAATTAGTTAAGAGTAACGAGTAATAGAGTGTAGAGTGTGCAGAGCAGCACGCATAATTTCATGTGCAGTGCGAGGGAGTAGCTTATTCTTTTTGCATTGGCTCAAGGCCGCGAGTAGCTCAGGCTGCGCATGTCAATGAACTCTACAGTTGACAGCCGAGGTACGTCGGCGTGATCATGAATATGAATATGAAAATGACTAGGTGAATATTCATGAGTATGACTGGTGAATAGTCACGAATAAGATGTGTTTTGGACAATTGACGAATAATTGAATAGTGGAGACTAATTAAAAGTAATAACAAAATTTAATTTATTTCTTAGCTATTTGTCAAACGAGAGTGGCTGTTTTTAATGTTTTTTGAACACGGTTACGATCTAGTGCGTCATATAGTCATTTTTTTCAAGCCTACTCAAATTTCATTATCAGTAAAGTTTTATGCTTTGTAATTTGAAATTAATCAAACGTAAGAGAATGTAAAATTTATCGTCAAGTCTCGCAAAGTTTCTACGGGACAATTTACAACTGATTGAACGATTAAAATTTAAAGTGTTTAACGTCAATATTGATTTTTACATTGGCAACAAATCGTGTATTTAACGTAAAGAGTATGTTCTTATGTATTCATTTGTGTCTTTTGTTGTATTTGCTTATGCTTCAGTTTAACCTCGCATACGCTTTAGTATTTACCTTTTTGATTAAGGCATTAACGTCACGCGATATGTGAAATGTAAAATAACCGTTTACAGTATAAAGGTTTAACAATCACAGAACAATAATTTTCTTATGTTCTTGTGTTGAAGCCGCACGTGATTGTCGAGAATTTTTGAATTTTTGAATTTTTTTGTTTGTACGTTTTGCGAGAATTGACTACTTTGCACATATTTAAATCTTTTTTTTTGCCGTGCATTGTCTGGGAAAGGTTCAAGAACGCACTCTCATGTCTCGATGGCAATTAATATGCTGAATTCACACTTTAAATACGGATTGGAAAATTTTAGCGACATCCGGTTGCTGATGCCAAGATTTTAACACGGAGACATTGTTTTCGATCCCTCAAGAAATTAAATGCCTAGTCGGAATTCAGCTGATCTTTATTGAGTCAGCATTCATTCTCTGAGAAAACTTAAATGATTATGCTGGAGTTTTAAATCATTGTCTCAAAGTTTCAAGAATGTTTACTTGTCATTAACTAAATAGTAAGATTCGGTAAAGGATCACTCTGACACTAAAGGTGTTTCTCAATTTACTTTATTCAAGCATTCATGTACTAAATTTTGCGCTTTAACCATGCTAATCTTCTCGTATTTTTTCCCCAATTTCAGGTCGCACGGGTGCGAGCGGTAACACAACATCTTGTAACACGGTAACATGGTACATGTACATGGTACATGTACATGGCCGCGCGCAGTTTACCCATACTACTAGGGATAATTCACCTTCGTGAAAGGGAAGGAGAACAACGGTGAACCATTGATACGGTGAACCATTGACTTTAAATACAAAAATAACTCAACTTGAAAAAGAGTGTTTATTTTCTACGATGTTACTTTACCATGTTCGTGGTGTTGCCAACGTGGTTTAAGTATATTTAGAAACTTGAAAGTAGGTAATTATACATTCAGTCGTTCAAAATTATGTACTTTGTTTACATTATAATACTATTGGATTACGATAATTTGAAACGGTTTACCCAATTTCCATATTCATACTTGATGTTTTAAACTAGCGTGTGTTTGATTTTACTACATGTTTTCTTATATCTTACTCCACATTCTATATCATTATGTTACCGATAGAATTAAGTTTTACGAGTTTTACGGCACTCTTTTTATTCTGATTGGTTGTTTCACTATTAGTGCAAAAGTTCCGTTGTAATTTGTGCGATGTTTGGATTTAACATTATAAAAATTAATAAGAATAACTTTAACTAACACCTATTCTGAAGTCTACGGAAACGCAGACGATGTTTTGTAGTCCTTCTTTAAGTTTTTTTTGGTGAAAACTTCAATGATTCTTTAATTTGATTACCATTTAGATTCATTACCATTACTGCACTCAGTTTTCATTACCTACGAGGTAATAGTTTTTGAATAAAATTTTCCGTAATTGCCTTGCCGAGGAACTCGTGTTTTACTTTGCAGTTAATCTATAATCCTTATAGTCACTAGATTTATTTAGTTGCTAGTAGTAATACTTGTGTGTATGCGTGACTTTATTAACGTCAAGTGGTGATGCTCAATTAATTTGGTGCTTGAAATTAAAATTTTTGTTTTTATCCACCCGAATATTATTTTTTTATAATTGAATACCTATCCGGTTAAAGGGGGGAGGTATGTGCGAGCGAGCTCGCCCCCCTACCCTAAGCACCTCAGAGGTCTTACAAGCGGTGAGCTCTTTAGGGCCCGCGCTTTTGGTTCGCGTCCCCACCTGTACAACATCGTCACCAATAAACTCTGCAGGTCTACATTGTTATCTCTAACCATCGGCCCGTATATGAGATCATGACAAATAAAAGTTAATCACACAACCTGTCGGGTAGATCTGAATGACTAGCATTCATTTAGCACCCTCCCAAGATAATTAGATAAATCTATACATATCATCGTGCATTTACTCAACTAGTCAACAATATTTTACAAAATTGCGTAGTACGTTTAGGATAAGTTTCCCTATTCAAGCATTCAGCCTTGTCTAACTTTGTAACTGAACGTAGGAGAAAAAAGCATATAATATTATTCGTGTGAAAGGCTTTCTAAAGCTTCTGGATATTTTAATGCGTTGTATACTTTGATAGTGTTTGGCAATTACAAGTGCACAAAAGAAACTCAAGTAATTGAGGGATTGAAATTATATCAGAATGCAGAATGAAATGACCTAAAAACTCGGTCATTATGCACACATTAGATTTCAAAACTCGCCTTAAGCACTGAACTACTCTCTCTTTTTATTTCATAATTCAAAAATTCTAAAATTATGATTTTGTTGCCCAAATTTTGAAAAAATTACCAAAGCCTATATGATGGCTAACAAATGTGCCTGAATGATGGCCATACTCGCTGGTTTCAAATTTTCAAGTGAAAAAACTAGAATTTATCCAATAATAAACATAAATCTAAATCTATAAAGGGCATTTTTGATTTTGACTGAAGCAGATAGTGGTTCACGTCAGCTGGTATTAGGTGAGATACTGAAGGTCACTCGGTTTTCTTTGCCGTTCGGTAGTACCTGTCCATCTTTGGTGTTTACCTGCGGGTCCCTTCAACTCACGCATTTCTTGGCGGTTAGAAAACTCAAATTTCATTGTATGGAAGAAAATATTTTAAAAAATTTCTTAATGGAAGTATAAAGGGAAGTATACGTGTTGGCAAAATCTCCATAGCTATTGATCTTGTGGAGAACATGCAGTGGTGCTTGCCAAACCTGACAAGGAAAGAAAAGATAGATTGTGTCTCATACTCTCTCTGGAAATGACCTTCATGACAGTTTAAATTTCCAAGCTTAGAAGTGGCTGGGAAAAGGTAAGTAAGGTACTTCAGGTAAGTAAGTAGCATTTGTAGTGTGTGGATCCCAACTCATTTATTCATTGGCACAGTGCTGAAATTGATTGATATAGCAATTTTGATAATGTTGATATTGTTTAACAAAACATAGACCATCATTAATTTGTTTGTAAAACCATTTAGTCGAGTTACTGTCAGCATAAATAATCTATAACAGACAAGCGAGTTGTCTGAAATCAGGTCATTTGAACGATAAGTGTTTGTTTTTTCGACAACGATGGTTTACCCTTCAGAATTTCTTAATAACTTGTGATGGAGTTCGTTGTTTTATTTTTTAAAACTCCAGTAAAGAGAGGCAGCGAGCATTCTGTTAGTGGGGAAAGCCCTAATTTAAATTCTGAATTACTAAATCTGTACCATGGTGCTTCTGCAATTTATGGCTACATGAGTGTTAATAAATGTTTGTCTTGCCATGTGGAAGGTGTTCCTTGACCGTCGGGACTTTCTTGGTCGCAAAGGATCCAAACTGTTGGAATTAATCTGAAGACTTGGCGTCGTTGGCTTCGTTTTTTGTTACAACTATAAAATACTCAGCCAAATATACTGCAGCGATTAACTTATTCGCATGTATTTACGCTAAAAAAGAATGTTTGCAGTACCACCTAGTGGCATATTTTTAAACTTGTTTTAGAGTAGATTCTAGGGTTGAAAAACTTAGATAAATATTGAGGGCCGTATTTTTAATTACATATTAGAAGAAAAAAAATACATTATGGGTGGAACTTTGACATAAGCAGAAAGCTGCGTGAATGAGCTATGAAAAAATATGAACGACGTACGGCGTTTGCATAAAAAAATCAATCAAAATAACCGAAAACACCCTTAGATTGATTGTTGAATGTTTTACTTCTCACTTCTGCTCAAATTTCCGCTAAAATAATAACTCTTTAGTCATTTTATCAATTTATTAATTAAAAACAAAGTCTGTAGACAGCCAAGTTCAGGAAGTAACCGAGTTTTTAGAATTTGTGATTAAATAAAAAATATATAACTTAACTTCTTTGTTGCACACGATCTGAAAACGTGAGAAAATCAAGTATGACAAATTATAAATGCAACATCTAACTGATTACTCATAGTTTAAATGGTGCTAACATCTTGTAGAAGTGACATTTTAGGAAATTATGGATAGTTTCTTGGCTTCAAGTGAAGTCAAATTATCTGATACCTTTTGGTTTTTATCTGCTCTTAATTAAGCATACTGCTTACACCACCACCTCAGGGAACCACCTTATGGAGTAAATGTCTGTTCAATGGGATGAGAACATGGTAGTCACCCCTGATGCTGTAGGATGAACGTGTTGTGACATCTGAATCTGTGATTGCTTTCTTATTACTGAACTATCTGTTTCTATTTCTTCGATTTTATGGATCATAACAGTGCTCTGGACTCTATGTCAGTTTATGGACTTTAAAGTCATCGTAATTTTAACTTTCATATCTTATGTTCGCTAACTTAGTTTCCGTATTTTTTCCAGCGTCTAATAAAAGTATGTTCAGTCAATGAGTATGTAAGACAGCTATTTCAATACATCAAATTTTCTAGCAAAATTCAGGTTAAACGCTCCTATGCATCAATTGTCAGACAACCAAATAATTAAAACAACTTCAAGACTAAAAGCAATAACCATATCCTCGAAAAACGGGACTGGTTTAAGAATATGCAGAACAGTAATACCAATATAAAGATATAGGCTTTTTTCCTGACTAGGTACCCTAGTACATACATTTACAAGTATAGTTGAAATACTGTCAGAAAGAATTGTTTTTCCACTCTGATTATGAAAGAAGGCATAACGATGAAAGGAAACAGTTCGCTTACTAAAATTTTTATATTGCAAATCTTTACGACGGATACGTCCAGGCAAAGGAACAAAATCGTATTTTAGAAAAAGAAGAGGAGCCTCGAGCAACATCAAGGGTCTTGCAGATTGTGCGGGGGATAATGACGGGAGCAGACCTTACGCATAGATTCCGAATTATTTCAATGCCATTGCGGATTGTACCGGCGCAGTCGCGCTGTTGGGCATACATATGTGCGTACGTAAGGCGGGTTCAACGCTCTGGTAAGGTGTCGCAGTGCGCTAGCTTAGTCAGCAAAACATTAGAGCTATATAAAGACGTGCGCGGCTTGCAAAGTCGCATTTGGTCTGTGTTCCTCCCCTGCATAACATCTCTACAAGTAAATCGTCGCAGTTACCAGCGTTGTCACTACCCCTTCGGAAGTTATAACCCTTCGGGCGTTACACTGGTGGCCATTTCAGTGTCGGGCCCACGACGTAACGATATTGTGCTTGTGAAGTAAAGGAGATCCAGTGCCTACGGCGAATCAAGACGGCGGTGGTTACGTCGAAAAGTTCAAGAGAAGATCGTCTGGTGACGGAAATTCATTGTGCTTTCTACGAGAGGGAGTCTGCGCATCACTCCGTGAGAAGTGGATCAGTCTGACAACATCGACGGAAAAATATGGAAAACGAGGGAGTCACAGGAAGAGAAGTCCAAGAAGCATACGATAACGTATTTCGTATTATTGTGCGACGTGTTTCGGAAGAAAGGCTGCGAAATACTTACGATCTGGAGTTCCACGTACCACTTGGTGACGCCTACAAGGTACGTCTGTCTTTGGAAAGAGACGGAGACTTCTGCAACCTGCAACTTTGCGTAAACTTCCACCGAGATCAGCAGTAGGAGTGCCGTGGACGCCTACAAGTTTCACTTCATCCGTGCAATTGTGATTGGACATTCTACGAACGACGAAAGTGTACAACATCTACGACGACGTAGTGCGTGGTGTCTGTGATACAAGGTTGCATACTGAGCAGTGTTAGTATAAGTATTTTAATAAACTGTGAGCGGTGCTAATAACGTGCAGTGAGGGACTTCGAACGCCCTCAAGCAGTACGCGCTCCGTGAAGTGCAAGCGCTGTTACTCTACCGACTCCAAGCGTTCAGCGCGTGACCTTGGCATCAGCTGGCTCGTTTCGTCGCCTAGACGGCAGTGGCAGAGCGGTCTACAGAGTGTGACCTTGGCATCAGCTGGCGCGTCTCGACACCTCGACGGCTGTGGCGGGGCGCACGGCAGCGCGTGCCCTTGACATCAGCTGCGGCATCAGCTGAACTGCTGTGAAACCAGTTGAGTACAGCACATTTTCTGGTTTTGTTTTTTATGTAGCCAGGCCGGATGTTCTGCCGCAGTGCTCTGTGTCATTTTCAATTGTTTAAAGATCAGTACAGTTGTATTCTTGTAGAGAGTTCGTAACAGTTCTTTTATTTTTTTGCTAGTGTTAAATTCTGTATCAGTAGGAAGGTATTAGTACTTAATTTCTTACAATTTATTGATGTGGATTTCTAACGTGTAATTGTTTCTCTTTTGTGAGGGGTGATTTTAGCGGTGTAACCCTTTTCTTGTCGTGACATACGATGGCAGATAGTGATTCCGAACCCGAGTTTATTCGTTCTGTTGCAACCACGACTTGCAGTGGGCGGGTGTCAGTGCCGAATTATAGTACTACGATACCTACACCAACAACAACGTCAGGCCCGGTGCCTACCACAGTTGTGTCTACCGTAATGACAACTCAAACTGTAACGTTCAGTACACCGAGTGTAGCTACTGTGCCTAGTAGTAGTGGTCATTCTACTAGTAGTGGAGTAACTACGACGTTGCAAAGAGGCAGTACCATACTGTCAAGCGCCGAGCTTCCTCTCTACCGTGGTCGTAAACGGGGTCATGACCCTGACTTCTGTGAGACGAAAACGTTTAGAACTCACGTCGCTAACCTAAAAGCTTATATGAGTTTACTTCCTGACATCACGTCAGACGAGGCCAGGAAGGAATTGCTCGTAAGAAGCGCACATAAGAGTGTTGGTGACTTCAACGGTGTAGTTACTAAACTAGTACACCCTGATATTAACTATTCTTTTGACCAAGTTGTGGAAATTCTGGATGATATTTATGTCTCTAAGGGCGAGCGGTCAGTACATGCGCTTGCGTGTGATTTAAATCAGCCCCGACTTTTGCGTAATGAAGGATTAGCTGCTCAGTTAGTGACCGCCATGGCTAAGATCCGAAAATTGAGTGACCATATCTTAAATAGTCCAGACGTGGCGTTACGAAGAAATCCCTTTGTCGTTGCTAGTGCGAATGCTAATGAATTAAAAAAGTTTGCAGGAGATTTGGTCCTGTTCAGTCTAGCTACAGCAATTTTAGAACCATTATTAGAGGAAAATTTTTCCAAAAATATATTTTCGCGACCATTTTTAACATCTGAGGAGCTATTAGCTCGTATTGCCTCCGCTGTGCGAAATAACCCTGAGAGTAGACAAATAATAGCGCACAAGCCTAGTGTTCAGCACTCGTACCCGACTAGGGAAACTTATCTAGTGGACGTGCCTGACGAGACTGTGAGTGACGAACGAGAATCATTTGACGACGTTTACTATAAATCACAACAGAACAACCGACGTTTTCAGAGACGGAGACCGTTTTTACGACCAGGTTGGAGACCTGCAAGGTTTTCTCGAGGAAGACAGCATGCCTATTTTGGCGATAGACCTCTTGGTTCAATGGAATGTAACGAAGCGTCCGTGGAAGAGATTAGTAGTGAACGGACAAAACAACAACCTTTCTGCTCACTCTGTAATACCCCTGGTCACGTTCAAAAGATGTGTATGAAACAACGAGGTCAGAATAAACCAAGTTTCCGTGGTAATACTTGCTATAGGTGTAGCAAGGTTGGGCACTTTGCTCGTGAATGTAATTCACGCGGTCGAGGCCGCGGTCGAGGTGAAGCGTATTACGCTGCAGCTTCTGAGAGTGACGATTTTTGAGAGTGAAATCAGACGACTTGGAGAGTGTTGATGTAGAGAGGGAGTGTTCACCAATGCCCGAGGGTAATTCCACAGCCCCCGTTACCAATGATGTGGTGGTGTTGAAGCCAGATACTATGACTAAGTCGACCGAAGTGGTGGATCCGTTATTTCCGTGTAAAAATAAGTCTGAATTACTAGGTGAACAAGAACTTGATGTAGGTGCAAATTTTGAATTACCTGTAGAAGTTTGTTTGTCAGCGACGATAATGAAAGAAGGTCGTTTGAGAAAAGAAAGCAATGGTTTATTTTCTTTAAGAATATCTAAAAAACCTACGATTATTCTGCGTAATGATACACGATTGATGAGCGCTCTTATTGACAGTGGTAGCGACCGGTGTCTAGTCAGTCACCAGAATTTAAAAGGCCTTAACGAGCGAATTAAGCCTAGTGCTTTGAGTATCAGGGGTGTAAATTCGAAAAGCCAGGTAACAGGCGAACTTGATCTTTGTATTACCCTGCCTAATAATAAAGAAATAAATACTAGCGCTTTAATATTGAAAGATGGCGAATTTAATTATGATGTAATCCTTGGTAGGGATATTTTGAAAGATGCCGTGATTGATTTTAAAGAAGGATTCATTGTTCTTGACGGAGTTAAAGTGCCGTTTCATGATGGGCAAGAATTGCACGGTCAAAGTAAAAGAGAAGTATTTTTCAATACCGTAAATAATGCAGAGTGTCTGATGGCAGACGTAATTGCCCCAAGGAGGCGTAAAAAGAAAT